>JAYKKI010000004.1:56872500-58072500 GCA_039881145.1 Druceiella hillmani | reverse complement strand
TTCCAATCTCACTATTTAGTTATAAAACTACATCGAAATTTTATGGGCAACATTATGGTTTTATACAGATAAACAGAGTTTCAATTTAAAACTGTTTGTACAATAAAATTATCATCGTTCTACTGTCGTAAAATCTATGGCACACAGGTACTATTTCATTACAGGAGAGAAGGGAATAAATTTTTCTTAATGTGTATTTTATTTATTTATCTACTTTAATGTATCTACTTGATACATATGGCGGGCTGATTGCTACAAGAGCATTCTCTTACAGCCAACCACAACACCAGTCCAGCCCCGTTCGACAAACGGCCGGGAATCGAACCCGGGTCGCCGCGGTGCGTCGCAGCGTCCAAGGCCGTATGCCTTGTGATCAACCCAAAACACCACGGCGACGACAGCGATTTTACATTGCCGAACTTGAATAATTATCCGTAAGAAATATACATTCATAAAAATACTTATTAACGAATAGCGCTTTTTCATTTGTATTGTCATTTTATAACAGCATTTTAGTTTCTTGATAACACTGTTGAACTTTTTTTTTTCATTTTTCAATGAAGTAGTTGGAGTACGTTGATTTACTTTTACTCCATGTGTTTATATTATAAATTAGTCATATTCTTTGTGGCGTGAAGGAAAATATTAATACAATTATCGAAATTTAAGGACATCGAAGGATATCGAACCAGGAGTAATTTTTACTTAATACATATTTATATAAAATATTTAATAAAATATTTATTGCAAAGTAGTAACACTAATAATAAATATTCTTTAAGTATACAAAATTTTTTAACAAAATAGTAATAATTTCTATTTAAATGAGGTTTGTTCTTATTAACTTTTTTAATTTTTAAAAAAAGAATTTCAAAAAAAATATTTTTTATGTTATATCCCATATTATTTTTAATTTTTGTTAAATTACTAATCTGTACCTTTTCTAATCTAATCTAATCTATATATTTTGCAGTAATTGTTAACAATTTATGATCTTTGAAGTATTTTTATAGACCGTAAAGGTTTGTAGTACAAATTAAACCACGACCTCCCCGATCGTGGTGAAGATGGAGGTAATTTTTAATCATAACATAAATAAGGTACATGGTATTATAGAGAGAAAACCGTTACTTATGATGTCATATATTTTCCCTGATTTTTCAGAGAAATTACCAAAAAAAGAAATTGCAGTGCCGAACACTACTGCAGCTATTCATTTTTTGAATACCTCTTGCAAATGTTACATTTATTGGACGAAAATCATGGGTTGACGTAATATGTACGCAGTTCGCGTAGCCCTACTACCACGAATGTCGATATTGTACTAAAAGTTTTAACCTTCTTCTTCTTAAAACGAGATGGCGACACTATTTCTAAATTATTGACGCTTATAATTACTTTCAAACGGGCGTGATTATCTCTCCATACCCGGTATCCTTTTGAAAGAAGCTTCACGTCAAACATTTGTTTTAAAAATGAGTTTACTGTACAATTTTGGATGCATAACATGTGGAACTTCCTAGTTGTTGTGTGACAGTAGGATCCAAAAAGGATTATAATTTTTTTTTGGAAACTATTTTTTTTTTTTTCTTAACTGTTATTATAACATAATTTTAACTGTTTGTAAAAATATTGTGTTTTTTTATCGCATTATGTAAATAAAATTAAGTGTGGTGAAATACCTACTTTTCCTGTGATGTTAATTGTATAATTTTTGAGAACGATTTTTAAGGAAACTAAAAGGCTAATATTTTTTTTGAATGTTAATATAACTTCGTTTTATATTGCTTACTTTTTAGCTAAATTGATCGATGCATTTTTTAAAAAAAATTATAAGTGTGGTGACATTAGTGCTTTTGCCTGTACCTGTAACGTTGTTTGTACAATTTTTGAAAGCGATTTTTATAAAAATTAAACCGTAAATAACTTTTTTCTTTCAAAATGTTAATATGACATCATTTTATATTGACTTAGTTGTGTACATATATTGGTCTACAGGTTTTTTAAATAAAATTAAAAGTGTGGTGAAATAACAACTTTTCCTATATTTTTAATTGAACAATTTTTGAGAGCAATTTTTACCAAAACTAAAAGGTAAATCATAATTAAATATGTATAGTTTGAATGATATATAGAAAATTTAGCAAATTTCGTCGATAATGCGTTTTACATGACAACTACCTTAAAATACTGAAGGATTTTATAAAATATTACGCCTATAAACGATAATTTAATAGCTAAAATGATAATCTATTTCAGCCGACCATAATAGAAAAAGTTTCAAATAACTTCATGGTAGGCTAAATTATTTTCTACAAAATAAAATTATAATAAATAATTTATAATAAAAATTACAAAAGAGTACAATAAATCAGAAACATTTTACTAACTGAACTACATTGATTTCATAATCTGATAGCCGGAATAAAGCGAGAATCATGGTAGAATGCTATTCCATATTGAAGATTTTTGTCTGATAAATGCTGAAATCTGAGGTATGATAAAGTGTAAAGATTTGTGTTGTGATGATAGCTGAAAGTAAACAGAAATTGCAGATTTAGCAATTATTAAATTTAGGAGACTAGCTTGGCAAATATTAATTTATTTTTGAAGTCAGAGAAATTTTTGGAGAGATTTTTAAATTCCATTTGCTTGAAAATGTCATGTAAAATGTTGATTAATTAATGGAGTGAAGTTTTTTATTCTAAAAGAAAATATGTAAATTTTACACAGCTATATTTGACCGTTCAAAGTAGACAATTTACTTATACTTTTGATACAAGTTTTAGATTTTTAATAAAGTTAGTTTTTTGATTCTACAGGATCAGATCAAACAAATAGAGATCAACCAGATGACAAAATCTTGAAATTTTTTTGAAATGCAGATGTATATTTGAAGTAGCAATGAAGGAAAATATTACAATTTGAATTATGATTTAAACAAAAATGAAATATTGGGTATACGAACGATAACTGGGAAATACTTTTATAACTGCAGGGATGATAAATTTGAGATACAGATTGGAAAACTGGTTTCCCTGAGTTATATTAAATGACCAAAGCTTTTGAAGAAATGTGTTAGCTAGACCCGTTGCTTTTGCGACGTATTGGTAATAAGTACATCCGAACCATAGTCTACTACTTTATCTTTATAATCCAAATGAAAAAAGATATAGTTATCTTCACAAAAGACTAACGGGATTTTGATAAGAATTGTGAGAATGGTATAAAAGGCAAAAAAGGAAGACAAATGCTTACGTTTTGGCTTGAGATATCAACAAAACAGGTGAGTTGCCTTGCATAATAATTTTTTGAAAATAAGTTTGATAACATTATGTTATAAGATATCGATAGATTTCTTAACTGCACAATATGGCATTAGAGATTAAAGTGAATCTTTGGATATGGATTAAATAAACACCTAGATAATAATGATACAAATTATTTAATTGACGTAAAATCAATTTTTAATTGACAATTTTCTAAATCGTTATCAATTAACGTCATCTATTCTGAATTTAGAAAACTTGCTGACGAAATCAGTGACGAAATACATTATGGTTTCGTTGTTTAGATGGCATTATTTGTAATTAAGTATTGTACCCATGAAATATGCATCCATTTATTAAAAAATCCTTGAATATTATTAAAATTTATGTAATCTAGCATTCAGTACAAGTTCAGATAAGTTTTCGTAATCCAAATAAAACCAGAAGAAGCAGATAGGAACCAACACATTATCTACGTCGTAAGTGATTAATAACTTAAAACCAACGCTTTTTATTGATATTTGATCCGGGTAAGGTCGTATGACGCGTTATCAGTATAATTTTATATACATCATTTTATGTAAGGTTCTATAGAGTTTTAAGTATCATTTGATATCTAAATATTCTTAAGTTTTTAAATTTTTCCTAATTATGACATTTACGATATGAACCTACCTATTTCAGAACCCAAGATGAAAACTTTCATCGCAGCACTTGCGTTAATCGCCGTAGCTTCGGCTGCCCCCGCCGGTCCTCTGGTTCAGATCATCTTGAATATCAACCAAGATGCTGCTTCAGCCCAGCCAATCGTTGGTCCTCTCCAGCCGATTATCAGCCCGGTTCAGCCAATTATTACACCTGTCCTGCCCATAATTGAACCAGTTCCAGAACCCATTATTCCATCGCCCATTATACTGCCAGAAATCAATCCCATCGTTGTCCCAGAGGTCCCAGAAGCACCCGCCGAACCAATTGATGGAGGCATCTTCCTGCCAGTTGTCATTCCAGTTGAACCGGAAGCACCTATCGACGGAGGTATCTTCCTTCCAGTCGTTGTTCCAGTAGAACCGGAAGCACCTGCTGAACCCATCGACGGAGGAATCTTCCTTCCAGTCGTTGTTCCAGTAGAACCGGAAGCACCCATCGATGGAGGTATCTTCTTGCCTGTCGTCGTCCCTGTAGAACCAGAGGCGCCCGCTGAACCTATTGATGGAGGAATCTTCCTTCCAGTTGTCGTTCCAGTAGAGCCAGAAGCACCCGCTGAACCTATCGATGGAGGCATCTTCCTACCAGTCATCGTGCCAGTAGAGCCCGAGGCACCAGCTGCACCAATCGATGGTGGTATTTTCTTGCCAGTCGAAGTTCCAGTAGAGTCAGCGCCAATTGACGGTGGCATTTTCTTGCCAGCTATCATTCCAGTGGAGAATTAAATGTTTTTAACTACTGACTGCCTTTCTTGCCGTCGAAATAATAAACTAGAATTATTGTGCTGTGACTGATGTATAAAATTTACAGAAAAATGAATTCACTTTCCGGTGAGGAATTATGCTTTAAGTTGAAATAAAGACAATTTACATTTAACGTTTGTTTTATTTACCTGGGTTTAACTAAATGTTTCAAGTATTAATAGCTTTTGAAAAGGATCTCTGAAGAACTGATTCTGATATTAAATTAGTAAATATACCTATCTTTATTTTGGATGTAACAATGATTAGGACGTTAAAACATGGAGTGACAAAAACTTAATTTAAAGTAAGATACGACCGGTATTTGGAGTTTTGTGTATTGGCAATAATAACTCCTTGAAATAAATTGTTAATTTTCAAAACAAATTGAATACAGGGGAAACAGAAGTTTTAGGGATGCTTGAAGATAGACACTCCTAATAAAAGACATTGTAACTTGCCTTTTTGTCGTTTCGATTTGGAATTATATTTTTATTGTTAATTTCATTTACATGAGACTATGTTATCGTTGTGTCGCTAAGCGCCTTTTAACAACCAAAATACATAATAGGAAAAAATAAAACGCAAAAAATATGGGGAAAAAATAACTGAAAAGCACGAAATACATAAATGCATAGCCTGTAAAATTCCGAGTGTTTATATCCTAGGATACTATTTCGATCATTTGTTGAAGTCGCTTTAGTAGTTTAGTCTGTACGAAGGTACAAACTCACTCACATACATACGAACATAGCCTGTAAAATTCATAACGTTATAAACTTTTGGTTACTTTCTGAACAATAACGAATCTATGGATTCATCATTTGTTGAAATCACTTTAGTAGTTTAGTCTATACGAGGGAACAAACTCACTCGTATACATACGCACATAGCCCGTAAAATTAATAAGGTTATATACCCTTGATTACTCTCTGAATAATGACGAATCTACGGACACCTCATTTGTTGAAATCGCTTTAGTAGTTTAGTATGAACAAGGAAACAAACTCACTCACGTGCATACGTACATGGCCTGTAAAATTCATAACGTTATATATCCTAGGTTACTTTCTGAACAATGATGAATCTATGGACACATCATTTGTTGAATTCACTTTAATAGTTTAATCTGTACGAGGGAACAAACTTACTCAAATGTATATATACATACATAGCCTGTGAAATTCATAACCCCTTTTCTGTTGTAGTCGGATAATAAAGAAATGTGAAAATTCAGTGCTTTTATATTAGGTTTCGAAACTTTCCCAAGCTTTCCTATAAAATCACAAAAAGTGAGTTACAATGTTCCTGCTTGTCAGTGTTGATGTATGGATTAATATGCCATGTCGATAATGAACACGAAAAAATAAATGACTTTCAAAATTAGGAAGTGTGTTAGGATGGTTTGGTCACTTAAATAATATGTACATACACACACACACACACATATATATATATACATATATATATATATATATATATATATATATATGATAATGAGCGAAAATAGTCATGAAGATGTGAAAATGTGTCAAAGATTATTTGAACCAACAAATTATTATCACGTTATGTTTAATGTTTAAAAAGGAAAAAAAACAACAATTTTGGTAATCTAATTAACTGGTCGTTCATTAATTTATAAACGAGTAGCAATAAAATATCTCCTACATTTCCCTAACTGGAAACTGGAATATTCGAAACAAAAAATGGTTATTTCTTTGATTGATACAGTCGATGTGAATATATTCAATGAGAATTAAACCAAATAAATGCATCTTTCTTTAAAACCTACTTGAAACTATCATATGCATGTAAAGCATAGAAATGTATTTTTCATCTTTTTGTTTCCGCTTTCATTGGGAGTAAAAATTATGTGTAATTCTCATTTCGTTCATATGTAAAGAATATTACAAAATTATATAATCATGGATTTTGTTATGATTCGTTGAGGAAAAGTTAAAGAATGTATTTTTCATTATTTCTGGTTATTTTTTGTTTCAGACTCGATTTTCTTGTCACAGAAGTGCTATATAAATGTGAAATTATAATATATCACTTGTCATAATCTTTATGATACGCATTCGGTACTCAGTTATGCATAGCCGCAGACGCGAGCTAATATACGATGGTATTCATGAAGTTATTATCCTAATCTCTTTTTATCAATTTTACAGGTACTTTATTTCAAATTAAGATATCAATGTTTTCTATATTAATCGGTTTTGATATACAGGAAGCCTTAATATAGAACAATAGGCTGTGAAGAATTCCTTACATTCTAAAGTTCGATCCCACCCAAGACTTCATAATATATTTAAGGGATGCTTTTCTTTTAGATTAGCATCTTCTTTATTGTTTAATTATTGTCACTATATATGTGCTGAAATTCAACGGAAATTTTAAATAAAACCTACTAAATGCAACTGCATTTAGCGCTTCAGAGGTTCCGCATATATCTTGAAATGAGTTACATCTTGAAATGAGTTACACATTATAAGTCTTAACCATTACTTTATGACAGAACAGTTTAAATCACATCGACGTATAATTTATCTATATAAGTAAATATATTTATGTAAGTAAAATGTCCACTACCAATTTTAGTAACTAGTTTTTGTTACTTATAGGATAAATGATCTGACCAATAATTATCATATTGTCCTTATGATACTATGTCAATAACATTTTTTGATCTAAAAATTAAGAAATAAGATAAAAAGGAAAGGTACTGAATTCGATTTTCTTCAAAAACAATAAATGACGTATAAATAAAATGTTGTATGTATTACAGGAAAAATAAAACAAAGTTCAAGACTTTTATTGTTTTTTTATTTATAGGATAAATTATTTGACCAATAATTATCATTCTGTCGTTATGTTACTATGTCAATAACACTTATTGATTAGAAATTAAGAAATAAGATAAAAAGAAAAGGTACTGAGTTTGAATTTTTCTCGAACACAATAAAACGTCTTGAACTTTGTTTTATTTTTCCTGTAATACATACAACACTTCATTTATACGTCATCGCTAATCTGAACTTCCTGGCATCATTTATATTTAATAATACATAATTTAATTAATTAGAAGAGGCCCATATGTTAACGTGGATATCTCAAACTCTATGACATCTACAATCATCATAATAGTTTTGCGTAGGTTTTTAAAAAGTCAGTTCTTTTCATAATTTTAGATTCAGTAATTTAAATTAAAAGAAATAATAGGGATGTCTTATTTTTTTTATATATTTTTCAGTTTATTTCCGAAAATAAACTTAAAAAAATGGGGAAACTAACCATTTAGAACAAACACACAGGCAATAGATAAAATCTAGTATTTAATTTGACTTACTACAAAACTAAAAAAAACACCTGTGACGGATGAACAAATTTGAGGAATTTTATAAAGGTCCCATTTTTCATTTTGCCGTACGACACCCTAAAAACTGGTAAATAATTAGTATTATTGATTAAATGCGACTATCTTGTTTAGGGCACATCTATAAAATCACTAAGGTTTTGTCTCAACATCACACGTAAAATAAATTAGCTGATAATGAAAGAGTTATTATTAAAATTTTCACTTACTACTTTTGAAAATGTTTTTCAGTAGAGTGTAGTTCTTCATTAAATATTTAGTCCTTATCAATGTAACTTCCCCTATCTTCATACATTTCCTCATTGATCCACATAGTATAATTATTTTATAGTCCAAGTAGTTTAAAATTCCTGCATGTGGATGAGATTCCAAGAGCCATTCATCTGAATGATGGGAACCATAACTTGGAGTTTCCTGACCGTCAGAATAAAATTTTTTTCACCCTTTTCTTGGAACGAATTCATTATTAGCTTATAATTTTTCATTACCAACATTTGAGTGATAATGTATCGATAGTTTTGACTGATAGCTGAATTATACTGCTTGATAAGTCACGTCATATGCTCGCGTAAATAGTTGATTACAATGATAATGATAAACCCGTGTTTCTGTTGATCTTTCCCACCACTTGTAAAATTTCTTCAATCCAGTTACCGAGTGTCATGTCAAATCACGTATATAAAAAAAGATATTTTATTATAGTTTTAACTTAAATTGAAATTTATAAATGTCATAAAATTCCAAATGAAATGACACTTCGTGATGTAGTGTTATTTCCACTTTCTTTAATTTCTTTACCTAGGTTTCGTTGTATTACAATATCTTCAGGTGAGCCATTAGCAAAGATCGTCTTTCTTTCTTTATGTGTATATCTTTGCTAATAGGCCGCCTGAAGATGTTGTAATACAACGAAACCTAAGTCGTGGTAAAGAAATTAAAGAAAGTAGAAATAATACTACATCACGTAGTTTCATTTAATTGTGAACAATGAATTTCTACAAAATTAACGCCAAATAGATTCAATATGTCATAAAATCGTAAAAGAAAAAGTCTGTATATTAAATACAGTTTCGAAAAATTATGAGCGACAATCAATAATCTAAAAAGAAATACTTATAATCTACTTCTCCTAAAATTATCGATATAAATTAATTGTAATATCGGAACAAATATAAAAAATTTGTAAAAATTATAGTTTGGTTCAACTCCGATTTACCCTTATTTACCTGAACATCTTCTAATATCTTCTTCATTGTTTATATTACGATTGCTTCCATCTCATATCTTACATTCTCTATTTATAGATGAACTTTTAAATATTCTCTATAAATACAGAATATTTAATAATAATTATTTATATTTATAGATAAATTTCGTTCATCGTTGGTCCTTTTTTAGGGTTCTGTAGCCAGATGACAAAAACGGAACTCTCATAATTTCGTCCTGTCCGTCTGTCAGTTTTCTTTCCGTATGTTACCGCCATTTTATTTAGAGACTATTGGCGCTATATAGATGAAATTTGGATGATAGGTATCTTCTATGAACCGTTATACAATAAAATAGTGGAATTATGAAAAACATATTCATACAGGTCATCCGTTAGTAGGATGAAAACAAATCTAGTGCATATTAGTGTGTGGTGTATCGTTATACAGGTCTTATATAGATCTTAATGGTATGGAAGTTCCAAATTATTTTATTCATTTAAGTCAATAGTTAGTTAGATATGCGCTTCTAAAATCTTAAAGGGTGTATCTTCACCCCATACTCTAACTTTTTAAAAATAGAATTTAAAATTTACTTTCAAATAAAATTAGTTTGATAAAGCCCTTTGAGCAATACAAACTTTAAAGCTTAATATTGTTTTGTGCTACACAACCCTTCGTGCGCGAGTCCGACTCGCACGCGGCCGGTTTTATTATTTTCCCTGTAAAGTTCTCTAATTTTGTTGTTTATATCCTCAAAAATAATAAATAATGCATTCTCAATTATGAGTTAACCTTTAAATACTTTGCAATATTTTACTAATTCTAAACACCCTTAACGCCATCTATATTTGAATATATTAAATAGACACTCCGCAAGCAAATCGCTAAATCATCGAGGTAAGGATGCGATAGTGTGACAATAAATACGATAATAAAACGACTCGTCGTAAAAATGGGATTATAAATAAAACAGTAGAAAATTAAGGAATTAACGTGATAAGAATATAATCGATAGCATATACGATAACGATATGAATAAAAACACATAAAATAAATGAGTTTAATATAAAATAATGACTTTCGACAACAGAAAGTTATTTTGGAAGTATTACATACTGACCAAAGTTCTTATGTCAGCTTATTTTTCTAGTTAAAATGTTCTTTATTACCATTAAGTATTTTATATTTTTACCATTGTAAATGGTAAATAATAAATTTTCTTTGTAAACTATAAAGAAAAAGGGACAGATGATAAACGGAAGTTATAAAGTTCGATTTTGTTTTTTGTTATTATTGCTAAAACCCCAATCAAAAACGATGTCTATAAAAGTTATTTAATGATATATTAATATGTATTATGTGATATATTACTATGTAAAGTTCGATGTTGTTCTTTGTTGTTATTGCTAAAACAACGGTCACAAACGGTGTCTATAAAAGTTATTTAGTGAAATATACTATGTACTATGTGATATATTGCTATATAAAGTTCGATTTTGTCCTTTGTTATTATTTTTACAACAACTATCACAAACGATTCATATAAAAGTTATTTAATTTAATATTACTTCGTATTATGTGATATATTACTATGTAAAATTCGATGTTGTTCTTTGTTATTATTGCTAAAACAACGGTCACAAACGGTGTCCATAAAAATTGTTTAGTGAAATATTACTACGTACTATGTTATATATTATTATATAAAGTTCGATTTTGCCCTTTGTTATTATTTCTACAACAACTATCACAGACTATGCCTATAAAAGTTGTTTAGTGATATATTACTGTGTACTATGTGATATATTACTACGCAAAGTTCTATTTTGTTCCTTGTTATTATTGATAAAACAACGATCTCAAACGGTGTCTATAAATGTTTTTGGTGATATATTATTATATACTATGTGATATATTACTATGTAAAGTTCGATTTTGTTCTTTGTTATTATAGTTAAAATAACGATCACATACGATGTCTATAGAAGTTTTTTAGTGATATACCATTATATACTACATCATATAATACTATGTAAAGTTCTATTTTGTTCTCTGTTATTATTTCTAAACAACCTCACGAACGGTGTCTATAAAAGAAGTTTAGTGATATATTACTATGTACTATGTGATATATTACTATGAAAAGTTCGATTTTGTTCTTTGTTATTATTGTTAAAACAACGATCACAAACGATGTCTATAAAAGTTTTTTAGTGATATATCACTACATACTACATCATATAATACTATGTAAAGTTCGATTTTGTTCTCTGTTATTATTTCTAAACAACCTCACGAACGGTGTCTATAAAAGAAGTTTAGTGATATATTACTATGTACTATGTGATATATTACTATGAAAAGTTCGATTTTGTTCTTTGTTATTATTGTTAAAACAACGATCACAAACGATGTCTATAAAAGTTTTTTAGTGATATATCACTACATACTACATCATATAATACTATGTAAAGTTCGATTTTGTTCTCTGTTATTATTTCTAAACAACCTCACGAACGGTGTCTATAAAAGTAGTTTAGTGATATATTACTATGTACTATGTGATATATTACTATGAAAAGTTCGATTTTGTTCTTTGTTATTATTGTTAAAACAACGATCATAAACGATGTCTATAAAAGTTGTTTAGTGATATATCACTATATACTACATCATATAATACTATGTAAAGTTCGATTTTGTTCTCTGTTATTATTTCTAAACAACCTCACGAACGGTGTCTATAAAAGTAGTTTAGTGATATATTACTATGTACTATGTGATATATTACTACGTAAAGTTCGATTTTGTTCTTTGTTATTATTGTTAAAACAACGATCATAAACGATGTCTATAGAAGTTGTTTAGTGATATATCACTATATACTACATCATATAATACTATGTAAAGTTCGATTTTGTTCTCTGTTATTATTTCTAAACAACCTCACGAACGGTGTCTATAAAAGTAGTTTAGTGATATATTACTATGTACTATGTGATATATTACTACGTAAAGTTCGATTTTGTTCTTTGTTATTATTGTTAAAACAACGATCATAAACGATGTCTATAAAAGTTGTTTAGTGATATATCACTATATACTACATCATATAATACTATGTAAAGTTCGATTTTGTTCTCTGTTATTATTTCTAAATCAACCTCACGAACGGTGTCTATAAAAGAAGTTTAGTGATATATTACTATGTACTATGTGATATATTACTACGTAAAGTTCGATTTTGTTCTTTGTTATTATTGTTAAAACAACGATCATAAACGATGTCTATAAAAGTTGTTTAGTGATATATCACTATATACTACATCATATAATACTATGTAAAGTTCGATTTTGTTCTCTGTTATTATTTCTAAATCAACCTCACGAACGGTGTCTATAAAAGAAGTTTAGTGATATATTACTACACTATCACAAACGATGTCTATAAAAGTTGTATTACTATGTAAAGTTCGATTTTGTTCCTAGTTATTATTGCTGAAACAACGATCACAAACGATGTCTATAAAAGTTGTTCAGTGATTTATTACTATGTAAAGTTCGATGTTATTCTTTGTTATTATTTCTAAACTGGCGGTCACAAAGGATGTCTATAAAAGCATTTTAGAGATATATTATTATGTATCTCTAAAATGCTTTTATAGACAATATATGATTTGTTTTTGGGTTTTTTATGCCGCACATTATATTGCATTTCCGCGTAACTTAAAACGCATAATCAAAAGCTGCATTCGAATAAACAAATTATAGTAGAAAGAAGCATTTTGTCAGCTATAAATTCTCTTTTTAAATTACTACTTTCAGAAAAAAAAGAATTGAAACAAAATGTTTGGTATTAAATGAACTCTATAACGTAATCCATCATGGGCACATAATTTCTTCAAAATATGATTTTGAATGTTTTTTGGCCATTCTCGGCGTTTGACGGTGGTTACCCTCAAAATATGGTAAAGAAAATTGGGTACGATTTACCCACTTTTATCTCCGATGTAAATAATCGTAAAACACCAAAATGTGTATCCGTTAGATAGATTATATCGTACAGTCTCTTTTTAAATTCGCCATATTCATATGTAAAATTTATATCTAACATAGATATCCTGTACAAAGGTTGTCTTGAATAAAACAGTATTGCATAGTAAAATTTTAATAATTTTCATGGTTCATAGTGTTATATATCAAAAGGAAAAGCAGAATCAGTGTCGTATCTCAAAAGAAAAAATGGAATCCTCATTTGTTCCTATGTCATAAGGGTGTCAAAAATAGTTACAAGGGTCTCAAAAATAAAAATATTATAAGGTGTCAAAAATAGTTACAAGGATCACAAAAATGAATAGATTATAAGGGTGTAAAAAATTGTTACAAGGGTTTCAAAAATGAGAAGGTTATAAGGATGTCAAAAAATAGTTACAAGGGTCCCAAAAATATTTTTTTGATAATTTTAGGTACTATATCCTCTTATATACACTAAAATAAAAAAAAATATTTGCCTCCGCCTTTCTTTTCGATAATATTGAACCTAAAATTTAAAAAAATAGGATTTTTTTCAAGCCTATGCAAAGGTTGCAGGGAAACTGTAAGGAACTAAATCTTATAGTTTATAAGGTATTCACTATAATATATATGTATCCCTTTCTACTTAATAAGTATTAATAAGCAGAGAGGGACACATACATATTATAGATTCACTTTAAACTATGTACGGAACCTTCGATATGCGAGCTTGGCTCGCACTTGGTCGTTTTTTGCATGGTGTGTTTTACTGTTGAAAAATAATTGAGTAGACAATAAATTGAATAGTAAATAGTCACATCATTTATTTTTTATTATTTACGTTATATTCTGTTACAAAAAACCAATTCGTAGGAAATGACGTTTTCCATTGTAACAAAAAAAATGAAGGAAAGAGAAAATTGCTTAGTTTTACATTGAGAGTTACGAGAAAGAGGCTACTGGGCATTTCTCATTTTTTTTTAATCTTAAAAGTTTATACCGTTGTCCGAGAAAGCCTATATGTTTCTCTTTCAAATTTAATAAAGTTATGAACTTAAAGTATATTTGCGAAATATGTGACTTTAATTAATTAAGTGACTTTAATTAATTATTCTTGTCTACTAATCTACAATTTTGTTTTTCACAGACAAACTTTTTTTAGTTTGATTATTAGCAGCAGAGATGTAGAAAAAGATGTAGTAAAATTTTCTTCAAGTCTTCAATTAATTCTTTAAGATTTATTCAAAGATGCCAATTTTGGCATTTAAATAAATAAGCTTCATGCCTATTTGGTTTAAATTTATATCATAAAACTTTTAATTTATTTTTAAAATAAATTATTAAAATAAAATTATTAAAAATAAAAAGCGTCACCTGATACTGACACACGGGCATAAATTTCTCATCACAAATTGATATAGTAAACTGGTGAGTGATCAATTCTTCAGTCCACCGACGAATTCTTTATAATTACTCATTAAAGTGTCCTATTTTATTCCATTTTCAGTTGCTTGGTAAAGGTAACAAATTATATTAGAAAAGGTGATTGTTAAATATATTTGTATAAATATGACAAATTAGACATTTTTAGTTCATTGTCTTAATAGACCAATAATTCTGTGTGACAGTGAATGTTGGTCTTTAACAAAAGCAAATGAAGATAGACTTCTAGTTTTTGAAAGAAAAATACTTCGTAAAATATTTGGTACTGTCAAAGAAAATAACAAATGGAGAATTTGAATCATGAATTTTATAGAAAATTTAAACAACCAAATATTGTCTGAGTCATTAAATCATTTCGTATCAGGTGACTTGGGCACATTTTTAGATTTGAAGATAATAACCCGGTCAAGAAAGTGACCTTTGCCAATGTGGGGGTCACCAGAAAAGTAGGAAGACCTCGTACAAGATGAATCGATTGTGTCGAGAAAGATTTTAAACTTTTAAAAATTCAACGCTGGCGGGCCGTTGTAGCTGACCGGATCCGCTGGAGAAAGCTTGTAGAGACAGCCTTGATCTGTTATAGGTTATAGAAAAAGTTGATTGTATGAAGAAAATAAAAATATTATTAGTTAATTTGAATAAAAAGAAACTGGGAGCAAAACGCTAAATTGATTTGGATCGGAGCGTTTTAGTAAAATCTTCAAAAGTTGGAATACACCGATCGACGTCGAGTATCGAGCCTACGAAAGATGTGTGTTATCTCGAAGGACGTTTATATATTAATCAATTGCAAGTCGCCTGAAGGAAAATACAGCGCATAATGTGAGGAATTACTCTTTATTACAGAATACGGAATATGGAAATTCAACGTCTCGAACTATAACAATAGTTTCGAATATAAAACTTATTGTGTTTCTCTGTTCATTCACATAGCTTAACCTTTGATTTTTCCAAATTGGAAAACTATAGTTCTAGCTATTCCACTTGAAAATAGTTTTATACAGTAGCGATATGTTTAAATGGTTGAATAATAAAAACAATAGTTTATTGAATTTAAGAAAATTTATTGTGTTTCTCTGTTCGTTCCCATAGCACGACCTTTGTTTTTTTCAAATTTGAAACGTGAATTCTGTAATGACAGTGGTTAAATACGATAGAAATTACGAATATGTTTTTTGACAAATATATTATTACTGTCACAATTTGGTTCCTGAAAATTATATTTAAACATTTTACAGATATTTTAACTCGCGAAAACATTTATCGAAGCTAAGTGAAAATACAATAAAACAAATTTCCATGTTAATGGTTCAGCCGCCCTAGTTGGGAGCAGTTGGGAACTTTCATAATTTCAACATGTCCGTCTACACCACAACTGTGTTACTCGTATACTAATAATATAACAAAATAGAAATTTATCATGGTTATCAATAGACAAAAAACATAGCAAGTTATAAAAAAAATCTTTCAAAAATATTATTAAGAGGGGATTAATTTTCCCCTGTATATAAAGTGGAAGTGAATTTTTTCTCTCATACCCCATTCTGTATAGTATCTTAAAGAATTTTGTATTTTAAAATGTATATTTATTACGCCCGTGAAATATGTACTAAGCAATCTATCCATTTTTTAACATGGCGAGAATCAATATTATATAAATAAATTTTTACGCCTGTGAAAAACACAGTAGGCAATATATTTACTTTGTGAAAAATTATATTCGTAAATAGTTTAGTGGAAATACTATGTACTGTTAAATATTTATGTGTACCTAAATATGTACGCAACCCTTGTAAAGAGAGGTCTAGTTGTACTTGCTAGGTTTTTTTCATAATTTACTCTGAAGGTAGGCTTTGTTAATTTAAAATAAAAAAAAATAATAAATTAACTTTTCCGATTCAAGATTCATTCAATCGAACTAAACATTTTCCTTTTTTCCATTTACCTAATTTTATTTTAATTGTAAATTGCAATAAATTTGCCAATTTTGTATAAAATATTTAATAACACCACGAAAACTTTTGCAATACCAAAAGTAGACAAACGTGAATTCTTTAATGACGGTGGTTAAATACAATGGAAATTACGAATAGGTTTTTTAATAAATATATTATTATTATCACAATTTGGTTCCTGAAAATAATATTTAAACATTTTACAGATATTTTAACTAGTGAGAACATTTATCGAAACTAAGTGAAATACAATAAAACAAATTTCCATTTTTAGGGTTCCAACTAGGAACTTTCATAATTTCACTACGTCCGCCTAGCTGTCTGTTCGTCTGCATACCACGGCTTTTTGTGTTATTTATTAGACAAAGATTTATAAGAAAAAAAAAGAAAGTTGAAGACAGCAAGAGGCAGAGGGAAGGATATCTGCATAAAGCCAAGGCAGAGAACAGTGGGCACGAAAAAGAGAGTTTTTGTAGAAGATGCTTCAATCAAACTATTGGAAAAATCGTTGTCAAAGTCAACAGGTTTCCATTCTGATAGTTAAAGTTATCATCAAAATCGATTAGGAATTGTCACATGTAGCATGTATATATATGTGTGTATGTGTATGTGTATATATATATATATATATATATATATATATATATATATATATATATATATGTTTGTGTGTGTGTGTATGTATTTGTGTACGTAAGTATATATGTATATAGGCACAGATCAATGCAATGAAAAATTTGGAAAAAATTTAAAATGGTGTGGTTTCCTAGAAAAAAATCTCATCGTTTTAAAGCTTTATCAAAAGTTCAAAAGCTATATCAAAAGTTCCAAAGCTATATCAAAAGTTTATTAATTGTGCCATAGTTCTATAGCAAAAACTTGAATCTGCGACTAATCGATAATATAACACACATCCGCGAGGGCACGTCAAGTGTTAGATATTCGGTGTATGAAACAGTGATAATTAAATGAGTGTCTGTCGCCATCTGCCGCTCAAAATTTTATATAAGTGTTTCTAATATTGAATATATTTGGCGTCAATTTTGTAGCAATTTATTATTCACAATTAAATGAAACTGCGTGATGTAGTATTATTCTTACTTTCTTTAAGAAACTAAAGAAAGAACTTAAAGAAAGTAGAAATGTTACTACACCACGTTGTTTCATTTAATTGTGAATAAGTGTTTCTTTCTATAAGCTTCTTGATTATTTATTGATAATATTACAAACTCAAACTATTCACTACTGAAAGTCACTTCGTATTCAAATTAGAAATTTTTGAGTTAATATTTTTGAGCTACGTATTTGAGTTAAAGACAAAATTATTATAAACATCACAGGTATCTCAGATACTAATTACTTTTTTGACTTTTCAATTTATATTATTATCTTTATATAATTTTAAATATAATAATGACGAATTCGTTTTTTTTTCTCCTTTACTTTTTCTTGCAATTATTCGTTTATTTTTCGTAATTTCTTGTTTTTTTTTTTAGTTTATTACCATTATTTCTGTTTTAAATATTCTCATTTATAATAATCATTTATATTAACTGAATTACAATGATATTGTTTTAAAGGAAGGAAATGGTTATTAGTTATTACAATTTATTTGCATAATTCGAAACCTATTTTCATTATTGGAATGAGTATTTTAAGGATGTTATCCTTAACAGCATACAGAACTATTTTCACTTTTTCTTTTTTTTATACTGATATCCTCAATCGCACTTAGGGTTGCCAGATGTCCAGGATTTTGACAGGGATGTCCGGGAATTGTCCCGGAATTTGTGATATTGTTCCGTGTCCAGGAATATAATAAATTTGTCCCGGAAATGTAAAAAATTAGGATAATTCTTTAAAATTGTCTTTATTGGCATTTTTCGTGAACCTATACATGCCATAGCTGTATTACATTTTGCTAGATTGATCGATGGAAAGACCATAGAGAATAACTAAATCAAAACATGAATATAATAAATTAAATATTATTTTCATTGTCAGTCTACGAAAGTTAAGCTTCGAGTTGAAATTAGATAAGATTAACATAACGACTGTTTTTATATTAAATTACTTATAATTATTTAATAAGCCAATAAACTTTATTAAAAAGTTCACTTTGTATTTTGGCAAAAGAAAACGACTTTCTTATTTATTTTTATTAATCTGCATGTTTTTTGGATTCAAAAAAACCTTTTGTTGGGTCAAACTAATTATTTTTCTTAAATCACTGGTTGTTATAGATATGGTAGTAGAAATGTCCCGGAAAAAGCGATTTTACATATGGCAATCCTGATCGCGCTTAGTTCTATTACATATGGTTCTTGGTTTGTTTCAGAAAATTAAGAAGCGAACAACTAAAAGCACTATTTATTAGGGACATATCGGTTAACACCTTGTATTGTGGGTCTTTTTCGAACATGGAAACCGTTTTTCCAATTTGTAATTTAAAAAATCTGTCTAATAAGAGTAGAATTTCCATCACGAGGGTTCCGTACATATTAAGGTACAGGAAAATTTAAAAATTTAACGATATCAAATATTTCCATAAAACTATTGTTAAACGTCAGTAACATTCTTTACCTTCTCAATTCTCTGGTATGTTTTTCAATGGTGTAAAAAATACCACGAATTTCTTCAAAGCTGTAAGAGTCACGATAATTGCTGTACCAGTTTTTTTCATTATTTCTGGATCAGTAGTAACGAAAATAAATGGGTTGGGAGAAATTAATTTTTTGCGAATATTAATGCCTATCCCTGAGACCTGAAAGTTATGAGTTTTATTAGATTTACCAGCTATACTGCTATTTTTGAATATCTGAAAAACTTTCATAATTGTAGTGTATGTAACAAAAATTAAAAGAAAAATATTCATAGAAGTAGGCTCTACTAGTTTACAAGTAATAGTCGACCAACTATAACTGTCAACACATACCTATATACTAAATAGGACTGTAAAATTTCATAGAAATGTCATGTAAGTGATTTAAATCAACTGCAAAAATAATATTGTATTTTAAATTAATATATTATTAGATTTACCAGCTATACTGCTATTTTGAATATTTGAAAAGCTTTCATAGTTGTAGTGTATGTAACAAATTTAAAAGAAACATATTCAGTTTAGTGGGCTCTACTAGTTTAAGAGTAATTGTCGACCAACTATAACTGTTATAGACAAATATATGAAATAGGACTGTAAAAAGTTCATAGAAATTTCATGTAAGTAATTTAAATCAACAGCAAAAATAATATTGTATTTTAAATTAATGTATTTTTTAATAACCAGCTGTACTGCTATTTTGAATATTTCAAAAGGTTTCACAATTGTAGTATATATAACAAAATTAAAAGAAAAATTGTCAGTGAAGTACGCTCTACTAGTTTACGAGTATTAGTCGACCAATTATAACTGTTATAGACATATATATGAAATCGGACTGTAAAAAGTTCATAGAAATTTCATTTAAGTAATTTAAATCAACTCTAAAAATAATATTGTATTTTTAATTAATGTTATTAGCTTTACCAGCTATACTGCTATTTTTGAATATCTGAAAAACTTTCAGAATTGTAGTGTGTGTAACAAAAATTAAAAGAAAAATATTCATAGAAGTAGGCTCTACTAGTTTACAAGTAATAGTCGACCAACTATAACTGTCAAGACATACCTATATATTAAATAGGACTGTAAAATTTTACAGAAATGTCATGTAAGTGATTTAAATCAACTGCAAAAATAATATTGTATTTTAAATTAATATATTATTAGATTTACCACCTATACTGCTATTTTGAATATTTGAAAAGCTTTCATAATTGTAGTGTATATAACAAATTTAAAAGAAACATATTCAGTTTAGTGGGCTCTACTAGTTTAAGAGTAATTGTCGACCAACTATAACTGTTATAGACAAATATATGAAATAGGACTGTAAAAAGTAGAAATTTCATGTAAGTAATTTAAATCAACTCTAAAAATAATACTGTACTTTAAATTAATGTATTATTTGATAACCAGCTATACTTCTATTTTTGAATAACTGAAAAACTTTCATAATTGTGGTGTATATAACTAAATTTAAAAAAAAAAATTCATTGAAGTAGACTCTACTAGTATACGAGTAACAGTAGACCAACTATAACTGCTATAGACAAATATAAAAAATAGGACTGTAAAAAGTTCATAGAAATTTCATGTAAGTGATTTAAATCAACTGCAAAATTAATATTGTATTTTAAATTAATGTATTATCTGATAACCAGCTAGATAGCCATTTTTGAATATCTGAAAAGTTTTCATAATTGTAGAGTATGTAACAAAAATTAACAACAAAATTAAAAGAAAAATATTCATAGAAGTAGGCTCTACTAGTTTACAAGTAATAGTCGACCAACTATAACTGGCAAGACATACCTATATACTAAATAGGACTGTAAAATTTCATAGAAATGTCATGTAAGTGATTTAAATCAACTGCAAAAATAATATTGTATTTTAAATTAATATATTATTAGATTTACCAGCTATACTGCTATTTTGAATATTTGAAAAGCTTTCACAATTGTAGTGCATATAACAAAATTAAAAGAAAAATATTCATAGAAGTACGCTCTACTAGTTTACGGGTAATAGTCGACAAACTACAACTGTTATATATATATATATATATATATATATATATATATATACATATATATATATATATATATATATATATATATATATGAAATAGGACTGTAAAAAGTACATAGAAATTTCATGTAAGTGATTTAAATCGAGTGCAAAAATCATATTGTATTTTAAAATGTATATTTATTATGTCCGTGTAAGGCAACATTTTCATATATTTACATAGTGATAAACAGCCCTTTCAGACGATGTAAAACACAATACTTAAAACAAAAAAATTAAGATTTTAATTTCTGAATTTACTAAATAAATATTTTAAAATATTAGCTACTGTAAAATATGCGGATTTTCATGATCTATTCAAGTTTCAAATTTCTACGTTAAACCTTTACGTAAAAAAGTGGCCGTGACGGACGTACACGTGAGCGATCTCGTAAGGATTCCGTTTTTCCTTTTGAGATACGGAACTCTTAAAATTGCCTCAATTTAGTAGAAATTCTAGAAAATATTTGACAACAAATTAGTACTAATTTCAATCTTATATACATTACATTTCAACCTTATATACTTATATCAACGTCACAAAACAATCGAAACTGATAATAATGTTGCGTCATGGGAGCACGGGTCAAACAATATTTTGAATTTAGTTATCAAATCCGTTTATTGATGTCTCTATTGAACCAATAACTGATACGATCAAACAGACCTAATCCGTCATCACCATTAAGGTTTTAAAACATGATAAACGGCCCGTGTCATAATTCACTGGACGACAACTCCTACACCGAAGTCATCGTTTCAAATCCTTTTATTATCCTGTTGCCTTATCTTCGTTACGTTTATCTATTCCGTGTTTTTTTTTATATTTTTACGACCTGATGCGCATGTGCCACATGGGATAGTCGGGGATTAGTTACCCGTTCAATAAATATAAAATACTTGAATTTAACTTAGCTTAGTGATATTTATGTGATTTTTACTGAAATAAATAATGTCCAAAAACGTATTTTGAAAAAAAATATATTAACAAAAAAACATCACAACATTTCAAAAAAATAACCGATGTATGCCTTTGAAAATTTAATTTCAGTATGGACCTTTAATTAAATCGACATTAATCATATATTAACTTGTTTGTAGATATCACTGAAACAGCAGTCAACAGAGACAACTCATGGTATTCGTTAAAAATATTACTCTCTGATTATAAAATCGAACTAAATACATACTGAAATAAAAGATGTCCAAGTGCGAGTAAAACTTATATAATGAGAGTTCCGTAATGATAAATGATATCGTAAAGCTTGACACATATCTATTCGTAATTAAACAGAACAAAAACAGGAATAAAAAACTAAAAAAATATCGACTATCACATAATACATGCATATAATTATAAGTTAATGGTTTTCGGGTATTATCCTTTACTTGTACTGAAAATGTACACCAAATTTTTTTATATAGCCATAGAGCTACAGAAATTAATGTCGCTTTTAATATCTATACCGATTCTTCAGAAAAAATAATAAAAACCGTTTAACGAAAATAATAAAAAACCTTATAGCTCCCTTCTACGGTTTTATTGTCTATATTTAGAAAAAAAAATAGCAAAGAAAATCTGAAAAATTGCAGTAAATTTATCACCTATATCCATTTAATTTCGTTTATAGCATGGAAATATAATCGGGCGAACTCAAAGCCCATTGCCCTTTTGTTGACACCGATTGACAATAATCGGAGCAAATGGAGTATGTGATAGTCACTACTTTAAAGCACATTTTTTACAAAAACCGGTGCTACAAAAAATTCCACTCCATTTTGATCAACTTTCACCTCTCTGAACGTTACAAGCTAAAACGCGCTAAATAGACAAAGGATAGTAGATACGATTGAACACGTATTAACGAAGAGGGTAGATATTAAATTAGTGACGCGCGTTGTGCGATAAATCGACAATTTTTGGGCACCGACTTACAAACATCGTTGCGCTTTACTTTTTAATCATTATCGATATGTCATGAGACAGCTTTGTGTATAAAAAACTTTGTAGATAACCATAGAAAGTAAAGTCAGCCTATGAATAACCCCGAACAGTTAAAAACCAAAACAGTTCTGGCACCTAGCATATTCTTTTATAATTTTTATTGGTAGAAACAATCAGAATATTTTTTTCTAGCTCTCTATTCTAAGTCTAGCTTCACCAGTATAAAAAACAAAGATTCTGAATTACAAAAGCTTAGTTAGACCCATTCTTACGTACTCTGCTGAGACATTGATAATGACAGTAAAAGTAAACGTACCATCTCTGTTTTTGAAAGAAAGATTTTAAGAAGTATTTTTGGTGGTCTAAAATGTAACATCTGTAGATGAAAAACTAACTCTGAACTTTAAAAATTATTTAAAGAACCGGATGCAGTCAAATACATTGCAATTCAGAGAATAATGGGCAGGGCACTTGAGCAGAATGGACGACAGTCGGACAGGAAAAAAGATCTTGTCAGACCATTGCGCTCCCGAAAAGAGGAAGACCTAAACTATATTGCTCGACTGCCTAGAAAAAGACTTTAAAATCCTAAATGTAATGAACTGGATGTCTCTGACCAAGAACAGAATAACATGGATGTTGATTCTGCGGAGGGCAGGGTCCCATTCTGGGCTGTCAGGCCATTGAATAAGAAGAAGAGAAGCTCTCTATTACTAAGTCTTTTCATAGTATGGTTAAAAATGTTGCACTTTAAATAAATTAAGGATAATCTCCATTTCGAAAAAACTATGCCATTTCTTAATTAAATAATAACAATCCTATAAGGTGCCGCCAGCTGGCTTAGCTCTGGCTTTGCTTCACTAAGCTGTCTTTATTTTTTTATTACCCCATTAAAAGCCAATTTTACGAGTCCAAAGTTGAGAGAAACAGCTGGTAGCAAATAAACGTCAGTCTGGACGACGTCAGTTTAAAATACGCCTCTCTATAAAGTAAAATTTAAGAAATCACTTGATGTGTCCCACATTACGTTAAAAATACTTTTTTTTTAATTTTTGTTTGTTACATCATCTCGATACTTTAACTTTTTGCTTCTTTCACTTAAGGTTTAAAATTAACTTTAACTACCTAGTTCCATTACAAATCTATTTAAAAATAATTACTATGATGTAATTTTGTAATTATGTCCACATTACGTTAAAAAAAATTTTTTTAACTTTTGTTTGTTACATCATCTCGGTACTATAACATTTTACTTCTTTCACTTAAGGTTTATAATTAACTTTAGGAAACGTAACTCTACCTAGTTCCATTACAAAACAATTTAAAAATAATTACTGATGTAATTTTGTAATTGTGTCCACATTACGTTAAACAATATTTTATTTAACTTTTGTTTGTTACATCATCTCGATACTATAAGATTTTGCTTCTTTCACTTACTGTTTATAATTAACTTTAGGAAACGTAACTCTACCTAGTTCCATTACAAATCTATTTAAAAATAATTACTATGATGTAATTTTGTAATTGTGTCCATATTACGTTAAAAAAAATTTTTTTAACTTTTGTTTGTTACATCATCTCGGTACTATAACATTTTACTTCTTTCACTTAAGGTTTATAATTAACTTTAGGAAACGTAACTCTACCTAGTTCCATTACAAAACAATTTAAAAATAATTACTGATGTAATTTTGTAATTGTGTCCACATTACGTTAAACAATATTTTATTTAACTTTTGTTTGTTACATCATCTCGATACTATAAGATTTTGCTTCTTTCACTTACTGTTTATAATTAACTTTAGGAAACGTAACTCTACCTAGTTCCATTACAAATCTATTTAAAAATAATTACTATGATGTAATTTTGCATATTCATTAAAACAAACGTAACTATTAACTATGACTCAATTAATTATAATTTAAAGTTTCTCTCTTTCCCCACTCTCCTCTACGCAATATCTACGGTCACATGTTTTTTGACTACGTCAGAAAATTTAAGTCTGCTGTTTGTCTTTCTAACGGATTATTGTTATTTGCTTATCGTAATGCTTCTTTTATTGTTTTATAGCATTTATTGATCAGTTTCAACTTTCATTGTCTGGAGGCGACGAGAAACCTTCGAACAAATAGTATCTGCTGTTATTTATTGCATTCCCGTCCAATTCATTGATTAGTTGAGTAAATGGCCTGCTATCTTCAGATGACAGAAGTTTAAAATATAGTTGAAGTGATAGTGAAGTTTCATTTCTTCCTTTTCCTTATTTTTTTTCAATATCTCAGATGCCAGTATACATGTTTATCGCCATGATACTTGATGCCAGTATACATGTTTATCGCCATGATACATGATGCCAGTATACATGTTTATAATACATGTATACGAAAGATGCCAGTATACATGATGCTAGTATACATCAATATTGAGAAATACGAAAATATTATTGCCAAGAAACAAAATTGTTATTTGTTTCTTTTTTTAATTTAAAATGCAATATTTAAGACGTCATTGTACATATATATGTATTACGCAAATTATATCAAGTTTAATATGCGTAAGACACACATACGAAATATATTAAATACTGAGAAATATGAACATACATTACTACAATAATAAAGTTTTTGTTTATTCATTTTCCTTATTTTATTAACAATATTTAAAATATCAATGTACCTATAAGTGAATCATGAGAATTATGTTAAATGTTATCCTAAATTATGTTAATTGTTATCCTAAATTATGTTAAATGTTATCCTAAATTATATCAAATGTTATCCTAAATTATGTTAAATGTTATCCTAAATTATGTTAAATGTTATCCTAAATTATGTTGAATGTTATCCTTAAATGTTATATTGAATATTGAGAAATATAAAGTTATTATTGCTCTTATAATGAAGTATTTATTTTTTCATTTTTTTCATTTTACCTATTTACGTAATGATACTGCAGAATTGGCATGTCTGTACATTGAAGATATTTATGAAAAAGTTATTTGGGGGCATGTAATAAAAGTAATACAGCACAAAAATATTGTTTACAAAATTTATTTCGGTTATCAATATTAATAATTTAATTACTTTGATAGACTCTGTAAGTTTGATCGTTATGTACTTTACTGTCTGTACATACAATAAAACTCTAGAATTAGCTCGTCTATATATTATAGGTATACACAAAACATGTTTAAGGAATATGTTCCCCTAAGTAAAAAAAAAAACAAAAAAATAATGTTTTGGAATTTTTATCTGTTTTTGAACCGGTTTATTTGTCACTCAATACGCAAGAACAGCTAAAAAGATTTCGGCAAAGTTTCACAAGTAAATTCTGATGCATATGGGCTATAATGAATAGGCTATGCATCCTATCAACTAAAAAGTAGAAATGGTAATTTGAAGTTTCACTATAAAGCGTACTTACTTCAAAAAAGTTCAATTTTATAATTATTATAGTAGATAACGTTACGTGCATTAATCTTACAGTTAACATAATAATATTTTCTGAAATCCGCATTCGAACGAAGTTGCGGGCGCAAATAGTATACAATTTATAAGACATCAATGTACTTATAGATGCATTATGCGAATTATATAAATGTGATCTACTTAATAATAATTTGATACCGAAAATAATTTGTTTAATTATTTAAATTATTTTAGAATATCTTTTAACCATAAAAATAAATATGTTGCATTATGTACAAGCAGTTCACATAATAATATTTTCTGAAATCCGCATTCGAACGAAGTTGCGGGCGCAAATAGTATACAATTTATAAGACATCAATGTACTTATAGAAGCATTAGGCAAATTATATTAAATGTAATCTACTTAATAATGCATTTCAGATGCCGAAAATAATTTGTTGAGTTATTTAAATTATTTTAGAAAATATTTTAATTATAAAATTAAATATATTGTATTATGTACAATCAAAGGAAGAAAAATACAACTTCTTAAGAAAAAATATACTGATGTATTTATTTATCTAATTTAATGTATACACTATTCCCACCATCCACCCTGGTTGTCCAACTTTAATGTATACACTATTCCCACCATCCACCTGGTTATGACCCACCTCATACAAAAGAGGGACTATCGAAAGTCCCCTAATAGTGTCCTGTATCTACAGTCTCAACGCTTCCACCCAGCTAGACTTATTGCTATGAGAAAAATCTCTTACAGCCGATCAGGACACCGGTCCAACCCTGTTCGACGAGCGGCCGCGTATCGAACCCGGATCCCCGCGGTACATCATATGCGTTGTGATCAGTCTAACACACCACGACGGTGTGGGGTGTTTAGGTAAATAAAAGAAGATGATATAATTTTTATTGGCATAGTCTTTTATTTTGAAATCCAACCAAAAAAAGGATATGCTTTCAATTAATACTGTTCATGACCAGAACAGAAACAACATTAATTTAGAATATGTAGCCCCCCCTACCAAAAATTCTATTGTTTTTATGTTAGAACATCTTATAGCAACATTAGGTATAGTTTGCATGTCGTAAAAATGAGTATCATAAGTAGACCTAGAAGAAGCTTCTCATCGTAGAACTACCCGCCGTAGAACCTCAATAACACAAACGCTACACCGCTCATTTTCTTAATTACCAGTAAAAATGCCAATTGTTGTGTTTAGTATAAAAAGGGGCTTAAAATCCCCTAATGTTAATAAATATTTCAAAACTAAAATGATTTAATGAAGGAAGGGAGTGACACTTATGCGTGCGCACGCGAACATTGACGGTGTTCAAATCAGTTATCGTTCAGTCTTATTTTACATCTATGGCTTTCGCGCGAAGTATTATATTATATGTATTATCATATTACTTTATCATAATACTAGTTTCCATGCGGAGTTTAAGTAAATCATTGATTATTGTTTTACATAAAGAAATATTACGCTTATTTCATTTACATTCATTAATCTCATAAGACAATCGACAAGATATTCAAACATTTCGGGTATGTACTTATGCACGTGCGCGCGAACATTGACAGTGTTCAAATCAATTATACTTTCATCTTAATTTCTATTCATAGAGTTTTACGCAAAGTATTATTTTTATTATTTCGATTCACATATTCATATTACTAGTTTCCATGCGGAGTTTAAGTAAATCATTGATTATTGTTGTACATAGTGAAATATTAGCTTATTTCATTTACATTCATTAATCTCACAAGGGAGTCAACTATATTTTCACGCATTTCGTGTATGTACTTACCTTATGCACGTTCGCGCGAACATTGACAGTGTTCAAATTAGTTATACTTTCGTCTTAATTTTTTCATAGGGTTTTACCGAAAGTATGGTTTTTATTATTTGGATTAACATTATCATAATACTAGTATCTATTTGGAGTTCACCTAAATAAATATTTATATTTTTACATAAAGAAATGTGCGTATCTAAAGTCTTACAAGAACGCTAACAAAATGTTCATGCATTTCGTGTATGTACTTATGCATGCGCATCCATTGAAATTTATACAAACACGGCATGTATAAACATATGGGCAAAGATCGTTTTCTTGAGATAAAAGAGTTGTAATTACCCAATCACAACAGGGATAAAACAGGAATAACAAATAATTACTATGTATGAAATTCAATGAATTCCTCACTGTTTTTATGTAGAATTCGTCGAAATTTAAATTAAGTAAACTTATGCATGCGCATCAATCGACATTTATACAAACACAGCTTGTACGAACATATTGGTAAAGATCGTTTTCTTGAGATGAAAGACTTGTAATTACACAATCACAACAGGGATAAAACATCAATAACGAATAATTACTTTGTGTGAAATTCAATGAATTCATCACTGTTTTTGTGTAGAATTTGTTGATATTAAAATTAAGTATCTTAAATTGATTACTATGCAAACAATTAAAGTAGTTTTTAATACAGACAGGAAAACAAAAGGTTTTTCTGTAAAATAATAAAACGCTATTATTAAAAATTCCCTTATTATTTTTAAAAAAATAAAAAAATATCTAATATTATACATTAAAGTATTATCAATGTACCCATATTCAAAATAAGAAGATTTATTTTCCATTTATTTTAGGAAATAAAATACCGAAACAACTTAGCGAGAGAAATTTGTAATTGTTTTTTTATTTAAATTTGTAAGAAAACTTGTACTAAACCTTGTTTTATTTATTTACTTTTTAAATTGGTGTTGTAAATATTTTTGCATCAGAATTATTTTCGCAACTAATAATTTATTATAATTTTTGTCACTAAATACTTAAAAAACGAATAAGAACACAAACTGTCAAAATATAAAAAAAAATCATAAAGAAAACTAAGAAGACATAAAAAAGTGCCTAACATTTGAAATTCGACATTTTGACAGGTCAAGAGTAATTATACTGTATAAATCGATTTTTTTTAACTAAATTAATCGTTAACGCCCTTCATAATTATTTAATGTTTTGTTTTACATTTAAAAAATACAAAAAAATAGTGAAAATATTAAATTTTTGCGAAGTTAAATAATATTTTTATATCAAATCATGATCTTATTTTATATAATCGTTGGTGCGTCTGTTAATGATCGTCTAACTTATGAATGATGTGACTAATTAAAGTCATATTTACACAATTTAAATACTTTATCAAGACGATGGCTCTTGGCTGTGGTAGAAATCTATATAGGGCTCTGTAGTCAAAATAATTAACAAGTTCTTTATTTATGGACCAAAATGATTCATATCTACGATATATGTCGCTTTAGTGCCACAAAATAAATTACAAAATCTGGACCAGATAGGTGGCGCTGTGTCTTAAAGGACAGGATAACCTCTAAGTTTGACAAAAAACGTGTACTTATTCGTGAAAGAATTTAACGCAAAGATTAAAAAGGGAAGATCAAAAATTTATAGAAAAAGGCATAAAATGGAAGAAGAGAGTTTACTGTAGAATAATGGGAATGATTGAAGTGAAAGAGATGTGTGATGGAAGAGTGTGGATGGATCAAAGCGTTTGCTGAGATAATTTGGACATTTTGTATTGTCGTTATATAATTTCGCTTAAGTTATAATAGCCAGTATTTATCTTATTTTTATTGTTACATTTATTAATATCGTAACTGTTTCTTATTCGATTAGTTGTTACTGTTTATTGAAAGTATACATTGTATCGTCTTATTGACTAGTTACGTCATTGATTTGTTTTAAAGATCCGTACAAGTCTGTCCTTCTGCCAAATGTTTTTTTTCGGAAACGTCCGACGTAGAAACTTGAAATTCAGTATATTTACAATACTCAAAAATATTCAATTAAAATTTTTTTCATCATTTCAATTAGCGTATCTTCGGGGGAATGTTTCTGTTCTTCGGGGGAATGTATCTGTTTCCGAAGCTAGAAAAGCTAAAATTATGAATGAAAATAACAGGGTTGTTGGAAGTTAAATTAAACTTACTGGATAACTGCAGCTGTTACTCCCATGATCTTAAAAAAATACACTATTTTAATGCCTCTAAAAGAGGTGCTAGACACCATATTTAAACATTTAGGAATAAAATACAGTTTAGTACCAATAGAAGTTTCACTGTTTACTTGTTGTTAATTGAATGAATATATATTAAAAATAATGTATTTAACAAAAATCATTTTCATTCGCGATTAATTCATTATAAAAAAAAAATTTTAAAAATATTTTGCATAAAACTTGTATTTTTACACGGGAGAGTTTGTCATAATTTTATCGACTTAATTACCATACTTAGTGACATCAAAAACTTAATATTCTGAAACAAAACACGAATTCAATAAAAAAAATAAACCCAAAAAATCGGAATAATTCGGACGCACCATGTAAGGAAAAGTTTTAAATTAGATATTTCACAGCCAATTGACCGCATTTTTTTCGTATTAAGAGTACTTTTACAATAAATTTGTTTATTGAAATAAACATGAGCAATCTTTTTTTTATTAAATGCACTGTTTATATATATATATATATATATATATATATATATATATATATATATATTATCTCATTTAAATAAATAAAAAGAGTGAAATCATTTATTTATTTTATTTATCTATTTTAATGTATATAATTGATACATATGGCGGACTTATTGCTACGATAGCAATCTCTTACAGCCAACCATAACACCAGTCCAGCCCCGTTCGACGAATGGTCGGGAATCGAACCCGGGTCCCCGAAGTGCGTTGCATCGTCAAAGCCGTATGTCTCTTGGTCAACCCAACACACCACGGCGACGCTAATCCGTATTTATACCAATATTAACATTTGCAAAATAGTTTAACAGAAATATTATGTATACTTAAATTCTTAAACGTATTATTATTTGTATGTACTTAAGCTCTACAGCACATTCGCTGTGTGAATTCTACTTGTGATTAACAAGTTTTTTGTAATTATTATAATTAAATTAAAATTTATTTACTTTAAATTTATTTATATCAATAATAATATTTATTTGAACATGTTTTGCTTGTTTGTTTGTCGCAAAAATATTACATTGTAGTCACAAAAATATTACATATTTCTTGTTATTTAATAAAATTGTTACAATTCCTATGTTACTTTTTACGTAGCAATTGTAGTCATAAATATGTAAATAAATTTAAAAGCAAGAAATTCATAAAAAGATTTCATTTCCTCGATATATTTAAGAAAACTTTACTCATATGTGAGATACGTGTAAACCATATGGCTTGCTTATTAGCGAAAAAAAACTATTTAAGCATTGAGATATCGAGTCATGCTACATTTCACTATTGCTAACTATTTCTAAAGATAGAAATGTTATAAACATATAAAATAGATAATAAATTATATTGAATTATAATTATTAATTGTCGTGTACATCAATAGTTCGGGGCGTTTTATGTTTGTGCCAAGCTGATGGATTTTAATTTATTGTCCGCTGCACAGCGTGATCATAATTTTACGAGGAAACACATTAAATTAGTAAAAGGAATTTTATTATTTCTTTTAAGGAAAAAAATTCAATGATTGTAAGCAAGATCCATGATTTAAAAAGACGTAAATTTATGACTTATAGGCATGATAATGTTATTTTGCGTAAACTAAAAAGGAGAAACGCAATATTGATTTATATAAGGAAAAGACGATCGCGTAATAATATCTTTACTTATCAAATACAAAGTTAAGTTCTGTTCGAGTCCTAAAATTTAAATTTTTACTTTTTAGTTTATGTAGATGTATTAATAATACTGCTTTTTGAAAATGTTCTCTTCTATAATAGTGCTAGATAAAAAATTATAATTCACAGCATTTTTTCATATAATCACCAGAAAGCGAGAGCATTTCTCTTCTTTGCTAGCTGAAGTATGCTTAATTACGCAATAATGACATAGGAACGAACAGCAATAACCAATAATTAATTGTGACGAAATTATAACTAAATTGTAATGAATACCTGCAATTATTATCGATAAAATAGCTTCATATGAGAAAACTTTGAAAACAACAAATAATTGTATATTTGTTCATTTAGTTCTTATTTATTTATTTCTTGAAAACGCCGTGTCCAAGTTATAGATTTATCCAAACTATTGAACATAAGGACTATAAGAATAAATGATTGTATCAAATACAAAAAATAACGAATATGAAAAAAAACACACAGCAATTCTAATAAATACCACTCTAACTAGCGGTCAGGAGAGAACCATCAAACAACTCAAGGATCCCATTCCTGGAGCGATCAATGGGGTAGAAAAAATATCAAGACTGAGCCATCTTACAGTACATTACACAATGTGAATGCACGGCAGACAGGTAAACGTTATAGGATATTGCTCCATGTTCCAGGAAGAAGACGTAATGCTTTATATGATAGATATGTCAGAGCTAGATGCAAAAATTCTACTAAATTCGAGATCGAGGGTATAAGTAGATTAGAAGTCGACAATCTTCCTTACAGATTAACAATAAATGTTGTCTAATGGCAAATATGAATACTATGTGGTATAAAATCCTTAATATCCTTTAGTTCGCTTATAATAACTTAGATTTTAATTCTTTGAAACGTTCTTAATGCCTTCTACTTTAAGAATTGGTATTATCTTCCAGATATTCCAGGCGCTAAAGCAATTTTTCAGGGAGTACATATGCCGATAAAGCGGTATGCAACCTTTAAATAGCTACATGTTAAAAAATCTGTAAATTATGACACGCCGACAAAAAAAAATCATGCGAGAATTGAGGGAAAGAATAAAATTAAAAGAGCTGAAAATACTGAAAAGGACTTGATCGATGATTGATGGACATACAAAAAAGCACTGCACAAGGTTATATATGAGAATGAATAAAGTATAGCTTTGTCACATATTTTGCTCATTTCAATAACAAGAATCTATTTAGCCGAAGATTACGCAAACAAGTATTTATCACAAATTCTATTAGAGCACACGACCTGTATATAACTTCTAATCTTATCTCTGTCTTAACAGCATTATTTAATTCGCCGTTTTGTTTTGAGCTTGTTTATAGATTCCATAACCACTCACAGGTATGTTGACGGTCAATATTAAAAAAAAATACGAAATAATCTGTGATATTAGTAGTGGCGAAAATCCGATCACCGGAATTGCGATCTTAAGTTAAGCCTTTTTGTAGGGTATTAACCTGAGTCAGGCATTTTGTATGATAGTTTTACATCTCTACATACACCAACTAATTAAATCTAAATACAGGTTTACTTTAAATTTAAAAACTCATTTGAGCAAAGCAAAGTATTGGCTGGGATATAATTCTGTTTTCAGATAAATTTAATATTTTGTCCCGTTTGATATTTAAATAATAATTCGTGCATTATAAACATGTTATAATAATCATTATTCCTCTGATTACAGGAAGCTTCCAGTCAAAATGAAACTTTTGTTCGTCGCCTTGACCTTGGCATTGGCCTCAGCTAATCCGGTGAAGGAAATATCCAGTCACGATGCAGTCTCACTTACCGTTCACGGCGTTCCCGATGGTCAAGTTGTGGACCTCACTGACATCGTAGGAATCGAACTAAATGACATCAAAGATGGAGTTATCGAAAATGTCGACCTCATGGCCCAATACTACGAAGTACAGAACCAGGGTGAAATAATTGTCGCTCCAGTAGTAGCTCCAGCTGAGGAAATGCACATTTTGCCCATCGATATTGCCGTGCAACCAGTTATTCCAGTAGAGGAAATCAACATTCTGCCCATCAACGTTGATGGGAGCGCCGTGCAGCCGATCGCTCCAGTTGAGGAGATCAATTTCCTGCCTATCAATATCGATAGTAGCGCCGTGTTGCCAATCGCTCCAGTTGAAGAAATCAACATTCTGCCCATCAACGTTGACGGAATCGCCGTGCAACCGATCGCTCCAGTTGAGGAAATCAACATTCTGCCCATCGATATCGATGGGAGTGCCGTACAACCCATTCAGCCAATCAACGGTGAAGTTTTCAATGATGGACAACTGTCTTTCTCAGTCTACGGTGCAACCCAAGATGCCCTCAATAAAGTGTCTTCCTGGATGAGCATCATGTACAACTATGTGACTGGAGGAGTAAGCGCCAGCTCTAATTTGATCTAAGAATTGTGTTAACCATTGATCACTGATTGTAAATAATTGATATAATGTTTGAAAAAAAGCGAAATACGTTTGATAAATAATATGAGTTTCTTCACGTAAATGCGTTGTATTTTTGAATACGTAAGTAAGATCTTATTCTTTTTTAGAGCCTCAATAATCTAAGCAGTTTAAACAAAATTAAACAGAACCGAATAAAATTTCTAAACAAATTTTTTGGAAAATTTCCAATAAACTCTGAAAAAATAAAAGGGTTCTAGCCAAATAAAAGGGTTCTAGGTAAATTTAGAAAATGCTCATGATGTGGTAATGCTCGCATGATATCGGTGGGATAAATGCGATGCCAAATTTAATTGTTTACTTCAGACTTTTTAAGGTGTTATTCGTTTTCAATGTAGATTGCACTTCTGGAGGTGATAGTCACTTCTAGTCAACCAAAACACATAAAAGGGAAGGCGTGTATTGTGAAAACTTATATGTAATATATGTAATGAAAAGATGAAGATATATAAATACAGGTATATAAAAAACAGAAGATATATAAATATATTTTGATAAGAAAGAAAAAAACACTGAAAATAAGCAAATGGAGAATTTATATGTATTTGATTAACCTTACCGCTAACTTTATTTACTCTTATCATCGTATTAAATAAATCATCATAGCTTGCAGACGCTCAATTGCAGAAAATATTAATTACATTAAGAACTGTGTCCAATTTGGGGTATAAGCTCAGCTTTTAGCCAATAATTTGCTAAAGGGCATGTACTGTGCATTAAATAGCGTTTACTGGCGTCTTCTGTGCTTCAACACAATCTTAATTCTTGTGGATATAAGCAATTAGCATGCCGAACTAACAAACATGTTAAAAAAAATTAAAAAAGGACAAACCCGTGTCGGAACAGTATGAAGCAGGGTTCTTCTTTGAAGCAGGGTATTATTGCCTATATTTCTTGAAGTTGTCAATGTAAGTTAACCGAAATAGCTTTAACTGAAAGTTCTAAATTAAATGTTCGTATTTAGAATTTTTGGAGATTTTACCAATACGTGAGAGAATAATTAGCGCGGACAGATTCGCAGAGATACATCGCCATGAAATTTAGTATTTTGTAAAATGAGGTAAAAAAATTTAAAAATGGTAAATAGAACGTCAATTTAATATTTGAAGCCATTTTCGATGACAATGATGGGCACCGCCTGATGGCCTGATGAGATTTTCGCCAGCACCGCCCGATGGCTTGCGTACACGCCATTAAATAATTACATACTTTTAAGTTCAAGGGAGATATATTCAATTATTTTTTATTATAGAATATTAACTAGGCATTCCATATTGTTTTATTTATATATTTATTTATCTACTTTAATGTATCTAATTGATTACTTGGAACGCGAAAAATACGCTATATCCATTACTTGGAACGGATATAGCGTATTTTTTCTTATAAAGGATATTTTTTTTTTGCTTTGAGAGAAATTTCTTACAGTCAACCAAAACACCAATCCAGTCTCACTCAACGAACGCCCAGACCCTGCGGTGCGCTGCGGCCGCCAAAGGCTGTATGCCTTGTGATCAACTCAATATGGTACAGAGATGACACTAACACGAATTTTTTTCTAACACACAAATTTTTCTTAATTGGCGTAATTTTCCTAATAAATCAATTGCTTATCAGTATATTAAAAACATGTGTATAGCAGAAATCAAGACACAATTAGCAAAATACAAATAATGTGAGAATCAATTCACAGGAAAATATACCACTTTTAAGGGGCTACCTCGTCAAAATGACCTTGAGTAGTAGGGCAGAGTCCTATTACATTAACCCCCCCCCCCCCTTATCTCTCTGCAATAGTTACGTAGACGACCGCGTCAGACATATAAAATATAATACACAGTATCTGACATTTTAATAATACACAGTATCTGACATTTTCTTTAATGAGATAACTAATATTTAAGAGTTGGTAATAACAGTAAATGTAATGCTTAACGGAGACGAACGACTTTTATAGGCAGTGAGTCGTCGGCCGACACCTGCCGACTTTTACGGGACAAGATCGATGGCCAGTTTTCCAGCGAGTTATCACATAATTTAAAATGTATGCTCCGCTGAATAAATGTCTCCCGTATCCATTACCTCGTATTCAATCATTAGTTCCAGCCTTTTCTCCCTTTTAACTTGTTACGTTCGAATTGGCGAGAGATCGGGTAGTCACAGATAACTTTTTGTATGTCCTATTACTGTGCGACGTCTGCGTTAAAGTATTACATACCAAAGGTTCTATTTTCACCGATTATTGTCGGTCATCCATGTTACGAGTAATAATAAGAAATTAAATATGTTCACTGTCGGTTTTTGTACAAATTATCTGATGAAAAATGCAAGAATCGATTTAAAAGTTTTATTGTTTTTAGTATTCCGTCATTTATAATTAAAAAAAATGGAAATCTCATATAGTCATTTGGTTCTCCATCCTTTTGTCTGTCTGTGCAAGTTCTTTTGAAGAAAAGAAAGGGTTTGAGATATAAAGTTGAGGCTTATAGACTTACATTACTGTAAATATTTCAAGTGTTTTAGTTTACGCAATAGAACGGATATAGCGTATTTTTTCTTTATTTATAGTTTTTATTATAAATTTTATTTCTATATTTATTTATACTTTTATTCACTGATCATCAAAACCTATAGTGAACTTGCAGTTACCCTACAATCTTGAAAGTCGGCAAGATGGGAGGATGTTTAGCATAAATAAAGTAGATAATTAAAAAATAAATTATTTCTAATTATGTGTGTAATTATAATTTTTATTTTTAAATACGTGCTTGTGAAAGACATAGTAGGCAATATTTTTTTAAATTTATAAACATGAATAAATATCGTCTATTATATATTTTACAGGCGCATTTTTAAAAATATGTATAATTAGTTAAAATTAGAAATAATCAATTTTATTATTTATTAAATAACTGGAATCAAACTGTATCGATGTAAACAGCCCTGCTGATAAAACTATGAATAAAACTTGGTACTGAATACTAGATATATAAATCTTTAATAATCAAAACATATAGAGAACTTCCAGTCGATCTACAATCTTGAAAGTCGGTATAATAGGAAGAAAAAAAAGAAAAAAGCAAAGGTATGTAATTTTTTAAAAATTATACAATTGTTTTCAAATATTCGCTTCTAAATGATATATAAAGTAATATGTTTAATATAAATACTATGTAACATTAAATGTTGGTAAATGCCTAATTGTGTACAAAATCCCGTAGTGCGAGTTCTAATCTTGTTTGACAGTTTTTTCTGAGAAGCGAATGGAAAAAATTATAGTTTCCTATTTTCTTTGTCAACTAATACCTTTTCGTGTCATATATATTATGAGATAAATTCAGAAAAGCCTGCACTTTTTTTTATCGAGTTACTATGTTGATTTTATTCGGTTAATTAATATATGTAATTTGAAACGAAATCAATTGAAAACTTCAAATTGAAATTAGTCCTGAATTAAGTTTTATAGTTAATTTTCCCCATTTTATAGTTTAGAGAAAAGATTCGAATCCTAGAAACTTATTTAAAAACGCATGAAGGCGTTAGTTTCGATAAAGGAAATGAGTACAGAAAGTATTAAATGACCAATATGTAAATTCAATTTTAATTTTCTTAATTCGTCTTCAATTAAATTCTGTTTTGTAATTACTATTATGCAGAAAATACTACGGAAAAAACTATGGATTTCTATGGAAGAAAGCGAGTAGGATGTTCAAACATTCATTGATTTTTCTCTTCAGCCGGTCGCTTTTGATAGAGTTGTTATGGTTCGTATAGATGTTGAGGAGCTGCGTGGTGCATTTCTTGGCAAATGTTGCTACTTTTACAATGCTTCTTTATTTCTGGCAGTTGATAGCATCGCGCGTGTACTGCGCTACTATGAATCCGTTGTATTTTCAAATCAGGTCTGTCTAACGTGTTGATGCTGGGACTCGGGCTCATTTGCTTTCCACTCGGTACTGTACTACAAGTCGTTGCAAGTCGTCATAATTTCTATAAATATGACCAAAGAACTGTAGTACCTGTAGCTAAACCGTCGAAGAGAGCCTTTTTTAATTTCAGTCTCTTAAAATGGGTACATTTTTGGAATACAGAAGATATTTAAAAGACGTTTCCGGTGTGACATTTTCATTGTATCTATCTTTCGGTGATCTTGCAACCTCAGGTTTTCGGTCATATTTTTGAAGTGAAACTTCTTTACGCACGCTTGACTTGGGGAGTAAGCTGGCGAATGCGTGACGAGAGCGTTACGAAAAGTGTGATCGGGCGAGGCGAACGGAAGTTGAGAGGGAGATATAAGTTAGTGAAGACAGAAAGAGAGAGAGTTACGTTTCGTATATTACTGTAGGGACAAGAGAGAGAGGTGCGAGCACACATTTTCTTTCTCTCTTTCTCTCATAGCCAATTATGTTTCGTATATATAAGACACAGTGCAAGCCTATTGTCTGTATCACACTGTAGGAGCAAGAGAGTGCAGTGCGCGCGCACATTTTCTTTCAATTTCTCTCATAACCAGTGCATATATATATATATATATATATATATATATATATATATATATATATATATATGTATATATATATATATATATATACATATATACATATATATATATATATATATATATATATATATGTGAGTTTGCTAGCGTTACGCGAACGGTGACTTTTTTATTATTTTGTAATTTCATTTCGTTCTTGAACAATTTTATAAATTATTATTTTGTTCAATACATTAAATATTCTACGTTTAAAGTAAATAAAATTGTAAATTCATTTTAAAGTTCATATTTTGTGAATTTGAAGTTTTACTTCAGTCGTGTGGTCTAAAGCACACTCGTTTTTTTATTTCTAATACCATGCTTTTTACGAGGTAGTGAAGGTTTGTCAACGTCAATGCTACTTGTTTTTAACGCAAAACTTATACGATTGAAATTAAAATTAATGATTTTATAGGATTTTTAATTTTACATTTACATTTGACAGGAAGGTGAAACAATTATATAAATTATCTTTATAATAATGCGTATTCAGTGCCATCTATCTTAAAGCACAAAATTTACTTCATTTCCGAAAATATAACCTTGTTTCTGTAAGAACCTTTGTATGAGCGCCATCTGTGTTTCTACGTCGAAAAGAGGATAATTATGGTAAGTTTAGTATTTCGATGCGGCTGTAAACAAAATTTTGAAATACTTTTCCGACAGATGCTTAATATTTGATTCTTACTTTCACTAATTAAAAAAAGTTGTAGACTTTTTTCAATTCATAGTATTTTTACCATAACTCATGAAGTAAAAAAGATAGGTTACCAAAATAAAAACATGTGTCTTAATAGTGCCTGAGCTCCAGAATGACAACTAGTGTACATTTTGAATATTTTTTTAATATTCTACAATATTTTAAATAATATATAATTTAAGATATTCTTTTGAGTTTTCATTATATTACAATTAGTTTAAAGCAAATTTGAAAAATGTTATTAAAATACAATTTTCTGTAATTATTAAAAAAATTGTTATTACTTATAAGACAATTAAATAAACCTTTATAATCTTTCGATTATCATTTAGCGACGGTCAATGATTCAATGTTACAATTGTTATCTAAAACTTCGTTAATAAGTACCTCACGTTTTTTGTACCAACATTTTAAATCTAGACCGAGATGGGTTTTATTATTGATTAAGACGCTAGAATCAAATAGCCTGGATATAGATAACTCTCCAATAATACTTTGAATAAAACTTGGTACTGAATATTGGATAATTGCCTTCCATCAAAGATATTTTAATTCTAAAACCTTAAACAGTTTTGCAGTTAAATGTCATTGACTGAATTTTATGTTACTAGAAGCTGGTAAAAAAACTAACGTGTGCCACTTTACCCCGCAACCGTTAGGATTATATATTATTTACTCCATAATTGTTAGTATTTTGTATCATTTTACTCTACAAACCTTAGGATTTTGTATCACTTTACTCCACAACCTTTAGAATTTTGCGTCTCTTTACTCTACAACCATTAGGATTGAATCACTTTCTACAACCGCTGTGATTTTGTGTCACTTAACCCCATAACCGTTAGTATTTGTATTATTATCTTGCTTTCATTATTTTGTTTTTCAGATCGATCATTTGATTTTTATGATTTTGGGACTTCTTGCTTGGATCCACGCTCGACCTGCGTGGCTGCTACTCGTATGTAGTAATAAAATTTAGTAAAGATTAAAATATAGATCAAACAGTATGCAGAGAAGTAACCAAAATGGTCAGAGAGCAGAAAAGTACCTCACAGAAATGTATTGCATGGCCGTATATGGTGACTTCTAATATTTAGTAGGCAGGTTCTCATTTTAAATATATTATGTTTAAACATTTCTATTCACTTAATTTTTACAATTTTGGTCTCAAATGTTTACAATAAGCTTAGTTTTCAACGGAAGTCCAAGAATAATTTTTTTTCGTAATTAGCGTGCCGTCGACCCATGTGTTCTTAGATCGAGCTCAAAATTGGTAATGACTAGCACACATTTCATATCACTTCATAGTATGTAATTATGTATGTATATATGTGTAACAATACTTTCTTCATCATATTCATTATCGACCAAGTTTTTAAAATTTGTTTCACCTAATATATAAAATCAAACCTAATTTCAACTGAGCGTGCAAGATTTTTAACTAAATTGTAAAGCGATCATTGGGTTTTCAGAGAAGTTAATCATTTTTTTTTTAGTTTTTAAATGCCCGTTATACTGAATTTATTATATTATTTCAAACAGACAACTTATCATGTCGAATAAAATATTATGACATGACAAGTTATCTGCTTGAAAAATTACAAGCATCCAGCTTAATATGTGCACGACATTTTGGATGAAATCTTGATCCGTCCGCTGCGTTTTAGAGAAGTTACATTTAAGACTTGAGATCTTTAGATCAAATTGAGAGCCGTCCAATGAGTTTAGAAGTTAACAATTTTTTCTGTAATAATTTTACTAATGTACTAATATTGTTATATACTACGGTAATGGTTTAAAAAAATACCAGCATCCGGTTTTATACGTGCACGATATTTTGGATGAAATCTTGATCCGTCCGCTGTTTCAGAGAACTCAAATTTAAGACTTGAGATGTTAGAATTAAATCGAGAGTGGTCCATTTAGTAATAATGTTGCTATTGTACTAATATTGTGATATACTAAGGTAATGGTTTAAAAGATTACATGTTACATGATTAATGTTAAGGTAACGGTTTAAAATATTACATGACTCGTGCGTGTAAAACTTAAGATATTTTAGGTAAAATCGTGAGGCGGCCGCTGCGTTACGGCAAAACCAAAAAATTTTGTTTGTACTTTAATGGCTTATGCTCTGAATTCGCCTATATAATTAATATTATGATATATTCAGGTATATAATTGACAAATAACGATAATCTAACCTCGCACGTGTAAAATTTGTGAGACGTTTAATCAAATTCAATAAAAAATCGAATATAATATTAATATTTTTATGATTCACCCAAAACTCGAAAAGAATTTTTCCTAACGGTTACAATAATGTATTAAGATGTATCTTCAGTGTGTCTTGGTTATAATCGTTAGTTTGTTTGATAACGGTAGCAAATTCAAATAAAAATGAACTTAACCGAAAGAAATATTTCAAACGAATCTTACGTTGGATTTCTTTGTTATATATCTTTATTTTGGCGTGGATTTGGCTGATTGCAAAAAAAAATTACTTAATAAACTTCTAACAAACATTTCATCGAGCTGCTCTAAAATTAAATGAAAAACGACCTTTAAACACGTACTACTATTATTACATAATACTACTATTAAATACTATTTCATACTACTTCTATTACATACTACTACTATTACATACCACTACTATTACATACTACTACTATTACATATTACTACTATTACATACCACTACTATTACATACTAGTACTATTACATACTACTACTATTACAGACCACTACTATTACATACTAGTAATATTACATACTAGTACTATTACATACTACTATTATTACATACTACTACTATTACATACTACTTCTATTACATACTACTACTATTACATACTACTACTATTACATACTACTACTATTACCCTACTTCTCTTCGAACAGTTACGAGCTTTAGTATTTTCATCTCTCTATTCTTAATATGCAAAGTCATCTACTTTTAAGCAAGTAGATGACTTTGCATAGTAAGAATAAAGAGATGAAAATAATAAAGCTTGCAAGGGATCATGGAGAAGTAGGGTAAAGTAGATGTAGTAGTATGTAATAGTAGACATATTGACAAGTTTCGTTTATAATAAGAAATTAAGAGCGAAAAGTATTCAAAGAAAATAAAAAGAATGTGTGGATGAAGTAGTGGAATTTTAGGGGAAATAACAGCGCGTGATCTTCTTTTATTGCTGCTTTCTCTTCTCAAGTGAAAAATGATAAATACAAAAAAAATGTGTATAGAAAATTCACAACCATCGAGTAAAGAGAATGCAATATTCGTAGATGTTGCTAATTTTAAAGGTCCTAATATCAAAAAGTAAAATTTGATACTTAAAGTGAATATTCGTATCAGTAAAGAATACTTGTTAAACTTTATAAAAATCCCCTCCATGCAATCTCAGAAATTAACAATCGTAAAAAAAACTAATTTAATGTTGAATATATTTGACGTTAACTTTGTAGAACTTTGTAGACTAAATGAAACTACGTGATGTAGTATTATTTCTATTTCATTTAAATTCTTTACCACTACCTAGGTTTCTCTGTATGACATCTCAGGTGGGCAATTAGCAAAGATTATTCAATATGAGAAAGATGAAGATGACATACTACGAAACCTCGGTTGTAGTAAACAAATTAAATAAACTAGAAGTAATACTACATCACGTAATTACGTTTAGTTGTGAAAAATTAAATAATTTAATGTTATTTAGAAAATGCTAATTTATAAAGTTATTTAATAGTTTACCATTGGCTTATTATCTTCATATAACGACTAGGTTTAATTGAAAGGACTCTGGCTTATTATCTTCAGCGAACTTTGAAATATGTTTTACACACCATTGGGTTTATGTATAACATTTCACAAATTAGACTTACTAAATGAAAAAAAAAACAAGAAAAACCTTTTTCATACCAGACCTAGTCGTTATATGAAGATAATAAGCCAGTCTCCTGAATTAGACATAGTCGTTATAACAGCCGTTCTAATTTACCATTGCTGAAAACAATTACAGTTATAGACCTATGCCATTTACACATGTTGAAAATTTTAAAACATATATTCTCATTCTTTGTAAGTAAATCATTTTTTGGTGCAATTGTGACTAAGTGGAAGTTTAAATAATTATGAACAAAGCCATAAAAGCAAATTTTCAAGTGCAAAGATTAGGAATTTAAGGAATATGTCGGCAGCGTATGCGACATATGATCGTAAGGTCCCATATAGAGAAGAGATGTCATAAGAATCAAATAAAGAGATTAATTCCTTTGCGCCGTAACTTAAGGAGTCGAAAAGGAATTATATGTTTATGTCACTTTGAACATAAACAAACTATATTATAAAATTAAACACCGAAGCAATGTTATAGTGTTGATATAGTTACAGTTTGAACCGCAGAATCTATGGTGCTTGCCACTTATCGATCTCGTATTGAGAAATTCTAAAAATTAGAATATGCTTCAAACAAATTTTCACCTAAAATTCAATTACCATCGCACTTGAGACAAAACTAAGTGTTACAGACTTATAAGACAATAAATATTAAATTTAGAAACCTTTTAACTGGCTAATAATAATATCACTTTATTATAATAATCACTTTTCTATGAATTTATAACTTGGCAACTACTAACTTCGTTATCTCAGTTCTTGAGTGGTAATAATGTGGCGGATAAAATATATTAATATACCAAAGTATAAAATGGTTTTCTGTTACAGTATGAGACAAAGAGAGCAGCTTTGTCAGATAATCCAACGTTAATCTGAGGTATACTTCAATAAATTTTTTTTTATTCCTTCATTAAAAATATCAGAAAGATCAAAATATCCTGATTTACATGTCTATAACCAATGCATGCCATAGGGAAAAACACCTCCAATCTTTTTTGTGTATATTTTGTGGGTCCTTCGATCGTTTTTTGACTTAAACGTAATTCACGAAACGAGAGCACTGTAAGTTTTCGTCGTGAAATTTCAACTTTTTTTCATTCGTTACTTGCTGAAACTTAGTTCTTAACTAAACAGAATGCTTAGCACCGCACTTTAAAAACTTCTGTGTTTGGATGAAGCAATGAGAAGATTAAGGAAAATATTTTATTAATATTGATAGTTTAATACTTTACATTATATATAATTGACTTCCCAATAAGATATTAAATAACTTTCGTAATAAACATTTTAAATTTAACGAAAAAGTAAATTAGCTTTAAAACAATAGAACTTATCCTTCTATGTTAGATACCCTATGTTGCAAAAATATCGATTCACGTTGTGTTAAGTAATTTGCGATTCATAATTATGTAATTAATGGTAGATAGTTAAAATTTTTCTTTGAGTCTGTGGTTTTTTTAAAATTTTGTATGATATTATACATTTAAAGGTATGCTCTGTTTTTGAAAAAGAAACGAGCGTGAACTATTCAGTTAATATTGTCGAAAAAGTATTTAAAAAAAGTTAACCTATGTACATTTATTGAATATATTTGACGTTAATTTTGTAGAAATTCATTATTCAAAATTAAATGAAACTACGTGATGTAGTATTATTTATATTTTCTTTAAGTTCTTTACTACGACCTAAGTTTTGTTGCATTACAACATCTTCAGGTGGGCTATTAGCAAAGAATCGTTGCTACACATCTTCAGGTGGGCTATTAACATTCTATACTAATAGCCCACCTGAAGATGTTGTAATACAATGAAACTTAGGTCGTGGTAAAGAACTTAAAGAAAGTAGAAATAATACAACATCACGTAGTTTCATTTAATTGTGATATAAACATTTCAAATTAATTTATGATTCTGTACCCATGTCTGAATGATGACAACCGAGTTAACATAATTATTACTTACTTTAGAATATTCAAAATATTATAATTATCATCACTTAAATGATTTATATAATGTAGGTATTCGATTTCGATAAAAGTGTCTGTCACTTAGCAGAGAAATAATTTATGACCCACTTTTCAGTCCATTACCATTCAGATTTATTATTTATAACTTTCCATCGTTATCCGATTGACGATAACAGAGTTAAAATAATTACTATAACTTCAAAATTCTCAGATTTTACAATAATATACCTCATTTTCAGTACTTGATTAAAGTGGAACATGTTACATTTAACAATTTACTGCCTAGCAAGGAAATAAGTTATGAGCCCTCTTTTCAGTTCCTTAAATTTAAGAAATTGCTTGGTGAGGTAAATGCCTTTTAAGTATTGATAAAAAATAAATTAGTTTCAAACATCTCGCAAAATTAATTAAGTTGTTATTAAAAGTAAATGATTGTTACTGAAAAAGGCTATTATTTTTTCAATCTACGATATTAAAGGGTATACGAAACTCTCATATATCTATAATTCTCTTAACATAGCCGTGGTTCTATGAACAAAAGCACCATTTTCACCTGGAAACAATGGCATGAATGACCCGTTGTACCATAGTACGGTTTTATGATAAAATCCATTTAAGATATCCGAATCGATTAATATTTCATTGTTTTGTTTTAATCGATATTTATCTACGTATCCATAATAATTCTTTATCTGTAATCATTGAGAGATGATGTTTCAATCCATTATTCCTTGTTCTTTTGCATTATAGATGAAACGTTATGGAGTGATTCTATAGCGTTTACTTACGCAATATTAAATATTTTTAAAATGCTATCTGTGATATTCGTTTAAAAATATTGAAATTTGAACTACAGATCACAGATGGCGTGGCTCATTATTTTTCTAAATAGGTGTACTACATTTCTTAAAACTAAGTTATTCTTGTATACTTATTATAAATAAGTTTCACTTCAAATGCCTAGGTACTATTTTTTGCTCGTTAATTACTGATGGCGATTGAGTACATAGCGTTTAAAGTTTAAAGAAATTTACATTAAAATTTTTGGGTGTTAATTTTGAAGAATGGAACCGACAAATAGACATGGTTAGACTATGATTTAGTTTTTGGCCGCGGGTCTACCCGCGTAGTATTAAGAAAATGTGAAAAAAATAAAAGAAACAGATATAAATTCCAGATCAGTCTAGTTATGTAGTTACGAGGTAAGTATTATTTAGAACATAATTTGCCAGATCTGACTTTTAACATTTGTCGAGTAAGTCATGCGATGTAGTCAGGACTAAAATGCTGTGCAGTAATTAGCCCATGAATTTAGTATATTAAATGTTCCATTATCTTTAAAATTTAATTTAACATGTTAAATGGAACATGTTCCACTATTTTTAAAAAATTAATTTGTCAGGTTAAATGAAACAAATTCCACTATTTTTAAAAACTAATTTGGCAGGTTAAATGGAACGTGTTCTACTCTTTTTAAGAATTTAATTTAACACGTTAAGTGGAACATGTTCCAATATTTTTTAAATTTAATTTAGCATGTTAAATGAAACATGTTCCACTATGTATATAAATTAATTTACACTCTTAAATGGAGCATATTTCACTACTTTAAAAATTTAATTTAACATGTTAAATGGAACATGTTCCATTATTTTTGAATATTAATTCGGCATGTCAAATGGAACATGTTGTACTATTTTTAAAAATTCACAGAGCATCTCAAATGGATCATGTTTCACTATTTTTAAAAATTCATTTAGCATGTTAAATGGAACATGTCCCACTGTTTTTAAAAATTCAATCAATAACGTCGCATTCAGCTTTTTATGCACGAACCTAATTTTTTTTATCGTTTGTTTTAATTTTTCCTTTAAATGACAGCATAATAATAAAGAATAAAATATACAAGATAATAGTTATTTATGTTATATATATTATTTACATGAAAAATTTTGTAGGAATCCACTGAGCCATTTAAACGCAAAAAAATATAATCAAATATATGTTTATTATATTAGTAAGGATAAACTAGCGTGACCCGTGTGAAGTCTTCGCATTATAAATTATTCAACTCAATTTAATAAATCAAAATTGATTGCAGGTATTCAATTCATTTCTAATTTTGCACACTGCTTATTACGTTTTTATTCCATTATGAAGCTCAGATGACAGATCAAACAAATATTTTACTAAAATTGATATATAGAGGCGCAAGTATCAAAAGCATTGAGCTAAAGCGCCACTTTATTTATACGTGAGTGGATTTGAAATTAAACAAAAATTTTACCGACCGTCAATCGTATTGACGTTGAGCCGTTAGATGGCCGCATTGCTGTTTCGTGTATATAATTTTAATAATTAATTAATTTGCAAAAACAATAGCAATAATAAATTTTTTAGTTGTGGATGCCGGTAGAGCAAGCAATTATCTATAAAATGATATATAATTTATGTGGATTAGTTGTGAGGTTTTTTCTAAAAAGGGAGAGTAACATCTTAACCTTAGCGTATTAATATATATGATGATGATGATGATGATGAAGATATATAGCATATTTACATATAAACCTTTAAGTATAAATCGGCTAATGAAAATGTAGGTAATAGTATTAGAATTATCTAGGTAATAGATAGATAGATTATCTAGGTAATAGATAGATAGATTATCTAAGTAATAGAATAGTGTAATAGTATTAATGGTTGCGAAGTAAAGTGATAGCAAAATTGGTCTTTTTTACAACTTGCTGTCTCCTCGTAACATAAATTTCAGCCGTGTTTAACTGTAAAACTGTTTACGGTTTTAGAATTGAAATATATTTTTAGAAAAACATATTCTAGTAATATCCTAGTATTCAGTACCAAGTTTTATTCATTGTATTATTAAGGAAGTGATCTATATCGAGACAGTTTTTTTATTTCAGTGATGACAATAACCATCTCATTCTACGCTTTAAAATATCGGTTCTTTATAAATGAGGTACTAATTATCCTGGTTCTGGACAAAAGTTATAGTACTGAATCAGTAGCTGTAGTTACGTGATAATCGTGCCTAAACTGTTGCTACATAATAAACGTAGTAAATGTAAAAAAACAGAATTAAATGTTGAGTTGTAAAGTACTATAATAAACGTTCAATACTTTATTATAAATTTGATTAATTTTCAAAATTGTCAAAAATTACGTCTATAATCTTTGTTATATTATTCAATACGATTTATACTTACGGCTTTTGCAGTTATGAAATGCGAAGCTTATTTAGACTTGAGTTACACTGACACCTAAAAATAATATTGCCGATTATATTCATTAACAAACCAGTAACATATCTTTTTTTTTATTTCTTCCACCAATTCTCGGTACAAAACCAGCCCGGCAGCCTAATCCTATAAGTCAAATTCGAAAATAATCACGAAAATTCCGCCCATCGGACTGCAAATATCGCAAAGCACTTTACTCAAAATCCGCTGCTGAAACTTCATAATGCGTTATCCAACAAAAGAAAATAAATTTCACAATACAATTCATCTTTTGTTCGCGTTATTTTAAAATGTATATGCTGAAAAAAGGTACGCTTTCACCGTTTGGAAAATGAAAGAAAGGCGATGAAAAGCGGGGAGCAATTTTTTTGTCATTATCGCGCGAGCTATAGAAAATGTTGCTCCTCTATTCTCTTGCTCTGTCTGTACGAGCAGTTCGTTTCGCGTTGAATCAGAGTCTCTCGATTGGCGAGGTACGCTATCTATCCTTTGGTTTGCTTTTGTAGCAGATGCAGTAGGGTATTGCATAGAAAGTAAGTAACGGCACTTTTTGCACAATTCTTATTCATCTGTCTGAATGGAACATGTTCCATTATTTTTAAAAATTAATTTGTCAGATTAAATGGAACACGTTCCACTATTTTTTAAACTTAATTTGGCAGACTAAATGGAACATGTTTCACAATTTTTAAAAATTAATTTGGCAGGTTAAATGGTACATGTTCTACAATTTTTAAAAATTTAATTTAACATGTTAAGTGGAAAATGTTCTACTATTTTTAAAATTTCATTTACCTTATTGAATGGAACATGTTCCATTATTTATAAAAAATAATTTGGCATGTTAAATGGAACATGTTCTACTGTTTTTAAAATTTCAATTAACATATTGAATGGAACATGTTCCATTATTTTTAAAAATTAATTTAGCATGTTAAATGGAACATGTTCTACTGTTTTTAAAATTTAATTTAACATATTGAATGGAACATGTTCCATTATTTTTAAAAATTAATTTAGCATGTTAAATGGAACATGTTCTACTGTTTTTAAAATTTCATTTAACATATTGAATGGAACATGTTCCATTATTTTTAAAAATTAATGTAGCATGTTAAATGGAACATGTTCTACTGTTTTTAAAATTTCATTTAACATTTTGAATGGAACATGTTCCATTATTTTTAAAAATTAATTTAGCATGTTAAATGGAACATGTTCTACTGTTTTTAAAATTTCATTTAACATATTGAATGGAACATGTTCCATTATTTTTAAAAATTAATGTAGCATGTTAAATGGAACATGTTCTACTGTTTTTAAAATTTCAATTAACATATTGAATGGAACATGTTCCATTATTTTTAAAAATTAATTTAGCATGTTAAATGGACCATGTTCTACTGTTTTTAAAATTTCATTTAACATATTGAATGGAACATGTTCCATTATTTTTAAAAATTAATTTAGCATGTTAAATGGAACGTGTTCTACTGTTTTTAAAATTTCATTTAACATATTGAATGGAACATGTTCCATTATTTTTAAAAATTAATTTAGCATATTAAACGGACCACGTTCCAATATTTTTAAACATTAATTTAGCATGTTAAATGGAACATGTCCTACTATTTTTAAAGATTCAATAAATATCATCGCATTCAGCTTTTCATGCGCGAGTCTAAATTTTTTAGCGTTTATTTTCACTGCTCCTTTAGGAGATAGCGTCATAATAAATAATAAGTTGTAGAATAGTTATAAAAATAATAGTTATTTATGTTATGTATATTATTTACTTGCAAAATGTTGTAAACATTTTTTATGTGCATTTCACAATAATTACAAGAAAAACAAGATATTTAGAGTGTATATTTTTTACCTGTTTACGCTCGTATCACATAAAAACTACTTAGTTAATAACAATTATCTTTCAGTTTTGATATTACGTTTATTATAGGAAGCAAAAATGTTAGTTTCATACAGTCTTAAACATGTTAAAACGCTAAACAATAAAGATTGAATTTAAGCTCAGCAATTACTATGACATTGTTAATCAAACCTTAGATAGGAAGGGACAATAGCCAAAATCAAGATAACATATATTTTGTTTGTAAATTCAAAACTAATCGTTCTTATTTCACTGATAAACTAATGAGATAAGTTCAGTTTAGCAAAAATGTAAATTTCCTGGTTTTTTTTGTTTAAATGAAAGTATATACATAAAAAAGAGGTATTTATAAAAAATAGGGCTCGGACACGATTATTTAATTATAAAAAATTTATTTAAAAAATGCTCTTTCTATGAAGAAATGGTTGTCAATTGGCAGGTTGTCAAATATATATTTTATAACCTCACCTTTGCGTATTTTCATATTTCTAATTTTTGGGGTTGTTTTTTTTTATATCAATTTCTCTTTATATTTGCAAAATCTGTGTTTATTATTAATAAAAAGGGTAATTAAGTCGAAAACCTTATAACCTTATAAATCAAAATAGGAATATATGATCAGGCTTTTAATAACAAGAATGTCTATATCAACGCGCTTAAATATTTCTTTTACATTTAGTAAGCATATCCATTTCAGCTACCACATAATTGGTGATTAAGAATAATATCTTAAAATAAAACTTTATTTTTTAATAAATAAGATAGGTTTGTGGCCTTTGTGAAGAACCATTTATGTCTGTAGTATTTTAGTTTTGTGTTCAATTTCTTAAACTTGTACAACTAGTGAAGTGTCGTAATCTGCTTAGTATATACAAGGGATGGAATAACTAGCATGCGTTATAATGGAATAGAACGGAACACCATCAGAATTATCGACATTTAATGTTAAAACTGCCTCGAATTAATTTAGGAACTATCAAAGTAAATTTGACGAGGATCGCTGTTAATGTCAATGATTAATCACTTCATAATCGGAATGCAATGATTTAAATTTTTTACAATTCATAAAACTTTTCGACGGTTATATTGTTAACGAGCAACAGCTTCTTTGTGGAAATTTTATGAACATAACAGCTTTTATCCAGGGACTTGTTTGCATGGTTATATATAGTTACAAATTTATTTTGAGAAATTAAAACATGCATCTAGAATATGCCATCTAGAATGATTAAGTGAAACAAATATTAAGTATTTTGGTTTCGTAACTTTGATAATGAAAACAAAATATATCCCTCAAAATCAAAAATTAAATCAGGTGAGTTTGTTAGATAATTTACTTAGATTTAATAATGATGAAAATTAACTATACAAAGTAATATTTGAGTCTAAGTATTTAGATAAAATATTAACGATAATTAGATGTATAAAGTAATATGTGAGTCTAAGTATTTAAATAAAATTACAACGATAATTAGACATATAAAGTAACATGTGAGTCTAAGTATTTAGATAAAATATTAATGATAATTAGATGTATAAAGTAATATATGAGTCTAAGTATTTAGATAAAATAACAACGATAATTAGATATATAACGTAATATGTGAGTCTAAGTATTTAGATAAAATTACAACGATAATTAGACATATAAAGTAACATATAAAGTAACATGTGAGCATAGATAAAATATTAATGATAATTAGATGTATAAAGTAATATATGAGTCTAAGTATTTAGATAAAATATTAATGATAATTAGATGTATAAAGTAATATATGAGTCTAAGTATTTAGATAAAATAACAACGATAATTAAATGTACAAAGTAATATGTGAGTCTAAGTATTTAGATAAAATAACAACGATAATTAGATATATAAAGTAATATGTGAGTTTAAGTATTTAGATAAAATAGCAACGATAATTAGATGTATAAAATAATTGTGAGTCTAAGTATTTATATAAAATAACAATGATAATTAGATGTATAAAGTAATATATGAGTCTAAGTATTTAGACAAAATAACAATGATAATTAGATATATAAATTAATATGTGAGTCTAAGTATTTATATAAAATAACAATGATAATTAGATGTATAAAGTAAAATGTGAGTCTAAGTATTTAGATAAAATAACAATGATAAAGAGATGTATAAATTAATATGCGAGTCCAAGAATTTAGATAAAATAACAATTATAAATAGATGTACAAAAAAATAAGTGAGTCTAAGTATTTAGATAAGATAACAATTATAAATAGATGTATAAATTAATATGCGAGTCTAAGTATTTAGATAAAATAACAATGATAAAGAGATGTATAAATTAATGTGCGAGTTTAAGTATTTAGATAAAATAACAATTATAAATAGATGTACAAAAAAATAAGTGAGTCTAAGTATTTAGATAAGATAACAATTATAAATAGATGTATAAATTAATATGCGAGTCTAAGTATTTAGATAAAATAACAATGATAAAGAGATGTATAAATTAATGTGCGAGTTTAAGTATTTAGATAAAATAACAATTATAAATAGATGTACAAAAAAATAAGTGAGTCTAAGTATTTAGATAAGATGACAATTATAAATAGATGTATAAATTAATATGCGAGTCTAAGTATTTAGATAAAATAACAATTATAAATAGATGTATAAAGTAATAAGTGAGTCTAAGTATTTAGATAAAATAACAATGATAAAGAGATATATAAATTAATGTGCGAGTCTAAGTATTTAGATAAAATAACAATTATAAATAGATGTATAAATTAATATACGAGTCTAAGTATTTAGATAAAATAACAATTATAAATAGATGCATAAAGTAATAAGTGAGTCTAAGTATTTAGATAAGATAACGATTATAAATAGATGTATAAATTAATATGCGAGTCTAAGTATTTAGATAAAATAACAATTATAAATAGATGTATAAAGTAATAAGTGAGTCTAAGTATTTAGATAAAATAACAATGATAAAGAGATATATAAATTAATGTGCGAGTCTAAGTATTTAGATAAAATAACAATTATAAATAGATGTATAAATTAATATACGAGTCTAAGTATTTAGATAAAATAACAATTATAAATAGATGCATAAAGTAATAAGTGAGTCTAAGTATTTAGATAAAATAACAATTATAAATAGATGTGTAAAGTAATAAGTGAGTCTAAGTATTTAGATAAAATAACAATTATAAATAGATGTATAAATTAATATGCGAGTCTAAGTATTTAGATAAAATAACAATTATAAATAGATGTATAAAGTAATAAGTGAGTCTAAGTATTTAGATAAAATAACAATTATAAATAGATGTATAAATTAATATGCGAGTCTAAGTATTTAGATAAAATAACAATTATAAATAGATGTATAAAGTAATAAGTGAGTCTAAGTATTTAGATAAAATAACAATTATAAATAGATGTATAAATTAATATGCGAGTCTAAGTATTTAGATAAAATAACAATTGTAAATAGATGTATAAAATAATAAGTGAGTCTAAGTATTTAGATAAAATAACAATTATAAATAGATGTATAAATTAATATGCGAGTCTAAGTATTTAGATAAAATAACAATTATAAATAGATGTATAAAGTAATAAGTGAGTCTGTTGATCCTTTTTTTTGCGTATATAGTGTTTTAAAAATTATGTCCTTTCTTGATATTCCTTTTGCGTACTTTCTCAGTTTCATATACAAAAGTTTCCAAAGGAGTAAGATTTTTCAAGACAAAATGAAATGTTTATCATTTCCCAGCCTGTCAAACTAACTTTGTACCAAAACACGTTGACATGTTGTTCCATTAAGACGTGAAATAAGGACAAACAAACACGCTTTTGGTTTTTTGATAAATTATTTATGTAGTTATACATTCATATTTATTATATGGTTAAGATTAAGAAGTAAAGATTACGATATAATTGTTCTCTGTCAGTCCTTATCATCTTGGCTTTTTGTTGTTAACCAGATTTTGGGGAATTTTATTTATGTGCTTTTTAAATTGCTCAAACTATCACGGTAATTTTATGAGGTTAAATTAGGTACACGAAATTATTATACTATGCGTTTATCGTTTATCGAATTGGTGTCAAATTGTTGTACTACATGGTACTCGAATTGTTTATGTATCATATTGTTTGAAATAAGTCATAAGGAATTCAAATGTTTTTTTCACAATTTTATGTGCCTTGTCCTCAGAGACGACATACCCCTTATTTTCTTTATTTCCAAAGCTATTGAGGAAAACGATAAAAAAGAGTTTTCAAGAAGTTCACGACAGAATGACGGTTTTCAAGAAATTTACGATATATTTAATCACGTGAAAGGCGTATTTTATAATGAAAAATAATATTGATATTTATGAAAAGTTAGTAGAAACACTTTGTATCTTTAAATCTATAAACTTATGTACTTACCTAACTAAGTATATATGCATTCCTCGTATGTGATATTTGAGTATGTGTGGGTGCCTATGTAATGTATTGAATATTGTTACAGGATCTAACGCCTAAACCATCAGACGAATTTTGTATTTCAAAGTTTTTTACAAATATTAATAACATTTTTTCTTTTATTTCGTCATCTCAAAATTTAAGGCACTTTAAATATAAAAAAATTAAAAATTCAATTTTCTAAGAAACCGTTTCAACTATTTTGTTAACCTTTTTACATAGTTAATGACTTCGTTAATCGTACACCAAAACTTGTCTGAAAAAATAAGATGAGAATACCTCTAATACAAAATTCATATAATTTATAAAAAAGTTCAACAAATGCGAGACGTAGCACAGTGTTGTAACGATTAGTATTTTAGAGACGTTTGTCAAACATTTTCCGCCCGAACCATTTAATTTTGTCAACTCTCTCATTTATTCTCTCCCATAAGTTCAAAAACCAAATTATACACACTGGCAGATATTATAAATTTGATTATAATATGTATTTCATTTAAAAACAATAAAAAGGTAAGATAACTCAGAAACTTTATTCTTAATCAGAAACTTTATAACTCAGAAATACATTATGATTATAATATGTATTTTATTTAAAAACAATAAAAAAGGTAAGATAACTCAGAAACTTTATTCATAATCAGAAACTTTATAATTCATAACTCAGAAACATTATTCATAATCAGAAACTTTATAACTCATAACTCAGATACTTTATTCATAATCTGTAATAATTCAAAAGCTTTCCATGCACTTTGCAGAAAGTCGCAAATGTGAGGCCTCCTGTCAACACACGTACGCATTATCCTGACACGTCAATCCTTCATTAATTCATTGATGACTAAGATAAATACTCCCCGTGATGTCTTCATAATCCAATATCGAATGCCTCGAATCTGGAGCCGGCGGGATCTATTAATTTATCTTAACGTGCTATTTGTTTCCGCCCCAGCGTTCGGTTTTCTGGAGATAGTGAATTAAAGTGTTCATATAAATAGCTTGTGTTTTGTAGTTAATGGCGATTGGGTAATTATTTAACTACTTCTTAATTATTTGATACACGACAGCTACATTTATCACTATTAAGTATTGATAAATATGTGTCGCGATAATTATCTCAAATTTTCTTTTCAGTAAAATTAAATAATAAAAGTAGTGTCCGTCTACGTTGTAGTGTACATTTTAAGCGTTGATTCTTTTCAGTTAGAGGCTGGGTGTTAGAGGCTCGATAAGAACATATGTAAAAGTCTTAAAATTATAAAGAAGATATTAATTTGAAAGAATAAAATATTTGAAATACAGCTTCCGGTTACAACACTTGATTGCAAAATAATATATTAAAAGTATAAAAACATAAATGAAATTATTTTTATACCTATTACCTTTTGAGTAAAATTAGTTTAATGAGCATATTTCTGATTCTCTCGTTTCGATATGAAAAAGAGTTATGATAAAATGAATGCTAACTTTTACATATTTAAAAGTGATTACTTTAATGAACAAGGGACAGCACATTGATATGATCGCATAGATCTTTAAGAATTTGTGTGCTAATAATTTTTTTTAAAAATCTTTTTTAAATAGATTTTTTTTTAAATGTGATAGGTATATATATATATACACATACATATACTAAATAACCGGAAGCTGTATTTCAAATTATCCACATTTCTTCCCATCAGCAAATTATCCTTATATGTAAGATTTAGATAAAATGACAATGATATACGTATAAAGTACGAGGGATGGATATTAAAGTACTGTTCTTAAGGTTCACAATTATATATTACTTTTCAATGTAGTCACCATTAACGCTGATATATTTCTCCCAACGTCAAACAAGTTTTTTCATTCCGCCACTAAACAATTCTTTTGACTTTTCTGAAATCCAGGACTTGACAGCTGCCTTCACCTCGTCGTCTAAATTGTAGTGATTACCCTTGAGGTTTTACTTGACTAGAACAAACAAATAAAAATCGCAGGGAGCAAGATCCGGGGAATTAAAAGGGTGAGGAATTGGTTATAACTTCAGTTTTTCCAGAGCCTCTGCAGTTCCGCCGTGGCACTTATCGTGCACAGACTTTGCGGAATCCCAATTGTTCAATAATGAAAATAAGTTTTTGAATAATTCGCTGGTCATTTCGAGTCAAATCATCGATAAGTTTGCAATGGTAGTCGTCTGTGGCAGCGCTCGGACGTTAGTTGCGTGCTTCATCAATAATTATGGATTTTTCAGGCTCGGAACTACGAAATTTTATTACCCAATCAACAGCATCGTCACCATTAAAAGCCTTTAAAAGACGTTGAATCTCAGCAGGGATTACATTTTTAAGAGTTAAAAATTTGATAACAGCACGCTGTTTAACTAGCAGTGACATAGCACCATTACACGTGTCCATAGTTCGACGTCTAAAAATACACTTAATGAATGCAATGAGTTTAAACTGCACATGCATAATAAGGGGGAATATTTCTTCTAAATGCTACCTGATACACCTATTGAAGCTCTTCGTTCGCGCTCTGCAAGCACGTGTGCATTATTTTTCAGTCAACCCTCGTAATATTGATACAAAATAATCGTGTATTATTTGAAAAAAATTGATATTGTAGTCTTTGAAAAAAAAAATATAACAAAATAATATAAAAAAAAGTTTACCAGTAAATTTTTGTACTTAGCTTACTGACGGTCTTCTAAACAAACAAATATGTATAACTGAACTTTTTTTCAAAGCATCTTTTCTAGTACATTTTGTACTCAAAACAAAAGTAAATAATTACATTAAACTCGTGTCACTTTTAATTTTTCATGGAAAGTAAAGGTTATGTGCACCTAAGGCAACGTATAGAATTTATATTATCAAATTATGAACTTCTTTTCGATAAAACTGGTTAAATAAATTATGAGTGTCAGAGTACGCACAATAGAGAAGTAAAATTACACGACGTGCCAGAAAAATATTACGGAATCTTGAAAAATTTAACAATGAAGTTGAATTACGAAATGATAATTAAAAAAAAATCAAAATGATCAAGTCGCATGAGTGACGCATATTTTCGGTAGCGTTCAGAATGGTTGACAATACACACATAGAACAAGAAAGAGGGGAAAATGACCGAAGACGTACGGTGATGCTCGACCACCGAGGTTATGTCGTTCTGCTGTTTGTGTCGTTTATTGTTTCATACGCCGTTAGAAGTTTCACTTCAAAAAGAAAATAAAACTAAGTGCTTGATAATAGTTCAATTAATAATAATTTTTGTAGTGATCAGTGTTATAGCAATGAAGATCGCTGCTCTGCTATTCACAGGAACCGTAAAGTGTGCTATCAACGCCATCTTTTGATAAAATAACAAACTTTTGGATAAGCTACTGTTATTTGTTACATTGATAACACAAAATTTAAGTTTCATTTCAATAATTTCATTCTTCTGCTTGTGTTTATAATTTAGATTGTAATGACATAATAATTACAATTAAACGTTATTTACCAATAAATTTACATAGTACTTAATGGCGGTTGTTGTTTATGCAATGACTTGACCGGGAATTTTAATCTCTATTTGGAAATTAAATTCTGTCATATTTAAACCATGACCTGTATTCAATCTTTTCCCCATTTTACTTTTTCTTATTCCGTCAATATTTATTAGCCGGAAGCCACGTTTTATAACTCTATATATTTAGCAATAATAAAAATACACTATACGTAACCAAAAGTACAAGTGTTATGTGGCGCTATGAACATTTTAGCGACCTCTATTTTTTTTATCCCCAAATGACTTCTGTGTTTCACATTTGGTGCCAAATATTATTCTGTGCTAGTATGACATAAAATAATTAGTGTATCTATATTCACATTAATTCAAACTAGTTCCGTGTAAAGTTTTGTTCTTGCAGTATAAACTCCATAATAAGCTGAATGTCGATAAACATGTGTCATGGTAATCATGTTAAATAATGATGAAAAGTAGTGTTCGTCTGTATTTTTTAGTATATTTTAAGCTTTTCTTGCTAAAAATTATAAATCGATAAATATGTGTCATGATTATTATCTCAGGTTTACTCGACAGTGAAATTAAATAATAGTAAAGAGTAGTATTAGTATATATTTAGAGTGCATTTTAACTTTTCAGTGCTTTAAAATTATAATTTCTTCCAACACTTGAACGAACATTACCTACATATATTATTAAATATCGATAAATATGTATCACGATTTACTCGACAATGAAATTAAATAATAGTAAAGAGTAGTATTAGTATATATTTAGAGTGCATTTTAACTTTTCAGTGCTTTAAAATTATAATTTCTTCCAACACTTGAACGAACATTACCTACATATATTATTAAATATCGATAAACATGTGTCATGATTATTATCTCAGGTTTACTCGACAGTGTAATTAAATAATAGTAAAGAGTAGTATTAGTATATATTTAGAGTGCATTTTAAGTTTTCAGTGCTTTAAAATTATAATTTCTTCCAACACTTGAACGAACATTACCTACATATATTATTAAATATCGATAAATATGTATCACGATTTACTCGACAATGAAATTAAATAATAGTAAAGAGTAGTATTAGTATATATTTAGAGTGCATTTTAACTTTTCAGTGCTTTAAAATTATAATTTCTTCCAACACTTGAACGAACATTACCTACATATATTATTAAATATCGATAAACATGTGTCATGATTATTATCTCAGGTTTACTCGACAGTGTAATTAAATAATAGTAAAGAGTAGTATTAGTATATATTTAGAGTGCATTTTAAGTTTTCAGTGCTTTAAAATTATAATTTCTTCCAACACTTGAACGAACACTATATACATATATTATTAAATATCGATAAACATGTGTCATGATTATTATCTCAGGTTTACTCGACAGTGTAATTAAATAATAGTAAAGAGTAGTATTAGTATATATTTAGAGTGCATTTTAAGTTTTCAGTGCTTTAAAATTATAATTTCTTCCAACACTTGAACGAACATTATATACATATATTATTAAATATCGATAAACATGTGTCATGATTATTATCTCAGGTTTACTCGACAGTGTAATTAAATAATAGTAAAGAATAGTATTAGTATATATTTAGAGTGATTTTAAGTTTTCAGTGCTTTAAAATTATAATTTCTTCCAACACTTGAACGAACATTACCTACATATATTATTAAATATCGATAAACATGTGTTATGATTATTATCTCAGGTTTACTCGACAGTGTAATTAAATAATAGTAAAGAGTAGTATTAGTATATATTTAGAGTGCATTTTAAGTTTTCAGTGCTTCAAAATTATAATTTCTTCCAACACTTGAACGAACATTATATACATATATTATTAAATATCGATAAACATGTGTTATGATTATTATCTCAGGTTTACTCGACAGTGTAATTAAATAATAGTAAAGAGTAGTATTAGTATATATTTAGAGTGCATTTTAACTTTTCGGTGCTTTAAAATTATAATTTCTTCCAACACTTGAACGAACATTACCTACTTATATTATTAAATATCGATAAACATGTGTCATGATTATTATCTCAGATTTACTCGACAGAAGTCTTAAAAAGAGTAGTATTAGTATATATTTAGAGTGCATTTTAAGTTTTCAGTGCTTTAAAATTATAATTTCTTCCAACACTTGAATGAACATTACCTACATATGTTATTAAGAATTGATAAGCATGTGTCATGATAATTATCTCAAATTTACTTTTCAATAAAATTAAATAATAATACAAAGTAGTGTTCGTCTACATTGCAGTACAAAATTTTAAGCGTTCCGTGCTTTTAAATTATAATTTCTTATAATACTCTTATGAACATTACCTAAATATATTATTAAATGCCGATAAACATGTGTCATGATAATTATCTCAGATTTGCTCTTCAATGAAATTGAATAATAATGAAGAGCAGTGTGCATATATATTTAAAGTACATTTTAAGTATTCCATGGTTTCAAATTATAATTTTTTCAACCCTTGAATGAACCTTACCTTCATGTGTTAATAAATATCGACAAAAATATGACGTGATAATTACCTTAACTTTGATGTTCATTAAAATTAAAAAATAATGAAGAATAGCATTTATTTGTCATGTTTAAATTATTGTTCGTTATTACTTTCCATTCGTCGTCAATCAACATTACCTAATAATGTCCACAAACGTCGATAAACATGTGTAATGATAATTATTCCTACTTTGTTCATCAGTACAATTTACTAATAATAGCAGTAGGGTGCTTCTATATTTAGTGTGTACATTTAAAGCGTTCTGTACTCTAAAAGCACAATACATTGAATATCGTTTGTTATAACCTAATCATTCAAAACTTAAATTAACACTAGCCAAATATGTTCACGTATATAGCCAAGAAAAAACGTGGTTAAATTTTCTATATAATTTTTTTCTGAATATCGCTTTTCTCTGGCATTGCTTTAGAAACTGGCATGGCTTATAAGAAAATCGAATTTATTTTCAAAATTTTAATTGCAAACTTTTCAGGCTGAATTTAAAGTGAAAACACTTCATCCAGGTTAATTTTCTGTTTTTTTTTCTTTTTGTATGTATTGTTTGGGATTTGTGTTCTGGCAATATTTTTTTAAATTAAAATTTTAATTGGTTTTATTTTGTTTTACGTTTTCTCTGTCATCTAACCTATACAATCAACCTATCTGTCATAATGGCCCCACGTGTGGTCTGTTTTCTTATATTTGTCTACGAGCTTACCTTGTATTTGGTCTACATGATATCCTGAAATGCAAGGTCAGTATTATATTGCGCTGACTCCTCCCATTCCCCTGACTGCCCTCGTATGTTCATATAGCCTGCCACTGCCCACCATTCGAGTAGTAAATATTTTGTTTTATTTTCTGCTTAAAGTTTTCACCACCAAAACTTTGGAACCGTTTGAGACGTTATGATGAAACTTAATCGATTTGGAAGCTATTGACCTGTATATAATTCATGTCAATAGCTTCCACAGTTTTTCAATTGAATCCATTCGTACATACAGTCCAGCTGATTGACATTCAATTCGTTTTTATAATTGAATATGCGAAAGAAAAAGTATTTAAGTATTTAAGAGCTGAAAATTCGAAAGTAACAGTTTCTTCAATTTTAATTACGTATTAAATTAAAATAAATCAAATTTATCATTTATTCAAGTATCTATCATATAATGGTTAATTCATTTGGTACATATTTTATTTTATTTCAAGAAGAAAAAACCATAACGCGCTCACAAATATTTAGGTAACATTTATTTACCCAGAAATAGGATAGTGACAGTTGAAACTTACTGACTAATAAACTCACTAACCGTAGATAGTTTGATATTTGTCTCGATGTGTTTTATATTATGATAGAATAAACTTGAAGTTACTGGCTGATAAACATCCTAAACTTAGACGGTATCACATTTGTCTCAAATTACTGCGAGAGAATGAATTTTATAGTATAAATTAAAACTTGCTAACTAATAAACATACTAACCTTAAACATTCGGACATTTGTCTCAACATGTTAATTAGGAAAGAATAAACTTGATAGCGTAAATTGAATCGTACTGGCTAATTTTAGGGAGTATGATATTTGTCTCAGTATGTTATTACGAGAAAATGAATTTGAGTGTGAAAATTGAAACTTGCTAACTAATAAACAAACTAACTTTAAACAGTGTGATGTCTCTCTCAGTATTTTATCACAAGGGAATAAACTTGATAATATAAACTGAAACTTATCGACTAACAAACAAACGAACTGGAGAGACTGTTATTTATCAAATATGTTATTATGAGGGAATAAGTCAGATAATATAAATTGGAAATTTCTTACTAATAAATACCATAAACTTGGACAGTCTCACATTTATCTCAATACGTTATTGCGAGACAATAAATTGTATAGTACAAATTGACTCTTGCTGATTAATGAATACACTAACTTTAAACAGTCTGATATTGGTCTCAATGTGTTATTATAGGAGAATAGACTTGATAGTGTAAATAGAAACCAGCTGACTTTTAAACACAATTACTTTAGACAGTCTGACATTTGTCTTAGTATATTATTACGAGAGAACAAACTTGATAGCGTAAATTGAAACTTGCTGACTAATAAACACACTAATTTTAGACAGTCTGATTGATCTTACTATATTTTACGAGAGAGCAAACTTTATAGTGTAAATTGAAATTAACTGATTATTAAAGAAAATAACCTTAGACAGTCTGATATTTGTCTCAGTATATTATTATGACAGAATAAATTAGCGTGAATGAAAACTTGGGGACTAATAAACACACTAACTAAAAAGTCTGATATTGGTCTCACTGTGTATTTCACCCAATTGTATTTCTATTCAACGTTGGATGATATTTTAGACATTGATTGGAACCATCAAGGATGGAATTGGTAGAATTATGAGAGAATAAACTTGGTAGCTTAAATGAAAACTTGCCGACTAATAAACACACTAACTTTAGAAAGCCTGACATTGGTCTCACTATGTATTTTACCCCGCTGTATTTCTATTCAACGTTGAATGATATTTTAGACATTGATTGGGACCATCAAGGATGGACTTAGTAGAATTTTTACATATTTTATATATATATATATATATAAATATTTATTTTTAAAACTTGCCGACTAATAAACACACTAACTTTAGACAGCCTGACATTGGTCTCACTATGTATTTTACCCCACTGTATTTCTATTCAACGTTGAATGATGTTTTAGACATTGATTGGGACCATCAAGGATGGAATTAGTAGAATTTTTATGCAGTTTAAAATCTATTGCATGGTTTTAAGTTAACGATTATCCTTTTTGCCTTATCACATTTCTCTCTATTATAAACGCGATGTGTTTATATGGTTTACACTGCAAGTAGGCAGAAACTTTAACTTTTAATAAATAAATTAGCACATTTAAAATTAAAAATATCCAATGAAATTGATGTAAATATGCTTTAATACGCAAGTATTTATATCGTTTAGAATCCAAATCTATTTAATTCACCGGTTTTTCTTTTATAATAAAAATAAAAATAAAAATTATGAATGAACTAGGGATGATAAATTTTATTTCATTTTTATTAAACTAACGATTTATATTGTTTTTAATTCGTGAAAAAGAAGTTAAAAATCTGGAACGACAATTTTTCGTAATGCATTTGAAAAAGGATTACAAGTAGAAGACGGAATTTGTACTTCATGAAAATATTTATTACTAGATAAACGACGTCATTACCTTATCACTTTTTTGACAAAAACGCAGCTCTCTACGTCAAACATGTGATTACCCTAGACGTCGTAGCAACCGCGCGATGGCTATAATGCCTACGTCAACTCTACGACTACCATTTGCGTCAACCAAACGACTACAGCCTCTACGTCAACTCTACGACTACGCCGCACGCCCGCCACCCCGCGCCGCCGCGCCGCGCCGCCCGGGCCGCCAGTCGCGCGCCCCACTTCGAGCGAGAGGCCGCGCCGCCCGACAGAACCTATTTTTAGTTCAATTTCATATAGAAATAAATGAAAAATGTGCGTTTTACGTGTTCCATAGGCAATGTACTCAGTGAGTGACTGTGTAGCCCAATTCGTGTATATACACACGTATATATACGAACTCACGTAATTTTATTGTATGTATATATATATATATATATACATATATATATATATATATATATATATATACATATATATATATATATATATATATATATATATATATATACATTTACATATACTTATTTATATATTACTTATATATCTATATTTTAGATTTGTGTTACGGTGTGTGGCTTAAATAGATGAAAAGTTGGCGTGTTATTGTTTATTTAAATTAAAATAATAAGAAAAAGTAGTTAAATCTTAAATAAAAATGTGATTTGAATACGTTAGTTGAAGTTTAGTTGAATTATTAAAGTAATTATATTATTAATTGACCCGTTCAATATTAAACTCAGTCACCCTACGAATAATAAATATTATATTTGCAATTTAAGATTGCTATCTGCCTTGAATGGACATTGTGATAGACCGGTTTTATAAATAATTCGTGTTTAAAGTTGGATTTGAACCTTCATTTATACTTTAATTACAACTTGATAGTTTTAAATTAGTTGCAACTTGATATTGAAGTTCGCCGTTGAATTGGTACAGGACACTGTAAGTACACTTATTTTTATTACTATTTAATTAAAAAAATAATCGATTACAATAACAAAATATCGCATATAAACAAATAATCGAAAATAATCGATAAAAACGATTAAAACAAGCCAGAGTTTCTGTTATTTGAATTATCGCGAAAATTTTGAGAGCTTTTCTCGGAACACGAAATAGCTTTTTCCTTTTCATCCTTAATTTACTTTGTTTCAATTTCTTTTTGTCTTTTTCTTTTAATTTAAGTGACAGATAAACGGGTCGAACGCAAAGTCGCCAGTCGTTGTGTGTTAAGTTTCAAAGCTACTTATTGCAAATTTTTCTGCAGAAGCCTCAATTTTCCAAATGGTTTTCCTTTGATAAAAAATTAGTATTTAAACTCATTTGTAACATTTTCAAAAAATTAGCAATTTTAAGTTTTCATAAAATGGCTATAATGAGATTAAAAAAGATGGAATCCATCATCCCTTCATCAAGCTAAATACTACCATAAGGAATTAAATTAACCCTAAGTCGATACTTAGGGTTAATTTAGAAAGACATCGCTGTAATGGATTATTGTATCTTACCCCCCAATATTATTAGTTATTTCATTTATACATTCAATGAAAACAAGAGGAGAAAATTAACATTTCGAGCGACAAATGTAAGATAAAGTCAAAAATCAGTGCGATTTAGAAAAAGAAATGGATCTTTCTAAAGAGTTTCATGAAAAAATTATATATTTGTATATCAATGGGTAACGAGCAAATTAGGGAAAACGTTCCAAATACACCGGCATGATCTTCACTTTTTAAAATGTCAAGTCATGTTTATCGATTTGATTCGAATTCATTTGTTTTTTTACGTAAAGTATTATTCGATAGTTTTCTGCTGTGGATTAAACTTATACCGTTTGATAATATTACTGGTCTCAAAAAGTTAAAGAATTTCTTCAACTGCATACGGAAATTTCAAATTAATCATTATGAGATTGCATATTTTTAAACGAATGGTTTCAAAATATGTAATAATATATTTGTAAGAAGTACAGCTTTGGAACCAATCCTCACCTGCAGAGTTCAATCTGTAACTGAAATCGTTGTAATAATGTATAGTATGTCTACCTAACTGTTCTAGTCATTTAATTAATCCTTATCCCATTTACAAGATTCCTTCAAATCATTTCAACAGTTTTCATAATATTAGCGGACATATGAAGAAATTTAAAAATTTAAATTAAAAGCTTTTCTCTTCCAGAACTCGGAAACTGTGCATGTGTTTTTAAGATATGACAGTCCATAATTGTAAAATTGTATGCTGCAAAACTCGACTAGAGTAAAAAATTGTTTGAAGTTTAGAAAAGAGACATGAAAATTAAAAGCCAACACAATCGTCATTTTCGACTAAAAAATCATACTCTGTTATTACTAAAGTCTGCAGAAATTGGTAGGAGAGCAGACGGCGTTTTTATAGGCAAATAAATGTAACTACGTGATATAGTATTATTTTTACGTGATATAGTATTCTTTCTTTAAGTTCCTTACCACGACCTAGGTTTCGTTATATTACAACATCTTCAGGTGGGATATTAGCAAATATGCAACACTTTTTGCTAATAGCCCACCTGAAGATGTTGTAATACAACAAAACCTAGGTCGTGGTAAAGAACTTAAAGAGAGTAGAAATGATACTACATCACGTAGTTTCATTTAATTGTGAATAATAAATTTCTACAAAATTAACGCCAAATATATTCAACAGCAAATAAATGTATAAATATATAAAAATCAACGTACCCTTGATTATAAACAATATTTAAATTTTCATGAAGTCTTATTATAATTACCAAGTCTCTAACACTTAAAAGAAACGGGACTTTCAAACGGCCGGAGTAAGTTGAATTTTGTGATAAGTTCTTATTTATAATTTTGAAAATAAAATAAAGGTATAATGAAAATATTAAAAATGAAATAGTAAATTTATCTTCTGCAGATAGGTATGAATGATATGGTAAAATGAAAATAGTAAATTTATCTTCTGCAGATAGTTATGAATGAAGTCAAATGCTTTTGATCGAGATTTTATTCTATTACACTACAGTAATAATGAAATATGGCTACGTTATCTAAAAATGTAAACAAATAACATTTTAATATTTTCTACCCTTGTTTTTAAAAACAAGTTTCGACTTGTTAGAAAATTTCCACTGTCTTATTCAATGATATTTCAAAAAACTCTTAGCACTATTTTGATACCTATTTTGACATCTACATATGGGTTTTTCTAACTTCGATACATTCTAGAACCATACTCAAGCTACTGAATCTACATTTAAATTATTAAAATGACGTGGTGAATTTATCTAGCTCTTCTGTTAAAACCAGGACATACTCAGTCTTTCCAAAAAAACGAAGTGATTTTTAAATTTAGGATCAACAACACTTTAATTAGCTAATAATCTAATTATATTTAAATTAAAATTAGGGACAAAATATATATTGATAGGAAAGTAATGAGCATTTTTAGAGTTTCTATTTTTTCTAGAAAGTGATAGGATTATCTAGAGTTCCACAAAATAAAGTGATGGGGTTAACTATATAAATATGTATCAACTGCTACGGTATATTTAATAGAACATATAATCACCAAGAGAGCATATACCATTGCCTTTGTTAGAGTTTAGTTTAGATCATTTAGCAGCTATAGCTGCTCAAAATATATGTAATGCAGAAGGTAAAGATGTGGTCTCTAATACACAGATGTGGTCTCTAATATTTCAGAGGTTCAGAAAAGTGAATTGTGATTTAAAAGATTTTCTCCGTAGGTGACAACTACTGGAAATTAACATAGATATTTGAAAAGAATTAATTAAAAAAGATTTCCGCCTTACCTTACATTGGCTGGCAGCAGAAGTCGGTTGCAGTTATTTACAGGAATTGGAACACTTGCATCAAATGGATAAAATGTGTAAACTAGGGCTATGGATACCACATATCCTGACAACTGCTTAGTTAGACCAAGGTGCCAATATACGTACGAATCTTCATATTCTGAAACGCATCCAACACTGGCTTGAACAATTGGTAACTGGAGACAAAAAGTGAATTCTTTGATTCTTCTTAAATCATACGAAAAAGCACCAATGGTTAAGCTCACATGAAAATACGATACCAATTCCAAAAACTGAACTTCAAAAAAAGAAAGGTCCATTACCCGGTCGGTGGAATGCGAAAGGAATTTTTTATCTACTACCAGGAAATACCACAGTAGACTTAATAATATATTGCAATCAACTTGACCGGCTTCGCAAAGAAATACAAAACAAACGTAAAGAATACCCCAAACTGTATATCCTTCACGATAACGTCCGGCCGCACGTAATCTCGTTCGCCAGAAGTTACTGGATTTTCATTGGGAAATTCTACAAGATCCAACATATTCCCCTGACTGAGCATCAATAGATTCTTATTTATTCCGTCCTTTAAGTAATCACATTCAGAATAAAAAGTTAAAGTACTTATTAAATAAAAGTTTTTAACAAATTTTGTGAGTCACATCCTCGAAGTTTTAACGCAGAAGGAATCCACGCTTTACCTGCACGTTGGCAATTGGTTATAGATGACAACGGTACTTATTATGTGCAAGAATTATTATTTTTTTAATGGATTACGATTTTGTTAAAATTTTTTTTTAAAAATCAATACTTTCCCACTAGCCCAATAAATAAAGATTGTTTAATGATTTAAACTTTTTCTGAATAATTTAAGTTTTTTCCATTTTGGTTATATTTGCAGAGTGGACACTTTGATGTAATTGTCCAACTAAATATCAAAACTTAAACAATGAACGTAAATTAAAAATCCAAAAATGTAATGTAAATAAAAACGAAAAATATGGAAAATTCCGGAAGACATAAATTTGGCCGTTTTGGAGTTTCAAATAGCAGTCTTAAAGATTTGTACAAAGAGTCAGAATTAGAAGCTAAGAGTTAATATAAAAAATAGGTGGAGTACTTTATAAAGTGGTAATATAAGAGTCTTCTCACTGTAGATAAATAATCGTTTATCATTTGTAAACATCAATGGTTATATGAAAAATTAATTTATAAAAAAGATTATGAATGTAGAAAGACAGCTACAAATACTTGCCGAAATCGAAGGTAGGGTGACATATTTTGGTAACATAAGGAGATGTTCAGCTTGAGAAAGGGCAAGTTGCCATCTAACAATTGAGAAAGATCGTGAAAGGGCTACCACCTTTATATCATCATAATGAAATAAATAAAATAAAAAAAACACCCTGTAATTAATTAGTAATAAAAATTTAATATATTTGGCGTTAAATTTGTAGAAATTCATTATATGTAGTATTATTTCTATTTTCTTTAAGTTCTATGCCACAACCTAGAGTCCAATCTTTGCGAATAGCCCACCTGAAGATGTTGCAATACGACGAAACCCAGGTCGTGGTAAAGGACTTAAAAAAAGTAGAAATACAACTACATCACGTAGTTACATTTAATTGTAGTAATAAATAATTATGAATGTAGAAAGAGAGCTGCAATTACTCGCCGGAAATAAAATTAGAGTGACATAATAATTTGTTAAAGGAAAATTACGTTCGGACTCTTAACAAAGGCGAAAAGGATTTTGAATCGTATACTGAATGTGATATTCACTATTTTTAGATAATTTATTTCCAATATAAAAATACTTGACATTAAATATGTAAATATTTTCGAGAATGCCTATTGGATGTAATACATGTTTAATAAGCATTCTCAATCTCTAATGCGCTGGAATTGAGATAACTCATTAAAACTATTATCCTTACTGATATCCTACAAATAATCTTTATAAAACATAGATTATCTTTAAAAAACTATCAGTTTTTTTTAAAAAGGGCTCGCACTACGCGGATTCCGTACCCATTTAGACTTTTATAAACATTTAATGGTACATAATATTCCAATTAAACTATTTAGAAAATTGTATTTTTATAGAACGAAAATATATTGCCTACTATATATTTCAAATGCGCATATCTTCCCAAATTTCATGATACTATTTAATGGGAAGTATCCCATAGGTTTTGATTTATTTGTGAGTATCAAGATATGCAGTATGAATAGCCATATTTTTAGGGTTCTTCTTGATTGCGTTGATTTAGTAGTTTGAATTTAAAACACGGAACGTGTTTGATATTAATTTCAACTTGAAATATCCACGCATTTCTGATTAAAAGAGTCAGGACAGACAGATGGACAACAAAGTGATTCTATAAAGGTTCCTTTTCTTATTTTGAGGTAAGGAACCTTAAAAGTAAACGTTATTCTGTCATAGAAATTTATTTAGATGGTTAACAATTTACATTTAAATTATGTTCTAATTTGTAGAGCATTCAGGTTTATGCAGATTGAGTACGTCTGTATAAATAGAAAAAGTTAAATACTCATTAGCTTTGTCTATGGTTAAATTGGATCGACGATATTGAAACTCCTTATGGGTGACGTTGTTAGTTAATTGCTACAAGAAATTATTCTATAAGACTCATATTCAGAAAGGTGGTATTGACTTGTATTAGTTAGCAATACTAACTCTTCCGAATGTTTTTTCAAGTCATTTGTTTACTACAGTAATAAAAATGGTCGTATATTTTTATTGTCAATAATCAATCGTTTTCTAATCGCTAGTTTAAGAGTATTTTTTCCAAAATTAAATAAATTTTAAATAAAGTTAAATATTCGTTCATTTGCTTTTCAAACATTTCTAGAAACAGTGAGTATGTCCTGAAAAACAGCGACATTACAAATCGATTAAAGCAACTCGCGTAATGCAAACTTTTGAATTGGATTGTTTCCGATTTTATTTTCGGGTAAAGCCTTTATAAAAAAACTTTAAACTTTGTGAAATAAGTATTTGTTATTTTTCAACTAATTGTGAGTTATTTCAACAACCACTTTGACTTCACATCCAATAGTGCTCCAATAGTACCTTTCCTAAGAAATTGCAGTAATATAATCGAATGAATTGACATAAAAATATTTTTTTAATAACGAGATTAAATTAAAGAAGCACATTAATATAATACCTATATCGCTTTCTAATCTGGTAAAATTTATTTTTCTGCTTTTTGGATTATTTTGGAAAAGCATATTTTCCTTTAATTATTACAGTATAATCCATATAAATCCATATAAAGATACTGATAAAAATAGTAATAACAAAATAGACAATGGGTGTGCAGTTATTAGCTATTTTAGCAGAGCTTACAAATTTTACTGCCGACTGGCTATAAAACTGAGCCGACTGGTTATAGAACTTTAATAAATAAGCACAATTGTTATGAATTCACACAACAATTTACGTAAAACTTTACAAAGAAATTTGTCAAAATGCGTCAATCACACTTAATGGGTCACTGGAGATGATCATACTGTAACTAATTTCGAGAAACGATCAACGAGAAAGAATGTTTTAACAATTCTATAATTGTAAACAGTTTAGAACTTTACAGAAAATCAATAGAATTCTATAGAAAGAATTGTGTCCAGTACTTATAGTTTATGGAACTCAACTAACCTTGGTGATAAATATTGAATGGCCAATAATCAATAAGAGGCGAGACATGCAAACACATATAAATTTCGTTGACTAGCAACTGGAAATAGTTAGTCTACCTACTTATTCTTCCTTCTTCAGATTCTTGGTGACTCAGACAATCACATAGAAGATTTTGAAAATATATGCTATTCTACGAATAAGAATTTTTATTGACCCACTTCAGGAACGTAATTAGGGAATTGCTTGAGTTGTCAAGGACGATCGATATTTATTTTAAATGCTGTTTTTTTCTTGTTTTACTTGTTATTATCTGTTTGAAATTACGATACCTGTTATTTTTTGTACTCAAATATATTCAAGTGTTTGGGTTAATGGGTATATTGATCATGGAGTTTATAATAATATTGCATATTATAAATATTGAAATGAGTTTGTTGTTTGTTTTGCTTTAACTCCTAAACGGCCCAAATTATTTCCGTTCATTTATGGAACGTTTCATAGAAATAAACATAAGATTCGAAAGTCAACTATTTTTTATTTCGGACCAGAATTTACTTCTTAAATAATCAGCCTGTAAAGGATGAACAAAAAATGTTTGTATATCATTAATATACAAACATTTTTTGTTCATATATGTATATATTAAACTACTTAGCCCTCTCTAATAGTAAGATTACGGAAACATTATTTTTAAATTAAATGACTTTTATTCTATATTCCAAGTGAGCGAAACCGCGGGTGAAAGGTAAACAATTTTAATATATCATTACAAGTTTGCTTCATTGCGGCGATTTGCTTCATTTTCACAGTTATAAATCTTGCGTTTTATGCTTTTTTATCGACTATCACGTCAGTCTCGAATTTTGGCCATAGAATTTACAAATAATCAACAGGAGAAATTTTACAAGTAATCAACTATAAATATGTCTTTTTGAAAAGAAGAGAAAAAACTTAAATCCTCTTTAGGAGCTGAAAATGAAAAAAAACGGGACTTTTATAGGATCACTTGGTTATCCGTTCATCCATCCTTCCATCCATGTGTCTGGGAAAGCCCATTTTCTCCGAAACAGTTTCAGATATCAAGTTGAAATTAATATCGTAAAGTGGGGTCTACAGTTTTAAGTTGCTCTAAGTTTGTTTGGTTTAGGATTTTTGGTTTATGGGATAAAAAGATACAGTCTTTTAAAATGTATTTTTTATTCATGTAATAGTCTTACTCGCTGGTCATCAAAACTTATAAGGCACTTTCGGTTTACCTAATATCTCGAAACTTGGCGTAATGGGAGTTCGTAGAGCACTAGTGAAGGTAAACTTAAAAATAAATTAATACAAGTCTTTTAATAAAAGTTCTTTGTAGGATTATACATTTTTATAACAAGTTTGTTTTTACCCCTGAGAAAGATAAAGTAGGCAATGTGGGTTACGAAAAATTAATATTTGTAAATAGTCTCATTACAAATACTATGTAAACCTAAATGTTTATAAGTGTCTGGATGTGTATGAAGTCCTAGTAATGCAAGTTCTGTTCGTCCTTGATAGGTATTTTTTACATATTTATTCTGTAAATTTGCTTCTAAAAATTACATACACCTCCGTCCTGTAGGTATATATGTATGTACGTGTTTGGACACGCTACGTGTCGCAATTCATAACCGATTTTGGTAATAATTTTTTGTAACGAGTGGTTAACTATCGAAATGAAAACCTATTGATTTTCCCAATTTTTTATCAAGAGTTTAATTAGTATTCCATCATTTAAAATGAAAAAAATGAAATCTTTACACTTTGTTGTACATCCGTCCATCCGCCCGTCTGTCTGTCAAAGTTCTTTTTCTCAGAAGCGGATTGAGTTATCAAGTTGTATTTAATATCGTAGCTTTAAAATATTAAAATTTTTGGTTTACGTAACAAAAAGAAATAGTCCTCTAATGTGTATTTTTTCGTTATTTACACCGTTAATGAAACCTATAGCGTACTTCTGGTCAACCTATAATCTTGACAGCATAGAGCATAGGTACAGGGAAAAATTAAAAAATCAATGACTTGCATTCTATGTGGAGTTATATACATATATATATATATATATATATATATATATATACACACACACACACACACACATATATATATATATATATATATATATATATATATTCTTTTTTTTTTCTTAAATGTACCTTTGTAAAAGATATAGCAAGCAATATATTTATGTTCTGAAAAATAAAAAAAAAACATTTAAATATTTTATTAAAATTTCACGTACCATTAAATGTTTATACATGCCTAAGCGTGTACAGAGTTTTCTCAGGTTTTTTTATAATGTGTTTTATATAAAAACTTCTTTCCTTCGTAATCGGCGATTTTTCTTGGTTTTCCTTTTTTTCAGACATTTTTGCCTCCTCTCTTGCTCTTTGTGATTTATGATTTTTACTTTTTTTATTTTTAAAATTTTTTTGCAATTAAGACAAAAACCCAATCTCTGTACTTTTGGTTTTATGAACAATAACTTTTTGATGACCTTTAGACATATGATAATGACGCATTTCTCGTACCACTCGGAAAATTATTACCCAAATAACAGTTTTATATTATGAATTCTTGATATTAACAACGGAAAATACACTTTTTTGGGTTTTGCATCTTAAAAGGAAAAACACTTGTACCAATATTTCCGTTACGTGTCTATAATAGTTAGATGTCCCTGTGTTTTGCAAAAATTTGTTATAATTGTGAAGCGTTTGAACTCATATGTAATTTCAACAGTTGAAACCAAAAAACATTTTCATGGAAAGTTCTGTGGGAATAAATGAAGTATTCGACCTTTCTTTTTCAATTACGTGTGTCGTGTGTGGTATAATTTGAAAGAGTTTTATAATGATTCTAAAATTTGTAAAGTTGAAAAAACACAAAAAGATGCACAACTCGCGCTAATTAAGCTAAATTTCCGGAAAAAAACTGTGTTGTTAGAAGTTTATGTTATAATTAGGGAAATGGTGACATTTATTGGAAATACCATAATTTTTATATGATTGCACCGTTTGGTAGAGGTTGATAAAGGTAGAGAACTAATCAAATAAATGATAAAAGCCATTTCCGCCTCTCAATTGTTGTCGCGATACTTAATGGGAGTATATGAAAATTGTTATAGAAAATAAAGGCCGTAAACAACAACATCACGTCTGTCTGTTTTTTTTTTAAACAATCGTCTGAAGTCCAAGATAAGGTAAATTTAATTGGCAGATATTTGTCATGTTGCGTTTGGAAATAAATGGATTTTGTCAAATTATTATGATATATATAAAATAAATGATTTCATCATCAGGCAGATAGCTCTATATATTAAAATTAAGTTATAAAAGCAAGAAAAGTTACTTCTGTTATTAATAGAGCGCTGCATTAAAAGACAATTAGATACGAAATTATTTCATCGTATTTCCCTTATAGCCAAATGGTTTGAGTGATGGTAAAAAAATGAAAATAGAAAAGGCAGATAATTTGAATGCTGATTTTTCCAAAGCACACTTTTTCTCAGTACGCGATCGAATAACTGAAAGCGCCCTATTGTGGTGTACGTAACGAGTTTTTTTTAACCTTAGTCAGCCTCTTGTTCTAAATGTTCTGTGTCCATATTGTCCTAATGTTATGAGATACGGGAGTATATACTGTTCAAACATCTTAAATATGAAGACATGATGTAGTTATAAGCTTTCAAAACCAATATGGCATTTTTTGCCTACTGTCAAATCAAATTGAGAACAGAAAACCAAAAAAAATGTTTTTTTTATTCAGAGTTTTGGAGATATCTGGAATAGTTGTTACTTTTTAAAAATTAAATGTCAAGACATTATTTAGTTACAAATTTCCAAAATAAATATAGTAATTTTTATTTGCTGTCATAGCAAATTGAGAACAAATAGCAAACAAACAGTAATTCCAAAGAAATATATTTTTTACGTTCAGAGATCTGGAGATGTTTGGAATAGTCTGCATTTTTTGGTTAACTTACGTATGAAGAGACGATCTAGTTAAAAATTTCAGAATTTATGTCAAAATTTTCATATCTATTTTTATGTAAAATTTCTGAATTCATGTCATAGTTTTTATGTGACAAATTGAAAACAAATAGCAGACAGACAATAATTTCCACAGGGATATTTTTTAAATCCAGAATTCTGGAGTTGATTAGAATGGTCCATACTTCTCAATATATTGAGTGTAAAAATACATTCCTGTATATGTTTTTAACTGGGGAAAATTACAGCATACACAATATATTAATTACAAAAAATAATTATAGAATTTCACGTGCTACTACAATTTCCACTATTATGTACTATATTTTATACACAAATATGCATAATGATAATTGGTTTAAAAATATATTCACTTAACATTAATACATTAACATGGTTAAATTTGAACATATACGTTGTTATAAAAAGTGTGTTGTTAATATATCTATGTATGTGATAATGTTAAATCGTTGAAGTGTGTCTGCGTGGGGTGACAACTGCATACGTTGTATGTGCGAACGTGTCTATGTGCATTTACTTCAGTAAGTGTGGATATGATTTCTTATTTACTATTTCCTTACCTCTATACCATTTTGTGACAGTGTCTCTGCAATAAGTTTTACTAATTAAGTTGGTCCTAAATTAATTATTAAAAAGCTACAATTTCTTTAATAATATCTTCAATGACAACACGTGCTCTAGTTATAAATTTAGAATGGTGTAGTTCCTAAAAATCTACTTCAAAGAACATATTTCATCCTCATCTTATGTTTTAGCACTTTCATCTTAAAGATAGTAATCAAGGGCGGATATCCAGTACCACTTAATGGCCCATTTCCATTTTGTCCAATTTAGTAATTATAGAGAGAAGTTTTCAGAGAACTCAATTTTGTCAAGAAATTTTCGTGAATACATCACGCTAAAGAAATATTATTTTTTCTTATGGAGGTACTTTTAAAACGACTTTAAATTTGAATTTATTGCCAAGTTAAAAAATGGATAGTAGCTTTATTGAGTTAAGTTGAATTTTATTAAGATAACTGTTTTAGGCTGCTGTAACTAACGGCAATAACGATACCCTCATAATCTTGTTATATCTGTCCGTCTGTCTGTGCACAAATCGCAATAGTTTAATATCCATTATGAAGAAATTTAACAAGCAGACGTAGTTTACTTTTTCAAATATCTCTCCATTCGTCGAACTCGGGGAACACCGAATCTTTTAAAACGCAAACAAAAATTTCTAATTTTTTTGACACGATATTCTTTTTGAAGAACATAAGTCTCCAAATCATTTCGTAGCAAATGCTTTTTTACGCGTTCAAGTATGCACGTAAAAAAAAGATTAGTGCTAGTAAATTTTTAAATTTGGTAAATCTTTAAATTTAGTAAACTTTTATATGCAAATTACTTCGGTCAACTTACATAAATTAAAGAAATATAGACAAATACATTATAGTAGGTCCAGTAGAACCCAAGTTATAAATGAACGTACAGACAGACAGGCAGCTAGACTTTGCGTTTTATATAAATAAAGCAGAGAATTTCATAATATTACTATGCTGTCTTATTCTATTGATATGGTTTCGTAGCTCAACAGGAAAATATGAAAATTTCATAGAATTACTCAAGCGTCCGAATTTTCTTTTGTAAGAGCCTTTACTGTCAGAAACCGTTTGAAATTTAGAATAAAAATGAAGTTTGTTGGCTGTCATATATAATAATAGAAACAATCTAAAATGGAAGACTACGCTCCATAAACACTTCACAATAGATGAATGCCAATAAAACTGTGGCTCGCCTAACCACACAAATATACAACAGAATTATCTACTAACACATGGTTACAAAACCTTAAGTCAAACGGTGGATGGACGCTACATGTCATACACTAAAATAAAACATTTTGCTAAAAATTCAATATTGAATATCTAATTTCTGGAACCACATATCTGATATAAAAATTATTTTTACGTTAGGAAGTTCGTAGTTTAAAAAAGGTTTTACACTATATCATAATTCACAGTGATAAATGTGACAAAAGTCGGAGAACGTTGTTTAAACGGTGTAGAATAGTGAGAGGTTGGCTTATTTATTGATTGATCATCTTGAATATTCCCACCGGTATGTCCTCGACGTGGACGATTGATATTATTTGGCAAATGAAGCAGATTAACAACATGGATGAAATCAGGTGAGTGAATGCCGTGCGGCTCACTCGTACGGTCGGCTTCCTACGTAACGGACGTGTTCTTTTAAATATGATTCGTTTCTGATTGTTTTTTAATACAGTAGTTTTCAATTGTCTATTTTTTCCATGCGAGTGAAATTGTGGGGACAGCTACTAATTATATAAATAGAGGTGTCAAATGCAACGCATTGTTTTTCTAATGAAGTCAGTCTGAAGCCCTGGTTGTTCACCAAAATGCGAAGTTAGGCGTATGTCGTTTAAGCTCGCATTTTCAACGAATATATTCGATTTTAAGGTTCTATGTGCAATGAGAATTGTCCCGTTGTTCGCTTGTTTATCTATCTGTCAGACGTTGAATTTTAAAACAAAATAAGACATGAATTTGAAATTTACACGTAATTTGTAGTTTCGTAGCCCAGAACTAGAAACTGAATCGAAAATGATAATGCTATGTAACTTTTTCAACTCTTACAATATGAAGAAGCATGTGAAGTATGTTGCAGAGAAATCTTGAAAAGAGTATAAATCTGTTTTATTATTATTAATATTATTGAACAATAATATTTTGGCAGTTGCCACTATTGAGATTAATTTATCTGGTTTATCTCAAAACGTCATTTTACAGGAAGTTATAACCCTTCTCTAAGATATCTCATAGCCTGTGTTTTAAACAAAAGGGAGCTAAATATAAAATAGTTAAAAAGTTAAGAACGAATAACGAACTTTGAGAAATTTAAGATATATTTTAGAGTCATGAAATTCATACTAAGCAATAATCTTTACTTAGTGAAAAGTAAAACGTCACGTATTTGAGAGGACTATGTGAGCTGTTATATATATATATATATATATATATATATATATATATATATATATATATTTATATATATATACTACGTTACATTTTAATGGGTAACTAAATTTCAAGGGGCTATTAAGAAACAGTTACTAAGTTATGCAATGAAAACGAATTTTAAAAAACGTATGATATTCCCGGGGGAGGCAAAGTTAAAAAAAGAACTTTTTTATTTTTTTTAATCATTGTATGGTTTAGTTATCGTTTCTTAATCGCTCCTTGACACTTAGTCACATATCATAATGCAACCCAGTATATGTACAGAGTACACTTAATACGATACGCTCGTACCGCGAGTTTTACTCGCACTTAACAGGTTTATTTTAATCTCTTTCGCAGATTCATTTCATAAACATTCCTTTCTGTCTCATTTCCACTACATTTAATTTACTTTTATCTTTTTCATTAATAAATAAGAGAAAACACACAGCATTAACCCCCCGGTAACGCTTTTACCAACTCCAGCGAGCAGAGCGCGCTAACACAACACACACACAACCGCACAATAGGCAGCGAATTTAAGGAATCCATCTGCCCATTAGGGAAAACATGATGAGAATCTTTTCACGGATGGGAATGAAAAATTTGTGCTGAATCATTCCCCGCGTGCAGAGCAAAATTTCCCGCGCAGCCAAATGTTTGGCGAAGGTTTCCCGGCAAAAAGAGGCTCGCCTAGACAGGCTTCGTTGTTGAATCGAACGGGATAAAATTAATGAAGGCTGCCGATTTTATTGAAGTTCCATTCGCTGGAAATCGGATGACGGTGATGGAAAATTGAATTCTATTTATTTTTATATAAATATGGTGAATTTAGGACATATAAGAGAATAAATATTAATTTTACATTTTTAAATGCAAAGAATTGTTAATTTTTTTTCTATCAGTCACGGTTTTAGATTTAGCTTTTTCGTTACATAAATGATTTAATAAAAACTAAAACGTACAAATTTCCAAGTTGGTTTTAGTAATTTTTGATTAATTCATCCGGGTCTAGTATTTTAGACGTTTTAATCCAGGAAAATACATGATCGCAGTAATAAAATTTTCTCCACGAAATCTAATTGTACTTTCATTTAGCTCATAAGAATATTTTGTAGTTTAATAGAAGGGCTGGGAAAAATGTAGTGAAAAATTCGAAATTTTTTTATAAAATAAATGTTGAAAAAAAATTTGTCGTTTTGCTTAAATAACTAATGATAATAAATGGATGATTTGTGAAGGATGTAATGGATGATTTGTACGTCGCGGAAAAAAAATATTTTTCGTAAATTACGTAATTAATTCATAAGTTAGGTCATTTCCTTTTTAATGTAAATTGTGAAGATTTTATTACTGGATGAGAACATTTTTAGTATATTGAGAATATAGCATCATCAATATATGTATAGTAGAAGTCAAACAAACCTAGAAATTTATTTTATCAAATGCATTTACGGTGATACCTTTTTTTTAAACGTTTTTATATTAAAAATACAAATACATGATTAGTTGTGAGGGTTTTATTTTTTCGCTTAACAAGTGTAAAAGTTTTTAAATAAATATAAAATAATGAAATTAATTTTCAGAGTAAATAATATAAATGTAATATGAAACATAAAGATATTTTTTTTGATCAAATCTTAAGAAATGACTTCAATGATGACCCTGGCTGTAGTGCCAAGAAGAAGAGGAATTTTCCGAAACCTCGCACTATTCAGAGGTTAAATTAACAAATTCTTAACGGAGTGTGCTATGTTGATCCATCCGTATCTTTGAAATCTTATCTTGATCCGTCCGTATCTTGATCCATCCGTATTTTTTAAATTATTCGTCAAATTAAAAGTAAAAATACTCTGTTGTAATTGCCAAGGCGAGGTATTGTTATGCATCTCGTATAAATAAAATAATTTATGCAAATGAAAACAAACTTCAAACCATTACTTTTTCACGTTTGTCCGTCTGCTTCTCTGTTTATGCATTACGTAACTTTATAGCTGGTTAACACCAATGGTAGGTTTAACTAAATTTCTGGTGTTAAAATTGGAAAAAGTTTAAAATTAAAAAAAGCGAAAGAGCGCTTGAGAAAGCTCCGTGTGAAAGTCCTCATCACAATCATCATCAGTCGGAAGACGTTCAATGCTGAACACAAGCCTACCCCCATAAAACCTCACATAGATCGATTCCGTGTCACTTGCATCCAACGACTTCTCGGGACCTTTACCAGGTCATCTGTCCACTTAGCAGGGGACCGTTCCACTCTTAGGCTTCTGGTACCTGATTCGAGAATCTTTCTTCCCTTACTATCGGCAGTTCTGCTCGCAATATGATCTGTCCATTGTCACTTCAGTCTACTAATCTTACGAGCTATGCCGGTGACCTTAGTTCTTCTACGGATCTCCCCACTACGGATGATATTTCATGGAAAAATGCCCATCATACGAGTAACCCTATCCATATCCTCATTATATTCCCTGGATTCTAATTTTCAAGAAAAAGCAAAAAAATACTCGTTTTTTATATTAGGTAATATAGGACAGAACTTTAGAACGAACTATGGTATATCATGATTATTTCGGTTTTTTCATCTTGTATTTTGCCTAAGAAAAATATCATAAATTATAAAAGAAACATAGATGACAAGTGGCGTTCCATTTGATCGAATATTTTTATGATACACCAAATGTCTTCTTTGATTATATCCAGTAAATACGAAGACCACAGCATATGATGGAAATTAATATTTTAGTAACTTTCAAAACATATTTCCTTTGTAATATCCGCTTATTATTTTCCCTATTAAACATATTTAACTTTGTACTTACTTTTATTCATTTTATCGTTTCAAACTAAAATATTAATTGACATCTTCCTCATTTATCATCATAACCTATATACTACTTTAAGATAAGGTAATGATAAATTAATATGATTCTCTTAAATATGAGTCGAACCAGCTACAAGAGGTTCATACACTTACTTACATATCCATGTCTCTACATTTAATGGTATATAGTATTTCTATTAAAGTATAAGAGTCCTCATTTATTTTATAATATATGACTTTAATACGAAGCAAGTTAGAAGCCAGTCTATTAATTCGAGCCTACATGATACTAAATATAGATTGATGAATGAATGTATCAAAAAAGATTCCATGATACTCGCATTTGCACATGAAAGGATATAAACATATTTCCTTTGTAATATCCGCTTATTATTTTGCTTATTAAACATATTTAACTTTGCACTTCATTTTATTCATTTTATAGTTTCAAACTAAAATATTAACTGGCATCTCCCTCATTTACTATTATATATAATATATAGGTTTATATTACTTTCAGATAAGGTAATGATAAATTAAAATGATTCTCTTAAATACTAGTCGAACCCGCACTAAGAGGTTCATACACTTACTTACATATCTTTAAGTCTACATTTAATGGTATATAGTATTTATATTAAAGTATAAGAGTCCTCATTTATCTTACTATATATGACTTTAATACGAAGTAAGTTAGAAGCCAGATCTATTAATTTGAGCCTACATGATACTAAATATAGATTGATGAATGAACGTATCAAAAAAGGTTCCATAATACTCGCATTTGCACATTATACGATATAAATCTATTTCCATTGTAATATCCGCGTATTATTTTTTCTATTATACATATTTAACTTTGCACTTCATTTCATTTATTTTATAGTTTCAAACTAAAATATTAATTGGCATCATGACAGTAAATGAGAGCATTTACTATTATATATAATATATAGGTATATATTACTTTAAGATAAGGTAATGATAAATTAATATGATTCTCTTAAATACCAGTCGAACCCGCTCCAAGAGTTTGATACACTTACTTACATATCTATAAGTCTCTACATTTAATGGTACACAGTATTTCTATTGATGTATAAGAGTCCTCAATTATTATATTATATATGACTTTAATACGAAGCTAGTTCTGTTGATTCGAGTCTAATTGAAACTAAATATAGATTGATGAATGAACGTATCAAAAAAGGTTCCATAATACTCGCATTTGCACATTATACGATATAAATATATTTCCATTGTAATATCCGCGTATTATTTTTCCTATTATACATAATTAACTTTGACTTCATTTCATTTATTTTGTACTTTCAAACTAAAATATTAATTGGCATCATGACAGTAAATGAGGGCATTTACTATTATATATAATATATAGGTATATATTACTTTAAGATAAGGTAATGATAAATTAATATGATTCTCTTAAATACCAGTCGAACCCGCTCCAAGAGGTTGATATACTTACTTACATATCTATAAGTCTCTACATTTAATGGTACATAGTATTTCTATTGAGGTATAAGAATCCTCAATTATCTTATTATATATGACTTTAATACGGAGCCAGTTCTATTGATTCGAGTCTACATGACACTAAATATAGCTTGATGAATGACTCTACTAAAAAAGGTTTCTATGACACTCGCTTTTGCACATGAAACTATATAGTTACTTCTCTTTTCTATTTTCCACCGATTTTACTTAGGTATGTTGGGTTACCATAAGTAGCACCGCAGAAGTACCGCATTGTACTTCTCCGCTTGATAAGATTTATATTTCAATTGTTAAATGTTTCCTGATTTATTGATAAACTCTCGCTCTTCTTATGTGATAACTACCTACACCTGTATATCATCTTTTTGCTATACCGGCATCTAGAATCGAGTTATATTAAGGATATCCACTTTCCTACTGTAAACAATTACTCGACCATATGGTCGCGGTTACACCAGGGTGTGATGTATTTGTAATTGGCGAAAATAAACTTACTGAATTGTGTCACCGTTATGTATTGCAATATTCTGAGTTATTAGAAATTAATTGTTTACAATTAAATAAAACTACGTGATGTAATACTATTTCTACTTTCTTTAAGTTCTTTAACACGACCTTAGTTTTGTTGTATCACAAACATCTTCAGGTGGGCTATTGACAAATATATTCTAGATCTTTGCCAATAGTCCACCTGAAGATGTAATACAACGAAACATAGGTCGTGGCAAAGAACTTAAAGAAAGTAGAAATAATACTACATCACGTAGTTTCATTTAATTGTGAATAATGAATTTCTCCAAAATTAACGCCAAATATATTCAATAATTAATTGTTTGTTCTCTCATTGTTATTGAAACGCGAAGGTGTCAAAAATATAATGACTTCGTAACTGTATATAAATAAATAAATAAACAAACAAATAAACAATTTCACAATTTTAAGATAAATAACTCGGTTTCATTTATACTTTTGCCGGTCATTTATATATCTTCAGTTTATTAACACAATTTGATCAAAATAACTTTGTTTTGAACTAGCTACTATTTGCTGTTATCCTAATATTTTGAAAGCTTTTGACATATGCGGTTAAATCTTCCATGGTGCGTTGCTGCAAAAACTTTTGGGGTTCATTACTCGTAAAAAAGAACAGTGAATCACAAAATATTATCCAACATTCTCAATTAAATTTCAAAAGACTACTTTAAGGACACTTAAGTCATTGAAAATGCGAAAAAAAAATTTTGATCTTCAAGTTCATGATATTCGGTCTTAAATTAACAGATCTTTGTTTTTCATTTGATTATGGAACCTTAAGACCTACACGAAAATACTTGATTTTATAATTTAAATACATTTAGTTTAGATAAGAGATATAAATAATTAAATCGACATAAATTTGAATCCGATTTTATTACCTCAATAAACTTCCAATCTATTGTAAACTGAATCCAAAATGAATCGATTCATTTCTTTTCAATCAGTTTAAAACTTTTATATCTAGTTGAACAATATTACTCAGCATTTACTGTTGTCCCAAAACTGTATTTGTTTATTTCTTTATCTGTATTCAAATTAAAGTTTTAGAGTTTAAAACATATTTCAGCAGCCTAAGACAATAACATACCTTTATACATCTAACGAAAGTCAATTATCTAGTTGGATACTTCTCTTTAATCTAACTTGCCGCTTATTTCTTTGTCTTAAATGTATTAATGTAATTATAACATACCTAGGAATGCAAAATTATCAAATACGAAATAGTTCACGTGTTGTATAGCAAATGTCAATTATCATATACGAAATAGTTCACGTGTTGTATAGCAAATATCAATTATCATATACGAAATAGTTCACGTGCTGTATAGCAAATGTCAATTATCATATACGAAATAGTTCACGTACTGTATAGCAAATGTCAATTATCGTATACGAAATAGTTCATGTGTTGTATAGCAAATGTCAATTATCATATACGAAATAGTTCACGTGTCGTATAGCAAATGTCAATTATCATATACGAAATAGTTCACGTTTTGTATAGCAAATGTCAATTATCATATACGAAATAGTTCACGTGTTGTATAGCAAATGTCAACAAAAATATATTGAATACCGATTATATATTTCCTACATTTCGTGAATTACGCTGCAAAGATATTTTGAAAATTATTTTGAATGTATACTGGAAGCCGCTATTTTTACCGAAGAATATTTTTTGTTGCAATGCGATGTGACTTCCTTTGTGGCTAAGTTTATGTCAGGCCATATGTGGTCTGTAAATTTAGATTTGATATATTAGGTTCGGGCATCTTCGGCATGCACTAAAATTTAATATCATAAGTAAAATATTGTCATATCTTGAATTAGCTGTTTTCCGTTGTTTCACCCGGGTAGAATTTCTTAATTTTGTTGTGTTATCTCCCTGCACTCAGTAAAGGTCTCCGCTACATTCACCAAACGTCGTAAGTCGTCCAGGTCGGAGGTATATTAGCGGGAATGCTTATGATGACCAGTCAATAAATAAGCTGGCCTTTCTCTACTTTGCCACATTCAAGCAATTTTCTCTGACTTCAGTTACATTTTTTTTTCAATGCGCTTCTCCCATAAATTGTAACGTAATATGTATTGTCTATGGTTTTCCAGTGTATTTTTCTTTTGCTTTCTAACATAAAAAGGATATTTGAAATTAGATGGACAGTTCCAGAGATTAACGCCAACAAACAATCAAATCAAACAAAGAACGTCTCCGCTTTATGACTACTCTGCCCTCATAAATCGTAGCGTGGTGATATATAGTCGTAATCATCCTCAAGATATGTGTTTTCTAAAGCATTCTTGAAATGCAATATGTTGTTCCGTAGATCAGCTTCATATCTTATACTACCGTTTGCCCACGACTGCGTCGAAGAGTTTTTTATTATACGGGGAGTTTGCTTTTGTCCATAATAAAACTGACTTATAATCTTGACCATAATAAAACTGACTTATATCTCATCGTAAATAATGTTCAAAGCTCAGTCGGGATAAAAGTATGCTATATCTTAAATTGAACATTAAACCGAATTGCTGTAATAGCCTGAAAAGTTTCCAGTCGTCATTTGTTAAGCTAGTGCACTCGGTTCTTGATTCAGTTCTGCAGTTTTTGTGTTTCGCTTAAATAAACTGATAAATCGAAAAATAAACAAACAGACAAACATTTGTTTACGAAATATTCGATAGAGGTAAAAACAACTGCTTATATTTGTTCAGAATCTCAAGAAGCATTTCTGTTCAAATCGATCTAACAGTTTTTGCGCACTGATCTAATAAATTGACAATGAAAAAAAAATGTTTTGTCTGTTCGACCCCAATTAAACCCTGGTTTATAAAAGTTGATATCAAAAATGATCCAGTTTAAAGGAGCGAAATTAAACTATCCTAGAAGGTTTATTAATGTATTATTTCTTTAATTTAAAATTATTTTTACAGCCGTAATCACAAATAAATAAGCATAATTATTTTAAGTTAATACTCTTTCAATATATGATGTAATTCCCCACATTTTAACATACTCATATATACTGTTGATATAGATTAAAACAAGTTCATTAAATATTTAATTAACCGTAAAAAATAAATAGAAAAGGATACAATTTAGTAGCAAACATCTCGAGCTTTTATTGAAGCCGACCAAAGCGGAAGTATGTCGGCAAGCGTCCATTGTCACTTTCAAAAAAGAAAAATATTTTGACATCTGTCAAATCATCGATTGGGCATTCACACTCGAATCAATAGAACTACGCAGGGGTACCAACGCTACGTTTGTTTTCATAAGCATATGATTGTTTGGATGGTCGGAATGTAAAATCAATATACGAGTTTTATACAGGCGGAAGTTTTGCCGAGTTCACTGCGGGACAAGCGACATTAGTGTAATATTAAATAAAATGTTTAGCCACGCCACACTTGCTTTCTCGCAAGCCGCTAGATGTCTTTTATAGTTCGCAGTGAAACTCTGTTGTTATATTTTATAGCTGAGCTTACGAACTATTTGTGTTTTTTGGGGTTTAAGGCGCTAATTGTTGGAACATTGCACACCCTGCGCAATGTTATTAAAGGTACCCTCATCAAATGTTGTCGTTTGACATATTGATAAAAAGGGCTTTGGTATATTGATAAAAAGGAACAATTAGCGAAAATGTGAATTTCCAATTTTTTTTTGTTTTAAATGAAGGAAAGTAGGTAAAAAACGAAGTATGAAACAAAAGTAGGGCTTGGTCGCGATTATTTTGGAAAAAAGTGATTAGGAAAAAAGACACATGCAAAACTGCACTTCGTCAAGGAAGTTTTTGGCATAAGGTTTTCGAGTTAATTGCCATTATTAGTAACATTAAACACAGAATTTGCAAATACAAAAGGAATTAATATTTAAAAAAAACAAACCCAAAAAATAAAAATATGAAAATGCGCAAAGGATATCGCATAAAGTGAGGTTATAAAATTTATGTTTGATAGCCGATTGACAACCCTTTCTTCATAGAAAAAGCATTTTGGAAATACCTTTTTGTAATGAAATAATCGGGTCGAAGCCGTAATTTTTTTTAAATACGTTGTTTTTATGTTTAAAAAAAAAGAAAACCGTAAAATTTACATTTTCGCTAAACTGAACTTATACGGACAAAAACCTGTTAAATAAGTATGGAAACAACTCTATAATAGTTCCGCGCACACTTAGTCTAGCATAGATATTTAAGGATATATCACATTTTCTATTGAACTATTTAGGGGAATTCCAGCTAACAGTACACGTTTCTTATTTAAGGGCTCATAATTTCAAATGTAATTAATAAATAAAAATATTCATAATTAGTTATCAGATGCTAGGAGAAGATATGATCGTATTAAGCCCCGCTTTGTCATTAATATCATAGGCTTAATTTGAAATATCTCGGCACACTGATTTTTTCAACTAAAATAACATTTGTCTAAATTCTCCCACCTGGGTGAAAAATTTCACTTCGTATAATCCAGGCTTACAAACTGAACGTATTAATCATTCTTCTCGGTCGTGTCGCTCTTGACAAAGCTGTCGTGGTCATGATGAGGCTACATCATCATTGGTGGTTAATGTGACTCTCCTCACAATTTCTCGCCGTCTTAACCACTATTCCCTGGATCTCCAAACGCTCTATGGAGTCATTCTTTCGCTTCGAGACATGGCCAAAGAACTCCAAAATTTGAGACTGTACTTGGGTTGATAGACGCTGCGCGATGCCGAGTTCTTGAAGTACGGAGATGTTTGTATGAAATTCTGTCCATGACACTCCCAGCATTAGTATTAATTAATAAATATATATTTTAATGTGAAAGTTATTTTTGGGTTTGATTTAAGTGACTTGCATGGAGTTTCTTTGAACTTTTTCTAGACAAAATTACATGTCATGGGTTTATCGACTGTTACTCGTAAACTAGTCTAGCTGTGAAAATTCTTCTTTAATTTTCTTATATACGTAGTAGATATAAGCATATTAAAAGAAATTTTGTTTTGAATATCTGAATGATTCTTATATTCGTACGATTTTCTTATATACGTAGTAGGTATAAGCATATTAAAGAAATTTTGTTATTAATATCTGAATGATTCTTATATTCGTAAGATTTTCTTATATACGTAGTAGATATAAGCAACAAAAGAATTTTTGTTTTGAATATCTGAATGATATTAAAACTAGCGGTTTAGCTGGTAGGGGGTGGAAACACGTAAGCTTAACAAAAAGGATCGCTTTAAAGCTTAAGATTTCGTAAGCGGATTTCTGTATCGATAAAGTGTTCAGAATATGACTCCAATATTATTGAAAGACCTATTCTGATACCTTAACTAATGGGTTATGCGAATACAAAAAAATCCCGATTTACATGTAGGGTAGGAAACCCAAAAAAATTTTTTTTACAAAAATATTATTAACTCGAAGACTTTATTAATGAAAAACTTGTAGAATTTATAAATATATGTAACTATGCCGAATTTCAGTATTTGTGAGTAAGATAACTGTGACATATATTTTGGGAAGACAGACGGACCTGGAAAAATTATATGGGTGCTTAATTCTGCTTACGAAACGATTTTTTATTATTTTTTATGTACAGTAAGAATCTAAAATTTGGAATTTTGAAAAGTAAGTTTTCATTACATGTTATAATTTTGAAGTGAAATTTTAAATATTCAAGCGTGACAATAAGTTTTAATTTGTCATATTTATAAAACTGTAGAATTTAGACAATTCTAAGTTACATTTAAATAGTTCTCGAACAGAAAGTTAAAAATATTGAAAAAGAAAAACCAAACCACAAGCTAAAAATAACTTCCATAAGGGTAGCTCCCTTGATTTTTCCATTCACCTGTACATCAAAGTATATGAAGTACTATTGCGTTTTTGTATATATTAACCTCCTTTTAACAATTCAAGTAATTTTATAAGCCAACTTCAAACTATGTGAAGCAAAAGTACATTTTGCTGTAGAAGAACAGGAAAAAATCTTGAAGATTTATTGCGAAACATCTTCCCAATAAAGTATCCTGTAAAGTTGAATACAACAGAGCTACGGTTAGGTAATTTTCTTCGTCGCCCTTAAGATAACAGTGAAAAGTGAAAATCTTTTTTTTATTTTCTGCACAAGGAAAAAGTTATGACCGCATGAAAAATTTAAAAAGTCTCTCTCCGGTTGAGAGTTTAAGGATTAAGCATGTAATCGTCAACTGATTTATGAAATAGACAAAAACATACGTTACTTTCTAAATCTAGAAATATTTCTGGTTTCATAGAAACAAAATTAATTTTTTTATATTAACGGTATTGAATTTTATAAATGATATTTTATAAATAAAAGAATTCAAAATTTTGAAAATATAATAAAAAAAAAAATTACCAAATAAATTGTGCAAAATTTTGCAAAAAAATTAAACTTCGAAACTAAAGAACTCCGGAAGCACTACGGTTGTCTAAAAACAGTTTCCACTGTACTCTTCCTGTGGTATTAAGGGAAATTACCCCTAAGTGACTTTATCCTAGTCAACTTTACTTAAACAAGTATTTAACAATGGAATAATTATGACAGTATTAGTTCACACTGATCAATATTACATTGTTTGTTAGCTTCGATTATTAAATTTGAAAGTCTTAGAAACAAAATTACGAACCGATTTTTTTGAAAACTTTACTATTAACTTAAAAACACTTATGTATGTTGCTAGCCTTATTTCTACGAATATCTTACAGACAGACTGTATTTAATAAGTGTAAATAACTTATAATATTTGACTGAAATTCGTAAAATATGTATTCTATAGCATAAATTAAACAAAATACTTGAGTGTAAGCAGTAAGAAGTTAATCTAATGAGATTAATAATAACAAGAAGAAATAATTTTTGTGTTTGTTTAATGATAACAAGAAGATTTTAATTATAGTAAACATCTCAGTCTAGGATATTTGCCATTAAATTAAAGGGATAATCATCATATATATTAATACGCTAAGGTTAAGATGCTACTCTCCCTTTTTAGAAAAAAACCTCACAACTAATCCACATAAATTATATATCATTTTATAGATAATTGCTTGCTCTACCGGCGTCCACAACTAAAAAATTATTATTGCTATTGTTTTTGCAAATTAATTAATTATTAAAAGTTATATTCACAAAACAGCAATGCTGCCATCTAACGGCTCAACGTCAATATGATTGACGGTCGGTAAAATTTTTGTTTAATTTCAAATCGACTCACGTATAAATAAAGTGGCGCTTTAGCTCAATGCTTTTGATACTTGCGCCTCTATATGTCAATTTTAGTAAAATATTTGTTTGATCTGTCACCTGAGCTTCACAATGGAATAAAAACGTAATACGCAGTGTGCAAAATTAGAAATGAATTGAATACCTGCAATCAATTTTGATTTATTAAATTGACTCTAAACACTCTATTGTAACTAATATGACAGCTGTGAGTTCATTTTCTCATGTATAAATATTTATAATCTACCACGCAAATTGATATAATGCGAAGACTTTGCACGGGTCACGCTAGTATTTATTTTAATGTCGGTATATTCTACACGTTTCACTTTTCGTTACGATCTCATTTCTCAACATAAGAACTTACACTACTGTGGCAAAAGAAGTTTAATTTTAAAAAATCGGCTAGTGCAAGTCTGCGTTGTGAGTCGTTTGTTTCGTGCCTCGTTTGAGGCAAAATTAATATATTTATTTTGCTTTAAACGAGTTACGGGACACGCGTCTCGCGAGGCAGACTCAAAGACTTTTTTTCTAGTAATGAATTTACCCATCACCCCTAAATTTCTTCACAAATATTTTTAAGCATTAGGTATTGAGTTATATGTGGACTAATATTCTAATTTCTGCGTCAAGCTGTTTCAGAGAAAAACGGCTATAATGGACGGAGAGGGAAACGCCTGAGAGATTTTATAATATTCTTCTTTTTAAGGTACGAAACACTTAAGGTTCTGAATAACTTTTAAATTATTTCCTCAATATTATCTAAATTAGTCCAGCATATGCGAAAATACGGCACGTACCACTATCCACAATTCCGTCAGGTATCCACGAAAGGCAGTGGAACGAAACTCTTCGGAACTGTATATTTTGAAAACATCTCGTTTGCATTACGGAATATCCATTTTTCACATATTATCGTTCGCAGCAAATTACATTGTACGTGTATATTACTGTCTCTTTTGAAATACATATAATCAAATTTTACCATATTTTAACTATTAATGTTACTATTTTAAATATTACCATTGTCTATACAAGCATATAAACAAACGTTACCATTCGGGACTGTGTCTGTGCGTCCATCACACAAAAAGCAATGGACGGATTCTGATAAAGCTTTACAGTTTTATTCCTCAGAGGGTTTATCAAGATCTGCGATGGAAGCTACCACGCCATTACTCACGGGATTAAGTTACTTAACAAATTACTACTTAGTTATTTAACAGCGACGTTTATTTAATTCAGAAGCAATAATCGTAATCTCCGTACATGGAAATTTAGTTTCATTCTCTCTTAAATTCTCCACTGAATGCTAAATTAATTTCTTTTCCAAATAGAGTTTAAAAATTTTTATTACATTTTTATTTACATATTAATAACAAAAAGGGTTTTTGTACTTATGTACGCGCGTGAGAAGTTATACTTCTTTGGCATCATTAAATAATACATACGGATAGATAACCTCAATTATACTAGAGCACTTGAAAAATTCTATAAACACAATTTTTTCACTAATATTTACGAATAGTAAATATATTAATCAAAATATTGAATTTAAATCACTACTGAATATAATTTATCAGCACATATATAAGTCGCACTTATATGAAACTAAAACACGTATGTGAATGTAGACACTAGAAACATGTGGATAAATACTATGAATATGAAAACAGTGAACAGAGGCGACGACGGTGCCACTAGCTTTTGTTTCGAGACTACAACCGCTGCAACTTCATACTGTAACTTTTGTGTGACGAATCTTAAAATTTCACTCTCATTATTTTTCCATAACGCGCCTAAAGAAGTATAACTTCAATAACAGTATCATTACTGTCTACTAGATTAAATGATAATCCAAACTAATACCATAAATGCGAAAGAGAGTTTGTCTATTTATTTTTTCTGCTTTCACTACTCAGTTACTCAACCAATCCCCTTGAAATATTTTCGTACATGTAGCTTGTAATATGGGGATGAAAACAGGGTGAAACATTTATCCCAAAACAGAATTAATTTTTTTGGTTAGGAATAAACAATATATATGTAATACAGATCACAGTAACACGCCTGCGGTTACCTACTACATAAGCTTCATTTTTTTCACGTTCTTCGATTCTATGCAGCAACAATGCTAAGTTTAAATTTTTTCACAAGAAAATTGTTTGTTAGTTGCCCAACAATCGTTTCCCTTTTCCATGCGAGTAGACATAAGGAGCGATATACATCAAGTATAGGGAAAATTATTTCGTATATAATTCCTAATTATTTTATTTGTATTAACAATAAACTTATGTATTGGTTATTAGGTAATATGCTATATACTGCGCCTTTTCGCCCCATATTTCCAATATTGGTGATGAGATGAATATTGTCTAAACTGCAGTATAATACACAGATTTTTATGCGATAAAAGTAGGCAGAATGTTGGCCAAAATTTTATTGTATGTAATTATAATATTACTACTCCTATTGTATTTTTGCCCGCAGTTTTGTTAGCGTGAAAACTGATGTCGAACACATTAATGATAAAGTGTCTAAGAGTAGGCAGAATGCTAACTAAAATGTTATTGTACATAATTTTTAACAATGTTTTTGTGTTATCACCATATTTGTGTATTGATTATTCGTCAATATTTCTTAAGTACGCCTTTTCGCTCCGTATATCCAATATTGATGATACCACGAGTCTTGTCTAAACTGCAGTGTGCTACACAGATTTTCATGCCCTTAGAGTAGACAGAACGCTAGCCAAAATTATATTGTGTATAATTCTTAACAATTGTTTTTATATTATCAATATAATTATGTATTGTCTATTTGGTAATATGCTGTATATTACGCCTTTTCGCCTCGTATGTCCAATATTGATGATGACACAAGTCTTGTCTAAACTGCAGTGTACCACACAGATTTTCATGCGCTATGAGTAGACAGAATGCTACCCAAAATTATATTGTATATAATTCTTAACAATTGTTTTTATATTATTAATATATTTATAAATTGGTTATTTGATAATACAGTGCGTTCACCTGGTATATCCAATATTGATAATGAGATGCGTATTGTCTAGAGAGCAGTATACTACACAGATTTTCATGTACTAAGAGTAGACATAATCCCAACTAAAATTATATTGTATATAATTCTTAACAATTGTTTTTTATTATACATCTATTTATAAAATATTTTTTTGAGAATATGTCTCTTAAGGCACTATTTCGCTCCACATTTCGAATGCTGATAAAGCGAAGTGTCTTATCTAAACAGCAGTATACTAGTGAGTACACAAAAACCAAAACCGAGAATATATAGGGATAACGAGTGCTGTCGAAATCATTCGCGTTATCAAGGACAAGACAAAGTATAAAGAGCTGACTGCCAACCTTCACTAGTTGGAGAGACACCCTTAGAAGAAGAAGATGAATATAATAATTACGATCAAATAAATTTATTAAACGTTATTTTATGACCTAGCTTCTCGACTTCAAAAAGAAATTTGAATATATCTTTGACATATTTCTGGCTTTGTTTAAGCTTCTCTTGACGTAAGCAAACTTTACGACGTCTTAATTTATTAAGAGTCCCTAAAACTTAGAAATAAATTAGAAAGTATAATAAATGATCTGGACGTCGGTGCGAGGAAATTAGCCATCCAATATCAATTAGTCGTAAAGAATGAGATTAGTTAACAAGTGTAAGACACTTTTTTTATTGAGAAAATTTATTTTCGAGGAATGGTGAAAAAAATTAGTTAGAAATATAATTTATGTGGAATTGTTATGTCAATATCTTTCTACTACGGGCTATAGCACAAATATAAAATATTATGATGGTATTTCCGGATTACACGTTTATATTACTAAATACAGTAATTAATACTTTGTTGATTGGAATAGATTGCCCTAGTAGCTTTTATTTAGTATAATACTTCTTAAAATGTTATACAAAAATTAACTTTCTAACAGCTTCTCCAAAATCTTGGCAGCGATATTCGTGAATGCCTATTTTTTTAAATCTAACTGTAGCACTTTCAGAAATATGGTAGTTTGAAAGACAGATATTTCTTGTATTTTCTTGCATATTATTATATATATAATTCATCAAAATGAAAACTTTGGTCAGGAGAAAGCTGTACATGCAACGAATGATTATTTGTGGCATTAGCCTCCGTTAATATAATATATTCCGTAATAGTAATGTATCCGCAATAGTAACAATGTATACAAATTTTGTCTTAAATGGGCCCAAATTCCAGCATGATTAATTTTTTTTTATTTTTGTAAACAATTTAATTGTTTATTTCTTTGTATCTGCTGAACCAATAGTTTTAGAGGAAAAGCAAAAACTACGTCTGAACTACACTATTAAAAAAACAAATTTCAACAAAATGAATAAACATGTAAACATTCAAAAATCAATAAATAACAAGAGCTAAAGTAACACGCTAACAACCCAATTAAATTAAAGGACCAATGTAACATGCACAAAAGCCTAAATTATTGTGGAATAAAGAGAGACCATTCACCAAATATTTCTGTCCGCGCGCGAATACAACGCACCGAACGTCATAAAAATGCGTATTGCGACGGTGTTTTACATTTAAAAATATTTTAATATGTCAAGTATCAAATCATCCTAAACTGATTTATTATATATATATATATATAAATATATATATAATGTGTGTATATGTGTGTGTGTGTGTGTGGGTATATATATATATATATATATATATATATATATATATATATATATATATACAAACACGTCGTCGGGAAATAAGTGTCATCCAAAGATATTCGTTGGCTGTAAAGGAATTTATTTGATGAAATAAAACGTAAAACATGCCCTTTTCCTAAGCGAGTCCAAAAAATGTGATTATTTTTAACACACCCATTACTTTGAGCGCGGTGCTTATCCGGGCAGCTGTAGTATAGTGTGGTGCTTATCCGGGCAGAGTAGATATCTTCGCAACTGTTCGCGAGTCATTCCCCTGAATGGCGCCGAATAATGCGCCAGTATCGTATGTATGAAAAAGATACAAATATTTATGAGCATTGTTTTCAATTTTCTGAAATAAAAGTCATCAAATATTTTTCAGCCAATGAATAACGTCTTTCTTTATCCGACACTTATTCCCTATATTATATATATATATATATATATATATATATATATATATATATATACATATATATATATATATATATATATATATGTAAAGGGATTTAAAGATTTTAAACAGCCATGTTCCAGCAATGGCAAATCACATGGAAATACCATTTTTTTCGCGATTTGTTAACCAATGTTTGGGTTCTATCTATCAACGCCACTCATATTTTCGTTATAGATCTTGATTAAAGCAGCTTGTTGTGTACAATGTCTATTTTTCTGTTATGCAGAAAATCTCATACGTAACTTATGGTTGAAAAAACCTTTACAGCTTTCGAAGCTACAAAAACCACGCTATTGTCGTTCTATTTTCGTACAACGATTTCTTCAGCTCGTGTTGATGTATATTTGTATGCACCGCATTCCGATTACTGCAGGCCTTTATTTTTTGGTGAAATATTCGGAGAGCCGGTATTCTCTAATGTGCCTCAGTTGCATTTTGTCTTTAATCCTTTCTTACGCAGCCTTTTACCTTCAAACCTCTCTCGAGTATCAGTCAGAAGTATGGAAGTGAAAATAATATCAAAAAATGAGTTTATTTTTTTTATGTACAGTATATTACTTAATTTCACTTGCACCTATTTCAACTTCTTCTAGTCAATCAAGTTTTTGCCTTGGTATAGTTGAAACCAATTAATATTGCCAAGACGAGTAGCTCCTATCCAAAATTTAAAACCTCATGGTATTGATTTAAGAGCTCCTATCCAAAACTTGAATCTTATCTTATTGACATTGGAATTCGGTATATTGAAATATGATCACCATTTTACAAACTTGTCATTAGTTGCCAAATTGAAATCATTAGGACAGTGAAAATTGACGTTATAAAAAAAAATAGGCAAAGACAGTCTTATAGACATTTTCTTATGAGTGTATATATATATATATATATATATATATATATATATATATATATATATATATATATAGTAATGAACAAGAAGGGAAAAATTCGTCCTTTCATTAATAATAATAATTTTATAACATTATTATGAATGATATTTAAAATTTATTATGAATGAAAAATCACTAATCCTATTAAAAATTAATGTTGTCATTAAGTTTATGGTGAGCCATTTCAAGTCTAGCTGCATCTCGAGCTGAGCAAGCATCATGGCGGCAAAAATTACTGTGCGCCATGGACGAACATATCACCGTTCGATTATAAATTAATATATTTTGATTATAAATTGTCTAGATATTTATCTAATTTTAATAGATACAATACGTGTTTCAACCGCGAGAGCACAAGCGTTCCTTATAAGTAACGCGTACACTCGTTGCAATATATATATATATGTATATATATATATATATATATATATATATATATAAATATATACTATCGCACCAAAAGGAATTTTACTTACAAATATATAAACTGGCTCGGACTGTTCGGACATTTCCAATTATATTGACCTCATCTTGGTTATTTCTTAATAATTATACAACGTACATACATGCTACATAATCCAACTAGTGTTTAAATTGAAACAATAACTAACCTTCGTCTGTTTGCTTAAAAATAAATTCAATCCACCTTATTTGTCTAAATTAAATCAGTAAACATTACTCAAACGCTCTAGGCTTAGTTGGTCTTCAACTTTATCTATTGACATATACACGTGCCTATATATTTATAAAGTTGGAAACAGTTATTTTGCGTTTCGGCCAAAATACTTAAGAGATAACACAATGTAGCAACATTCGGTTGAGTTGTTGTTTTTAGTTTTGGCATTGTTTGCTTAATGTAAATATAATTCGATATATTGTAAAAGTTGAATAGATTCGGTTGGCAGCTTAAATTGCAGAAAATAGTTACATAATGAGTGTCCATTTTGGCGTATACTAGTTCATATTTCATTGCGACGATCAAGAGGCGAAAAGTATTACAAACAATGTAGGTAGTTTCAATCTTTTATGATTACAAGTATATTAATAGACTGATTGTGTAAAGAAAGTAGTGATTGATCAGCAGTGATTTGTGCTTTCATCAATTCGATATTTATATTTCAGATATTTTATGTTGTGTGAATATTTTACTCATTAGAGTGTTGAATATATTTGGCGTTAATTTTGTAGAAATTCATTATTCACAATTAAATGAAACTACGTGATGTAGTATTATTTCTACTTTCTTTAAGTTATTTACCACGACCTAGGTTTCGTTGTATTACAACATCGTCAGGTGTGATTCTTTGCTAATATCTCACCTAACGATGTTGTAATACAACGAAACCTAGGTCGTGGTAAAGAATTTGAAGAAAGTAGAAATAATACTACATCACGTAGTTTCATTTAACTGTCATTTGAGTGTGTCCAGGTGAGTTACATTTTTACTACACATAGTTTTGGGAATCAATATTCAAATAATCTTAAACGTAATTGGACAATCACGTATTCTATTTTCAAGTTGATATTCTGCATGTCAAAACTAGGTTTATAAACAGTTAGAATTTGTTGCTTTAACCCCACGAGCGTACGCGTTACTTATGAGGAACGCTTGTGCTCACGCGGTTCAAAATAGATAAATATGTATTGTAAGATGTACAATTTATTAATTTATAATCATATATAATTTATAATCGAATGGTAATATGTTCGTCCATGCCGCACAGAGATTTTTGCCGTCATGATGTTTGTTCCACTCACGAATTGAAATGGTTCGCCATGATTTTTTTCATAATTTTTTTATTCACAATAATGTTTAATTATCGTTTATCCTTTTTAAGGTAGTAATAAAAATTTAACTTTATGAAGACTTTTCATTTATAAACTTTATTAACTTTGTTCATTACTATTTTACACTTATAATTACACACATGTAAGGTTCAAATCTTTCGACTGTGCTAGAACTATATTTCTTCTTTAAATACCCAAAAAAATTATTACGATAAAAGCAATACTTTCAGAGTTAAACATTACTTAATGGTGGGAGGGTTGGTGTTATGTAAAAATGGCACACATGAGGGGTTAAGGTAATATTCAATGGCTGGAATATGGATGAAATTATTTAAGAAGTAAAGTGTGATGAAAAAAAATCTATACCTGATTCGAACACGATTTTTCCACCAGAAAACTGTAATGCTGACATAACTGGTAAAGACTCGGGTGATAAGAATATATTGAGGTTACAAAATTTACCAGGTTCATAATTGAGAACTCTGCTTAAAATACATTGGTCAACAAATCGCGGAAAAGCTGTAAAGTATTTTTGAAAAGTATTTTTAGATGAATTGCCATTTCTGGGAGATGCCTGTTTAAAATGCTTGACAAATGTACAAAATAAATGAAGAAGGGTGCAATCATCTGAGATTTTGAAAAAAAATTACTACAAGCTTGTTGGAATTATACGACAAAGGTGTATCTCAAAAAGCTAATCGAAATTCAAAGAATTTTCGGGAAATTTTAATGTCGGTCATATTATCCAAAAACAGAAAGGTGAAATTTTGATATGGTATAGGCCATAAAACTCAATATTTTTCTATAAAAATGTGGGTTTCACTATATTCAAAATAAATTTTGAGTCATATCACACGTCCTATATATATGAAGATTTTTTATAATGTTTCTATTATCATAAAAAAAAATATAAATGTGAAACGAAATATTCTTCATTATTATGTTATTATAGTTATTGGATACTTAAATGAATTTAACTAAAATATAGGCTAATTGTAATTCTAGTAACAACCTACGTTACCAACGTCCTTTATATCAAACACTACTTTCCAGCTTATCCGCGAATACAAATTTTTTTTTAAATATTTTTCCTGTACGGATTAAGCTTTATGGAAAAATTATGAAAGTCCGACAACAAAAAATTATTTTGTAACATATAGATTTAAAATGTTGTCAATGGTTGTTTCTCATTTTTGCCTATGAAAAAGTCGTCATAAGACATAATATATTATTGTTTTTATTTTATTTTTATTAAAATAATTTGCATAATGTTATAAAATTGAAATATTACAGCTTTCGAATTTACATTACTTTGTGAGATTTCTTCAGGCAATTTACATTCTCTCGATAATAGTATCTGCTACCTAAATATCTGCTACGTTTAGTTTTAACCAATATTTTTAAATTCTTTACTTTATAAAGGAAAAAAAAACAATAGCGAATAATATAAATGAAGCTAAAAAGTTTAATTTTAGGTTATATTAATGAATTTTGAATCTGTGCCGCCAAATTAGCTTCTAAGTTATTTAAATCATAATTTATGGTATTCTCCTTCAGAATTCCGTGGCAAACATTTTTCATTATAATTAAATGTTAGCTTTGAATTTAGTCCAAAACCTTAGATATAGTTGTAAAATGTAATTGTAACAGACGTCAGACTCACGGCTCAATGGCGCCGACTGGTGTCATTAAATTTCATTGTGACTTTCACATTAACTTGTACCAAAATTTTATTATGAGGCGCTATAATTTAAACATCTCAAAGTAGGGTTCTGGGGCTATTTGACAAAATAAATGTATAACTGTATTGCTCCTGAAATATTTCTAAATACACCTATTAAGGATTATCTTAAAGACTTTCCACACATTATGTTATCGTCTGAAAGAATAAAGTCAATTTATAATATATTCTAAACTTTAATATTTTGCTAGTAAGACTTCAAAATATAAATATAAATCAAGTGAATCCCAATTATTAATTATATATTTAATCACAAATTACTCAATGGTGTGCATTGAAAAGTCTCCTTTATTTTAGGTTTTACTTTTAAATTTAATAATTTTGCTTAACATGTAGCTTCATGAAATAAGGTGCTGTATTAGTAACACCATTTTTTAACAATATTTTTGTATGTGTCCATGTCATAAAATATCTATATATACAGAGTAATAAAGAACATATCGTTTATTCATACAGATTATTCTGCGAATGAAAGTCAGTAAGTTTGAAGCGTGTTTCTGTAAAAAAATGTAAATTTTTTTTTCGTTGAAATCACGTTTTTCGTGGGTCCTAAATATTTTATTCCTTATATCATATATATATATATATATATATATATATATGTGTGTGTGTGTATATATATATATATATATATATATTGTGGAACACGCAGAGTGGGCTGGCTCGCGAGGAAACATTGGTTGCAAGATACAGGATCGATCTTTGTGAAAAACTTTTGGATAGGCCTATGTCACAGTGGATCTATTCCGGCTGACGATAACGACAATGATAAACAAATTTACTTAGTGACCCATGAAAAACAGGTTGAGACATGAGCCACTTGTAATTACCACCATGGCCAACCAATACGTCATCGGCTATGTGTTAACTTTATTGACCAAAGCAATTCTATGTGTAAATAACTTTTACAAGACGAAAATGGCTTTCAATTCCATCTGTATATATTCAGTTTCATTTTAAAATACGCACTGCTCGTTGGGACAAAAGGAAATTCTCCGCTCTTAACATTACTTTTTTTAATATTTCATTACATGTTTGACAATTGAAGTTGTTTCTTCTATATATACATTCTTTTTTCCTAGTTCAAACTCTTTGTGTGGACGAAAAGCGGAAGTAAAGCCGAATAAAAGCAAGCGAATTTTCCCAGGGAAATTAACTAATGTATTTTATTGGTTACGTAAAGTTGTTTAAAACTGATTATACTATAAGCTTATTTACATTTTGTTACCCGCCTTTTATACTGATATATTATACATTATGATATTTGTTTATTTTTTATATAGTTAATTTAAAAAAAGAAAATAGAAAAGTTGATTGAGCATATTGTCTAAAATTTATTTTGTTCAACAATTAAGTACATTCTTTTTATAATTTCACTTCGTCTAGCCATTAAAATAAAACAATAAACTTATAATCCAAATGGCATTATATATAAACCCTGAAGAAATTCCTATCAAACTGATTTTTTATAGATTTCTTTACTTTAATGTCTTAATGAGATCCTGAAAAATACCCTCAATTGATGCCCTTCTCTGTGCGTTCCTTTCTAGGGGTGAAAGAGGGTTAATTTTAGTTTTTTTTGTCATAAAATCAAAAATTATAATTTTAAAAGTAATCACATAAAGTTCATATAAAAAATATACCACATAATATGCTCTACAAAAAGGTTTTGGCACTTTTTCCGAAGATTCAGCAGTTTCAAAGATATAGAGTAAATGAAGCCTAAAAAGGAAATGTGCACACAACTGTTTATAATATATGACAGTGTTTTGCACATTTGCACAAGTAAAGTCCTTTTCCAACTTTGAATTTTTTTTGCTTCCTTTTTTGTTATTTAATGACCCATAACAGCTTCTTTTAAGAAATGTTGTATGCTAATAGAAAGTCTGATATATAAAGAAACATACAGTTTCTAAAAAACAATGAAAGGTTTCTTCAGGCGCCCATATATAGCGAAGCAGCTGCTCCTACGAGGACAAGGCCTGGGTTTTCAATAAATATTGTTAAAATTACGTACCGAAAATATTAAATCAAAACCCCTGACATTATGATTTATTTTAAAAGGAATGAAGCTATCAACATAAAATTTCGATAGATTTTAAACCTAACGTGTTCAAAATTATCAAGGTGATCGCGAGGTATCGATTTAAAATTTTATCAAGGACTGAGTTTAGACTAAGTTAGACTGTACAATTATATACTGTACAATTGTACAGTCTAACTTATTATTGTAATTATAACAGACTGCACAATATAATACAATTTCCACAAAAATTGCGTCAAATTGTAGAATAAAGTGTAGATTATAATAAATGATTTTTTTAAAAGAACACCCCAAGTATTAAAAATATTCTAGCTTTTCCAACCCGAAAAAGTCTTCGTTTTAGGGTTCCATCCCCCAAAATGAAAAAGGAACCCTTATAGGATCACTTGGTTGTCCATTCGTCCATCTGTCAAAGCCCTTTTTCTCAGAAATGGCTTGAGTTAATAAGTTGTATACTGATACCCATAGTCTTACATTGCTTTAAAAATGTCAAGTGTCATGGTTCACACAAGAAAAAGATATGGCCCTCAAAGCGTATTATTTTTCATACAATAGTTGACCCTATTTTATGAAACATACTCACTGGTCATCAGAAGCTATAGATAATTCCTGGTCGACCTACTATCTTGAAAGCTGGCATGATGGAAGTTCTTATGGGACAACTCTAATTCATTGTGGAATTATACATTTTTATAATTAGTTTGTTCTCTGTTCTGTGGAAGATATAGTATACAATATATTACGTTTTAAAAATGCATGTTTGTAAATAGTTTAATAAGAAATAATATGTATCATTAAAAGTTTATAAGTGCCTGAATGAGTTCTTTTTTTTAGATCTAGTACCTGGTCAGTACTATCAGTTATAAATTGAATTTGATACACAAAATGTTAAGTTAAAAATACAAAATTTTCCGATAAATGCAGTAATCATATACAGGTAATACATTCGTTAACAAATGAAATATGGAAACGTATTAAATTTTGTTAAACGCACATTTACGTACGTTACACATAAAAATTTATAGACATTGTAACAACTTGCAAACTAACCTGACTGATTCCGCATTGCGTGCTTGAAAGTTTTGGCTGATCTATTAATCAATAACTTTTTCACATTATGTACGTCCGTCTGGTATCAAAAGCTGGAATATTAGCTTTCAAAGTGTATTGCTTTAGATAATTTTTGATGAACACTTAAATTTTAAACGTGTGGAACATTAGCTCAGAAAACTATTTTTTTTTAAATTATCAGTTCAAATTCCACCGTTCACTTTAAAGAATATCACAGGTATTATTATATAAATTTTAAATAAACGAAATGGCTTATGAGTTTTAGATGGCATTAATATAGCTGGTATATCAATAAACAGCTAAGGAAATACTTTTGAGCAATTCTTCTATTAACCCCTAGAGCGCGCATGTCACAATATTGTAAGCCACAGTGTTCAAATACAGACCTTGTACGCTGAAGACATAAGATACAGACCTTGTACGCTCAGGGGAGGGGTGGGACATAAAATAGAAAGAAAACTTTGAAATACTGTTTTTTCAAACGCTGCAGACACACACATAATTAGCTTCAGTTTTGTCTGAAATGTTCTTTAATTACATTTTTCAATGAAAAATTATTCATAGTGTATTATTTAGCTTATGCTATACAAACAATGTGGAAAGTTTGACAGAATTTTCAAGAAATAAATCTTTTAAGTTTTCTTGTATATAAAATATATGTTGAGATTAGTAAGAAGAGAAATGTCTGAAGATATTTCTAAAAATCCTCAATATGGTGTTTCTATTTACATGCTCTTAATCAACAGAACTTATATTTTTATTTGTATCTAGTTGTTATTATTAAAAATGGTTGAACTTCTCGTACAATGCATAAATAAATAAATAAATAATGGTAGTGTTTGAAACCTAGTTATTTACAATTGGACTTTCTTATTTAAATTAGTTGTCTTCCTTAATTCTGCGGGTCATAATCTCTCCATTGAGAACCATTATTTCTTATGGTACTGTGCCAGCACCTTTTCGAAACAGTTTAATGGATGAATATCTCCATATTGAACATGGTAGGCATTGAACAAGTGTGGGGCCTAAGGTCAAACCAACGCGTTGAGTATAGTTCTTATGTTTTCCCCTTCTGCTTTAACTTTGTCTATAAACTTTCCTAGATGAGAGACCATCGCTTTTCCACTAATGTAGCCAAAATATTCTGAAGTGTTGAAGGCAGATGGGAATTATATTTTTTATAGAAACCACATTGGCAGAATATTTATTCTCTGATTTTTTACACTTACCATCTGTCATTACATCAGTTTTACTAATCTAGCCTGCGTTTTAGTTTATCGACGTTATGTCCTCAATGCGCTTTTGATGATATTTTCTTTCTACATCTTTGTTTGCAGTATTATTGGCTTTCTGTTGAACTAATTGTCTTTCACCAGTATTCAACAATTCAGAGTTGTTATCTCGTAAATCAAGTATAAATATTGCCTCATTTGGAAAAAATTGTTTCACAAAAATTTGTACATATTTCGTTCTATTCTTTAACTTCGCAGTATCTAGAGTTGAAAATTAGCTGCAAACCTCACGAAATTTTCCGGCTTGATGTTTCAAGATTTTTTAAATTCTTTCACTAGTCAAAGTAGCTTCTTAGTCAAAGTAAAATTTTAATATTTCTTTCGTTAAACGTTTAAAATGACATAATTTCATTAACTTTAAGGCACTTAATGTTAAGTGAGAGAATTGATTTTGATCATACGGTGAATCCGGAGCGATGTTTTATGTTTGAATTCATGTAATTATTTTCAATGTACAGAAGTGATGTTAGGGAAAACTTGGGAAAACATGGATATGTATTATTTTATCTCATCGTGTTTATTTTCAATTTCTGTATTTATATAATCTAAGTGCTTTTACTACTTCAGAAATTTATTTTTTTTAATTGTTTGCTATTGTATCATGATCGTTTCATCCTATCCAAAATAAATTTATTATTCATCGATGGCGAAATACAGTTCAATAAAGCAAAAAAAAAAATATTTATCGAACAGTTTCAGACTTGGGTCTAATTTTATATCGAGACTATAATTAATTTTACTCAATTAATACATAAATTGGAAAGACAAAATATACAGCAGACAAAATTTAATCAAAATACCAATTGATCAAAATACAAAAAAAATTAACAAAGTTTTATTAAATTATTTAAGATACAAATCACATTAAATAATTTATCGATAACTTCACTTTGTCGCTCTAATTCGCTGTTGTTTCAAAATTTAATGAAATAATATCGAATTAAGTTTCAAGAACACTTAAAACTTTAGGCACCCTTAAGTATGGAAGACCAGCAGAAAGAGAAGCCTCTATAAGAAAGAACGAGAAGAGCAGCCTAAAGAGTACGTCAATCTCCATTTAACATACAGCTGCGTCTCTCTCTGAAAGATAGTGATATTCTAGTAGACGAAGCCTATATAATTCGTTTTAAATTGTCAATCAAACTTTATGTATTGAGTCAAATATAAAACAAATATAAAGGCAAGACTAAAGTTTATTGAGACTAAGTAATTAATTCTAATTCTAAAAAGCGGCCGAGGGTTGGACTGCGTCGAGTGAGTTCTTTGGTTATGTTAAAACAAAAATTAAAAGAATAATTTTAAATATAGTTGTTTTCATAAATATATTGGATTTTACTTTCCGAAAAGTACATCCGAGTGTCAAAATAATTATAGAAATATAGTTTACGTTTTTTATCCTTTAAGACAATGTTAAAAGAAGAATGAATTGAAAAATATTATGAAAATTTCGAAAGTTCACTGCATCTGATTATAGTCTACTGGTATTTGTAAATTAAAAAAACGTGAGAGCTTCACCCACATAAGCTCAAGGATGAAGTGAAACTTCTTTAACGGTCTTGTTAGTTAATAATTTATAATTACCATTTCTTTTTTAGAAATATATTCTTATTTATTGTTAGTCAAATTGAAACTGTATTTTCACCACTTTATAATATTACACTTACTAAATATATATTCAAGGCTAATAAATAAATGATTATATAACACTCACTTATAATTTTCAAATTGTATTGTACCCTAACTAATTGCATGACTAAAAGCATGAAAATCGTTTGGGACCTTCCTTTATCGACAGATTAGTATTTCAATAAAACTTTTTGGCGTTTTCGGTCACTATGATGTCTCGACCGATTCCGCCATCAATGGGATGCGTTCGTCACTTGTTTTCTCGAGCGTTACATAATTTTAACGTGACAAAATGACTCATTCATCATAACGAAGTACCACTTCATAAGAACAGTTTAATCATTCAGTAGTTTAATATATTCATTGGATTAATATGTCTTAACCAATTTTTTCCAAAAAAGAAATCCACCAGAAAAATACTTTAAAAAACTAATTTTATTTTATGGAAGAATTATAAAGGTTGTGAATACGAATAAACACGTCTAGTTTGAGAAAACTCATACTATAAGGGTTCCGTACATAGTTAGGTACATACAATTATTTAAGGGTATATAGGGTTTTTATTAACCTATTTCAGTATGTCAAGCATTCATATTATTATTCAGCATGTAAATACATTGCCTGGTGTGTTTTTTACAGACGGAAAGTATCGCGAATATTTAAAAAAATATGAAAAAAGTAAAGTATCGCGAATATTTAAAAAAATATAAAAAAAGTAAAGTATCGCGAATATTTAAAAAAATATAAAAAAAGTAAAGTATCGTGAATATTTAAAAACGGATGAAAAAATTCAATACTTTGTTTCCTTTCTTCTTTTATACCTTAGAAGTTTGACCGACATATGTAATAGAAGCCTGACGATTCCTTTCTCATAGAGATTGAGCTGCTAATTAATTGACTACTACTTAATAATTCAACAGCAACGTCTGTTTTGTAGCAACCATCATAATCATAATTTATAATCCTCCAAATACCGTATTTAAAATAAAACTCTTGGTCATACTCCTAAGTAACCACAACAGGGTTAGCATTAGAAATTAAAAAAAAACCTAAAAAGATCCAAAAATATGTATTACAGCATAAGTTTTCCGAATCAGAAAGGTCAAATTTCGGTATCGGCTTAAGTTATTGAAAATTGTAAACTTTTAAAAATTGTCACAGAAATATAATTCCGTAAAAATGTTACGGAATTATACTTTTGTGACAATTTCCAAAAGTTTATACGCGTGACTAAGTTCACAAAAAAAAATTGTGCTGAATTGAATTTTGAATATCCAACATACTGCATAGGATCAAACATTTCTTATTCTATTGATATTTTTATGCCCGGGTAGGAATTTGGCTTGATAGTTTTGGAAAATGTAGGAACTACGAAGTAACATAAGTCAGGCCAATAAACAAATACGTTCGCGTAAACTATTATTAACACATAAACCAATTTCGGTTATACGAGTTAACTGATATATGTGTGGCTATAGGCATTGAGGTATTATTTGCATGGAAACACCAAACACGCTCGGTTCGTGGGCAACCGAATTGCGGTCCAGTAACCGCAATTGCGTTAATCGTTCGCAAGCGTTCGGTGCATCTACATGTTTAGCAATTTGCATAGACATTAAAAAAGGCAACGTAAGTGATAAGCTACTTTACAAATCACACTGGAAAGGTGTCAAAAAACGATGAGGGAAAATATAAGATAAAGATCAATTTTTAAGACTGAATTGTTTATTGATGTTGTTTTTTAAATAAAATTTGTTTTTTTCATAACTGAAAATAAAAGCCAAATTCTATGCTGATGTTACCACACTCAACGCTGCCTTTATTTGTCCATCAACGCGTAATTGGAAGATAATCAGTGCGAAAAGAAAAAAACCACTTTCTCTTTCACTTCTCAATGTGAGTGAACGAGAAATAAAATGTCTTGCTGGAAATAACAGAAAAAATACGATAATTACTGAACGTTTAGTTGTAATACTAGTGTCGTTAAATAATGTTTGAAATGTTTTCTCTATGCAAATGACACTTCATTGCTATAAATAACATAAAGCGATCAAAATGGTTGATTAAATATTTTTCCAAATTTTAATCTTCTTTATTTATTTTCAAAAATTTGGACATGGCGATTCGAAGTTTTCTCATAAAATATCAGGTATTAATTTTTTTCTTACAAATCTGCTTCTTTCATTGCGTTTAATAGATTTATTTCATAATTTAGTGCGTTACAATGATAATTATAAATATTACACTACTGATTTTTCTACTTGATATGGCTCTTACATGCGTAAACCGCTATATACAATAATTGCCCATCGATCTAAAATAAATTAAAAGAAATGCCTCACAAGTTCAAAACAAACTAAAAAGAAGTACCTCACCATTTTGCGAAAAAGAAGAGAAATAATGTTATTCAAGGAAATATGATATCTAACTTATCCTCCGTGTTTTATTTATAGTCACCTGAAATAATTTCTGCAAAAATATCTAATATTCAGATAGTTTATCTTTTATGTGAACGAGTTATTAGAAGATATGACGTTTGAGAATGAGAGGATTTCAGAATTAAATGTGTATTTATGCTGAATTTAAGAGACTGCATAGACATGGGCGGAAAATTAAGATTAATTTAAATAATTACTTATGCCTTTGTTCTAAGTATCAGAATAGTAAGAGAGAGAGAGAGTACCTTAAAATAAATACCTTTTTTATTTTAAGGGTTTATAATAATATAAGCACCATGTGAAACATTCGTCAACGAAATTAATTCTGACAAAGAAAGAAATGCTAAAAGCTAGCGAGTAAACAAATTAAATTTCGAATTGGTAAAGCTCAGGGTTATTGCTTTTTTATCTACTTCATTCATATCGTATTTCAAATCCAATAACCGGTTTAATATCTCACATGTCGCGTATCGAAAAAAAAACGAAACACAAGCAACACGTCTTTTTATCCAAAAATCACACTCCTCACAGCATGGCGCCAATTTTCGCCTGTCACCAAAACGAAGTTGTCACTATCGCCGTTTTGGGCGGCCCCGACTTTGCTAGGGCGGAACGGGGGCGGCGCTAGGGCGGGCGGGTTACAAGAAAAGGTTGAGGGCGGCGGAGACAACATTTAATAATAAATCTGCCGCTTTGATGTCACAAATATCATCGGTAAACTGATATTTGGGTTTGTAGTTTTGAGATTGGATTTTTACGTTCTTGTGGTGGATTTAGAGGAGTTATCAATTTTATGTTGACATTTGTTGAGAATCTTATTTTTGTCCAATTACAGAAGGTGTTTTTTAAGCATTCACATATACATAAACCTGTAAAATATAATACCTAATACAAGACGTTCTTAACTAAACTGAGATTAAATAATATAAATTGTTGTTAAATTTAATTCATGTTTCTAAATTAAATGGAAGAAATTACCTTAATAACAGATGGCTCTATCCAAATCCGTTTTCTTAACAAAAGAGATCTTGTAAAGTGCCAAATATTTCATTTTTACTACTAATATTTTCAGGCTTGGTGTGAACTTATGTAATTCCGGAATTAAGTTTATCGGTAAAAACAAACGCTTATAATTTAATTGAATACTAGCAACATGAAATAATACATAAATCTAAACAATAAATGAAATAAATAAATTAACTGTAAATCGAATAATTTAAAATAAATAGGAAATAATAAAAAAAATTAATAAATTGTTTATTTGAGTAAATTCTTAAAGTGGTTTCTAATATTGCATTAAAATTTGTGAAATCTTGTAAAAATATTGGTCTTCTTAAAAACTGCCCTCCATATAAAATAATTTTTGTTAATATTCACGTAATTCCTTATATATAAATATTCAATATATACTCCTCGAAAGAATTAAAATTAATTTATCAAATATCTAATCCATAAACAAAAAAGGAAAGTAGAGATAATTTTCTCAAAAAATCACTAACCGGAAATCACTCAAAAATCTGCCAAACATAATAACAACTTTTACTGCATAATAACTTCAAATAAACTTTTTAACTGCAAATAAACTTTTTTTGCATAATAACAACTTTTAGACTGAATACGAAGTTATTTGTGCCTTTTGGTACTGAACCTGTTGGTAATTTCTAATATATTCAAAATATTTGTCGTTGAATGAAAATATCGATTAAATTTCCAAAGGTTCTAAATATGTGATTAGTCGTCAAAATACCGTATATTACAAAAAATTGTACATTGTAGTTTTGTTTAAATATCTGAACTAACAAAGATGATATGTTATTTTTTTTTAATATCAACAAAATATAAAACGTATAAATTAAAGAACCGTAATATTTAATTGTTGCAATAACTACACGTAAATAATAAGGTTAAATATATTGTTACAACAGTATAATTATTCAAGTCAGTAAACTCGAAAACACATTTATGAAGTTATAATGTAATGAGACGTGAGATATAATTATTATAAGTGCATTTGCAATTGATCTCAGTTACGTTTGATAAAACAAAATGAAACTATCACAGAAGTTTCTGTTCTCTGTATTTATGGAGTGTACGCTTTTTAACAGTTTTTGACGACAAATTCACGTTTGATAAAACAACATGAAACTATTACAGAAGTTTTTGTTCTCCGTATTTATGGAGTGTACGCTTTTTAACAGTTTTTGACGACAAATTCACGTTTGATAAAACAAAAGGAAACTATCACAGAAGTTTCTGTTCCCTGTATTTATGGAGTGTATGCTTTTTTAAGAGTTTTTGACGACAAATTCACGTTTGATAAAACAAAATGAAACTATCACAGAAGTTTTTGTTCTCTGTATTTATGGAGTGTACGCTTTTTTAACAGTTTTTGACGACAAATTCACGTTTGATAAAACAAAATGAAACTATCACAGAAGTTTCTGTTCTCTGTATTTATGGAGTGTACTCTTTTTTTAATAGTTTTCGACGACAAATTCTAATGATTTTTTTGAAAACGGTGAATTATCCACCCTAAGTCATACACGTATTATTTAAAATTTCATCATATCGGTGTATATGTGTTCATCAGTCTGTTACACGCTATAATTTTTCACAGTTTGAGAGCTACGTGTATGAAGTTTTGCAAGTATATGCCTTCTATTTTTAAAGATCTCATTTATTTTTCTTATCCTGGGACGAAAAAGAAAATTTAGAATACCCTATTGTGTAGCGTATGATTGAAAGGGTTTTTTCAATGTTTAGGTTTTATTTCACAGTTTTAATTTTTTAGCTTTGTTTACGAAATATGACGTTTTTAAAATTATTTTCAATGCATCCACCCTTTGCATTTCCAAACGAGACTATGTTAAAATTAGGAAAAAGAACTCTAAATTAGCTTTTGAAATGCACTTGCGAATGAAATGATTTTGCGTGAACCTACTTCATTTGTATTTAATCAATAAAAACAATCTTAAGTACGCGGAAATAACGCTTCCATCTGCGTTATTTCTGGACAAATGAACCTGCTAGTGCATTTAAGATAAATTAATACGAATTATTAAATCATTTAATTAAAAAAAATACAGAAGACGAATCGCAATAGCAGGTCTAATTATGAGGGTTTTAGTATCGTTAGTCAGCTACCACTGGAATATATATATATATATATATATATAATTTGATATTTTGTGAAATGAATACGGAACTCAATCTATGCGTGGTCCTACACGCACTGGTCCTACACGTGATATTCTTATTCCTATTTTATTACACAGAGTCAATCGTACTATGTTTCTATATTGCATAAATATATTTCATATTATAAACTCTTATTTGAGATGACTCTAAACAAATAAATAACCTCGTAAATGACGTAATGACTACATATAAAATACGAATGTAAAAGATCGGTTACCTCTTCCCGCTGAACATAAATCGAACGCTCATTACAAGCTTCTCCAAATTCACAAAGGATTCACCGGCCCATAAAGAAAGCCTAACGTCAAAGATAAGATAAGAAAACATCGTCATCCCCTAAATTTAACTAAAAAAAATGTACCCGCCTTCCCTCATAAACTTCCTGATAAAAATGACGCCCTGGATACATCCGGTCTGGAGTTGCGCGACGCTCCTAACACTTCCGGTCTTGCGCTTCCGGTGCAAATTTGTCGTTTAGATAAGAGCGAACGAGGGGGATGATGTATTAAGATTTGTTTTCACATTTTAATTAATTTTGTTTTAATTATGACGGGCATGTCGTAAAAAAACAATATTTTGTACATCATTATCTTTTTTTTTAAATTTACTTAGATACTTTACGTTGTACGTTGACACGTAACCTTCATTATGACATACTTGGTGAAGACATACGATATAGGATAAAAATATGGCCTCTACTTATCAAAAGAAGGCCTTAATCTCATGAAGTGCAGCATGTTAAGTCACTTCTTTATTTTTTAGAACCACGTTTTATATCAGTCATGTTCCATGTCCAATTAGTAATTTATAAATATGTTCCATATCCAATTAGTAATTTCCATGTTCCATATACAAATAGTAATTTCCATATCCCATTAGTAATTTTTAGTGCTTGTAATTTGTAGTTCTATATTTAATTGGTAATACGTGGAAACATGTTACATATCCTATTAGTAATTTCCATATGCAAATAGTAATTTTTAGCGCTTGTAATTTGTAATTTGATATCCAATCAATAAGGTGTAAAAACATATTATATTTCCAATAATAATTTCTATATCCAATTGGTAATACGTAGAAACATGTTATATATCTAATTAGTAATTTCTATATGCAAACAGTAGTTTTCGGCGCTTGTAATTTGTAATTCGATATCAAATTAATAAGGTATAAAAACATGTTACATATCCAAATAGTAATTTCCATGTCCCATTAGTAATTTTTAGTGGTTGTAATTTGTAGTTCTACATGTAAATGGTAAAGCGTATAAACATATTACATATCCAACTAGTAAGTTTCATATGCAATTAATAATTTTTAGTGCTTGTAAATTGTAATAAGATATCCAATTATAAGGTGTAAAAACGTGTTTCGTGTCTAGTAAAACATGTTTCATGTATCTAAATTCTAATTCTCGTAATTTGCAGTTTAATATCCAATTATGTATTTGTAGTTCCATATCCGATAAGTAATGTATAGAAAAATGTTCCATATCTAATTAGTAATTTCCACGTCGCCTATCCAATTGGTAATTTAGAGAAACATATTCCATATCTAATTAGTAATTTTATTGGAAATGTTTATTTTAATTGCCACATTTTTAGTATTCCATACTTCAAAAGGGATGTAATCTCTGTTTGTCCATGTTCACAGCTCGACATTATTCTCAGAAACCCCTTGGCGTTGAAAATTTAAATTTCGGATGGTAATAAGACATGTTAACCTATATGTATCTAAATAGTAAGACCTCAAATATATTTATATGGAAGCTTAGGAAACACAAATTAAATATTCCAACATTTTTTTAAGTCCATTTTTAGTGTAGGAAAACGATAATTTACCTAAACTATAAAGGGAATTAAATTATAGTTTAAAAGGGTTTGGTCATAAGGGTCTAAAAATATTTTTTACCTAATATTAGGGAGTATATCGTCAAAGATTTACTGAAAAATATATAAAAAATATGGTCCTTCCTTGTTTCCGAAACAATTGAACTTAAATTAGGGCTTTTTTAAATCCTACGCAAAAACTGTGGAGAAACCTATGACGATAATTAGAGATGTAATCACTTTCATATGTCGATGTTAATATTTACGTAGGCCCTACTTAATTATGTTAGGTATTATAAAATATTTAATGCACTAAAAAGTCCACATTAGTGATGACTTACGATAAAAAAGCTGTTTCACTTCAAACGAGGTTGGGAACCGTCAGCGTATGAGCTAGCCTCGCATCTGATTAATTTTTAAATACCTATGCTCGCATGTTTATCACTGGACACTTACTTATCTGGCTATAGCTAATATTTAAATGCTAAACTAACTGCGCACGCCAGTGTATATTATTGTAAGAGCAATCTTTTCGAGTCGAGCTGAACAAATCTATCAAGTTACACCAGCTTGTGCCTATAGCTTTGTCGCGTCGATTTTTAGGGTTTTAGACTGAAATAAAAAAACAACTTTTATAATTCTCTCGTCCAACCAAAAGCGATATCTGTCCTCTTGCGTCTGCCCGTTTTCTGTGTTCTTTCTCAAGTATCTACCCCTCCTTCATTACTCCACATTTCAACTATGGCCACACCCATTTCGCCAATGTATGTGTGGAAGACTTCGTTACGTGATTCAAAGTACACGTAACGCCATCTACTGATTTACATAAGTACACTAAATATTTGTATAATTACTACGGGTTTAGTAATTAAGCATTCATTTGCTGATACTATTAGCACAAGAGTGCTAATGCAAGATAAAGGAATTGTTTACAATATTAAATTAGTGTATCTTCTAATCGAGTGAATCGATTTGTCTGTCAGTCTGTCACAGTCTAACGGTTTCTACAGTTTATGACCTAAATGCATGAAATTTTGTGAGAGCATGCTATATGTAGATATCTCAATTAATATGAAAAATATTTTAAAAAAATGAATATGTTTCTCCATACATAACAAGTGATGGTGAAAATAATTTTTCCTCATCACATTTAATGTGTTAACATTGAATTGTGCTCTTAGAATTAAATAGTAGCTCCACTCAGAAATTGTTTTCTTTACAACCCATTTAGGAACTATTAAGCTCGTAGTGACACGTGATATGTGATTCCTAATATAAACAAAGACCTGGTAACAGAATTGGTCTAACAATGGTTAATTCGGCGATTTTCTACATCGTTGTCTTCCAGTAAATGAACTTATTTAAAATACATATATATATATATATATATATATATATAATCTATTTTTTATACCTTGTTTTGCATATATAGCTTAAAGTAAATGAAATTTTAGATAATTTTACATTTAAATATAATTTTCGGAAAATCTTTTTCTTTTAAAGATTTTCATAATACTTATAAAATATATCTCTACTACTTTTCCGTTTGTGAAGTAGAAGCTTCTGAAAAAAAACACGAGTATAACTAGCAATACAAGGAATCCGAACACATTAAGGCAATCATCTCTAATAAACTATGTATAAATATAAATTTTTCGTCAGGTAATTATATTGCCTACTATATATTTAAAAAAAGTATATTATTTCACACAGAATTAGAGAGCGTAGATTTTTAGACATTTTCCTTTACTTGTGCTATAAGACTTCCCATTATGCTGACTTTTAAGATCGTAAGCCGACCGAAAATACCTTATAGATTTCAATAATCAATGAGTAAAACTATTGATTTTCTGAATAAAAAATCGCTCTGTAGGGTCATTCCATTCGGTTGCGAGGGAATTTGAAATTTTACAGCAATGTAAGAATTTCAGCTTGATATATAAAGCCGTTTCCGGGAAAAAGGGCTTTGACCGACAAATTGATGGACGGAAAATCAAGTCATCCTATGAAAGATCCCTTTTTTTCTTTTAATGGACGGAACTCTAAAAAGAACTGGAAGATAGGATTGCCTAAACAATGGAGTTCTGTTCGAACCCTTCCGGTATGGAGTACAAAAAAGGGATTTATTTAAAAAGTAAGTGAGAAAAGAAATTACTTGGTAATTCACGATGAAAGCAAGAAAAACCGAGAATGGCAAGTGCTACATAGGCCCAAAGGTTTCATGCTTACCCACTTTGAAATAATCATTCGTTGACAGTTTTGTTACTACTTAGAAAACCAGTCACTACGTAGCCACTAAAACATTATAAAGATATCATCTTTGCTTTTGATAGGCATTTTCCACTAAATTCAAGCGAATGCAACAAACAATTAAATACTTAAAATTTAACCCGTGATTAAGTCCCTTATTAAAGAAGAGGAATCCTTCTGATGCAGATGAGGTAGCACCTAAATGCTGTGTGTGGAAACTCTTCGATATTCTTATCTTTATTAAGATTATTTGTAAATTTTGAAGATCTTTATACTACGGTAACTTGCAACAATTACGTTTATATATTAAAGAAAAGTTTATATATCAAAGAAAAGCTATAAGGAAAACTCTCTCGCGCTGCGTTGTTGCTGTGTGGCAATGCAACCCAGCAAACCTCTGTTAATGCCAAAGCCGCTATTCAGGAATACGACTTGACAGAACTCGGCCACAAACGCTGTAGCCTTTATCTATCGCAAAGTAATTACTATTTGTTCTCCAAATTATAATTTGTTTTGAACGAAAATACGTTTAATACGATAAAAGGCAGAAGTCGGATAGTTTAAGTGCGTTTTGAAGTCATAACTTATGATTATTTTCTTTTTCAAAGGAATGGTATGAAGTATTGTGAAAAGTACACGGAAATACATTAGAATTATACTAGAAAATAATAACTGTTTCATTTTTTTATTTGGGTGTGTATATATATATATATATATAGGATGTCCCAAAATTCACGCAAGAAGTAATTTTGATAGAAAACACAGGTTTATAATTAAAAATTGTAAAAATATTGCTCAACAATAAAAATGCGTTGTTCTTTTGTGTAGCGCTCCATTTTTCATAACCCTGAACTGTCAGCTGTCACGCTGTATTTTTTTTTGGTTGGCAACACTTTACCGCACAAATGGCGTAAAATTCAAATCTTGCGTGAATTTTGCGACACCTATTATATATATGTTTTGTAATAATGCAAATTACATTTTTATTTTATCTTTATACTGGCTTTTAATTTTACCTTTGACTCGTGGTTCTACTTGCGTGGAAGTTACGATGATAGGCATTTCAATTTTATTGTTGTGTATTTAACCAAATTATTTATTAACAGTGGCGTCTAAATAGATATATAATTTTATACATAGGTAATCGCGTGATGCGTTACGGCAAATGGTCCTAACGCATCATGCAATATTTTCAGTTTTTATTCTATCCCCACATAATTCGCAATATTTACCAATATCGCTTTTTAAACTTTTATAACTTCATTGTTTATAGCACAAAACATATTCATAAAAATATTTCCTCATAGTGGGGAACTTTACTTTGAATTTAAAAACACAATTTCTGAGGTTCAATCATTTTAAAAGATAAAAAATATATTTAATATATATTATATTACTATTTTTTTTTGTAAAGTTATTCAAAAAGTGACATTCAACAATATTTGAATTTGATATATCTTCAGTGGGTTCGCTAATGTAAGCTAAAATAAGTTCCGCCTTATCTTACAAATATTATTTATTTTAATTATCTAACGAACAGAAAGACAAATAAATAGAGTTTAGTTTCATGAATACAGTAAAAGTTAAGTTTTTACCTGCCTTTCACTGTAAATATTTTTGTACACTGAATGCAACAATTTTTCTATAAAATACCAAAAAACTGTGTCTACATGTATTCACCAATTTACTTTTTACAATAAGTGAATTAAAATAGCATTATCTTCCAAGGGTGCCTCTTCAATCAGTAAAATTTGCGAACATACCCAATATCCAAGAATAGAAAAGTACCAACTCTGGGTACTTGACCTTGTCCTTGGCAAGGCAAAAGAGTTCGACGGCACTCGTAAACCCTGTCCATTCTTGGATATTGTGCCAATATGACTTTCTTCCGCGACCGCCTATCATTGTCCTAGCATTTTTTTCCGTCATAATGAGTCGGAAGGGCTCGTATTTTTCATATATGCAATTTTACATAGTGTGATGGTTTACAAAAGCTTTCCTTTATGGCCAACCCCTCGTAGAACCTCCTCGTTTGTGACTTTCTGAGTCCAAAATGTAGACATCATGCATCTGTAGGTCTACATTTCGAATATTTCTATACGTTTTCTGAAATCTTCCTTAATAGGTCTCGCATCCGTATATAAGTATTGGTCAGATGTAGCACTGGAGAAGACGAAGAAATAGTATTACGATCGAATATAAATAAACAGAATATTTCATTTTAAAGAGTTAAAAATAGAACCAGGAAAGTCATGGACACATACCGAAAACATAGGGAAAAGAGAAGAAGGCAAGAAAGTAAATCATAACCGGCATATGACGGCAAAACCTAAAGCTACATAAATACAATTTTTCATTGTTGGCTCTTATAAGATTTACAAGTGTTCCGAGAGTTGATATTGAACAATTAAAAATCGGTACAGTAAGCCACCTTCTATGCGTTCCTGGGTACACAATAAGACAATTTTATTAAATATTTTTTTGTACCTTACCCCATTCTCAAGAATCCCTAAAATCGAACACCGGGTAATGTTGAGCTCAAAAAATATTGAGCGATGAGGATATTATTTTGCAGAAAAAAGAAATTTATTTTAGCGGCATTTGGTGTTTTTTTTAAATTATTTTTTATTGAGATTTCATTTATAACGATGAAACGTTTAAATATAATTATGATTGAGAAAAAAAAATATTTTGTAATTAAAAAATATATTTCTCGGTAGAAGAGGTTCAAAAAAAAAAAATTTGATTATATTCTTCTGATATTTTTGAGAGTAATTCAAAAAAAATATTACCAACAACTTGCTGTAATCAACAACCTATATACATAAATTAATTACTTCTTCAAGTCATTGTTGATTAAATTACCTTTTAATTACCTCCAAGACGTATTCCTCGCAACTCGACTTAGCCGTGTAGCGCAGCTCGATGTCCATTAGCAACATACAATCTTCCATTAATATTCAGCTCCGGGATGCTGGAGCTGGGCGTGAAAATGAGATGCGAGATATGGCATGTTAGCGGGAAGATAAATTGCGTAGATAATAAATACGATATGTCTGTTCGCCCCGTAAAATTTAGTAAGTCCCAGCGTTCACACATGCTATTTCAAGCAGGAAGGTGATGTAAGCAGCGAATTCTGATGTTTCCATTTTCTTTTAACAAAGAAATAAGATAAAGCTCAATAAAACCGGAATTAAATAAGATAAATCTTCTTAAGCATCAGTGAGAGCTTCAGGAATAAAATGACTGTATAAATGTTTTGCTGAATATAATCATTTTTATAATTAGTAAATTTTACTGATGTTACTTCTTATGGAAAGTTTAATAATATTTGCTGTATTCTTTTATAGTTTATTATTTCAACATAAATATCAATATTAATGTTTATTATCAAAGTTTTGCTGAATACATTCATTTTTATAGTTAGTAGATTTTACTGATGTTACTTCTTATAGAAAGTTTGATAACATTTGCTGTATTCTTTTATAATTTATTATTTCAACATAAGTATCAATATTAATGTTTATCATCAAAGTTTTGCTGAATACATTCATTTTTATAATTAGTAGATTTTACTGATGTTACTTCTTATAGAAAGTTTCATAACATTTGCTGTATTCTTTTATAATTTATTATTTCAACATAAGTATCAATATTAATGTTTATCATCAAAGTTAGCAGAGCCTTACTTGTCGTTGGTATTGAGGACAAATACCTATAAATACTTGTTGTAAGTTCCTTTTTATGGTTCCGTAATCGAATAGGAAAAACTTATAGTTTCATTATGTCCGTGTTTGTGTATCCGTCTGTTTGTTTTAGGCCTATGAGCATAAAATATGTGCTTGAGATAAAGATCTCAATAAATACATAGCAATAAACTATTTTCCTGTTTCTTAAGATGAAGAGGTCCCCTTATAAAGAAGAAGGGATGACAAAAGTTTTCAGCGTACTTTATTTTAGAGGGTGTCGTTAGAATGCTAAGAATGAACTTTAATTTCCATTTACCGCTTTTCATTTTCCAACCCGGTTAAGAAAATATTAGGATTTGAAATAGTTTTGCAATATCACAAAGGGGGGGCCGTTTCCACTATATTCAAATAAAATTATGTAAAAGTCAAGAAAACCTTCCAAAAATTGGATTTTCAATTAGTACTTTCAAGTGAAATAATAGCGAGTAAGCCAACTTCATTAATTTTGGGTGTATCAAAAAATCTCTTAGACAAGCGGAAGCAATGCATATTGAAACGGAACCATTGGATGACTGAGTTTAATATAAATTTATATATATATATATATATATATATATATATATATATATATGTATAAATATATATATATATATATATATATATATATATATATATATATATATATATATATATATATATATATATATTATTGCAATATATTTTTCAATATTTAATTTAAAAACAATAAAGCGAATGTCACAAAAGCAGGTCCAACTGTCAAATCTTTACAATCCTCATTCAACTACCATAAACCCTTGTGGGCACGTATGAACAAGACGGAAGAATTAATAATAAAATAATATAGTTTCAATATTTCATTACATTACTATAGCACCAATTACATTACTATAGCACCACATTAATTTATGCGTGGTTCGATACCCGCCTGACCTGATTTGTTCTTTGTCTTTCCTACTCTCCTAATACCATTATTTTTTCATTAGAAACTTTTCTAGGTTAAACAGTTTATCAGGCGGAAAGTTATCAGATAGCCAATATACAGTGAATAAAAACAAAAAGCTAACAATATATTTGAGTTATTTTATATAATTTAAATTACTTTCTATATTGATTTTAATTAAATTCGAATTTATTGTGACACAATTTAATTAATTGGAAACTTGGTCAGATTCATAAAGCATATGATCTCGCACTTATCGCATTCTACTCAATACCTAAACTTCATATATATTTGCAAGAGGTAACACTGAAAATTTTTTGAATTTGAAAAACGGAATCAACTAGCAAGTTTACAATTTACTTACTGTTTCTAAAAATAATGCATCGTTTGATGATGATGAAACTTTTGAAAGAAAGTCAGTTAACTCTTCCCTGGTCATCTCTTCCATGGCCATTTCGAAAGTAGTCAGTCACTGCTTCTTCGGCATCTGGCCATCGTATTCGTCGCAGTATATCTTTTATTCGCGAGATAAACACAAGATCGGGGCTGAAGTGAATTTCTACTACGGGGCGTTGGTCTGGATTTTTTTTTTCTAAAATAACGGAAAAACAAATACTGATAAATCAGTCTGCGACAACGGTTCTTCTATTGTTCAGAAAAGTCGTTTTTATAACAATCCATCTGTCCGATGAACGAGGAGACCGTCTGTTTACTAGTAGTTCGTCATTCCTTCACTTTTTTGGGCTATTCTTTAGAAGAAAATGCGGTTTGCCTCTTAGTTTCATGTTCCAGTTGTTACTACCCGATATCAGTAACGGTGTCAAATACAGAATTTAAATGGCCTCTGTTACATTTTCCGACATTTTGCGACACAAAACAATGCAACGGCGTTTTTGAGCTTCGGCCAAATCATGGGTTATCCATTTGGTACAGATACAGAGCTTCCTAATACCTAAAGGTCTATATAGAATCTTCTGTGCATATTTTTAACTTGTATAAATGCCGAAACTTTCCCAAACCTACTGTTTGAGTGCTCTCTCATCAGCGTTTATCACGAGCTTCACAGCCTAGAATTTATTTTCAATTGTCGTCGTCAAGGAACATCTCTAACACACATTATCACTGAGATTGGTGCGATCACGTTCGAACTCGTTAAACTTATGATAAACAACTTCAGTTAATCATGGGACGGACATACAATTTTCGAATAGCCGCCAATTTGCAAAAATAAGTGACAAATTCAAGAAAAGTGAAAAATTATCATGAAAGAAATCGATTTTGAAAATTTGAATAGATTTGTTATTTTCGTTATTGCAAGTCACTTTTAGGGAGTGAAAATTAAGTACTTGAAAAAAAGGAAAAATAACTTCCGTTTGTAGTATTGGTGTGGTTTGAATGAGCTATTTTTTAGCTTATTAACTCATAGATAACAGGATCTTAAAAACATTTTTTTTCATAATTTTAAGTAGCATTTATTAAGAGATATCTTTTAAAATATATCTCCATGCGAGAGGGACTCACATTTTCCCCGTTCATTTGGCGTACCCTCGCTGTTCAATCTACCCAGTTGCAAGTTACAATGGAGTTTTTTGAGTCACGGCGCTTTACTAAAATATTTTAATATTTCCTGCAAAATAAATAAAATACTGAATTTTTGCTGATTTCTTCGTTGTATTTAAATACTGCTTTCACAAAACTTCTTTTGTGAATACTCTTATTTATTTTTTTTCCTTTTACTTATTTTTTAATTATCCAGCAATATGTATCAAAATGTTACAAACAGACATAATATTCCTCGGTGTGTTAGAAAAAACAACAGAGACACTTCAATATAATCCTTTCATCAGATAGAGACGTTTCAGTAATTTAATTTATTTCTGCTATGTAAATATATGAATTTTTTTATTTCCAATCGTTGTTTAAAAGCATATTATTTGCAATTTAGTGATACCACTCTCCAAAAATTATCATATTTTTTCAATTACTTCCCATTTTTCAGACGTTTGTGGGATTGCACCTATATATTTTTTCAACAAACTTTAAGAGAAACGCAGAAACTTATTTGATGTAACTAAATGAATTTGGAAGAAAAATACCACACGAAGAAAATATGTCTCTTGGAATATGGTAATACAATTTATTTAATTATGAGCAATGAAAAGTTAAACTTCAACTTATTGTCACTACAGAAATATTTTCTAATTAATCGCAATACTGAAAATTATAAGTAGCTTAATCTACCTGACTACCTTACACTTAGACTTTTAATAATGTGCCATAAGTAGATTACAATAAAGGTATTTGTTTAAAAGTCATATCTATTTTTTTTAATTTTAATGAGTAATGATATGCCATAAGTAGATTACAATAAAGGTATTTGTTTAAAGGTTACAACTATTTTTTTAGATTTTTTATGAGTAATAATGTGCCATAAGTAGACTACAATAAAGGTATTTGTTTAAAGGTTATAACTATTTTTGAATTAAGAATGATTATAAGTCATATGCGTGGAACAGCATCAACTTGTGTATTTTATTTCGATAAATGTTTTTCGCCCCATGATTTCGTCCCATGAAAAATGTTACGCACAAGAAAAAGATGGTGTTTTCATAATTTTTCACAGGCCTTTTCTGACAGGTTTTACAGGTTTACGGATATTATGATTTAACACGGAAATAAAATGATGTGATAGTCTTTCAACCGCCATTGACCTTATGAAACTGAATCTTTATTTAAACTCCGTTGGTAGTTTAAATTGTAAGTGAACATATGGACACTAATAAATAAGGTTACTTTTCAATTTATGTTTTCTCCATCAATTAAATGACAATTTATCTGTAATTATGAACTTTAATAAGTCGTTACACGCTGCTAAATAGATAAATGGTACTGTTTATACGGGTGTATAATTATGATATCATACACAATTAAAACTTTCATTATTTTATAAACTAGAAAACTTGCACAAACAGTATGGTGGATTACGTGCACATGATTAATTGTACAACTGGTTGAAGTGGTACCCGTGGTGATAATTACATTCTATATATATATATATATATATATATATATATATATTATATACGTATATATATATATATATATATATATATATATATATATATATATATATATATATATTTACATTAAATCATTTTACTTAAAAAAATTAAAATAATCTGACTTATTCAGGAGTAATCCCATCTAGCCAATCATAACAGCTGAGTACAAAAATCGGTTTCAACAATATACTATTATTGTAAAAATTTAATACGTTTGCTGGACGATTATAAAATAAGATAAAAGAAATAATCTTACGGAGGGCATTTACAAAAGAAGTATCGCAAAACTTGCGTTTAAAAAGGATTAAAAGAAAATTATGTTAGAATAGGTAGGGGCTTTTTATGAAGACTATTTAAGACGGATATTGAAACTTATTTTCTGATGTGAAAGTTTACCAATATACCCTATCGCATGCGTTTTATATATAGTTTGTCTATATACACGTACAAATAATATACTATGTCATTTTAAGAACAAATATCAATAACTGTGCTGCTCTAAGCATTGAACAAAAATATGAAAAAATTAAAGGGTTGGCAGATAACATTCATCCAAAGAACAAAATTAACCCATTTGTTCCCAACCTCCTCACAAAAGATTTGCCCTATTGAATATCTTTTCCTCGATCTAAAATATTTTTTTTATATGAACAATTATTTTGCTATCAACTCTATACATTAAAGTACATAAATAAATAAATAAATACTATATTATTTATAATATAAGTTTCAATGATGTGATCTCATTACCATACCAACAACATTGCATTTTAAGGGACGATATAAATGATACATCATATGTTTATTTAAACCATAAGGTTATTTTCGATTATGGTGATATAAGCAATGATACCCTTTATATTCCTTATCTTAGAATATGGAATGGTGGGTGATGACAACATAAATGATGTATCATATGCCTATTCACACTTTCAAGTTATTTTCAGTTATGGTGATATAAAGAACGATACATTTGACTTGTAATAAGATATCTCACTACCTAGTAAGGTACGCTCTCTTAGAATATGGTAAGCAGGGTGACCAGGCTTTCTGCTGTTTTTGTGAGATTAATTTAATTATAACCCATATCTCGTCACAATATTAAATATAAAATGGTTGTCAGATCAATTGTGAGGTAAAGAGAAGATAATACTCTATAACAAGAAAAGTAATTACCTACAGAATTGTAATTCATTGGCTTATGAGCAACAAAAAATGAAAGAATATGACAGAAAATAAGGGATTTCTGAAATTTTTAACTTTTTAGTATTGGATATTATACATTCAACTTATAATTAAAATAAAAAGTAATTTTAGCTATAAGATTTTTTTAAATTGCTGAAAAAAATATTATAATTTCCCTTAACTAAGTGTTCTAATATTAATAATTGACACCGGTAGCTTTTAAGTATGTACTAATAATTACTAACAATTTTTTAATATCTAAATAAAAATGAACAAAACAGAGAGCTTATAAATTATTACAAATACCACTTGGCAAGCTTACATACTAATGCTTAACTATAACGTGAGGCGCCATCCCCAGTTTCGTCGCTTTAAAAATGATATTAATATACATAAATAGTTTGATAGAAATGCTATGTTCTCTGAAGTGTCTGTATGTACCTAAGTGTTTATGGAATTCTCGTAGGGAGACTTTTACTCGCACATAACAGGTTATTTTTATTCGTTGTGTATTTAATTTTGGTATATTTTTGACGTGAAAATATCACGCGCCGAGTATTAAGAGACAATCGCGCCCAAATGAAGAATAGTTGTTATAAATAATTATAAACTAAATATTATCAATATATCTTCAGACTCAAAACTCAGGTAAAATAGGCATAATACACCTTAACTCGTTTAAAAAAGAAAGATGGAAGTTTGTGCCAGCACCACTCCAACATTTTATGCTTTCGACCGCAGAGTGAAACACCTGTTCGGAGCGACCGAGCAGTGGCTGGCCGCAAATTTTCCTATTTTATTTATAAACGTTTTACGAATCGTTTTTCTACAAATTATCATGGTTGAATATATTTGGCGTTAATTTTATAGAAATTCATTATTCACAATTAAATGAAACTACGTGATTTAGATTCTCATTATCTTTGCTAATATCCCACCTGAAGATGTTGTAATACAACGAAACCTAAGTCGTGGTAAAGAAATTAGAGATAGTAGAAATAATACTACATCACGTAATTTCATTTAATTGTGAATTATCATGGTGCTAAAAATGCACGATTAGCATATTTACACCGATTGTATTATTAACGTTAAGAATATGACTTGACAGTGAATCTAGTGAGATATTAATTATAATGTGTTAAATAAGAAAAAATATTATCACAAATGTGAAAATATGTGTACAAATCCCTTACCAAAATTCTCGGATCTCAACATTTTTCTGCAGAGAAAACAGCAGCCATGGGCATGCGTGCCACAGATCATCAGTATCATCTCGTTTGGGACAAAAATCCACGTTATCAAGAAAATATAATTTTCATTCGGCTGCAAGAAAAGTCGAATTTTGTGTTTCCCTCCCTACAACAAATAAAACAGTTTCTTAAGTCATTTATTACTAAATATAATATTGAACTAAAGAAATCTCCAGTTTAATATTGATCCAAATCTGAATCTTTTATGTGGAATGCAAATTCCAGACCACGTGGGCCACTGCGAACAGCACACGCGCAAAGTGAAACCACAATATTCGACCGATAGGTTTAACATTTGTGAGAGATACTGAAATAATTTCAAATCCATATTCAAAACCGTATTCAATAAATGTTGGTATGAAATAATTTCAAATCCATATTCAAAACCGTATTCAATAAATGTTAGTATGAAATAATTTCAAAGCCACATTCAAAAGCGTATTCAATAAATGTTAGTATGAAATAATTTCAAAGCCACATTCAAAAGCGTATTTAATCGATGTTAGTATGAAATAAATTCAAAGCCATATTCAAAAGCGTATTCAATAAATGTTAGTATGAAATAAATTCAAAGCCATATTCAAAAGCGTATTCAATAAATGTTAGTATGAAATAATTACAAAGCCACATTCAAAAGCGTATTCAATAAATGTTAGTATGAAATAATTTCAAAGCCATATTCAAAAGCGTATTCAATAAATGATAGTATGAAATAAATTCAAAGCCATATTCAAAAGGGTATTCAATAAATGTTAGTTACAAATTACATTAAACGATTAAAAAAACTAATCAATTCATTGTGCGTCATACGATTGACATTTTTACTCTCACATATTATGCATCATTAAGTATATTATATACTTAGACTAATACTGTGAAAGTTTGCTGAGAAGGATGCACATTTATATGTTATTAGAAATACCAATAGGCAAGTATATGTATAATGTTCGACTTATCCTTCTGTAGCTCTGTCTTTATCACACATTTCATAATAATAATAAATTACTTATTCTCAAAATTGTATTATATAAACCTACACAATTTTATACAATAATATTGGATTTGACGTTATTTATGTAATTACAATGTTGTTATTAGAACATAATTCAAGAAAAAAAATTATCCTAAAAAAGCAATTTAAAAAATGACTTAAGAAAACAAATCTAATTAAATGTTTTATAAGAAAAAAATTCTAATTAAATATCAATATTTTAAATCTGAATTCTGACTATATCTCAATATTTTCATATTTTTAATTGAATGCGTAAACTAAATTTGAAATTAAATACAAATAGTAAATATAAACCATTTATAGTTTCAATTAATATTATGCGGATATCCATTTTCAAATAAATGCTTCCTTCATTATCCTCCAGCGGGCACTATCAGTCGCGAATTTAGTCCAGATAGATCAATGTCGTCGCTCCAGCGAGCGCGTGTATGACCTCGCAATCTGCTGTCCAGTACCACCAGTACAGCAACTGCGCGCTCTAACGTCCGTCACATATTCAAGTGACGTTAACTGAATCTATTCACACCCTTTTGATGGCACTGTGCTATGTAAATTGGGGTACCAAGGAATATATAACATTACATCATAAATGGAACAAGAATTACCAATGAAATAAATGAAAACGGCTCACGAAAATTGTCAAAGTAAAGATAATTAGTTTACAACGTACATTAGTACGATTGACTCGCAAAGCTCTCTATTATTTCGCCTTTTCATATTTTCACCTCTACGAGAAATAACGTGACGTTACAAATGTGGAAATCGCAGCTTATCATTTTTCCGATTAACCAGCGTTTTCGCCTTCCTGTTTCATATTTTTCACTGAATTATTCATGCTCTCTTAATAGGAAACGATAATTTATCAGAAAATTGCTGTATTGCGAAGATGTTATCTTGATACATGAAAGTGTATTGTATTTATGAGCGTATGTATAAATTATTCATATATAGATAATTGTGTATAATATTAGTAATACTTACTTTTGATCCACAGTAGGAGTGAAGAAAATATTAAATTTGAGAGAAATTGTTTTTATAATAGAGTATAAAAAATATGAAAATTAAAAAATATCTGAGCGTTTGTGTGTTTGTGTCACGGTCGTATCTAGCAATTGAATCGCTGGACGGATTTTCTTTCAATCTGATATTTGGAAGTTTTGAAATCTATATATTTACATATATATCTTCAAATTATTTTTTTTCAATTTTGAAATGTTGAGCACTTGCTGCAATAAAAACGATAAAAAAACAGTTTTTACAAAAATGCCTCTAACAATTTTATTTAAATTTTCGAAAATAATCATATTTTACTAGCCGAAAATAGGGTGTGACTCGTTTTCTCCGGAAAACTTTTGTTACATCATATAGTGAAAAATCATATTTATACAAAGTGAGAGGGGCGTGTCGGGTACAATAAGCTCTGAAGTACAAGTAGAACTCGATTCCATATTATATATATATATATATATATATATATATATATATATATATATAAATGTATGTAACGTTTTATTAAACTTTGTAATGGATTTGCACACTTTTGTCAAATGCTGTATAATGTAGTCTTTGAGGCGTATCTGATAACACAATAGGTACCTCGAAGTTGCTAAATATGGCAACTTTGACTTTTTTTTACACGAAATTGTTATAATTCAGCTAAAAAAACCAAATCTACTAAAAGAGGTTTAAGTTATTTGAAGTATAATTTTAAATTTTAGGCCGAAAAACTTCATATTATGTGTCAATTTCAAGTTTAAACCTTATTTCTTTTATCAGTTAGAAGCTGGATGACAAATAGGTGGACGGATGGACAGAAGACATTGCCATGATCATAGATCAAAAATATTAAGGCGTTATCCCTTTGCACAACTCACATAAAATTTTTTTTTTTAAATATGCGCTTGCGAAATATAGTAGGTGACATATTTTCGTTCTAAAAAAATTAAAAATTCCAAATAGTTTAATAGGAATATTATGTAGTATTAATTTTTTATAAATATCTAAGGAACCCTCGTAGTACGAGTTCCACTCGTGCTTCACAGATTTTTTTATAGTCCATATGTCCACTCCGTAAAAATTGAAAATAACAAGGTCCTCATAAGTCTTTTATATTTCTAGAGATATTTTTATCGTGACAGATTTCTGTTCATTTAGTCAAAATGGTTTTAAACATTTGAATACATCTAGGCATTTCCGATTCACATCCTCCTGGTCACTCAATACTGATCTAAGGTGCAGAAAGTGGTTTATTTTCCCGAAATTATATTCGAAAATATAATATATAAATAAAAATAACTTACATAATATTGGTTAACTGGAAGTTTAAGCGTTCATAAATTAATAGCTTTGTTGCGTAATTGAATTGCAACTGTGTTAAACATATGGTCAGTTATCTAGGGGTATTTTATTAATTTAATAACTCTATACACATGTTGGTTTCCAATAAATCTATGTTCCGTCATAAATGTCTCGTTAACCTAAGGTTTGATACATTTTTGCGGTGAATTTAATGTTAGATTGTATATCATTTAACTTCTGCCAAATACAAATTTAATTTCATAAATATAAATTTACTTCGACCAAAGTGGGTTGTAGCATATAATTAGACGCAATTATCAACCCTCTTGATTGTACCCGGGCGAATGATGGGCGAGAGGGCAGAAATATTTCGTTCCAACGTCATTACACTTATAACTTCCGCGATGTATTAATGTAAGTGTTCTCCTTGTAATTATGCATTTATATTATCTCAATTAGAGTCTCTCCCTAACTTATTATATTACTTATGACTTAGTAATATGTAATTTGCTAGATTAAGTTAAAGCGGTAGTTAATTTTTGAAAAAGGGATATGTGATATCGGTGAAACTGTGTTTTCTTATTTACAAATTTTGTTAATTATTTAGATTTTGATATATTATAAATATGTAGGAAAATAGAGAACTTTCCTATATACTTATCAGTACTAATAATTTAATGAGATCAGAAAATATAAAGCAATATTTGAATAAAAGCCTCGTCTAATGTTTATTCTCTTAACCCAAAGGCGAAGTTACAAATTGTCTATGTCGATTATCAATAAGTCATGGAATTACTATTAACTTATCATAAAAACTGCATAGCCAACTTACGGGTTAACCCGTAAGGGCTCTAAGCTCTAAGCTAAGGGGTCTCTTAACCCCTAAGGGCTGGATATGTACAAATACTAAAAGTACAACAAATTACATTACATGTAATGACATAAATAATAATTATTAAAACAGAAAAAACATATATTAATTTACATTAAACATAAAACATGGTTATCTAATGTGAACTCCAAGCAACTCTACAATCACATTCCTAAAACGGTCAATGAAGCAGAAAAACTATAAAAATTTGGTGTTTCTCGCAATACCTCGTCTATTAACACAAGTGCGTGAAAAAATAGTGACGCTGCAGGATATCCGTGCGCGCTCTAGACATATTAAATAAACCATGATTTCGTCATCTTACCCAAGAGTCAGGAGCACATGGCTTTATCAATCTTAAGACCTAGGGATTATGCACATAATCATTTAATCATTTTAAAAAATGCATTATCAAAACAATTCCCGTCTGAATTTAAGTAAATCAAATCCTACACATCCATTGTAAAATCTGAAGGAAAGAAATGAAAATAGTACCATTAAATTTTTATGTGAAAATATATTAAACTTTTAAATACTTTTTCCAACATAAGAATATAAGTTGCTCATGTGGAAACCAGATGACTGCATTGGTTTCTATACATATAAGATACTACGGATTAAAGAATTAAAACAAGTCCCCGGTACACAATCATGGAAATCGTGGGAATATCAATTGACAAATCTTGGTAACCGTTAGACCTTCTGACAAATTTCAGTGATATCGCGAGATTTTATAACTCTGGATGGATACGACTAGTTAAATACTTTATTAACCACGGTTATGGAGCTCTGAGATGTTCAATATAAAACAAGTTTAAGAATTTTCATTGAAAATTAACTGAAAGTTTTTGTAATTTTTTTCTTTTTATTATTTTTCTTCACATTTCTTTACTATTCGATTTTAAGTTGTAGAGAAAAAGGGGCTATATTTGGTATCTCCGCTTGTATAAGAGAATTTCTGCAATTTTGTCGATACTAACAAACACATTTTCTTAATACCCAAATTACATATATCTTGCACTATTTTGTGGAAACTTATCTTAAAATATTATTCGCTGAGGAAATTTTATTATATTAGGATATTTTAAGGAAAGCCTATCAGCAAAGATCTTTGCTAAGAGCCCACCTCAAGATGTTGTAATACAACGAAACCTAGGTCGTGGTAAAGAACTTAAAGAAAGTAGAAATAATAATAATACGTAGTTTCATTTAATTTTGATCGATATTTTTTAAGTTAATCGTAGATACCCATTTAGATACAAAAATTTTTAAAGTATTTTTGTATAAAAAAGACGATAAATTCTCTTTGCTCAAGTTTTTTTATCCCGCGGGACACATATATGTAGTTACAGGACGCGTCGCGAATGTTAAGGTTACTTTCCGGTTATGTATCCAATTAAGTGATAAAATACGTGTAGGAACAGAAAAATAATATTATAACTTATAATAAACTCGTTACTGTGGTAACATTTTAACCTATTTCAGGTAAAAACTTTTTTAAAATATACTCACACGAAACTCTTCTGGGACTTAGTTTTCATTTCCCTCCTGTCAGTTTTAATAAGACCGTATTTATTTCCCGTTCTAACAAATTATGTTGATAATTTGTTAAGTTTCGTATGCGCTACGTGCCGCCTTTTTGACCTTTAGATCCTGCCGAGGCTTTCGTAGAAGACCCTTAATTTGTGTGAGCAATATTTCAGCAGCTTGGCTACCCCCTTTTGGTAGCAGGTTAATTCCGAGTATTATTCTCTTTTGAGATGACATTTCATTTTGTGAATATTGCGGTTATATTTCCGTGTGTTTATGTTACGTAACACCAAAATGTAGTAAAGTTAAACCGATAATGTGATAATACTTTTGAATTAATAATGGGTTATTTAAATTTTGAATTGTTTTTCGTATTATTATTAAAATGTAACCTCAATCTATTTTCATTCAGGTACTGAATATCAGTGTTGAATTTTAAATCTGAATCAATACATTAATTTGGTAGTTGACCGAGTAGCGTTTATAAACTCGCGTATAACTTTTGTGGACCTATTTTTCAGTACCTTGATATGCCTGTAATAAACATCCTACACAAACATAGTAGTACTTTTTTTATGAGCATACGTTCACTGTTCACGTTGCCAAGTTATGAAATAAACTCGATACCGACAGCAAAATTTCGGGGCCCATTCAAGTATTCAAAGTCATCTAAAAAAAGTATCCCTCCCCTAAATTTAATTTCCGTATTTCATTTCCTTCCATATCTCTCTCCCTTAACCCTTTTCCTTTCTTTTTCTTCCCTCAATCCACTCACAAAGCTCCTCCCGGCATTTCATTATTATATTATTTTTGTCTTTTTAAAAATAATTTTATTGTGTTTTGTTATCTCATTTTGCTACCTATATTTTCACAACATTGCAAATACCATTGTAGCTTTAACTTGGGGAAACTGTACTTGTAAAAATAAAACGACTAGATATAATATTTGTGAAGTAAGTAAAGAAGTATTACAATCTATTTACTTTCAATCATAAAGATCGAAAAGGGCTCCAAATAAAATTCTATAAACACAACGCCATTTTTACAACAAACTTCTGAAAACAAAGCAAGATTCAATTTTATATTCTGACATGTTCGAATAACCTTTTAATTTTAGGTCGAAACAAACTTTTATAGATTTTCTTGCTATTTAGCTGTTTGCTGCTCTCTAAATATAACGCGAGGACAATGGAATTTGTTTTGAGTGAAACTAAAGTTTTATGAAATAAATTTTGGGTAAAAATACGGCAGATAAAGCGTAAAAAGAATCCAATACATTAGGAAAAACTAACTAATATTTAAGCAATATTTTGTTCATCGCTAGAAAGATATAAATTTTCGAAATGAAAAAAAAAATTTACTGCTAAGTAAGTTTTTGAGAAACATCATTTTACATTGTGTTTTTGTTGCTGCGTGTGAAAGATATTAGAGGTCCGTGTAGCTGTTGTTAAGTAATACATAATTTTTATAAAATATGATCACTTTATCTACGTCATGCTGCTGGCTTAAACCTTCGCTTTCGTTCATCACTTTGGTTTTATGGAAACTGGTAAGTTATTTGAACCCAATATTCATTAAGTTCAAGTAGAACTAACAATACAATAATTCCGTACATATTCAGGAGTATATAAACGATTAAGGGTACGTAGTACTCCTATTAAATTATTTACAAATATTAATATCATTTTTCGATTTGAATATACCGCAAAACTGTTAAATTTCGAATTATTGTTACAGTTTTTCGGTAAACTTTAAGTAAACTTCTAATAACGCTGTTACTTTTATAATTTTGAAAATACGCGTGGTGGGACATATTTTTCTGTACTTTTCAACAATTTCCCTAGAACTCTCTTGGATAACATAATAAAAAAATTGTTTTGCAATCCCTATAACTTGCCCTTTTTATTAATATCGTACACCTACATGAAATAAAGAATTAATTTTTAGTAAATTTTTCTAATATTTTCGAGTATTAACTATAAAGATAGACGCGGATAGAGATAGAGTTAATTTGCTATAGATATTGAGTTAATTTGATAAAGAGATAGAGTTAATTTTCTGTTAAGATAGAGTTTAATTTGCCATAGATTTATAATTAATTTGATTTAGAGATAGTGTTAATATACTATAGAGATAAAGTTAATTTGATGCAGAGATAGAATTAATTTGCTATAGAGATAGAGTTAATTTGCTATAGTAGAGATAGATTTAATTTGCAATAGAGATAGAGTTAATTTGATATAGAGATAGAGTTAATTTGATATAGAGATAGAGTTAATATGCTACAGAGATAGAGTTAATTTGATATAGAGATAGGTTTAATTTGCTTTAGAGATGGAGTTAATTTGATATAGAGATATAGTATATAATTTGCTATATAGATAGATTAATTTTTCTTTTTAAATATGTTTTATTAACCTTTACTAATATAGAAAACGGGAAAGTTTGTTTATTTGGGAACCAGTGCTTGTAACTACATGTCCAATTTCAAAAATTATTTTTGTGTTAGAAAGCCCATGTAGTGAGCATATTTTAGGCTATATGTATTATAATGCAATATTTCTGAAAGAGAGATTACACAGAATTAAGCCAAAATTGCTGTTTAAATAGATGATAAATAATAATGAATAGAGATTTGTTTATGTATTGACTGATCATGCCGTATATTCCCGTATGTATACTCCCTATTCTGAAGAACAATGTCGTTTGGCGAACGGAGCTGAGGCGTTTAGTGACAGCGGTGGAAGAAAGGTTTCAGTATAGTTAGAATAATTATACGCAGGTGAAATCGCGAAACTTAGCTAGGCTTTAATAAAAGCTCATTTTGCGCATTAAACTTCGCTTGTAAATTAAAAAAAAATTATCAAAATACAAAATTGAATGTATTTTACTATCATTTCTTGATAAAATATATAATAAAATATCTATAGCTATTCTAGGAAGTATATGTATAAAAAAATCCGAAGTTTTATGAAATTGATTTCAAGAGATTAACGGCGCAAAACAGAAACTAAATAAGATAAAATGTAACTTATTTTACTTGTTACGTAAATAGGGATAGTATTATAAAAAAATAATCCTTTTCCTAAAATAACTAGAAATTGATCTCACAACTGACAAACAATATATCGAAGTAAATTCTATGGATAATACAAACATTTCTCTAGTTGTACGAAAGTTTTCAGACCAGCGCTTTGCCCATTTATCAACATTAGTCTTCGTACTGCTTCGATCTTAAAGGTCACCCTCTTTTGGGGTGGAATAGTCGTTGATGACAGGGCACTATATCACTTGATTTAGACGCATTTCACCCTCTGTTGCTGTCACTGTCATACCTCCTTTCATTCTGTCCCACATCAATCTCTTATCGTAAATTTTCTTCTACGTTTTGTTAAATTTGATTGTGCTTATCTTATTTCTTAAGCGATATTTCGATTCATCCATTCGTTAAACGAGTTTCCTTCGCACGTGTTACCTTTTATCTCCGATTTATTCAACGTGACTGACTTATCTTTTGCTTTCAACGGAAATCAAATTTCAAGTGACAAAGACGACGTTTTGAATGCAAAAATAAGATCATATGGACAAACGTCAACTGCTATTGCTTAGATTTATTTCTTTGATTGTAATTTTATTAAAATTAATGAATTATTAGATATTTTCACAATGTTTTCGTATATTCATCTGAAAATAGAAATATAGTATCCGCCAAGGAAATATGATCACACATGTTTGGGTACCATACCTCTTTTCAAATAGTGTCGATATTTGAAAATAGCTTAAATTATCGATATATTAAATAAGTTATGGGGGCCTAATGGTAAATAGGCTTTTGGCAATCCTTAATTAATATCATAATTTCGAAGGATAGCTTATTAATCAATATGTATGTTACGTAATAGGAACAAATTTTGACGACATTTGGATATGAATCGTTTATATAGTAAGTTATATACAAATAACAATATATATTATAACTTAGGTTTTTATTTGCAGTATTTTTTGGATTTCATATTATTATCATGAAAGAGTGCTTGGTTGTTTGTTATACTATCACTCCTAAACGACTGGAGAGATTTTCAGGAATCTTGATGTACACATATTTTTTATTTAAATGGACATATAGCTTAATTTTTAACCAAATGAATAGAAAAATGTTAAGATAATTATGATAAATTTTACATTATTTATAAGAAAATGTGTCAAGCTGATATTTCATTACCTTTAATGAAATCCACGCGATCAAAGCCGTGGGAGAATTCATTTGTTTTAATAAAAGTTTCCATCATCGAGTCTGTTTAAAAAGAGTCACGTTTTGTAATGTATATATATGTGTATATATTACAAAATGTGATTCCTCTTTGTATACTTTTTCATAAAATCTTTCATAATTTATGAACCGCTGAATTACGTAATTTAAGTAATTTTTGAGTATATTTTGAAAAACAATTTCAAATTACAACAATATTTATATCCACCTGTACACCACGTAAAACTATTTGACACCGTTACTTATTATAAAATGTATATTTTCATTTAGTAGCCTCTTTCTGTATATTTTCATTTAGTCTTTCATAATTTAGGAATCTCTGATTTTAATTATATAATTTAACCAATTTAAGAATTTATTTTGAAAACCTAGTTAATAATTGTGAAGTTGCAAACAAATTCATATTTTTCTTTTAAATTCCACGAATTATTATTTAAGTTCTTTAGGGTTACATAATTTTTTTTATATGTCTTGCTAGTTGCAATATTCACACTTGATTATAACCTAATAGTAATTTGTGAAAATATGTTTTTTGAATTGATAATGCAATTTAAAAAAAAAATTTAAGTTTCAAAGCATGCAATCGACATTTAAATTGTTTTACATCTTAGTTTCAGAAGGTGCATTCGAAATTTAAGCAGCGTACATTTTACTTTCACAACATGCATTCGACATTTATGTAGCGTACTTTCAAAACATGTGTTCAATATTTAAGTAGCGTTACATTTAATTTCACAACATGCATTCGACATTTAAGTAGTATACATTTTAGTTTCAAATGGTGCATTCGAAATTTAAGTAAATACATTTCACTTTCAAAAATTGTATTCGACATTTATATAGCGTGCATTCTATTTTCACAAAATGTATCCAATATTTAATTGGCATACATTTCATTTTCACAACATGCATTCAATATTTAAGTAGCATACATTTTAGTTTCACGCCATGAATTCGTCATTTAAGTTGCGTATATTTTCTTTTCACAACATGCATTCCAAATGTAAGTAGCGAACGTTTTAGCTTCACAACATGCATTTGATAGTTATGTGGTATATATTTTAGTTTTATAACATGCATTCGAAATGTAAGTAGTGTAAAATTTAGTTTTAATAACATGCCTTCTAAACTTAACAAGCGTATATTTTAGTTTTAAAATATGCATTCGAAAATTAAGTAGCGCACATTTTAGTGTCACATTCGAAATTTAAGATTCAGCTACAAAATTGCGCTGCAAAACGTTGATAAATGCCATTTCTTAGTTATGTTTAAATGTACTCATGTAATTTCCTATTTTCATCAGTTTTCTTCGTAGCTAAAATCGCAAAAAAAAAATAATTACATTCTCTTCAACTTTACTTCCAAAGTTTTCAATGAAGCTTTAATACACTCGACATGGAGAAAATTGTGGACACGCCACAAAACCAAACTTAAAATTTTCCTCTTAATTAAAAACTTTCGAATACACGATGTTGAAATGTTAGGCGGTTGCCCGCGACAACTCCTGGGTTACGTGCAACCAAAATGAAGTCAGTCACGTATTCGTGCAGGAGGCCTGTGCAAATTTTAACACTTGCTAACATTGAAATAAAACTTCTTGTTTAGATTTCATGAGTTGTCTGCGACAATATTTTAACAGTATTTTTAATTGAATACGATAACATCAGGAAAGGAGAATTTTATCTGATGTGATTCGACTGGACTAAAAATTGGTATCTGTGGATATGAAGGTCACAAACCAGGAATTTAGCTATCATATATATGTATATAAAGGTGTCTTAGCGCCGAATTCAAACTTTAAGCTCGAGCAGTACATCAAAATGATAAACATTTTTTTGTACGGCAGCTACGACAGGAGGATGTTGATGAGATAGATGTGTGGTTTCAGCAAGATGGGACCACTACCCACACAACTCGGGTCTCCATAGACACAATTAGAGCGCTATTTCCGAGAAAAGTCATAAGCCGATTTGGAGTTATAATTTGGCCACTCTAATCGCCCGACTTAACCCCTTTCGCCTGACTTTTATCTATGTGGTCATATTGAAATAATTTTTGATACACCTATTATGAATTTGGAGCAGCTGAAGGCTAAAATAATGGAAGAAGCGAGTGCCATCTCAATTAACATTCTACAGTGCGTCATTACAAATTAGCGCTAACACTTTGAGGAGTGCGTTCACCGTAATGGGAGATATCTTGGTAGTGTATTATTCTGTACATAAAATCCGCATAAATGTGCTTTAGTTCATTGTAATTAAAATATTATAATACGATAATTATTTTTTTAAATTTTCACTTAAATCTTTTGCATATATATATATATATATATATATATATATATATATATATATACGTATACATATAAAATATCATGTTTAAAATTCCATAATTCATTCACTTCATATTTAAATATTATCTTTCAAAACTTAATTCAAAAACAGAGATCCAAATAGGTCATTGCTCTTTAGTTTTTCGTTTCTATAGAAAATAACACCACAAGATCTTTGTGAAATCTTGGTAAAGTAGATGAATAAATTTTTGATGTATGTAAAGTTTCTTCTTTTCAAATTTCATGATTCTAGGTTAACGGGGAGCACCTATAGGTTTCGCTTTATTTGCGAGTATCAAAATATGCGGTATGAATAGCCGTATTTTTAGAGTTCTTTTTGATTATATTGACTTAAAACCATGATTTTTTTACTATTCCAAGGGACTGCAAATCTAAGTATTTGATATTAATTTTAACTTGAATCCGCCACGCGGTCATAGGTTTTTTAAGGTTATATATATAAATATATATTATATATATATACGTGTATATGTATATATATGTATATATATATATATATATATATATGTATATATGTGTATATATTAATTGATAGATATCGATCTAAGAAATATGCATCACAAAGCACAGTTAAGCACCATATAAGTTCTAACATACGTCGTCTTTATATTTAAATTTATGTGACAGCAATTTAGTAACGTCGTGTCATAAATCACTCCGACCCCCTTTTCGTCAAACATCATAGGTTAAAACAAAAATAGTAATATTCTTTGCATACATTAATCATAAGCTATTCGTATATTAATATATGAAGCGAAAAAAAAATTATGTGTGTCAGCTCGAACGCGCTGCTGGAGTTTACTTCTTAAGTACGATTGTCTCGGAATGCATAAAATAGGTAACACTGTATAAATATAAATAACATATATCAACATATCTCTTACCGTTAAGGCAGCGTTCATAAGAAACGCATTAGCTCAACTGTTTCTTCGTTGAATTACGTTGCAAAATTGGTCTCCATGAAAAAAAATTTTAACGGGATAATATATAACCTATGCTCATCCTGAAAATTTTTGAAATCGGATGAGTAGTTTTGGAGATTACCTACTACATCCAAACTTATAAAATTTAGCTTTTGTAATGTATGAGTTTTTTTTAATGGGATAATATACAACCTATGTCCATCCTGCTTCCTACATCTAAACTTTAAAGATATAACTTTTTTATAATAGCTGAAAATTTTTCAACAGGATAATACATAACCTATGTCCATCCTGAAGGTCCTTTCTAAATATTGGTGAAATAATTTTTGAAATCAGATAAATAGTTTCGGAGATTTACTCCTACATCCAAACTTACAAACTGTTATACTTTTTTAACGCTCTGAACTTCTGATTTTACTCCTAATAAAACTTCATACCGGAATCGATTGTCACATATAGTGCTATAAGTGACAATCGATTCTCAAAGAGTAAACTCCACCAAACATATTTGCTTACTTGTCTGTCCGCGCTAATTTCTGAAATTCCATGTCTGGCTAAAAAAATATTATTATATTAAAAATATTTTTTCGAACATTATAGGTTATTTGTCATAACGCTGTGATTTATACGGAACAGAGCAGTGCTACAAATACAATCAATATCAGAGAATATTTCTTAAAGATAGGAAGGTAGAAGGGAGAGAAATAAAATGATAATTAAATTTTAAATAATTTATAATGCAAATCAATACATATCAAAATTTAATTTCGCAAAATGCACTCAAAATATGTTTTAAAAAACGTATAACCACTATTTTTAACACAAATATTCACAATAAATAAATGTTTTTTTTACTATTCGGACCACCAATCAATTTCAATTACTAGAAAGTATTATTTAAAAGCACGGATACAACTTAGATTTGTATGAATATAAAACACATGTTAAGTATTAACAAATACCTTAATAACTATCACGAATATAGTAACAGTCACTACACGCAGGTTAAGTGAACAACTTCATCCTATCGATTTTTGTTGCATCGTCCGCGCGCATCGTAAAATTTCACCCTCATCCTTTTTTCATAAGGTGCCTAAAGAAGTATAACTTCAAAAATACTTGAATAATAAATGAAAGTTTTGCAATAAAATTTTAAAAAATGTTGAAGAAAAAAAATTTAATTACAAGCTTTTATTTCACACCGCCATTTTCAATTTCGACTCGAAATTTGTTATTCATTACCTTTAATATCTCCAGATACCAATTTTTTAGCCGAATCGGATTATAATAACCAAAATTTCGCCGGCCACATTGGAATCACCATTATACATTTCTAAATTTAAAACAATTCTCCAAATGCATCATTTATGACCTTTAAAATCCCATGCCGATGAATTGCCGACAAATCGGACGGACAATAATGACAATACTTGTCCGCACTATTGGCGCCGCCATCTTGATTTTTTTTATGAAAATATGTCAAACTGCATTGTCATGACAACTACATATGTATACAATATTTAAATTCGATCGATTGATAAGAAGTGGATTAAAATTTGATTAAAAGTTTTGAATAGGAAAAGCAGTTACGAAGCAAGTTGAATAAAAGTTTGTATTAAGTTCAACGTTACATGAAATATAATGCTATGCATTTTAAATCAAAATGAACAAAAATATTTGGGATAAAATACTGAACAGCATGGTCTTGAAAATCATCAGTTAAATTTGACTAATTCGTACAAGATATAATAGTAACGAACTATCAAATACTTTGTATGATACACGCGAAAGATGAGTTCCGTAATCATAAAATGGAACAATTTTTTTTAAGTGATATTTCGGAAATTAATGTGTTCATGACCCATGATTTTAGTTTCGGATTATTATGTAAAGGCAAACCTATTCAGGATTTTGTCAATTTTAAAGTTTATATTGTACCATTTTGTCATCGCCATAAAATTCATTTTATGATAGTCCGACTGTAATAGTAAAAATAAAATTATTACCAATTTTCTGTTTTTTTTCCGAGGCAACTAATTATATGAAGTGGCAACTAATTATATGAAAACAATGAAATTTCTTCTCAATTAACTCAGATTGGCATAAACATGGACATGGACAGAATAAAGCTTTTATTTTGGACATCAAAAGAAATGTCAATGAAAATAAATTAAGTTCTTCTTTAGTGGGAGAATCGAGAGTTCAAACAGTCAGACTGAAATACAAGCAGTTTTAATAAACTTGGTTTATTTTTAATTTAAACTTTATAATTTATCAACTTAAAATATTAGTCCAATTAACTATTATCGTATAGCGTGTCAAAGATCTAATACCCTAATGAAGTCCCTGCTACATTAAACAAAAAATAAACTTCATCATAAAGAAATGGTATTCAATCTTAATCATGAGATTATTTGCAAGATGTAGTTTATAGTTTTAACTATTACTTGAAAATTTCAAATTTGAAATTCTAATTATTAATGTTCTAATTAGCTGGAAAACAAATATTGAATTTTACTACTTTACGTCACATTACTTGGCCGTATTTTGCTTAGTGCGCGTAATTGTGAAAAAAAATATCACCTACAGCAGAAACGACTGAAACCTCGATGTGAACCTCAAAGCGAATTGCTGAATTCTTTTAACGCAATGATAATCGCCCGCCGGACAATTGAGCGGTCGCAATGCGAGCGCCGACGCGGCATTGTTGACCAAATAATCTCCACCATCCCACATTTCCCTAAACCCTCCGCCGCCGCAGGATTCTCAGCCGCATACTTCTACCAACTTCCAGAGCACGAAATTTACCTAAAAGATAATATTATTTTGTTACGAGTTTAGGTAGAAACCGTCGGCCTTCCGCGGCATGCGATCATTCCAGTTATTTGCATATGATATTAGACCATAGTTACGTGTAAAGTGCGCTTAGCTCCGTGACTACGTGTGAGGTATTAATAACAGGAAGGGTGCTGCTGGGTGGTCTGAAAGCGCGCGAAGTTCCCGGTTAAATACCTGGGTACATATATAATGCGAGTAGGTACCGGAGTACCGGTCGTCAATCTTTGTAAATTTTCTACACCACGCCCTGGCCTGTGTGAAATTTTGAAGTATGCTTCAGGAAGGAATTTTTTTAATATGGAGTAAAATTTAAAAAAAATAATATATCTCTCCATACAAGTAAAATATGGAAGAATATATTTTGAGCACCTCTTCAAGTGCGCCATTGGACAAGGGTATCGAAATGAAATATAGGTTCCACTTACGTTTTATTTTATATTAGGTTTCATGTCTAAAAAGAAAAAAAAATTATAACATCACTCACGTATCCGTCCATTAAGCCCGAATAATACACAAAATCGTCAACGTGGTGTATCGAATTGATCACAAGACATATATTCTTTAACGGCGCCGCGCAGTACGCGGACCCAGGTTCGGTTCCAGGTCGCTCATCGAGCTAGGCTGGACTTTATTCTGGTTGGGTGTAAGAGATTGCTTTCGTAGAAATAAGTCCGCAACATGTACCAATTAAATACATTAAAGTACATAAATAAATAAAATATTTACATAGAAATGTCAAGGGACAAATAGAAACAATGGAGTTTTTATTAAAATTTCGGACCAAATTAGAAAGATTTCAAAATTTATTTTCGAACATTTATGTAAGACAAATACAACAAAAAATTAAGAAAATTAACCTCCCTCCTCTCTCTATCTCTTCGAAACTGATTAAAGTCAAAATTTTGACCAAAACTCTGTTACTAAAAGTTCACCTAAAGGAAAACTATAAAAAAATACTGTATCCCATAAACTTTGAAAAATTTAAGATATTTTACTATACATGATGAAAGATAGATAATATTATTATTTCTATATAATTTAAAAGAAATACTATAGGTACCTAAATGTTTATCGTATCTTATTATGTACAAAAACCTCACAGTGAGAGTTCTGATGGTATTTAAAAATATTTTTCAACTCAGTATTTGAAAAATTTGAAAAAGTTCTAGACAGGTCTACTGTACAGTATTTAAAAAGATTTTTCAACTCAGTATTTGAAAAATTTGAAAAAGTCCTAGACAGGTCTTCAGTCAGATTCTATACAAGCCTTTAGGAAGATCTTAAAATTGAAGTGTTTTGGCTAATTTACTTAGAACATTTCAATAGATATTGATGATCCAATAAACCCTAATCAATCGTGTTCTGCAACGCATGTGACCAGTTTTTTAAATAATTTTTATTCCTTGACCTAAAATAGACATATAATATTATTATTTTTAAATAATTTTTATTCCTTGACCTAAAATAGACATATAATATTATTTTTAAATAATTTTTATTCCTTGACCTAAAATAGACATATAAACCCTAATCAATCGTGTTCTGCAACGCATGTGACCAGTTTTCTAAATAATTTTTATTCCTTGACCTAAAATAGACATATAATGTTATTTACATAAATAAATATATTCAAACATTTGTGGTGTACCTAAATATATTTGGCAATTCGATAACTTTGAAAGTAACCTTATTAGTTTTGAAAAACCCATTCAAAAGTATTGTACTCGATTTCGAATTATCTATTTTAAAACTATTAAAGAATATTGTGTAAAAGTTTCTGTTTTAACACACGCCGCCAATCGTCATAATCAACTACGTGTTTTAGTTACAACACAATCATAGTTATGAACAATACTTTGGATACTTAACTTTTTGGCAAGCCAAATTAACTTTGTGCCCCACAATGTTTTAATTTAGAAAATGTTTTTAAGATCTTCTTTAATTCTTTTTGAATATTTTTTCAAAATACTTCAAGTTTGTAGAAAGAGCTTAAGTTTTACAAAAGAAGTGAAAATTAATTACATATTATAAAATAAAAAGATTAATTATCAAAATTCCTGTGCGGCTGATGTTAGCGAAACTTGATAAAAAAATAGTGTACGTTTGCTTGTTTTCAACACAAGAACTTTACGCCGATTTCGAGGAATTTTGGGCTAAAACCTGAATTAATGTAGAAAATTGACTAGGCTATAATACCATTGTCAAAAAGTTTAACAGAGAGCTAGTGCTGAAAAAGTCAGTCGGATAATATGTACTAACCGTTATTTCGAATCAGCCACGGCTGTCCGACGAGTGTTCGCATCGATGACATATCTTCCAAGTCTTGCTTGGTGCTGCAGAGCCTTACAGGCGATAAGAAATTCTACCTCAAATTTGTACGGGATATGTCTGTATATCAATATTTTTTTTATTTTTTTGGGCACATCTAGATTCCGACCCCCACATTGCTAACTATTATATTAGAATAAGAAGTTTTCATTTACGAGATGTGCTTCTACCACTAGAGCCATCTATACATGATACCATTTAAATGACCTGTAAACTTTTAGAACCCTACGTAAAAGGCTCTTTTTTTAATATTTATAAATATTCGATAGCGAAGTTATTTTCATAAAATAAAATTTAAAAAAGAAATGTAAATCACTGTAAACAGAAGTAAAATCACTCAACGGTTTATGTATTTTGATTCATTTGTTAATTTAGTCTCAAAACTTTGCATTTTTCTCAGTTTTTTTTTAATTTTAAATGCCATAAGTTGATAAAATTAATCTGAATCCTCTTATACCTCATTCATCTAAGCCAAGTTAATTGATTCAATCACAATCATTATTTTGTATTTGCAATTAAGTATTATTTTTAGTCCTAAAATGATTCAATTTACTCCGTTTTTTTTTAAGTTTTAAATGGTGTTAGTTATTTAGGTAGACTACTTATTAAATTTTAATTGATTCCCCAAATGTATTGTTTTAGTACTCCAAAACATAAACCACCCGGGTTGTTTCAGGTCCCCCGTAATATCCCACCACATACAAAAGAGGGGACCTTCGAAGGTCCCCTCATAGTATACCATATCTTCATTCTCAGCGCTTCTACCCAGATGGATTAGAGACTATCCCTTCTCAATGAATTTTTAGGATCTCCATCTTTACAAGAACGCACGTAGGGAACACTGTAAATGACTCAAAGATCGGTCCATTCTCAACCAAGTCTCGGCGACCAAAGATATCACATTCTAAATTACCGCGTGATTCTACTCTAATAACAAAATTCTACCCGCATCATCGTGCTCACTGCAGTGGAACAAAACATGATCCATGTCCTACATTTCGAGACCATAGGTACACGCCGGGTTATCTCTTAAAGCGAATCTATACAAACTGGCACGAAATATGCCATGTCGCGTTAAAACTGCTGATAATTAGTACTAAAATAAAACTATTAAGTTAATGATCCGTAACGAACCAGTACTTGCATAATCGTTCGGATACATCGAGAAAAAATAATATGGTTATTTCCTCCTCTAAATAGTGGCAAATGAACATATAAGCTCTGGAAATTAGCTAGAAAATGTATATTTTTACCTCTTATATAACACAGGAATTCTTGAAGCAGGTTCGATTCAACCTGTTGCTGTTTACAGTCTCAGTGAAACTTTCTCATACCTCATTCATCTGGGTCACGTTTATCGACTCGATCTCAGTCTTGGTCTGTATTTGCATTATAGGTATTAGCGCTCAATCGTGTGTATGACATCCGATTTGAGGGAGTTGAAAAGCCGGTCTTATCATATTCGCAATTGAGATGTTATGATTATTTTCACTTTTCTATTTCCATTCAATATATGGGAAAGCTAGTTTTCCGATCTTTACATATTGAAAGAGATATTGCTCTTAGATATATTTTTGTATTTAATACGTCCTGTTTTACTAAAAATATTATTAGAATATTTTTTAAAATTTTATGAATGTTTATTTTTCCTGACACTAACTTCAACTTAAATGGACATTATTTCATATAAAATTATATGTAGGCGAAAAATACTTTTTAGAGACAAATTATAGTTCTCAAATCTCCGAGAACTTTGCCAATATTTCCATACCGTGACAAATACGTAGAATGTGTTTGAAATTACTAAGGGTTCTGTGTCAAAACAGTATGTACATCTATAATGATGATGAGTATGAGGCACGTTCACGTAGCAGAAAAGAGAATACCGTTTTTACGTCGTTGCTGGATTGCTGGATAGTTCGGGTTCAGATTTTTGAGTTTTTTTGATGTGGGATTTTTTTTGAGACATTGTTCGCTAAAATTAGTTACTGTTCTCAAATAAATTACTAAAAAAATACTACTCAACAAGTACAAAATGGTAGTAAATTTTTCAACTACGACTTCATCAAAATGTCGTCGTTTGCATAACGAATGGAAGCAAATTTTCTGAAAAATATCGTCAAACTGTCTTTTCTTTCATGTTTGAAGTATTCTCGTAGCCCGGATTATCTTACGTTAGATTTTATCAGCCTTAGAAATGAAAATAATATTTTCCTTCGCTCTGAAATTACTTTATTTATTCCGATAACTCCTGACATGACACCGCGTTCATGAGTATTTCTGTTCTTGCCATCAAGCTATGGAGTAAATTAAACGCTGGTATCCGTAATGCACCATTGATTCTTGTACTGAAGGTTGTTTGAAAAAAACATTCCTTAATTCATAACTCCCCATCGTTTCCTTCCCGGTTTTTTGATCCTAAATCCTGTCTCAATCCTTTATACTTTGCGACATGTTTTCATCAATCACTTGTAATTCGTAATTTTTTTGTTAGCTTGCCATTTTATTTGTTATCTTTAAACGTTTTTTTTGTAATTGAGACTGAACCAATTAACTTACAAACTGTTGCAGTATTCCACAACGTTGTGTATTTTTACTTTGTATTTTGGTTGACTGGAAACGACTGCTCCTGTAGCCATAAGTTGTGTAAAGAAATACTTTATCTTTAATAGGTTTATGTATTCAAAACAAGTAAATAAATAAATAATTTCTAGAGTATACTGAGCGTTTTATCACACTTCACACTCTGCGAAATATAGATAAAGTATGATCTGCTACTATGCAATTGAAACTATATTTTCTACTAGCATTCAACAACATCGCAAATATTTGAACAGAATGAAAGCTCTCTTTTGAAAGCTCTCCTGAGCGTGACGTGGGAACCGCAGCTCATGAAAATACAATACATCTATTCTCCAGGACAATATTATATTTAGTTGTTTGTCCCATTTCCCCTGGAATTTTATATTTTCAATATTATTTTACTGTGTCGGTTGAATTAGTTTGATCTTCATGATATAATCTCAATAGGAAAAATGAGTACATATACTGTAATATACATACACGTTTAGAAATGATTTTTTTTGCTATTTAACTGTTATTTGTATATATTATTTATTAAAGGTGTTTTTGTCTTTACGTCATATCTCCCTTACTATTTCATAAAAACCAATGATTGAGCTATCATTTTCAAGATTACCTGCACCTCTAATGACAAAAATACATAAACAATTCAAAAGTAATTTTTTTATTAAAACTTTTCATTTTTAAATTTAAAAAAAAAATTTAAAAATTAAAAAAAAAACAATTTTTAAATCAAAGGTGTTTTTTATCGTCACGTCATATCTCCCTTAATACTTCATCAAAACCAATGATTGAACTATCGTTTTGAAGATTACCTTTGCTGTTAATGACGAAAAATAAAGACACAATTCAAAATTGTTTTTAACCAAGTTTTTTAATTCATATATATATATATATATATATATATAAATATATATATATATATATATATATATATATATATATTATTTCACAAAGGTGTTTATATTCTAAACATTTGAAAATCAATTTAACTAAATGTTATAGAGTTTTCCCTTTACTTCATTATGTTAGATATTATATAATATTTATTGTGCTAGAAGTCCATACTACTAATGATTTATGACAAGTAAAACCATTTTACTTAAAATAGGGCACGGAACCCTCAAAGCACGAGCCTACTATATAACTAAATTAAACTGTTTAACTAAATAAAATACTTTTCACTTACTTATTTTCACATTAAATCACCATTCGGTGACTTGCAATTTTTTTGCACAGGTCAACTAATTATTCAAAATAATCATGTATAAATTTATGACGTCATTTGAAAAAATGGCAGATGCGGAGTTCAAAAAAAGTAATTAAAAAAAACCTTTCTTCCACAGCATATATTATTTTTAATTGTACATACAATATTACGAAGATATAACAATAATCATCACTATTGGGTAGATCACAAGAGATACTGCTTTTGGCGGCGCGGCGTATCGCGGGGTTCGATTCTCGGCCTCTCGCCAAGCGGGGCTGGACTGGTGTTCTAGTTAGTTGTAAGAAATGGCTTTTGTAGCAATAAGTCCGCTATATGTATCAATTACATACCCTAAAGTAAATAAATAAATAAACAATGGCGACTCGAAATTATGCAAGTAGCCCCATCATTAGATACATGATATTATAAAGTGGCTCGTATTTATGTTGTAAAAATATTACATTTTTAAATAATATTTATATTTTCTCAATTCCTTTTTATTTTTTATTTAATTGCACTCTGGAATAATAAATATATTAATTGAAATATATAGCACATATTTTCGATTCTGCATTTTGAAAATATCGTCAGAAGGCTGTTGTAATCCATTGCGACTAGATAATATTACGTCGCGTTTTTCTTATTACTCTTGAAAGTTTCAACGTTACCGCTTAAGACGTGAAACTTCTTTTAAAAAAACAGCCAAATGAGAATCTGGCTTACACGATGAATATTCTGTACTTAGTTTGAAGCGAAACTATTTTATTTATCAAAACCCAATGAACTTACTCGGTACAATAAACATGTAATAACACCTAATATAAGTATGATGACATGTATCTATGTATATATATATATATATATATATATATATATGTATATATATATATATATATATATATATATATATATATATATATATATATATTATGAAAATCTTAAACACCGTGGTATTTAGGACTATTGATGTAATTTTTCAGATTGTTACAACTAGCTCTTTCAAACAATACAGATTATTGTAGCACCATTGATGTGATTTTTCTAAAACATTGAGTAAGCTTTCATAAATCATGTACTTTATAATTTTTGATTCAGTAATTTCTGAAATAATGGAAGTAGAATTTAATTTTTTTGCATATTTTTCAGTATATCTCTGAAAATACTCTGTCTGAAATTAAGCAATAAGTATTTTCAGATCCTTACAACTAGCCCTTTCAAACAATACAGATTATTTAAAGTATAATAATTCGAATATTAAATTTACCCCTGCTTCTTAAATTTTTACTTAAATATTTTTAAGTTTGAGTTATTGAGGTATATGCGAGTTAATAAGTTTATTACTGTACTAAATTTCAAGTTTCTATGTCAAGTCGTTTTTGAAAAGAAAATGAGTACCACAGACGGACACGTGAGTGATCTTAAATGATTTCCGTTTTACCTCTCAAGGTACGAAACCTTAAAAGCTAATTGCTCAAAAATTAATGTCTCTAAAATTGCACTCAGAAATATTAACATATCGTCTTCATTATGATGAACATAAATAAATTATGAAATACAGGGAACGAAAAAAATGGGTAAACTGAAATGAGATAATTTCGGAACGGTCTGGCCGAAATTTTGATTTACAACAAAAAGCTATCAGAAAAATAAAATGCCAGATCGTTCCGCTGTCAGATTGACTGTTTAAATTCGCGGACACTATCTATTTTATGGCCAGAGAGTATAGAAGGCCAAAAACTTTGATGGTACCACAGAGGCAGTCTTTAAAGACACTTATTACTCTATAAACAGACTGACATTAATTTATTTAACTTCAGATAATGCTATTTAGAGGTTCCTTTTTGTGAAATTACTTAAATAAGGACATAATTATTTGACATTAATACATCTTCTTTAAACAAAGCATTGATGTAATTGTTTTTGGCATCCGTCGCTACGAAATGACAGCAAGCTTTCAGCTAAAATAATGCTATCTCTCATCAGAGCGGCATAAACAACAATAGAAGGGAAAAGCGAAATGGAAAAGTGTAAAAGACTAGAAGATTTTCCAGTAAAATTAATTACTGAAAAGCTAAAGTAACAAAGGGAATATTTATCTAATTGATATTATAATGAAAAAGTTCGAAGCTTCATTCATCGGTAATGAAATAAAATATTTGAAATGTTGCGTGAATATTTTCTTATTTAAATAAACTTTATAACGCGGAAAATTTTATGGGTTCTATTCATAAGCCACGTTTTTGAGACGTACTTATACGTACTGCCGATGAAGCTTTTACATATCACCACAGTATATCATCATTCTGTATAATAGGAGGATGACAGTAAAGCCTATTTAAATTGAAGAAAAAAAACAATGTGGCATGTAGACGCGGGTGCTTTGATCGTGACAATATCTGCTTGTGACGAATTAAATTAAACTCATTTTACAATGCAATGTGTTTTATTTTATTACGTGCAATGAAGATAATTATGAAATTTGAACGTAATTAATCAGTAATTGAAACACTAGAAAAACATTGCATATCTAAGGCTTTTGTGACAGTTTTCAATTGTATGTTTACGATAATTGTTATTTAAGGCTAAAAATATATAGTCGTAATATAAGTAATAGATATTACAACGAAAAAGTTTGAAGCTTCATTCATCGGTAATGAAATGAAGTACTTGAAATGTTGCATGAATATTTTCTTATTTAAATAAACTTTATAACGAGGAAAATTTTATGGGTTTTTGAAACGTACTTATACATACTGCCGATGAAGCTTTTACTTATCTCCAGAAAAGTTAGTGTATCATCATGCTGTATTATAAGAGCATGACAGTAAAGCTTATTTAAATTGAAGAAGAAGAAAAACAGCGTGGCATGTAGACGCGGGTGCTTTGATCAAAAAAATATCTGCCTGTGATGGATTAAATTAAACTCATTTTACAATGCAATGTGTTTTATTTTATTACGTATAGTGAAGATAATTATAAAAGTTGAACATAATTAATCAGTAATTAAAAGACATGAAAAACTACGTATATCTAAAAGTATTTGTGATGGCTTTTAATTGCATTTTTGCGACAATTGTTGTTTAAGGATAAAAATATACAGTCGTTATGTGAGTGGATATTATTGGATCCAATCTCTCAAAATATTATCTCGAATATATATTATCTCTACAATATTATCTCGAATACACCAGTAATAGTTTCCTAAAAACACACGAGAATAAACAAGCCAATTTCTGTAATACTAATTTTTGGGCATGAATATCTGTTATGCTGATTAAGACGTTATCAGGTCAAATAAAAAAATAAAAACAAATGTGATCCTCATCCACGTAAGCTCACGGATGATAAAACAACATCGTGAACGGTTTATGTTAGTTAATAATTTATAGCAATCGTTAGTTGTCTGGAAATATACTCTTTTCATCTTGTTATTCTGATCAAAACTATACTTTCACTAATATATAGTAACATATTAACAAGTTTTCCCTTTTTTTCATTTTACTGTACATAAAACAACACAAAAATAAATGTGTAACTAAAGGGCCGAAAATCTGTGTCCACATGACGATGTATCGACGAATTAGGCTTTGAATAAACTTTTTGACATATTGTAAGCGCTCGGACAGTTCCGCCGTCAATCGGATATGTTCGGTATTTGTTTCCTCAATATTTACACAATTTTAACGAGACAAGATGACTCGGATAAAGAATATCTATTACTGCATAAAGAAGTGACACTCATCTCCCCCGCCAGTTTCATTCATCCGCAGATGCCGAGTACGATCAGAAGTACGCCTTCCTAGGTTGCCGCTGTCTGCGTGCGCTTGTGTATTGATTCAATTTTGCAATGTTTTTTTGAGTTTTGTATAATTCAGTCTTAATTGATAACTATTTATAATAATTCAATAGTACTTTCCGTTATTGTGCTGTGCGCGGGTGCTTAAAAAGCAATAAAATGACTAAAGATAGGAGATTGTTTTGTCTCCCTCTTTTTGTTTGTTGTAAATAATTTTGTTTTGTATCACCAACTTATTTGGTTAGTACCTATAATTTTATGTCTACAAATATGTCACTGAGCAGTTTTAAATTTCAAACTGTTCTTAAAAGTTATTGTTTTGTTTGAACGCGATGTGGTCGGAAAACGTATCCTTGTAGTGTCGGCCATAGGCTTATTATATTGCTCATTAAGAGATCTTTCACATAATGTTTATTAAGAAATCTTTCAAATCTAATAAAGTCAAATATACAACGAAGACAATATTTCATTGTATCACATTTATAAACAATCAAAATTCCTTTTTATTTAAGATTTTATATAGTTTTTAGGATCCACACTATATGACTATATTATTTTTATCAAATTATTTTCACTCAATTAAATGTATAGTATAAAATATTTATTTACATAATTACATTTTTTATAGTTAGGTAATAATAAAGACGTACGCGCCAGTACAAAGTTATTGTGCCAGCTTGTCATCGAGACAGTCATTCGATCGACGCTATTGGTCAGAAAGAGAAACAGCTATTTTGCTGATGTATAGCGTCAACTCGCTCGATCGGCGCGATTGCACACAATGATCGAGGCCGATATGTAGTATTAGTAAATAGTCTTTACCTGCACGCTGCGACAGCCCTACCTTAATTTACTGCGTAAACACATAAACGGATACGGATAGACGAGTACGTTTGTATTACAAACGTACACAGATCTTAAAACGAAACATATAGCTCTATTATATAGTATTTATAACAGAGAGTATTTTAAACTTAAAATAAAAAAATAGCCTAGTGCGAATCATATTCAATTGATGAGATTTTCGTATATGTGAAACTGTAACATTTTAATTTTGCTATAAATCCATAAATCATTTTGATATAAAGAATCTCTATTATTTATATATGTATTACGAAATGATGGATAGAATTTATAATTTTGTTTGCTATTATTAAAAATTGTAATTTCGATTTGTACAATTGAATTCTTTATGACAATGAAACTGGCAAAACTTGGAAACAAATTTGAGAGTATTTTATGAATAAGTCCAATTACGTTTGCTTAATTATAGTGGTCAACTCTCAAGTACGTTTCATCATAGAAAATTTAAATCGACCTCAAGTACAAAATATATTACCATTAAGTAATGTTAATCAACAAATATTTACTTTTAATTTTGGTTAGCTGAAGTAATTACTGACTGATGATAAGTGGGTTATTTACTTAAATGTTCCTATGGGTTATTTACGTTTCAGTACCTCAGCCTGAACCGAATATCTCAAAGACAGTAACTGAGCTGCTGCTGAAATATCAAAGGCGTTATTAAATTTGAGTCATTTTTGGAGGAATTTAGAGAGAATGCAGACATTTACCATCAACAATAAGATCGACAAGCTAACAAGTTAAGCAGTCTACAGAACAGAGTTTATTTTCTCAATGATAAAGCTAGACCGTAAACCGTAAACGGCAGAAGGTAAAAAATTACAGGAGTTGAACTGGGACTGGTCCACTTTATTCACCCAAGATTGCAGCATCTGGTTATCATTTGTTGAGGGCTTTAAGCAATAATTTAGAGAATAAAACAATCGAGAGTTTTCTTTTCCTTTTTCTAGCCAAGTTATAGAAGTTTGAAATTACTACGATATAAACGATCGCTTCTAAGCTCGCGCTCAAATGTCGGGTGCAATGTTTGAGCGCGATTTCCTCCCCATCGAATTTAAAGACGTTTCGTGTTGAAAACACTGGCTCTTACATCAATTTGATGTTAAGGTAAGCAGCTAATATATTTGATTAAATTCAGGATCAGGTAAAACTTACTTCTCACGAAGAGTAATACACAATAGCGAAAAAATTAAAGTCCATAATTAAAATGTTACTGCTCTTTTATTGTTTTTATTTTGTTTATCTTCACCTATTAATAAAAGGAAGTACTTTAAAAATAGAAAAAAAAAACTAAGAATATACTTTTAAAATTCTATACATGTAGACCTAAAACTCTAAGTTAAGTGTCCAATATCGGTACCGACACTTTTGTACTCAATACCTTTTAATCGATGCTTTTTCTGTCGATACCGATATTTTTTATATTCGCTACCATTAATCGATACTTGTACACTTATGAATACTTTACAGCAGGCATCTCTTTTATAGTAAATCTGTGTCGAAAATCTAACCACAATATAATACAATATTACAAAAATATTGTCACATTGGCGAAACTATTCTGTTGGTAATTCGAGAAAAGGCTTTGCTTGTTTGATCCGCTCCAACGAAAATAATCAACTTAGCGCTAAAGCACGCTTCAATGCCTAAGCCCGAGCCAAGAAAGAAATGGATCAAGTATTATTTTTAAGTAACTAAACGAGGGAAGAGGGGAAGTTCAGAACATTATTAAGTTTCTGCAGTTTTAGAAAGTGTGACAGACTGACGGGCACACATACAAATATAATGAATTTATTTATTAATGCTACCATGATCGCTATGCGTGGCATTGTTTTATCCATATTTGATACTTCATTGGTGTAGTTAATAAAGAAAACGTTGCCCAAAAATATATATACATACATAAATATATACATACATACATACATATATATATATATATATATATATATATGTATATATGTATGTGAATACACATATAAGGTAAATCCCTTTGCCGTATCTGCTTACATGCACGAGATTTTCTTATTAACTACGAATTTTGTTCCGGTTTTCGTGATTTAATTGTACAAATATAAATATTTTTTGAAAATTCCCTAACCTGTGACGATGAGTGTCGCTGAAACCGGAAATAGCATTTGTCGGAAAGATATCTAGGTGTGTGCTGCTTAAAAAAGATATACATGGATACTAGTCAAAGATAAATGGTACAATCCACAGCAACATTATTCCTTCTAAAAAGTTCAACAACGAAGTCCGTGGCAACATATGCGTGCAAATTACATAAAATATAAAACAAACGATACTTTCTTGAAAAAGAAAACAATTTTTGAACTTACTTTTCAAGAGTTTATTCAGCAAAACTGTTTCAATTCTTATTAAATTAAGTTTTCTCAACTTATCGTGATCAAATTCGTCTCGTGTACTATATTTTTAGCTTCACTTATATGTATGTATGTTTGAATGTATGTTTGTATGTATGAATGTAACGGAATTTTCAACTAAATTTTCACCCACTTCCAAATGTCCGGATTATTTAAAATTTTGCACACATATCAAAAGCTGATGACAATACAATCATTTCATAGTCATAATGTGGTATTCTCACTAAGATCAACTCAATAAAAATACCTAAATTTTTATTACAGTTTAAGTACGCTAAATCGACATTAAATATTGTTCCCCATCGGAAAATTTAAGTCGTCGGATGGTCTCCGATTAGAAGAAATTGATTACTCTATGCTAACAGGGAGAGTTTCACGTAATGGCCTCGCCATTAGTTAGATAAAGTGGTTAAGTTAAGCGAACATGAATAAAAAAAAATTAAGTTAAATAAAGATTTCCTTTTAAGATTAAAAAAAATTAAATTGAAGTTAAAAAAAACTGAAAAACAAACGTTTCTAGCAATATGAACTAAAAAATCTTTAAAAATAAGAACTTTAGTCGAGAGCGAAAGGATGTCCCGCCTGATTCAGTATAACTTATTTTTTCTACATCAGTTTTCGTAAATTGCACCCCACGCATTGAACTTAATTTTTTTTGTCAATCAGTTTATTCTTATTTTAAGCATATTAACAAAATTAAGTTATATCGAGTTACGAACAACTTATCGCTCTTGACCAAAATCCTTTTTTTTTTAAGATTATTTCTGTTTTTTAGTTCATATTGCTACAAAACGTGTTTTTTTTACTTTCTTTTAAACTGTAATTTCATTTAAGGCATAGTTTGAAAATAATGACCGTATTTTAAGGAAGCAAAAGACACCGTATTTTATATGGTGACAAGTGAAAAATCTTGAAAGCTTCAATACTTGAAAAACCTGCCTACCCTCGTGAGCCAGGGAGGGTCGCTAGTACATTAAAAAGGGATAAAATTACCATTCGCAAAAAGAAAAGCCTCGTGGCATTAAGCTAAAATAAATTAAAAAGGCATTATTAATAAAAATGAAATTTGCACAAAATTATTGCGAAATGAAAGCATTTGAAGCATTAAGTTTCATTGTCGACAGACAAAAAAACCCAATTTTTCTTAGCAATATTCATTAAATTAATATAATCTTCGTTTGTTGGTTTTCGGCAAATTAATTTTGCAAGCAAATTTTCTGCTCGTTTGCAGTTGTTAGTATTACTTTTGCTTTTGATTGTCGAGTTTTCTGTAGCATTTGTTGTCGATTTTAAGATACGAGTATGTTACATTATAAACTGGGGTATTGTAATCTAAAACTTTTATTTATCTGTACATGTAATACAATTATAAACTTTGCGTCTTAATGAAATTGCATTGACCTAATACGCATGGAATATGTTTGTTTTCACACCCATGTCTCAAAAACTATTGACCTAATATGCATGGAATATGTTTATTTTCGCACTCATGTCTCAAAAACTATTGCCCTAATACGCATGGAATATGTTTGTTTTCGCTCTCATATCTCAAAAACTATTGACCTAATATGCATGGAATATATTTATTTTCGCACTCATGTCTCAAAAACTATTGACCTAATAAGCATGGAATATGTTTGTTTTCAGACCCATGTCTCAAAAACTATTGACCTAATATGCATGGAATATGTTTATTTTCGCATTCATATCTCAAAAACTATTGACCGAATACGCATGGAATATGTTTGTTTTCGCTCTCATATCTCAAAAACCATTGCCCTAATAGGCCTGGAATATGTTTGTTTTCACACCCATGTCTCAAAAACTATTACCCTAATACGCATGGAATATGTTTGTTTTCGCTCTCATATCTCAAAAACTATTGACCTAATATGCATGGAATATGTTTATTTTCGCACTCATGTCTCAAAAACTGTTGACCTAATACGCATGGAATATGTTTGTTTTCGCTCTCATATCTCAAAAACCATTGACCTAATACGCCTGGAATATGTTTGTTTTCACACCCATGTCTCAAAAACTATTGCCCTAATACGCATGGAATATGTTTGTTTTCGCTCTTATATCTTAAAAACCATTGATCTAATACGTCTGGAATATGTTTGTTTTCACACCCATGTCTCAAAAACTATTGCCCTAATACGCATGGAATATGTTTGTTTTCGCTCTCATATCTCAAAAACTATTGACCTAATATGCATGGAATATGTTTATTTTCGCACTTATGTCTCAAAAACTATTGACCTAATACGCATGGAATATGTTTGTTTTCGCTCTCATATCTCAAAAACCATTGACCTAATACGCCTGGAATATGTTTGTTTTCACACCCATGTCTCAAAAACTATTGCCCTAATACGCATGGAATATGTTTGTTTTCGCTCTTATATCTTAAAAACCATTGATCTAATACGTCTGGAATATGTTTGTTTTCACACCCATGTCTCAAAAACTATTGCCCTAATACGCATGGAATATGTTTGTTTTCGCACTCATATCTCAAAAACTATTGCCCTAATACGCATGGAATATGTTTGTTTTCGCACTCATATCTCAAAAATTATTGACTTAATACGCATGGAATATTCAGATAAAACATAAGTGAAGTAACATTAATTGTTTATTTTATCACATTCGTTTCTTAGTGAATCAAATTTAATATGTGTGCAAATTTAATATTTAAAAAAACTCATTTACATTGTATTAGTGTCAAATAAGTGACAAAGAAGTGCTTAGCTGTAATTGTTACAGTAAATACTTTTTATTAAATTAAATAAAAATATCCTTTGACCTTGATGATACTGATAATTATTTATTAACTTTTATGTATAGTATATATGGCGGACTTGTTGCTACATGAGCACTCTCTTTCCGTCAACCATAACAATCTGTGTTGAAATTTAGTTGGTAGACTGTAAAAGATTTTACAATGAAAATTCTTTCAAGTACATTAGGCGAAAAAAAATTTTAAAAAATACAAAAGTAAAGTAAAAAAAAACTATTCACATGATTTGAGATGGAAAAGACAGGAAATGACAAGGACACAAAGGAAAAGGTTTCAGGAGAGGCAGGACTTTTTCACTCGATCTTTGAAAATATTTAGAGACGTGATTTTTCTGATATCAGGATCCAGGTGATCCCAAATTTTTGCTGCTTGGACAGTGAAAGATTTTTCGTAAGAGGTAGAGGTATGTTTAGAAATAAGTGGGGCTAGTAAACTTTCAGATCGTAGCCGAAGGCCGTGAGCTGACAAATCTTTAAATTTGCCACTAAGATAATTTGGAATATGAGGATTTTTTAATATATTAAAATGTAAGTATGTGAATTTGGCGTCGATCACGGATCTTCAGCCATATGAGAAGTGACCTGTATTCAGAAATATGGTCATATTTTCTGAGGCCAAAGATATACCGGATAAATTATAACAACATTGTAAGCATAAGAAACCGGATAACTTTCGACCGCAAAAACTAATCAGGGATGTCGAAGACCGCCCTGGCCTAGTCTAGAGATAAGGAGAAGAAAAATTGGTACATTTTTTTGCTTGCCGCGTTGTACTGAATTTTAAATGACATAATTATACCCAGTTGACTCGTTAAAAATTTCCGAAGTTGTTAATGGCAATATTCTAACAGATCACAGAGACAAATTGGGATATGAATTGTATAAAATTAATAATTTATCAACATCTGATTTTTTGCTAAATTGTGGAAATTAACGAACAAGGTCTTTTTATCCAGTAGTTCAAATCACTGTGTTTAATTTGAAAAAAAAATGTATAAAAATATACACCAATCTCTAGACTTAAATGTTCCCCTCTAAAAAATAAAAGGATCATACGGAACGAGGGCGTTTGCTGTTTGTTCACTGATAAAAATTCAATAGAGTTTAATATTTTTCTCGTGTGCCATTTAGAAGAAATTTAGATAGCTAAATAAATTTTCCTAAAATGTTTACTGAATATTTTTAAGTTATATTTTTACGAAAATAATTATGCAGACCATCTCGTAAAGCTCCGTGTGCACAAATAACGTTTAGGCTTAAGGGGTGGCATTTAGAAGTAGCATTTATAATCTAGTTACACGCGACTTTACTTGCATCATCAGCAAATTTTCTGACAAATTGTACTTAAAACTATCCGTTTTGGAAGTAGGAGAGTGCAAACACACAATTACGCACACATATGTAGTATACCTATAAAGGTATGTATATAAAACTTTAATATAGTTGATCAGGTTACAGATCTATATGAATATTTTTGAGGCATATCCTTAAATGCAGGTAAGCATGAAGAGCCATGATGGCGCGATGATGGTAGAAACATTAGGAAGCGGGAGAACTCAATTTGTTAGAATGATGTGAAAGTCCATTTTTAGATTGACACCAATCGTGGAAGTGGTTAACAACACAACTTCTACGTTAATCAAATGCATAAAAAGCCAGTTTTAATTAATTACATTATGATATACTGCTGTTTTTAGAATAAAAATATTTCCTTAAACAGCATGAATTTAGTCTGGAAAAGTTATCATGTTTAAATTTCCTTTCGGATCAAATGATCACATAATATATTTGGTCCTATATACTTAAATATCTTTTAAATCGATTGATTCATTTCATCCTCAATAAGATATGCAATATTCGTACATTCAACATGTTTATTTAATTTATTTTTTCAATAAAATTTCAGCCTACACGAATAAATAATGCCTAAAATGACGTAATAATATTTTCAGTTTTCAATCCTGAGTTTTCCAGTTCTGGTGAAGTATAAAGATTTTATTGACTTCATGTACATTTATATTTCCGACAATTTTTTAATATAAATATACATTTGACGGAAGAGGAAACTAGAGGAGGGAAGGATAGAAGACAAATTAATGTGTAGTTCGAATATAAGCTAATGATATATAGGGTTTTTCTCGCTAAATTTTCACTTTACTTTCTTCTTAAAGTAATATATATAATAATGGTACATTATTATAAAGGACACAGCCACTTATTTGAGGTTAACATTCGTAGGATCGTTTTTGCCATGATTTTTTCTTTAAATTACATCAAATTGGGACATCACTATATGGTTGTAGAAAAAAATTGGGCAGCCATATATTAAGACCCACTTAAAATATAAAAGGTCAAGTAAAACCGAACAATGGACCGAGAAATTGATTTGAAACAGAATCGAGGTAGTTTCATCGAAAGTGGCATATGTATGGGCGACCTGTTGATTTCCGCTCCGTATAGTCCTACATTCCCGACCCTTATTCACTGCCCGCTCACCGCGGCTCGATTCAGAAATAAAACGATACAGGTACCAACTTATATATTAGCTGTGTATATTATTTATTTATTTCGGCCAATATCGTTTGTCGTATTGGTCTAGTTTATTACTTAATGGAATAATATGGTCGAGACTGTATTGATTTGGACCTTTCCCTAAATATTAAGGTTTACTTTATTAGAGAATTCAAAATGTTTAATAAAATTTATAGGTATCTTACATTGTGGCAACCTGTAGGTCTGATTGGTGTTTGCTATAATGGTATTTTAAACTCTCTTTCTCACTAGTTTTAGTTATGCTTTAAAATTTTGCACATGTATATAAGTTTTATTACAATGCGGTATGTCTGTCTATCTAATACTGTTCCAAACCTGATATGGCGGATTATCTTTTTCTTCATAATTCTTTGTTGTGGGTATAATATATATATATATATATATATATATATATATATATATATATATATATATATATATATATATATATATATATATATATATATATATATATATATATATATATATATATATATATATATATATATATATATATATATATATATATATATAATATATGTATATATATATATATATATATAAAATTTTACCACTGAAAATAAAGCCTGCCTTCCCCCATTAATCATTTTCTATGCTAATTCATCTCATAAGTTGTAAACTTTGAAGCAGTGTTCTGTAATGTCTGTAGAGATTAAAAGAACATGAAATTCGTATTTGAACAAGTTGTCGCTGTGGTGTATTGGATTGATCACAAGGCTTACGTTCTTCGCAAGGACTTGGGTTCAATTTCAGGTCGCTCGACGAGCAGGGTTGGAGTGATGTTTAAAATCACGTAGCTAAAATGCCATAGTTCAATGATGGCAAACAGGCAGCAGCGTCACTGTTATGTGAATCTGTGTACTGCGATGGCCAAGTTGCGCTTTCAGTGCGACAATTATGGGTATTATCTCTAATCACACGCACGTCGGAGAAACGCATGTCCAACAGTGGACTTTGGCAAGCTGTCGAATTGAACAATTAAATGGCGAAGCCGAAAAATTTAAATTTTACACTGCCTTTGTCCTTATGATCCTTATTCAAAATTGTTCTTACAAATATATTTTTCATGAAGCGAATAACTAAATATTCCATAAAATATATTATCAAACTCCACCTCAGCAACAAGAACAAGAATCGTCTTGCAAAGTAATCGTAGACACCCGTAGACCCAGGGCCACTAGTGTGGGAACCAACAGATGGGCGGGCGGTAATTATGCGACATTTTTACGTAAATTCGTGGGGCATCTTAAATCGATTTGTCGCCTTCATTAAATCAGAGTTGTTTTTGTGAAACTTAGCAACATAATGTTATTCTTCGCTTGGAAACTTTTAAGTTTCGTCAATCTATTAGATGAAGTACATTCAGTCTAAGTTTATTGGAAGAAAAATTTTTTCCACATATAAAGTCCAGTTAAAATAACACGAGATTTAACTTCTGATAAGCTTGCATGAAATATAATTCGTGTAATAAATTGAGAAAATTTTAAAAAATCTACCATATTATTTACCTTATATTAATTATTTCCAAAATTACCATACCATATTAAATTTACCATATTAATTTATTTCAATTTAACATATCATATCATATTACACTTAATTAAAAAATAAAGGTTAACGTGTGCGGAACTTCATGCAATGAGTGTTTCGTAGCAAAGTATATATTATATTTTAATAATTTAGTATTTATATTTCGCCATAATTTTACATTTGACTTAATAACAAAGTAAAATATTCAAAAAAACCTGTTAAAAAAACCACGAGCGAACTCGCACTACGAGTGTTCCGTAAATATTTAGGCATTTATAAAAATGTAGTAGCACATAATATTCCTATCACAAAAAATTCATTTCTTACTAGGAAAACTAACTACTGCGACAGACGCATGTTTATACTAGTTTTTTTATATAATGTAACTATGCTTAATGTAACATTGCTTTTTGCCAAATTTCATGATTCTAGGTCAACGGGATGTACAATATAGGTTTTGATTTATTTGCGAGTATCAAAATATGCGGCACAAATGGACGTATTTTTTTATTGTATTAACTCAGAAGCTCATTTTATAAAACTCCAAGAGACCGTAGACCTAAGTATTTAATATTAATTTCAACTTGATACCTCCACGCGTTGTTGAGAAAAACACCACAGGGGTCTTAATAGACTAACGGAAAACGAAGTGATCCTGTAAGGGTTCATTTTTACCTTTTCAGATACGGAACCCTAAAAATAATAACGTCATTTGTTTATTTTAATAGGATGAATTTATATTAATTATGTAATGATTACTCTTCAGCAATCGTAAGCGTATTGGTTTTAGTTAGATTGTTTAAAACACGAAAACTGTCAGAGGTAATGTTAGTATGATAATTGTTAGCTGTTATAGACATCATCACCCAATTTTTTGTCTCATTTTGGTCATATTTTTCTTACAAATTGTGTGGGGATATATTCGTACACAGATTTTTTAAGATTTTTGAGACTTCAGAAGAAAAGGAAAGATTTCTTTTGAACAAAAATTTTATTAAGACTTCATTCGATATAAAACATTTTGTTCGTTATAATTTTTTGGCCTACTCCCTCAGTTGTTAAGACTGTTACTCATAATCCAAGTTCAAATGGCTTCCTAAATGTGTACGAATTTGACAACTTTCTTTATCAAAATAGTATGAGAAAAATGTCTGTGGCATATATACCAAAGGTTTTTTATATGTATTTTGGTTTTCCAGTCTCAGTATAGATTACGATACAATATAGGATTTGAAGAGTACTTTGATCATCCAACTTCAATAACTTCGCAATCATAAAAAAAACGCTTAAGTACGCGGATTATGTATAAGATGAAAATTATTGGACGACTGAGTTAGATATTCACCTAATATACATATATACATATATATATATATATATATATATATATATATATATATATATATATATTAAATAATTTTATTCAAAAACATTCTTAAAACTGTAATATATTATTAATGTTAAAAGAAATGAGAAGGGGTGAATATGAAGTTTCTTCAAATTTCTAGAACTTTCTAGAAAAAACTGGAACTTTCATATTGGACTGGAACTAGAATTTTCACATTTTCGAGGTCGACTATTTTCAATCCCCATATCTTCCACGTCCTTATAGTCATCGACGCGCAACAACCACATTTATATATATATATATATATATATATATGTATATATATATATATATATATATATATAAATATATATGTATATATTTTTTATGTTCAATAAAAAACCTCTCTCTAAGAAAACTAAAAGTCCTCGTACATCGAGCTGAGAGTTGAATTGAATTATATTTAATTGTGTGTACTTACAAATTTTATTTCTATCACATAATTGTTACAATATATAATTCACTGAAACAAAAAATAATTACCACTCCTTTAATCAATCATTGATCCTTGATCCAATTATATTACGCACATTTAAACAATCGTCATCAGCACTGTCTCGCTCTGTATTTCATTTATGAAGGTAGGCTGGTCCTCTCCAAAAGCCGGACCGGGATTATTACGCTCTATGGACCTACGATCGTTAGAGCAAAAGTTATTGTAGCACATTAATGTCAGTTTTAGTTTAGGTTCCATTATGATGAAATGTTAAAAGAAATTTTAGTTGATTTTTTTGAAATTTAAAAAAAAACATATAGTTTTACATAACTATATGTTTTTTTTTTAAATTACCTCCTCATTAATCAAACTCAGGGATTTTTTACGGACGCCATCAAATAAAAGGTAACCGAAAATGTCTTGTTATCTTTTTGACACGATGTCTTCTTTGACACAAATCGTTTTGCAGCGTCTCGTCATTCTTTCTAACTTTTTAAACACGTTAACAGCAATTAGTAAGTATTTCAATGAAAAATGGTTTTGATCAGTTTGTATTAATAAATTAAAGGAACAACAAAATTATTTTCTTCACGTCTGTAATAAAATCTTCTTCATTAAATCTTTATTACTGAAGGTAATGCTAGTCTTGAGGTGCCTTGGTAGAGGAGCTGGTAAGTTGCTTCCATGCGGCGCTATCTTCGGCTGGTCTCGGAAAGTTAGTACAAGGAGTTACGTGATTATTTTAACCTGATTGGATGAGCGGCTAGGACATCGATCGCGAGGTATTATACTTTCCCTAGAACCACCAGTTTGTTACGTAAATTATCTAGCTTCCTACGATATATGTGGTCAAAGTAAACGAGAATTCAGTAATATTAGGTCTTAATTTGTGTTTTTTATAGTCTATTAGGGACTTATTGCTTTCTTTGGCATTACATAGGTAGTGTAAAAGATGCACTAGTTAAAATATTAGGATGTAATGTAAATATCTACGAATAGTTTAACATACTATAAATATGTGTTTTTAAATATCTCAACTATTATGCCTTACGTAAATTATGTTAGGAAAATGTCATAGTTGAGATTTATCAAAACTTAAAAATTCTATTGCAGTAATAACACAATGGTATATATACCAAATACCATAAATAAACAGAAGATTCTGGGAAGAAGTGGAGATTTGGAGACTAAGGTATTTAATAATGAACTGAAGATGATAGTAAAGGCAGTTCCGTCTTAAACTATGATTCGGCTGTTAGTAGAGTTTAACATGGTTGGCAAAACAAGAAAATGCATTTCACATTTGCACAAAATTTGCATAAAATTGAAAAATAGAGAACTTCAAATCAAGTCCTATTTTTTTATATTACTCGTTGACATTGAACTGGCTTCGGCTACTCTCATAATGTGTAAAGCAACTTTAAGGTGACTGAACTATAACATTTTCTTAATTTTTGTCTTAGAATCTTTAAAAAGGTTTTCTTAATTTAAAAAAATGGAGCAATCAAATAGATGTGTAGGTATCGAGACACTGTATTTTACATCTATACTGATGTATAAAATTTATTCACCTTTTTAACATGGGCTGCATTTTATCCAGCGTTGTAAAATGGAATTGGTGAAAAGGGGTTTAAATTATAAAAGGCGGAGAAAAACATCCATATTTTGCAAGAATTTGTACAGTAATTTTTAAAGGCAACTTAAACAAAAAGATTCAAAAGTTTGGAGTATTATATGGTAAAATATAGTTCTCTGTGGTTTTATGGAAATGATATTTCGTTTACATATCTAAAACCTTGCTTATCTGTCCTTCCTTTGTCCTCATCTGCACACTTGATGTACTTGCGGTCAGCTCGAGTTGCGCAGCCTTCTTCCACCCTCATTGTCTCGATTGCGATTGTCGAGAGCATTGGCAGACCGATGCACGAGTGGCTGATCGAAAAATACACATATTTTAACGAATAAATATATTTTTTAAGTTATCTTCTTCCTCTTAAATTGATCGCTGATTTTGACAATACTTTTACCGGTTATCTCCTTGATGTCACAACACAATGAGATTATAGAGCTTGTATATAAGCTCTAATCGGCTGTTTTATTTCGGACAGCTATTATCACGCCGAACAATGTACCAATAAATTTCCTTTCAAGGAATTTTGTATTATATATAAAATGTAAACTTATATATTTATTTTAGTGCATGAATTACCAAAAGTTTATTTTAGGTAACTTTTACATAGTCTGTACGAAATTATATTTTTATAAAAATATTAAATATTGAAATTGAAAAGTTTGGAAATTTATTTTTTCTCAGTGCCGAAAGAAGCCATTGAAAAATGAATGGAAATTATTTCTTTATTTATCAAGGTTACCTACTGTGTAAAACTGGTGCAATCTATATCGTAAAGTAAGCAGTAGTTTTCACCATCATCATCAGCCTGTAACTATCCACTGATAGATATAGTCCTTTTCCAAGGTGCATCAATACACACGGTTCTCTGCCTCCTACATCAAACCACTTCCTGTTGATTGTTTTACGTAGTCCATTTAACTAGAGGACGTTGCACACTGTGTTCTTGGTCCCTCTTCGAGAACTTGTCTGTCCTATCGGTTGTCGGTTCTTTGTAAAATACGGCCTAGTCATTGCTACTTCAGTTTGCTAATGTTAAAAACTATATCGACCACTGTGGTTCTCCATCGGATTTTCTCATTAAAGATTTTATCCTTCAGTGGTACTCCAAACATAACGCTTTCCATAGCTTGGTCCGCGACTTTTTTTGCTTGTTCCTAAGGCTGTAAATCGTTGCATCTTCGATGGAGACAGTTTGTTATAACTCTCGAGAATAACTTGTAGACGTAACTTAAGAATAAAATCGATCGGTAGTTATTGAGAAGTGTGTTGTCTTCTTTTTTGAAGAACGGTACTACCACATTCCTACCTCGTGACTTGGGCACTGTCCCATCGAGAATGACGGCGCTGTACCTTTCTTGCGTTTTCCTGAAGATTGGTGCCCCTTCTGTTTTCGGAAGCTCTGTAGTAATGTGAGATGTTATTTTAAGAATTGTTTTATTTAGAAATTATTTTCAAGTATTGCAAAAAATGTTAATACGTATTAGCCGAAATAATTGTAATTGAATTACAGAATTTTATATTTCTAAAGACTATGGTTGAGAAACCAGAGAATGGGAGAAGAAGGATACAGTGCGCATTCTTTTGAAGCTTAATCTTTCAAAATTTGGCTTAAAATTATCAAATTGGGCTTAAAATTATCTAATAAGGTTTAAAATTGCCAAATTAAGTTTAAAATTATCAAATGAGGTTTAACATTTTCAAATGAGATTTATATTGTCAAATGAGGTATAAAATTATAAAATTAAATTTAAAAATATGAAATGAAGTTGGAAATTGTCAAATATGACTTAAAATTATTAAATAAGGCTTAAAATAAGACCAGATCAGACAAGACTTTAGATTTGATTTTAAAACAACTATACAATGATATTCAACTCGTTGGGAGACTTGAAAAAAATTGCGTCCGCAATTGGTACATATAGAGAAGAACTAAATGTACCAATTGCGGACGAATATGACAACATGAATACGAAGACAGTAGAACATGAATACGAGAACAGTAACCGAGCGAGTTTTTATTGGTAATTGTTTACGTAAAATTAAACTTTTTATAAATGGTTGTAAAAATCATTAAGCTTCTTTTTTTAAATAAACCAATCACTTGAAAAAAGAATAACCAAAATCAGTAATTTCAATTGCGACCTATAAGTGTGTCTCACGACAAATTTATACCATAGTAAATGGTAAAAAAAATTAAATATGGCAGAATTTTTTAGAGAAAGAACCGCCTCTTTCAAAAAGAATGTATTGAAAATTGTATTGAAATCACCCGTAAAATTACTTTAATCATATTTACTTCGTCTAAAGTCGATACTGGCTAGACGAATACAAACATACGCCCAAAATAGTTAATATGTAACATGTATAGAATATAAATAAATTCGACTTCAATGTGTTATTGTCGACTTTTTTTCAACTTTTATTTTATTAGCTATTTCAATAAAATAAACTCGTTGACACAGACTTCTTTTAATTAAATCCTTTTTAATTAATTATTTATCAATACACAGACTCCTTTTTTATGAATTACTTATTAATTAAATCTCAATATGGTGTCAATTAAGTATCTAAAAGAATATTTCTTGCAGATAGATTTAAAACTGAAAACTATGACATACGGACGGATGGATGAATATGAAAGAAAAAACATAAGACGTCCATGCTTTACTAAATAACCACAAAATATTTCCGCGCGGGTGAAATTGCTAGCAACCTCTAATATTTATATATAGAAGTGCTACGTCTACGAGGGAATTACCCGTAAGAACAATCAAAGTTTAAACCACCTTTTAACAAATATTCGTTTACAATTAATCTGCCCATTACATCCAAATGGTAATTTTAACATTAGCATAAGTTTAACTCAGTTTTAGTTTGTTTTGATCAACCAGTAATAAAAACCTGTAAATTAGTATAATGTTAATCTGTCAATTACCTGTTAATAATTACGTGAACTAAACATAAAATATATTTTCTAAACAACTTCTGAAGTCACGTGGTTACTGAATGAGAGTACGCTGGAATGCAGAACCGGACGGAAACCTGGGCAGCTAAAGAGCAGCCATATTTTTGCATTAATCTATAAAGAGGAGTTTTAAAACACCCAGTTCAACCAGTAACCATAATCAAGTGTTTAAACAAAGAAACTAAAACATTAACTTCAACGAAGCTAAACCATCATTGTTTTTACGAAATAATGACCAAACTCTCGTTTAAACTTGGTCCATTACTTAAACTGTGATTTATCTTACGATCATGAGAAATCTAAATAGCCAGTACGGGATACGGTTTAAAAATATAGATATTCTATATAAGCCCACACATAAGCCTTAAAAATGTCTTTAGTCAAGTAAACAATGAGACGCAGACACCGTCAATTCTATATTTAGACCAACTTTTCCATTTCTCGATTTCATCGTTGCGTATCGGATAGCGAACATGTTTACGGTACTAAAAGCCAATGACAGTAAGTGATGCGGGCCGGAAATAGAACATCGAATTCTTTGCTGCATAATTTTATCCCGCGTCCGGTTTTCCCAATTCAATCACGTATAGAGCGGGTGTTGGGAAACGGTTTACAAATACGTTTGAATTTAATGTAAATGTAAATGTATAGAAATAAACATGGATTGATTTGATACTGGAGGTACAGTTAGCAGTAAATGTGATAATAAAAAATGTTAAACGTGAGTTACATTCGTACGTGGAGGGTTTCGTAGCTAAAGTTGATAGAGTTATTGTACCTTTATATAGCAGGTTACCGTAAGCCTTAATGAGATCAGTTTGCCTTTTATCCAAAAAAAGATTTTATTTCCCATTTAATACAACCTCATACCAAATTTGGATCAACGGAGCACCTACGGTATCATTTTAGTGTCTTTCTATCGGTAACGAGTATTTTTCTGTGATGAGATTTGACGTAGAAAATTGAACTTTGGCACAGTAGTAGCCCAATTACTGGCGTTTGGTTTTCAGATGTAGTACGAGTGAAACAGTTCATTAAAGCATAGAATGTAATGTAAATATAAACTACAGAAATATTAATTGCATACGTTTAGTTGTCATTCATACAGAAAGAATAATTTTTATTTAGGAAGGACATTTTTGAGGGGTAAGAAAGAGTATAAATTTAAGAAAAGGGATGATTTTTTTGAAACAAATAATTTCGGTTATCAAAATAAAAGTTTTAAAGAAATGCCAGTTAAAAAATATATTATATTTTTTAATATAATTTAATATTTCGAGCAAATCTTCGAAAAATCGCTTAAATATTTTAAAATTGTTAGACTAATAAGGTCATGAATATAAAAAAAATTGGGAATTTTGGTTATTACGTCTGTATTATCTAAAAAAAGAGCATTTTATTATCTGAGGTACACACTTTGTTAAAAAAAATAAACTATTTAAATCTGAAATACTACCAAAATAGTAATGTTATTAAAAAATACTAACCGTCATGTTTATATCATTATTTACATTTGGCACACAAAAATTAATATCATAATCAAATTTCAATATTATGAAGCTATTTTAACATAGCGTTGTTTATGATAGAACCGTTAATTAGCGGGCACAGCATAACTGTTGGTGGCATTTTAATTAAAATAAAATTAAGTCAAAATAATAAACCAATCTAAAATAATTATAACCATATAATTAATAAAACAGAACTTCATTAAATTAATTATATGACATTAAATTAAAATAACTCGTGTACAATTAAATTAAATCAAATCGAATAGCATCTAAAGCAGTAAGTAACGATCAGTTCAAAAACAATTTTATTAAATAATCTTTTTTTTCTTTGTCAGCACGACAGCCTGGTGTAGGCCAAGGTTTTCCCAATCTGCTCCCTCCAAGCAGTACGATTTGATGCAAGGTTTCTCCACCTGTTGAATCCCAAAATGTTCCTCTACACTGTCCAATCACCTTGTAGATCGTCTTTCTCTTCTCCTTGTACCTTCAATCTTTGCAAATGCCAGTTTTTTAACTAAGTGTAGATCTTCCCGTCGAAAAACGTGTCCCAACTAACTTATTCTGTTGGACTTGATTACTCTCAAAATGTTTTCTTATTTATTTATTGATTTATCTACTTTAATGTATCTAATTGATACATATGGTAGACTCATTGCTACAAGAGCAATCTCTTACAGCCAACCACAACACCAGTCCACCCCCGTTCGACGAACGGCCGGGAATCGGACCCGGGTCGCCGCGGTGCGTCGCATTGTCAAAGGCCGTATGCCTATTTTCTTGCCTATATTTATCATAAATATCATTGAAATTTCATTGTTATATAAGCTTCTCCAGATATTATTTTCTTTGACCGCTCCAAAAATGTATCGAAGGATCTTTCCTTCAAAGAAGAGTTGCCTATTCCCTTCTGTTTTATCGATTGCTTAGATTTCGCTATCACACAAAATGACAGATTAAATGATCTAACCACTTGAATAAATCAAACAGTACTGATATAATACTGAAAATAAAATAGTTCAAAACTGAAATACACAAATAGTTTATAATCGAATGAATTGTTGTATGAATATTATTATTTAATGGTGAGCCAGCGTTTATTAAGTAAAAAAAATTGAAGGAAAATATGGAGAAATAAAAATGTGGATCAAAGGATAAAGCAGATTTATAATGTGGCAAATTCTATTCACTAGATTGTATAATCCCATATCAGACCAGCTTCGTGAGACATAAAAAGGTCGAAAAAGATGTCTTCGACTGTTTAGCTTTATCTGTTTTAATTAACAAGTAACGACTCGTTCAGGGTCAAAGGATAAACTAAACTATTTTGTTAGAGAATAAATGCAGACACTAAAAAACATAGATGGCAGGACTAAACTCACATTGTCGATATGTTTCAAAATCCCCACTATGTCTAACAAGGTGGATAAACTTAAATATTAAACATGTTGAACACCTAATTCATTCAAACAATCATAATGTTTAACAGCGCATAAACTCTTCGTAAACAAATCAGCAGGCATCTCAGCTGTTGGCAAATACTTAAGGTTTACAATTTTGTTTGTTACACAATCTCCACAAAAGTGGTATCCAATTAGCTTTTGAACATGATCTGATTGTTAAAAAGATCAATGGTGTACAGTTTCTTTGTAATTTCATACTCTAAATTCCTCAAATAAACAGCTTATTTACAGGTTTCAGTCACCGCCATGCATTCTGCTTCCCGATTAGACAAACTGTTATTTTTTATATTTTTTTTTGTTTTGCCAGATTAAGTAAAACAGAGTCCAGTATATGATCTCCTCTCAATAATATTACCACCCCAATCGGCATCGACAAACACTTCTAACATTTAATTTCAATCCGCAGTATGGTTAAAACCATAATGTTTATAAGCAAATTTTAAATATCTTAATATCCGTTTTATATATGAATAAACAGCATTTTTAAATATTTTTTTATTTTCATTATCTATCAAATTATTATAACGTTAATATATTTTTTTGTGATTTATACGAAAATTATAGACACAAATATAGGGCGCATCGCATGTGATTAATACGGAACGTTCTTGTGTTTCAATACCTATATGTGTGTTTTCGCAAAAGCACGGAACGCTTATCGTACAAATTTAACTTCAACTTGAACGGTTTTATAAAGTTGGATACGATTTCTCAGTCTGCCATCATCTAGATCCTAAATTAAACGATCTATGCTAATAGATTTACACACAAATTTCCAGAGGTATTGTTTTTATGTTCATAAGTAAACAAATGTGTACATTAAGGATTCAATAAATAAATAAATAAATATTAAATATATAAAGCATCTATATAATCATAAGTTAGCCTACGATGGCGCTGTATTTGGGCCTTAGAGTTAATATAGGAAACGTTTCATAACTTTTTATATAATAAATATAAAATAAAATATATTAATATCCATTATATTCTTATTTTTTGAATCCCAGTAGTTTTCAAAATTAAATTATATTAAAGTAAAAATTCATTAATCAACTTAATTTAAAATACATGAGTATTAACATATATTTCAAAATCAACTAATTCGATTCGTTGTTGAATAGTTTTTATTAAAAGAAAAAAGGTATATTTTTTTAGCCATATTTAACGTCTTAATGTAAAGGATTGTCTTTTTTATTTTAGTTCAAGGAAAAAAAGAAAAAAAAGACTCGTTCCGAGATGCGAACCCAGTATTCGAGTTCAGACTCCAGCATGTTACGGCTGTGCCAATGACTCAAATAAAGAAGTGATTAACAAGTTATTCTCACTACGTAGTTTTTTCAGTTTTTCCAATCTTTCGTAGCAATTACGTAAAGAAAATGTAAAGTTTAAAAATTTTCCAGGTACATACAATGCATATAATATATGAATTACAAGGTTCAGATTCTTAGCTCAACTATCCTACAAAAATGGTTTATAGTAATAAACGCAATCGCGTTGACGTTAATAATATTTTAGGTTTTATGAAGAAAAGTTTTAGGGCGCAAGTACGACTGGCACCAAATGTGGAGAAATTTACAAACAAGTAAAGCACGCTCTTTTGCGAATCGTAAACCATACGAACAATTAATTATTCGTAAGAAAAAACAATCGCTCATCGAGCAGTTTTTCATAACCTTATTTATCATAGCTTTAAAAAATATTAACTGAAAATAAAATTCCATGTAGAGGTTATAAATATTCACAAAGTAAAACGAAATTCAACTTAAAAGTTTTATGAACATGGGTAGAAAAGAAATTACCTTGCAATCATATTTTCTAAAAATTGTCTTGCATCATCCAATAACTTCCGATCCCAAAACACTTGTCACCAAAGAACAATTCAAAGAACAATCAGTTGCTGGTAAATTGTCAACATCTTTCAATCTGATTTAAATCCCAGCGAAACATTTCTCTATAAAATGGCAAAACTTACTGATAAAATTCAGTTAATAAATACTTATCGCACATAAAACGCACCTTCCTGAAAATGTAATATCTGTAAAGTATTATATAAAAATGTATGCTACGAAATATATACATCAAAATTTCGCACGAAACCTGTCAGAAAATTCACGAGGCGACAAGTTTGACAAACAGCCGTATCTGTCGTTGACTGTATTAAGGTTTTACGCTACGTCCGTCAGAGATATCTATATATAATGTTCTATATCAGTATATAATATATTATGTATTAGACAAGGAAACGAATGCGAATATCAGTTCTTCACCGGATTTGTTCGTTTGGGTCCCTCGGGACTGAAACGGGACCTCGGTATTGGAAATTAATAAGTTTTACTCGATTCTTTCTTAGTTTTATTGGGTTAATATTTTTTTTATTGTCAGACCCTTGCAGGCCTAAGTTATGTTATATCCTATCTTTGTAGGTACTGTAAAGTTAAAATGAGATAAGACGGTGTCAATAAAGTTGTAACCGGAGAAGAAATAATTAGGAGTATTGAAAATATGCGCAGATTTATATATATATATATATATATATATATATATATATATATATATATATATATATATATATGTATGTATACATATATACATACCTATATATTTTTTTGTAACTTAACGGCATATATATATATAATGAAACCGACCACACTTGCTACTAAATAAATTTCATAACTGTGTTACTATATACTATATTATAAATGGATATTAAAACATTTAAAATTCACTAAACATTATAGTTTAAAGTATACCTCCGCTCCACAACAATGTTAAAAGCGAGATATAGTAAATTATGTTCAAAATAATACTTACCTCGTAATTACATAACTGGGCCGATTTGAAATCCATAATGATTTTTTTCGAAAAAGGCTTCATACGTTTTCCCGATCACAACGATGTTAAAAGTATATTATAAATGGATATTAAGACACTTGAAACTCACTAAACATTATAGTTTAAAGCAGGAGTTCCCAAACAGGGAGGCGCGCCTCCCAAGGGGGGCATAGAGAGATGTCAAGGGGGGCGGAAAGCGTTTGCATTTTAGAAAGAAAAAACATAAAAATATACAAACAACGTTAACAAATAACATTACAATGTAATGTTTAATTTACCTGCATAAAATTAATGAAATTACATATCATATTCACTATTATTACCATAAACTTGCGAAAAATTGAACGTTTTGGTGTACATTTTTTGTTGAGAAATCAGTTTGAGTGTGTAAAATTATTGTGTCTCACTGTTAAAAGGTAAGTTTGTGTATTTACAAGCTTCAGTTACCATTTTTATTTAATATACTAAATCAAAGGGGGGGCATGAAAATATCATTTACAATCCGGGGAGCCTCAACAAAAAAAATGTTGGGAAACCCTGGATTAAAGTATACCTCCGCTCCACAACAATGTTAAAAAGTGAGATCTGGCAAATTATGTTCAAAATAATACTAACCTCGTAATTACATAACTGGGCTGATTGAAATCCTTATTTATTTTTTCGAAAAAGGCTTCATACAATTTCCCGACCACAACGATGTTAAAAGGATATTATAAATGAATATTAAGACATTTAAAATTCACTAAGCATTATAGTTTGAAATATACCTTCGCTCCACATCAATGTTAAAAGTAAGATCTGGCAAATTATGTTCAAAATAATACTTACCTCATAATTATATAACTGGGCTGATTTGAAATCCATAATGATTTCTTTGAAAAAGGCTTCATACATTTTCCCGACCGCAACGATGTTAAAAGTATATTATAAAAGAATATTAAGATTTTTAAAATTCACTAAACGTAACAGTTCAAGATATACTTCTGGACCATAACAAAGTTGAAAACCTGACCGGGCAAATTATATTCAATATAATGCTAACCTCGTAATTACATAACTGGGCTGTTTGAATCCATACTTATTTCTTTAAAAAAGGCTTCATACATTTTCCCGATGTCACAAGGGTAAAGTTACGGGCTAAAATTAATAATGTTAATATTTATATAGAATTTAATAGAAATGCGCGAGATTTAATAGAAATGTGCAAATTCTACTCGTAACAGGTTTAATTTGTCTTGTACACATTGTTTTGTACTCATAACAGGTTTAATTTGTCTCGTACACATTTTTTGGTACATAAACAAAGGAATAAACATATGTACATCTAAACAAATGTCATTTAAATAGAAATACAAATATGATTTATTACATTATCCTCATAGAAAAGCGAGTCCACAAAATTTTGAATTGATACAACTTTTAGAAGCGGGTGAAAATTGAGTTAAACGATACATACAAATGTACAGATTCAAGTTTTAAAACAGAGCTCGAACCTCGCCGCGGGCTGTTGTCGCTTGGTCGTACGCTATATTTACCTAATACCTGTTAAAGGAAATACGCTGTATATCACAATTTCTCGCGGGATTTCCTGTTTTTCTTTTTTCTTCTCTTTTTTCTTTTCTATCTGGCAGTGGGTTTTATTTTGCCAAAAAAACTGAGCGATTTTTTCTGTGGGATTCATGCCATTCTTGGTTTTTCTTCGATTATTTTTTGGAGTAGCGAGTCATTTATAGGTATTCTATCAAGTTGGCATGACTAATGGAAGGATTCGTCGATCCCATCTTGATAAATACCTCTTCTCCAACATCTTGATGACGGCTAATCCTAATAACGTACTAGACATGTTTACTGAAAATAGAATAATCCTTAATACAATAATTCGAAACATTATTTTGTAAAATCAATATTTTTAAAGCGATTACGCCACAATTTCTTTCCTTTTTAGAAAAAAACACACAAGACTTTTGACAGAAAATATAATAATTAATTTTCATTGCAAACATTTTTTAGCAAAAACAATATTTTTAGAATAATGGCGCGTAAAAGTTTTTAGTTCCCCGGTAAAAGTTAAAATTTTGTAGCGCAATTATTTTCAAAATACTGACTTTGTAAAAAAACATATTTAAATAAAAATTATACCTTGTATTTTTTACAAAAAAAAATCAGCAGTTTTTGACAATATTTGCAAAAAGTAGTTTATTAAAATGGCAGCTGAAGCACTGCACCGACTTAATTTTTTATTCATAATGGACCCTGTAACAGATCTGAATAAAAATTGTCGGTAAGGCTTTATTTTATTTTGGAGCACCTTTTGTTCCCCTACCGATTAGATTACTGACATTAAATGTAGAATAAAAGTCAATTGAAATTGAATTATTGCCAACTTTTTTGTTTAATTATTATGAGCAAAATTTTAGCACAACTCGCATGACATTCACTACTCTACTGGTATTACATATAAAGTTCCGAGACAAAGCTTCTTGACAATATTTTCCAGGTAACCTTTTATGAAAGATTTTGATTTGTTGTCTTTACAGATTAATTTCATTTACTATATAAAATTAACTTGATTTTTAAGAATCCTAGTTTTTAAAATAAAATGAAGTGACAAGATTTACAAAAGCCAAATCTAATCATTTTTTTGTAAATAAATCTCTTACCCAACAGCATGACGATCTTAGGTATTAAAATGATACTATATTTTGATACTCCATTACGATAATTCATAAAAGGTAAATTATTTTTAGATAAGTGGAAAAGAAAAATGTATTCAAGACTAAATGCATTACATAATGGGTCTTTCAAAGAACGTTCATTTAATTGACATTCGCATTAAGAAAACTTGCAGAAGTAGGCCTAGCTTTTCAAAAATAGAATAAATATAAAAAGAAACGTTAATTTTTTTAGAATATAAAATAGAAAAAATCTGATGTGAACAAAAAGAAAGAATAAAAATAAATTAAAATTCGGGATCAGGATAAAAAAATCTTTATAAATGCGTCTGCGTTATAATTTTTTAATATAACAAGAATTGTTAATAATAAATAAAATTAAAAATTTGAAACAACTTTTTAGAAACGATTACAAAAAATAAATAATTTAAATAGGATTTTAAAAGTGAAGCCATTGCCTAAAGGAATTAAAAATAAACTGTTCACTGAAATTGACAGCAAACAATTTATTTTTAATTCAAACAGGGCGAAAGCTCTGTTATTGTCATAATGAATTACTTTTTACTCCCTATGAATTTTACGTGGTTTTTTTCAAAGTTTCATGGATTGATGTGTTACATGTATGTAAAGATGATATCAGAAGACATAATCTGCACTTTCCATCATGCTTGTTTAAATATTTCTGTATACATAATACTTTAAAAAAAATTCAAAACTTTTCAACTGTTTCATGAATAATTTCAGTAAAACTTTTGAATGGCTTATATTTTTCATTTTCTCGATATAAGAGTTTAATTTTTATTCTCGCAACACATGGTAATTATAAATAAATGTTATTGTTACTATCACAAAAATTTTAATTCTTCAATATTAGGTTAGCTGAAAAAAGAATTTTTTTTTTGTTTATTATCGTTTCATTTGTACAAATGACTCGCATCGACTGTTACGTAAGCTAGGGGTAGCAAAATAAGAAAATTAATTTAAAATGAAAAGAAAAGGAATTATCTTTATAAACTATCTCATTACACATTTCATATTTCTGTCACATGCAGATCAACCGAAATATAGTCATTAAAAGTAAATTGAAAATGTGACGTGAAAATTATGATTAAAATATTGTTTTTCATAAAAGCTAATTTCGGCGATGGTAACAATTAAACCTGTCTGGTTTAATCTTGGTATATATTTAAACATTTTCATTAGGCTGAATTTTTTTTTTAAAAGTGAGTTGTTTTGTTTGAATAAAATGAAGAGCCTATAATGGCAGGGTTAGATCGGCAACGTGATCAGGCTTATATGTAATGACCACAGGTTAACAAAAATAATGCCATGTTTAATAACATATACCAGTTAGAGTAATATCAGCAAGCACCTACGGTAACCACTTTAAAGATTTTTAGCTAAAGACAGACGCTCCCTTTCTTCGCAGCCTAAAAGTGGAAAAACCGTTAAAACTTGGAAACCTATAAAACGTCTGAAAGTTGTGAACAGTAATTTTGCCTACGTTTTCTATTTTCGTGAGTATGAAAAAAATTTCTTCTACACTTTTGAATTTTAAGTGTCACACATTGTTAGGGTAATTTTATTTTATTAAACATTCAACCCAAATTCGGAAGTCGATTTAATTTCTTTTTTCATCCACTCGATTAATTTTACTTTGCGCTAGTATAAAAAAGATTTTATATATCGTGGAGAGATACATGAAAATATAAAATGTTATTTTTAGGATAGAATTATGTATTTTTGGAATAATGTCTTCACTTTGCTTTTCATTGTTTACGGTATACTATTGTATACAATGTAAAGTAATTTTTAAAAATAATTAATCCATAAAATATGTGAAATGGAAATTTTTTTGTTTGTATGTTCAGATTTAGCTCTAGAATTTCACATTTTGTTTAAAAAAATCTTTTTAATTTAAAAATTTTAAATTATGGGAAATTTTATAAGGTATGCATTATTTTAACATATTTTGTAAAAATAAAAATAAAGTTTCAAAGAAATAAAGCGGAAACGTTTTTTATTTGCTTACCTTGTTTGTTCGCGCTCTAGAGCGATGGGTCCGATCTCAGTAATTCCTTTTGCGTTCGAATACTTTGAGGAAAAATATAAGCTATTTTAATTATAATAAGATTTGTAGAGGCATAGCAAAGATCAAAAACGTATCTGAAGTCGAGGAACAACGCTTAAACGGTCCGAGGTAGAGAGAGGCCGGATTATTTATTGACTGATTATCCCGAGTATTCCCGATATATCTCTGACCCTAACGACCGATGCTGTTTGGCCAACGGAGTGAAGTGGGTCACTTCACTACTACACTACGCAGAATAGCAAATGAGTTATGATAATTTTGCCCAAAAAAAATAAGGCATAGCCAGTATACTATAAATTGATATTATTCGGATATAAAGTTTCTAAATCTATAAAATAAACTCTAATAAACAAAAAAATACTGCACTGTGCCCTATTTAAACATAGGTATAAATTTATTTTAGTTTTTCTATTAAATATTTAAATAGGGGGGACAAAATCCAATTTAATATTAAGTTAAGTAATATACACATAAGAGCACCGTAATTAATTCGACGACAAGTTTTCTGCATCAACAACTCCGGGCCATACAACCCCACCTTGCCCGGTCAAGCGAGCCCACCCCACCTCTACATACGCGCTCCCCCCCACCACCATAACTAAACTTGCCCACCGCAGTCAGAAAACTATTTTAGCTCTTGTAAAAAAGTAATAGTCACCACCATACATATGGCAATGTACATACATTCTGACTTTACATAAACAAATACATATATACATATATACATAGAGGTAGGTTACATTTATTCACAGGGAGCACACATTAGGAGCAGGTGCGTGAGTAAAGTAGTGCCGTGGGCGTATCGATCCGTGGCTCCCCCGGCCCCGGTGGGAGAGCCGTCCCCACCAACCGCGGCGGCCGGAGTGGGGACTAGGGTTGCCACAGAGTGAGCTTTCGAGAGCTTTCGGTTTGACGAGAAAATAACAAGAGATTTCTGGAGATTGGTTTTTGTTCTGGAATAGAGATTGGATTTTTGATTCCAGGCGGATGAGGGCTTTGACGTTTGTGAAATTTATTATTTCAGTTTGTTTTATCATGTAATGTTTAAATTGTTTCAGAAATGTAAGTTATAGGTAATTACGCAAGTAATGTAGGTTCAACGTTAACTAGTGATGTATTCAATTTGCTTATATTTTTATATTTCTTTTTTTTTTGCAACATATTTCGCTTGAAGTTTAATTATAGTTGAATGTGTATGGCTTTAGGTTTATGAAAATAATTAACTTTTTCTAGCCAAAATATTTATGTATTATTTTGAAAAAATATTTATGTATTATTTTGAATTTAATTTTGATTTAACCAGATGTGTAAACGTGAGTTAGATTTTTGGAAATTGATTTTTGTTCTGGAGTTGTGATTTAATATTACGATAAACGGAGTTTAAAAATAAATCTTTACTCAAGATAGAGTATCCATCTTATACTTCATAATAGCATTATAAAGTTGAGTAACAATTAAATGTATTTTAAATAAATTTTCTTGTTTATCTCAGTTTCAAATATTATTTTGTGTACAAAATTTGTTTTTGGATTATCTTGTTTATGAAATAAAATTGTACGAATTACAAGAACAATCCCAAAAAAAGAAATGAATGCCCGTACAAATTAAATATATTGAGTAATTTATAAAGTTAAGAGAAAAGGTGTCTATGTGTTTTTCTTGTTAAAAACTAAGTTGCAAGTCTACAACTAAACTAAATTCGGAATATTTTTCTCTTAATTTACATATAAATATTAATTAATATTTTCTACACGAGAAATATTTCAACATAGATGTTATACGTAAATTTTGAGTATCTTATGCATTCAAAGAGAGAAATGAAAATAGCATTATTTATAGCTTACAATAGGAATAAGTAAACAAATTCTAAAAGAAAAATAGCAGCTAGTCTTATTAATTGTTGAAATCGTTTCCATACCTAATATATAAAAACATGATATAAAAACAATTTTGTATCATGTTTTTATAAAATGATATAAAAACAATTTTGTTAAATATGATATAAAAACAATTTTGTAAATAGTTTCCTTTTTATCTAACTACTTAGAAATTACACAATTTGTGATCACTACATTTTATACCCACATATAACGTATTTAAGGTGAGAAAATATATATGTTAGTACAAATAATTAGGGAGTCAAAGGTGGGTCTTTCCATTAATCCGAAAGTTGCCATCATTGGCATCTCGTAGTGCTACTTTGGATATATAAAGTAGTCTGTATACTTGGCCACAGGTATGAGTTGCTTTTTTTAAACCGATATAAACATTTTGTCATGATGTACTCAGCAGACCTCCAAAAATGTCTATTTTTTCCATTTTTAATTTCACGCAAGTGCTACTAATCCTAATGTAATTTCATTTGATACTTCAAATTAAGACTTAAGACTTATAACCACATAAAAATTAGCTTCCTATTTAATTATCTACGATATTAAACTAGATATTTTCTCACAATTTACATCTCTCGTGATATTATTTTAAAAAATAAGCAATGGGCTGTATTTGGTTATATAAGCATAAAATGCTATTAATTTGTAGCAATATTTTGTTATTGCGATACCTAAAAATATTCAAAACTATGTCTTCACTTGATAAACGATATGAAATAACAAATATATCCAAGGCTATGGTGGTCTCAATTATGGACCTTGATTACCGGAATTATATCCGATTGTGCATTGACAAATTGATGGTGGATACGTCACTTATGATTAGTTAAAATAAACTGAGATGTAGTTAGAAATGGTTATCTTTAGAAACGCTTTTTATGTATTAGCCGCAAATACAAACTAATTTAATTTTCAACACTTTATTGGTTGGTTTATTTAGTAAGTTGGTTGATAACAGGTCTCTTGAAGCCATTAAAGATAACGTAACTTTTAAAATGAAACCGGCACTAATTTATCATTAAATGAACTGCAATCAAATGTAAGTTTTTACTGCTAGTAAAATAGTTAAGATATTATATATGAAACTTTTTACATTAGTAAGTCATTAAAATATTTTAATTGGTTACAATGAAAATATTTTAAAGATTTTTATAAGGATAGTTAGAGATTTTTAACAAGGACTCATATTTCAAAGGACATGTGTAATAAACTATTTTAATGACGGAAGATATTGAGTAAAACCAATCTCAGAACCAAGGGTGTTATTAAAAAATGATATTAAAACAATACTTCACAAGATAACTTTTTCTTCCACTCAGAGTTATTTGCAACAGTTAAGGTGTTGCATTTCAATTGTAAACGTAAAAAGTACAGTTCCGTAATATTTCCTGAAAATGTTGGGTGCATATTAAACTGGATAATTTTTTTTAATACTTGTATCCAGATTGTTTTTAGATTTTCTGAGCCCAAGGTTAGAAAATCAAAAAATGATTTCAAATCTTGGGAGATTGAAAGCTCATCGCACATTATTTTGGAGCGGCAAACGGAGCTTAAACAAGGAAAAAAATAGCAAACAGAATTATAATAAAACGTAATACAAGGCTAAATGAAATTTCGAAGCTCAATGGAACAAATGGAACATAAACATGAAAAAAGTCACAAAGTTAAAAAAAAAAGTTTTAGTAATACTTAACAAAACGTTAAATGAAATGTTGGAGCTTAATATTTTGCAAATGGGGCTTAAAGACGGAAAAAGTAACAAATAGAGTTTTAATAAAATTTGACAAAACGTGAAATAAAATGTTGTAGCTGCAAATGAGGCTTAAACATGGAAAAAATATCAATTAGAATTGTAATAAAACTTAACAAATAAGTAAATGAAATTTCGAAGCTTAATGTTCCACAAATTGGACTTAAACGTGGAAATAATAGCAAATAGAGTTTTAATGAAACTTAATAAAACAATAAATACAATTTTGAAGCCTAACATTGCAAAAATGGAAAAAATGTTTAAATAAATTTATAAACGGAATCACGATTTAATTTTAAAAGATCTTGCTGAGATTATTTACTCAGTTGATTGAGCAATAAAAATCGACCAATCTCCTAGATATGTTAAAGAAAGAATATTTTATTACGCATTCATTGGAATATTATAAAGATATATATATATATATATATATATATATATATATATATATATATATATATCGTAAATGTCATATATACATACATGACATTTTATAAACTAAGGCTTTGACAAATAGAAGGGCGGAAAACGGACAGAGTAATGAACGGACGTGATGAATTTATGAGAGACCCTTGTTTTACAGATAAGTCAGTGGTGGCGGAAAATCGTTAATTTTTTTACAAATGGAAAATAGAACAATGATTCAAAAGACGAATAAATACTAGCAGAAAGAATACCTGATACCCTTAAGAAAGTAGTGCACAATAAAAAATATGGGAAAAAAGAGGATGAAAAAATAAATAGCAATTATATAATTATAGCCTTCAATTTCCCGACGAAGATTTAGGAGATATTAATGAAACATTTCTAATGAAAATTCACCTATTTTTAGATGGTACTTTGACATATTATAATCAAACTATTGTTATATATTCAATAAGTAAAGTAATAAAAACGTATGAGAATCTATTTATGGCATAGCTTAAGTACCATAGCTTAATGCTTTGATGCGAGTCACTCCATCGATTGGGTAATCTTAACATTCAAGCATTGGCAATCGAACAGCTCGTGTTTATGTAATAATCTGCAACGACATACATATAAGCTTTTAAATACTCCTAGAATCCTAAGGTCTTTTCATAGAGCAACCCATAAATATCTATTTATGGGCTGCGCTATGAAAATAAAATTATGCCTGTTCCGAATTACTCAGAACTCTGAACGAAAAGTTTACATACTCGTAATGTGATAGGTCATCACGTAAAAAAGATTCTTTCACCACATTTATGAAAATGTTGCTATTTTTTTGTTTTCCTATTTACTTTCTTTAGAAGCAGTAAATATCATTCTATTTTAATTATTTTGCGAAGCTTTTATTTTAATTTGGGAAAGATAATTTTCTCCGTTATTTTATTTTATATTATGAGCTCTAGCAAGTAATATGAGAGCTAGGAATCTCTATACAACTCTTTAGAAAAGGCCCTATCAAACCACAATTTTAATAGATATTTCAGGAATAATATACTGAACTACTCATATCCCTGAAACTGGATTTTCTACTGAAAATTTCAATTTATCACTAATTTCTCCTATAATCAGTGGTAATGAGACTAATAAAAAATGGGTGAAATACTTTCCACTTGAAAGAAATATCAATATATTCTCTTCTCCTGAAGAAATTGTCTCAGAACTTTTTGGGCTATGGTCACTTGAATTTACGCAATTTTTACAATTTCTTCTCAATTTTCAATTATATTTCGTCGTTTCTCGTCAAAGTTTATATCAAAAGTTTTTAACACAATCATAGAATTGGCATATTAAACAAAGTCAATAAATATAAATAATACATGTTAAGTATCTCTTGTCGGTTTTCTCGAGACTCGAGAATAATGTTTCCTGAGGAATTAATATAATATTTTGAGAACTACCAAATGTGCCTCAAGATTCCTCTAAAAAAAAGTCACAAAAAAGTCAATTTTTTCGGGAATGGTCTTATCTCCTACTAAAACAAGTTTTTATTTTTGAATTCATTTGTAGAAATGTTTCAGGAGGATGTCTATGCTGGAACAGAAGTCACCTGGTTGAGACTGACTTACTCGCATTTAGGAGATACAATTTATGCAAGCAATACCTCAATATTGGTAAAGGTCGATTTTTGGGAATCAATCAGAAAAATGTCACAATTATGTCGCAAGGCTGCGATGAGCTTTTGAAAACCCTAGGACATATTGAATTATTTAAACGTGAAAGAAATATTGGCGAATATTCCAATTTACTTTTAAAAAATACCAAATTATTTCTAAAAAGCAAATGATATAATTCCAGGAAAATATTTAATCATCTCTCAAAATGTTAACGAATGGAAAATTAAAGACAATTGTGAACGTTTAATAGATTATATTTAGTGAATAAAAATATTCTATAGCTAGGTCTAATTTAAACATCATTACAATAAATTTTTCGCCAACTTTCAAGCATTTATGTCGTTTCTCTTCAGTAAGATTTTAATTTTTCTCCGGCTGATGAAAACAGAATTTCAAGTCAGTAGATTACATTATACATTATCATATCTAATATATTTTTATGAAATTAACTTTTCATTATGTTAACTTTTAAAGAAAATATAGGCTTCGCTTGCGCGATATCAATTTTTCCCACGGTTAGAAGTTATTCTACGTTTATGTCCATAGCATCTATCTAATACGTAAAAGTGTTTTAGAATATGAAAAATAGAAATAAATAGGAAGTTTGTTATACTTTTACAAATTTATTTATTGTTTTTCGAAATAGTCTTTAAGGCATTCTATTTACGGTTTTATTCAATAAAACCATATAATTTCTACACCTGACAAAATAAAATATTCAATCGTTCTTCTGCCTGAATATGCAGAATATTGTCGTGATAAAGCAGAATTTTACTGTCAGAGAATTGCTTTCAATTTTTTTTAAAATAACAAGCGAGCAATGTCTGGTATGCCAATTTATAATATTACGTTCTGGAGCGATCCCATCCAAAGACGCGTCCATCTTTATTCTAGTACCTCATTCTTTCTTCTTCTTTATAGACAGATCTTTATAATACAACACCCACTACTCAGATTGTCTTTTAGTTTTGGATTCGTAACATTATATTCAGCTTCTGTGAGTATATCCAGCTTTTGTGACGATCCCGTGACTGATATGGGAGAAAACATTTGAATGACTTTTGTCAAATTTTTCTAACATTTCGGGGCAACAATCAACGCAATGGTGTTTTTAAACTTTGGTCAAATCATGGTCAATCAGTCAAATATTCGGTAAATCAACATAGTCCGAAGTCTCAATACTCATGTAGAATTTTCACACATCAATACTGGTACTCGCCTGAATCTGCTGGTAGGTACTTTCTTCCTATTCTTCGTGATAAGCTATACAGCATTTCTACTATCTCAATTGCAGCTGTTTAAAAATATGCCTCACATAAATCATCACTAAAATTGATACAACCACGCTTGTACTCGTCAAACCAGTTATGAACAGGAACAAATCAGAGGCAAATCGAAGTCGATCGTAACTTTGTTATTGATTAAGTCCATATGGAAAATCCTAAAAAAATCATCGAATGCAATTTTTGTAATAAATCCACATCTCGGCGTGATACACACAATTTTATGATTACCGCCAATTGAAGCGCACAGCATTTCTATTATCTTCAATGGAGCTGTTTAAGAATATCCCTTACATAAACCATCACTAAAATTGGTACAACCACTTGAACTCATAAAACCAGTTATGAACAGGAACGTAGGATGGAAATTCATCGTACAAATAAAATGCAAATCGAAGTCGATCGTAACTTCGATCGTATAGAGTCCACAAGGAAAATCCTAAAAAAAATCATCGAATGCAATTTTGTCGTATTAAATTCGCATCTCGGCGTGATACACACGACTTTACGATTGTCACCAATTTGTGAAACCAAATGATAAATTCAAGCTAAGTACCTTAATGAATTACCAGATTTATATTTACGAAACTTGTCTTTTTTATAACCATTGTTATAAATAGTTAGTTCAAAGAACTTTCAATGCTACTTTCGTAGACCTGTTGTACAAATACGTATTTGTATTGATATTTAATGATAACATCTTACAGTATAATCTCTTACAGTATAAACGCGTATTATAAGCATATAGTTTTTGGAATATTTAAAAGTTAAATTTAGGAGAAAATATATTTTTAAGCTGAAATATATTATAGGGATAAGATGTATTTTAGAGACAAAATTTATTCCAAATATTGTGAAAAGACGTAAACTACAATTATATTTAATCTAATCGCATTAAGTAGTTTCTTCGTGATAGTTGAACTTAAATATTTAATAATAAATTGGAAATCCTATCTCTGCCTTCTTTTAAGTCTCTTTGTAAGTAAAATGTCAGAAGAGATGAGGAACGTAATTTATTATTCTAAACTATATGTCCATGTACCAAATTTTATGTTTCTAAAACTAAACAATTCCAAGACGTGTGTATTTAAAAAAAATTAAAAGGTGAAATGGGGTTTCTCATTCCATCCTTTTCCTAGTTTTCAAAATTCCTATCTTATAAGTTACTTAGTAGTGAAATAGGCTATTTGAAGAAACTCTGGGCAACATGTCAAGATTTTGGACTTGGCGGTTTTTGAGCTGTGCGTTGATAGATGGGTCCGTCAGATTGGGTCAGAAAACCAAAATAAACTTATTTTTCTAGTCAGTCCGTAAGGGTATCATTTAAATATAAAGATGATCATAAACCAACAAAAATAAACATGTATTTGCGTTTATTTGAAATACTTTAATTTAGTCCTTATCTACAAATATTAAAAACACGGAGAAATTCGAATAGAACTCGTGTCATGAGAGATACATACCATATCATAAAAAAAACAAAATCGAACCAGCAAGAAATTTAGTTTCGTCACATTATTAATTGAAATAGAATTATTAATTTCCGATTTATTTCTCTTCTATATGCTAGAGGCCTTTTCGTCCAAATTTCAACATTGAAGGTCTACGGAAAATATCTTCAGTAGTTTAGTATCAAACTATTTTAAAGGTCATGTTTTTATATTGCATTGAGCTAGAAATTTGAATTTTTACTTGAAAATGAAAATACATATCCAAATATTTGATAACTTTACACCTCTAGCCGTTCCTAAGAAAAAGGGTCTTAACAGACGAACAGACAAGCGACAAAGTGATCCTTATTAAAAAATATAGCCCTACTTTTTTAGACATTATTGTGTACCAACATCAAACTTTTTATTTTTGTATTTTTATTAATTATATTTGTCTTCTTATTAATAATGTACTATAACTAATCAACTAACTATTGCAAACTTTGATATGTCTATACTTCGGGTGGCGTATTTACAGAAATGTCAGTTTTTTAATTGCGTGTTTGAATATTTATCACTCATATGTGTCTAAGCAGCTTGCTAAAATTGTCACAAATATTCTATGCAGATGTAGATCATAACTTGAATCAGAGGTTTTAAGTGTGAGCCGTAGCACAGTCTCTGTTAAATGAAATGTGGCATTTTTAAATCAATTACAAAAACTGAGTTCTGCAACATGTCAGTAGATGACTAATATTTGTAATAAAAATTTGAATTTATTTATCGGGAGATGATGCAATATTATTACTGGATCAGGCGCAAAATTCTGCCATCATAATCAAAAAGTTCAAGTAGAATAAACTGCGGGAAAAATATTATTGAATACGTAAATGATAAATATATTTCAAAGGAATTTTCATCTTTTCTGTTGAGTTTTATCTATATGTACCCTCATAAGTTTTCTTCTGAAAATTATCGAACTTTAGAAATCAAATATCCTCATCTAATTAAGAACTTATTAAGCTTCATCGCCTTTAAAGTTCTTTCTTCTACTTCAAAAACTCTTGTCAGAGTTTTCTCATCGCAGAACCTTTTGTGGGACCTTTCAGAATATTGCCTAATTTTGCTAGCAAATTTACTTTATGGAGTTGGAAAATTCGGAAACTTGAGTCCATAAAGTCGACTTAAAGTTTAATCATGAAAAAAATATGATAATATAAAATATTGATAATCGTAAGGGAAAAAAATCAAATATCCAATACACCTCAAGCTAATTTGTTTAGATACTATGCTTCAATTAATACAAGTTATATGTATGCGTATTTCTTAGTAACCATTAAACAGATTTCGGTGCAGTTTTCATTAAGTGAGAGTTTTATTCATAAAGAAGCAATTTTTATATTTTTAATTGCATATTTTTTTCATATTTTGTGAAAATTAGTTGACCTATGATGACGAATATAAATGAAATTGAAATAAATTAGTAGTTTAAAAAATTTTTAAAAAGACGCGTTTATAAATATATAAAAACATAACAATAGAACAGTTTTTTCTGTCTACTCAGTAAGACTTCAGTGTACGCCATGTTTGTTATTGATTATAATATTTGAGTGTAAAAGCTTGGGTCGCTTTTTCTTGAAATCTAACTGAAATATTAGACATTTTCATTCACATAGCATTAATTTAAAATATGAAATCATAGAAATGTCCACATATTTATCTTCAAATATTATACTCAATAAATAAACATTGTACAGAGTAGACAGAGAAAACAGGTTCGATAATTATTTTTTTACTTTTTAGTACAATTAGAACTGCATGAAATTTAGTTTCGTTTATACTATTACATAGATAGTTAATTACAGGTCGACCCAATAAAAGCATATTAAACAGTATTAGTTGGAGGGGTATCTTGGCTTGCGCTACTTAAACCATTAGATATATGGAAACAATATATGGCAAATTGTTTTTTTATAAAAAGTTCTACAATAAACTCTGCGACAGCATATATACATATTACATAAAAAAAATAATAAATTCGCCTCAATTTTGCTGAACTTATAGGGCAACACTTTTTTAATCTTTCTCTAATTAAATTTTACTGTGATTTATTTGTTCAACTTATATACATCAAATTTTCCTTGAACACAACTTCTAACAAATAATTTAAAAGGTGTGATTATATTTTAAATAAATAAAATTATGTGCACGGTTTTTCACACGTTAACAGGGGAGGCATCAATGCGTGAAAAATCTTTACCTACCCTTCCGCAGCTGGGACGAGTAGCTAAAACAATATTTCAGGAACCTGTATAAATAATTGTAATAAATTCAGATTTCCCCTCAAAATGAGTTCACAAAAATTATATTTGAATTAAAAATCTTCTTGTACGGATAAAAAGATCAGGATTAACACAAGAATATTATAATTATAGTAATACTTACGTCAATTTATTGTGAGATGGCACTAGAAAAGCGTCATATGTTGACGGTAAGTTCCACAACTTTTCGTTAACATATGACGCTATTCTAATGCCATCTCACGATAAATTGACGTAAGTATTACTATAATTATAATATTTTTGAAATTAATGTTAAATTTGAATTCTAAACTATAGATAGTGATATTTATTGTTAAATAACTTAGTAAAATTAAGCAAAACTTTTGTTATTTAAAGTACAACCTTAAATAATAATATTTTTGCTATAATTTCTTACTAGCTATCTTTATTTTTAATTACAAAACTGTCTGAGTAAAGCTCACATTACACAATATTAATAGTGATTTCACTACTTAACATAGAGCTTTCACAATTAAATGCAACTACGTGATGTAGTATTATTTCTACTTTCTTTAAGTTCTTTACCACGACCTAGGTTTCGTTGTATTACAACAGATTAGATTCTTTGCTAATATCCCACCTGAAGATGTTGTAATACAAAGAAACCTAGGTCGTGGTAAAGAAATTAAAGAAAGTAGAAATAATACCACATCACGTAGTTTCATTTAATTGTGAATAATGAATTTCTACAAAATTAACGCCAAATATATTCAATAGAGCTTTCAATAAATACGAGGAAGAAACAAAAAACAGTGATAATGATATACAAAATTAATTGATGTAAAAGTTCGAAAATATTATTTTTCTACTTAGTTCCCTTGTCTCTCTACACATCGAGCCCAGTGCTATTTATTGTTTTCTAAAAATCCTTCCACAATCTCCAAGGGGTCATTATCACCTTCATATATATTTCTCTTTAATTTTTTTTTTGATTTGTTGAACAGATAAGAATCACTAGAAGTAAGGAAGAGGAAACAAGCTCAAACAGTTTGAACCCAGCTCATCGAATGGCAGCAAGAAAAATCCTGCCGTGTGCGCAAGACACGTTAAATTGATGAAGCATCACGTCTTTTTGGAGTTTACCTCTCCTTTTCTCTTTAATAACACCCCTCAACTTCGGGGTTAAAGGCGTATAACATTAACCTATTATAGTTATTCCAATATCCAATTGGTCAGTCAACAATATATTTTCTGCGTCTCAAAATATTGAAGTCATGACCATGCCAGACGATGCCTAAACACAAAATTTCTTTGCGGCTGGAAATGGCGGTCGTTTCCACTAAAATAATTTTTTGTTTCATAGGAATCAAAGCAGTACCCATGTTTTAAACATTATAATAAAACGTGTTGAATATTATGAGATAATCATCAGGTTCCTCCCGAAATTTTCCCAACAACGTACTTGAAACATCAAGGTTGGTCGTTGGTTAACATTTTTGGCACGCGTTTCGTGGACATTTTTCTCGTATTTAAATAATTTCAATATGGATTGAAAACTCTCATTTGAAATACTTGTTTTTTCAATTTAATAACTAAAACTTTTCTGATCTTCTGATATTTCCTTATATGATCCGCGTTGAAGGCGGCTGGAGCAGTATATATGTATATATATATATATATATATATATATATATATATATATATATATATATATACACATATACATATATATATATATATATATATATATATATATATATATATACAGTCCAGTGGCAGATTTCAATCTCTGAAAAATTTAAAAAAAAAACTACACCTCTAATACAAAGTAGGTTTATTTTAACTTTATAACAACAAATGCGGATTTAATTTTTTAAAAACCATGTTTTCCAAATGGCGGCCATCGAGTCTGACACACTCTTCGCGTCTAGCACGCATATTTTCAAAAACGCGTTTGCCGAGCGTCTGGGGTATCCTACTGACTTCGGCTCGAATATTTTTTTTAAGTTGTGTCACAGTACTCGGATTTGTTTTGTAAAAAACGGATTTTAAGTATCCCCATAAGAAAAAGTCACATGGGCTTAAATCCGGTGACCTAGGTGGCCACGGTACGGTACCGTTTCGGGATATGTTTTTTTCTGGAAATAACTGCCGCACTGCATTCATGGACACATTAGCAGTATGAGCTGTGGCCCTGTCCTGCTGGAACCATGTGTTTTGGTTGAAGGATAGACTATTCTGTAGTTCTACGCTGAAAAAGTCATTTAACATCTAGGCATATCTCTCCGAATTCACAGTTACAGTTTGGCCACGTTGATTTTCAAAGAAATAAGGCCCTATGATTGCAGATGCAGACATGGGACACCAGACTGTTACTTTAGGTTTATGTAAAGGCTCTTGATGCATTTATTTTGGGTTGTGGACATCCCAGTAACGAAATTTCTGCTTATTCACATATCCTCCAATGTGAAAGTGAGCTTCGTCACTAAAGAATATGTTGCCCATCCGGGTAGCAGTACGAAATCTCAACAACATCACCTCCGCGTAAGTGTTTCTTAATTCAAAGTCAAAATCGTGTAAATCTTGAACAATTTGAATTTTATATGGATGGAACTTGAGCTTTTTTTGCATTATTACCTGTAAAGTTGATTTCGGAATTCCCAATATCGATGAACGTGTACGCAGTGATAAACGGGGATTTTCAACGACAGAAACCATAACACGCTCGACATTTTCATCCGTGGCTACCAATGGTGTAGGTCCTGGCCTGGGCCTATTTAATGTTGATCCTGTAGCTCTGAACCTTGCTATCCATGACTGAATGAGGTTGATCGATGGTCCATCACGTAATCGACGAATACTGTAACGATTATTAAATTGACGGCGTGCTACAGACAGCGAAAATCGACTCAAAATGTACGCCTCGACAGCAAAAGCGCGGTGCTCTCCACTCCACTGTTCCATGGCTACTAAAATATCCGCACCGCTTGCGCTTCTAACGACGCCCCCCCCCCGCCCCTCTTATGTGTTGCGTTCAGAAACTGTTTGTTCAAACTTTGAAATCTGCCACTGGACACCCTGTATATATATATATATATATATATATATATATATATATATATATGTATATATACATATATTGTGAACGTTACACCAACTCAAAGTTGAAAAACTCACGTGCAGTAAAATATGACGATGCAGACTCTCTAATGTTTCTCCCAAATCGCGGGAAATCTCCTGCATCTTTAAATTTTCCAAATACAGATCAGAGATCATACTTTGTTTTTTTTTTACTTCAACGTTGACGATTACAATGTCACAATCGTTTTATTATTATGTGTAATGATGTTTTTAATCTATCAGAATATGAATTTGTTAGTAATTTTATTTTGCATAGAGAGTACATATTAAAGCTTCTAAACTAGTAAACAGGATTACCTTTATTGACACGAAATTATCTATATAGAGTAATTCGTATGTTAAGAATGCAAGAAACTTTGATGCTTTCCGACGTTTATAAATGGAAGTATATTTTAAGACTTTTAGAAAGCTGAAGCTGTGAAAGAAGGTGATGATTTTAAAATTGTGTCTATAGCTTTTTTCAAAGATACGGTTAAAATTATATGAGTCGGCGAATAGTGCTACAATTAAATCTTCCACCTTAACAAGTCATTGCCCATATGAGGAACGTATTTAGGTCTACCACTTTATTACTTGCCATATTAACTGAAAACCAAAATGTATATTTCTATCACCAGTAATCCAATAACTAGCATAAGGTTCTCGTTCTAAATCTTTTATAATACATACTGATCAACAGATGCAGAATTTCGTCAGTGGAAGCTATATGAAGGTAAAACTTGATAGCTTTGCTATAAATATTAGGTTTGGTGGCTTCCATCACCTAATCTGTTTATTAGCTTTGTATTACAAACTAGATTTAATATCTATCATTTATGACGTACCTCCAATACATTACACTTAAAGGAACCCAAATTGCAACTTCATATGACTACCAACCCTGATCATGAAGATTTAGAATGGAAACCTCGTGTTTCTGATTTTGTTTCTGATGACAAAAATATATATTTTGGTTTTCTATCAGCTTGGCAGTACGAAAAGATTTTGCTGATCTACGACTACGACACCGTCTGCTGTAAATTCTATTTTATTCAGTTAAGCTATGAAATAAATTAAATTCTAACGACGAATACGTACGGGAAGTTAAAACAAATATAAAGTGGTAAATAAAATTTTAGGTATCAGTGAATTAATATTATTTCTTCTTTGGTCTAAGTTTATTTAATAAGACAAGGAAACATTACAATTTATTTCTGTCCGTCCGTTCGTCCATCTGTCACCGTTTCTATAGTTTTGAGTCTATGTACACAACATTTTTCAAGTTGTTGCTTCATATAAAGATCTCAAATACTATGTATTAAAAAATAAACTATAAAACCTGCCAAACAAGTACATTATAGTTAGATGAGTTTTTTAAAATGTAATTAATGGTTCCATTTAGTACTTTTTTTTAAAATTTGTACGATGTGCTTACACTATTCTCATTGTTCGCACATAGGTTTGAAATATCTGAAATATTCTAAACATTCAGATATTTCAAACCTATGTTGTACATGACTTTGGTTGATGCTCAGCAATTTGCCTGTCTAGCGCGTGTTAAAGCGCGCAATTGACCGATTTTTTTTCACATTCTATCCTGTACTTTTGTTAACATTCTGTTCATTAATCACTATATTTTTACGATAACTTAATTTTAAAATTATATAACAAATAACATCAAAAGTAAAATTATCATAAATTTATTTTTCAAGATAATTTTTTTCTTTCTCAAATCATGCTCTCCAATTTTTAGTTATCCAATCCGTAACCTAGTTAAAGCAAAACTGTATTTATTCCAGTTTAAAACCATTTCAGAAACGAATCCTCAAAACGTTTAAGCTCTTAATTCCCAGGATTCAGTCACTTAACAGCATTAGTTAGAGAGGGATATGTTCAAAGGTCTGTGTGCCACACCCATCAAACTAAAAGTTTAGTGGCAATTACGAGTTGGGTTGAGTCAAAGTAAATGAATGTTCCACTTAATATCTTCCACTTGGTTGGAATTCCCAAAAGGTTTTTTAAATACGTGATTATCTTTAAAAATATCTTTATTTAGAATTTAGATATTTTAATCCCTATTAAATTCAAGCTACATAAAACTCTTTCTATCATTTATTCTTCCTATCAACCACGTGTTTCGTTCTTTGCTATAGTCTCATTTCTAATTATATGCACTTATATTACCGGGGGCAAGGAAATTTTACTTCACTAAATTTTACTTTAATAAACCAGTGAGGAATGCGGAAATCTGCAAACAGTTATTAAAAAACAGCTCACGCACTTTTTTTTCAAAAACACTACTACCTTTTATGAAAAATATTTTGCTGTCCAAGCTATAAAACTTTAAAATCGACTGGATCCGGATACCAGGATATCGCTCTTTGCAAATATGATCAAAGACCATCTAAAAAGTCCTTTCTCTCATAATACCTACCATTCCTTAATACCATTTTGATTGTCAATCCTTGTTCCCAATTGTACCATGTCAAGATTTCTAATTATCAATTAATTATTTTCTGTGTTTTTTCAAATATTTCATTTATTTTTGGCCTATTGATGTGTTGAGGTATTTTTTCCTTTTGTTTATTAATAATATCATAATTTTTTCGCTTGTTATAAAGGTAATTACAGACCATCGACAGAAGACATCCTTTGATAGGAATAAAATTGCAAATTTCCGATTGCAATTTGGAAGTAAAAGTGGCTAAGAAAATCGTGAGGAGGGATCAGGAACTGGTCACGTATAAAATAGAACGAAAATTGGAACGTAGACGCCAAAAAGCAAAATTAATGTTTAAAAAAAAATAGTAATAGCGTACAGTACTAGCTTTAAGCGTATATATTTTTTCTTTTTACGGTGGAGTTTTGATCCAGTAAAAGGTTTTTTTCTTTAATGTATCCTTCGTTGGATAAAAATAACTTCCATCTAAACTTGGATAACGTCTATATCTTAAATGTAACCTTGACCGGAATAAAAGTGTTTTATCTTTTAGGTTGAATTTTCAGCCAAACTGCTGTAGCCGTCTCGCCAATTTTATTTATCAATTTAAATCCGTACTTGGGCTTGGTGATCTAGTACTAACAACAGAACTTACAGTTGCGTAAGAAACATTTAATAAATAAAATATAATCTGCACCTAAAACATTATCTCAGCGGAAATTTAATTCAAATCGATCTAGCAGTTTTTCCATGATGCTCAAATATATAAAAAATGGACTTTCCTTAGAAAATATTTACTCTAACTCTAAACTTTAATTTAAACGTAAAGGACTATTATATTAAAAGTTCCATTAAAATGGACCCAGTAGCTTCTTGTTGATACTCCATCAAACAGATGGACAACAATTCCAAAAAATACATTTTTGGTCCAAAGAGTTCAAAATAGTATATTAAACTGACAGGATGTCAATGAAAATTGAACGCTGAAAAGTGATTTTTGAACAATGCAAGTGTAAAAAAATGTTTGGCAACCTTACGGAACTTTATTTCAAAAGCATCCACAATTTACACAGATTCCAAAAAGGTAACATTGTTACAATTAGTTCTGTAAACATTCGAAAAATACCTGTTTTATTGAAATAACTCCGCATTCGCAGAAATGTTTACGATAAAAACAACCGCTTATCACATTTATTTCGCTTTCTCTTTCCCACTCGTGTGGTCTCTTTATTATTCTCGTCCATCAAGCTATCCCCTCTACTTCTTCTTTCAATAACTTCGCGTCTTTAGTGACTTGCTTATCGCTCGGGGCTAACAACGTGTTTTTTGCTATGTTTTCCCTACCACTGTTTTTATTTGTTGACCTACGCTTGAATTGGACCTTGCTTGTGCTTGAGATTTGTATATTGTTTGACCAACTGCAAAATACCTCAGACTCACACTGCTCGTAAATATGAAGAAATGTATTTCGTTTACGGGCTGATGAGGATGCTCGGCAAGCCGCACGTACGTTTCGCGAGCGCTACCCTAGTCGCGGTCGCTATCCCGATTGCAGAATCTTTCTTCTTGTAAATCCTGGAGGGCCAAATTAATGGTTATCTACGGTAAATTCGTTATCTACGGTTTTTAACAGACGAACTTGGAAATCTGTCGAATGAAATACCACAAGATGTGGTTCCAGTACGATGGTACACCGGCAACTTACCCAAATCGATGGATAGGATGTGGCGGTACAATTGCATAGCCACCACGTTCGCTAGACCTCAATCCATTGGACTATTTTTTATGGTGATATTTCAAGGTGGAGGTCTATGAGACTATTAACGATAATGAACAGCAATTAAGACAAAAATTATACAATAAAAAAAATGATAAAAGCGGCATTATCATAAATATTACACTTTTTTTTTATTTTACATTGACCGAAAAAATTATCAATTTTGCAGGTTTAGGATTAAAAAACATGTTACGAAATTGCTTGGTGCCAGAAAATTATACCTTTCTTGAATCTGTGTGAATAGTAGATGTTTTTGAAATAAAGTTCTACAAGGTTGTCCACTAACATTGTTCAAAAATCACTTTTTCTGTTTTGTAATAAAAACATGCACCTGTTTCAGCGTTTAATTTTTATATTGCCAATAATAACGAATGAATAACATTTTAATTAAAAAGGCGAATGTTCTCTTAAAGATCTTGGACAATAAAAAAAAGCTGAAATAGTAATAGTACCTAATCAAATTTTTTTTTCATACGGAATAACAAAAATAAAAAATAATATCTCTGTATATATATACATGTGGGTTTGTATATATATATATATATATATATATATATATATATATATATATAAATATATAACGTATATTTATTTATTTACATAACTAGAGTTGATCAAGGTTAAATTACAGATTTTTTGGCTTTTAAAAGTGATATGTATCCCACACTACGGACCCTCGAGTTCGCAGTTTCGTATATATACTCTGAACTCTTCATTTGACAACTTGATGTACTATAATTAATTTATTGCGTTGAGAAAAGATCATGATTAATGCAGTCACTATTTGTATAGATTGCATGCTTATGTATTTTTAATTATTTAAATTTATATCGCCAGACGTGAATAGTTAAAATAAAAATCATGAAAAAAAAAATTAGAATAAACCCCACGTTACGCGACTACCATACACACAGGTATATATAAAAAACTAAATATTTAAAGATATACAATTCATTAAACCATTACAAACATTAATATATTGAATATATTTGGCGTTAATTTTGTAGAAATTCATTACTCACAATTAAATGAAACTACGTGATGTAGTATTATTTCTACTTTCTTTAATTTCTTTACCACGGCCTAGGTTTCGTTCACATATTCATGTGGGCTATTAGCAAAGATCTTTGTAACACAACAAAACCTAGGTCGTGGTAAAGACCTTAAAGAAAGTAGAAATAATACTAAATCACATAGTTTCATTTAATTATGAATATTAATAGAATTTTTCACTATGTATATTATCTAGCATATTTTCAAAAATGATCGGTTACCTGTTACATGTAATCTTTCATTTAGAAATGCAAGTAAACGAATAATTAATAATTTAGCATTAATATATTTATTAATATCGTTATTCCGATATTTTTCATATTTTTGACAAGTGTGCTTTAAAATCAGGAAAACTTGGAAAAATTGGAAACACCTATGATGATACTAGACATTTTCGATTAGATTTATAATAGAAGCAAATATTTATGGCATACTTCTCGAGTTAATATTTATAATGATTAAAATAGAAGCAAAACTGGGACACAGACCCCAAAAAAAAAACAAAATCCATGTTTAAAAGAAAGTATTTTAAGGATTTATAAGCGACTAGCTTTTAGGGTAGATTTTTTTAAATTGTTGACCATTAAACAATATAAATAGTTTACAATGGCTCCGGTCGAGGGGTGTCATTGTAAACTATTCACCACTTATGATGATTTTGGGGTCTACGTTTTAGTTTTATTTCTATTTTAATCGTTATAAATAGTTTATAATGACATCACTCTCGAGGGGGGAAGAAATACAATTTTTAGCTCCAAGTTCGGCACAAGGAACAGAAATTCAAAAAACCAATATCCATTTTTTCTTTATTACTAAGCATTTCCGCAATACGAATATATCTTACTGTAAAATCTCATCAAAACAGCTTTTAAACTAAAAGATATATGATCTTATGACACACCAATTAGCAGATAAAATGACGAAATTACATGTTATTAATTCGTTTTTGCTATTCAGTTAGGGAACCTTAAAAATCTTGCTTACTTATGGACGTAGCTGGCATTTTGTCATTCTTCGAACTCTGCAGTATGCTAATTTTTGCACCATCCGATTACTGTCTTACAGTAGTTACAAAGTCTCTCCCCTTGTAACTGCTGTAAGTCAAAACTCGATTACAATCGTTATTAATATATCTTTCTATTAAGATTTTTAATCTAACCGCAAAATTGGGAATGACCACGTCACAATAAAAGACAGCACCGTAGCGAAAGTAGTACTTTAAGATAGTACTTTATTTTGTTTTATGTCATCAAGATATGAATATAAAAAGCTCTCCCCGTGTAAATCTTGGAGACGACTAAATATTGACGATTAAAGTTATGCATAGTTATTGGCGCACGATCGTAATTTTTTCAGATATAAAATAATGTTATTATTAAAATCTCGAACTGTAAACATTATGGATAACGCCAACCTCACTGAATAATAACTAAAAGATAATTATTGAACAAGTCACGTAATTTTTACTAATAAATGATTGAAACTACATGATGTAGTATTATATCTAATTTTTTTAAAATTATTATTCAAGACCTTGGTTTAGTTGTACTACAATATCTTTGGGTGGGCAATTTGAAGAGATAAAACTAAATCTCTTCAGATTTCCCACCTAAAGATGTTGTGATACAATGAAACCTAAGGTCGTGGTTAATAGTTCAAATAAAGTAGATACAGTACTACATCCCATAGTTTCATTTAGTTATGTATAAAAATTAAGTAATAATGAATTTCTACAAAATTAACGCCAAACATATTCAATATCTGAACAAGTCATTTGGCTGGAACAAAATCCAGGGTAAACTTATCGTTCTAAAGCTTATGGTAAGGAGTATTGTATATATTGGATATAAGGAACTTTAAACTACCTAATATAGTAAAAGTTTCATTAAAGAAAAACATTATGTTTGACCTTTATTTAATGTAAGTACAATTTACAATTTATTTTCCATAATTTTCACTAACCCGAATTTCCACTGACCCAGTTTTAAAACGATGTAATTAATTGTATTAACATTAATTTTGTTTCCATTTTATTTTGAAGTGGTATGTAGTTAGTCAGGGCTACGAGGGTTATACAGTATATATACGGAGCGTACGTTTCGCATATTTTCAGAGGGTGAATCAAGAAAAAGATTATCTTTTTCTATGTAAAATAAATAGTCTTTGTCCCTTATGCGTTCCTGTACCATTTCTTCGATTACGATGAAACTTTCGTAAGTTATTATGCACAAACCCGCGAAAGTTTTTGAATTACATTACAACCAAATACAACAATTTTACAATAGATGGCGCGCGAGTTTTTAATTCGTGATTTCGGTGTGAGTACGCACACTTGACTGAATGGAATCAAATACAAACAGCGACATAACAAGGGCTGTTGATTGTAAAATTCCAATTGCCGGTCGACATTAAAGAGTAGATTTTAGAATTTAATATCACATACATTTTCTTTGCATTTTCAAATTGAAATCTCTTCCTTTGAGTGGCAATGCATGCCTCTCGGTACTCCAACTAAATATATTATCCGCATTAAATTGAAGACCTTTCGAACGAATTCGCGGACAAAAAAAAATTGACGAATTACACCTATATTGAAAACTATGGAGGAAACATCATATTGACACTGCGTATCGTCAGCTGATATTATTTGTGATTTAATTGTTTAAACATTATTTTCAGACTTTAAAAATGTTTTTTCTAGGAGGAATAAATATATTAAAGTAACTTGATATTAAGAGAAATTATTTTTTTAATTGTGGACTTTGATGGCGATTATTTCGGAAACGGTTCCGTTTTTTCCCATTCATAGAAAACATTTTTTGTTTACAATGATTAAAGGAACCATCCTTTTCATAAAATTTAGAAAAAAAATTAAGCCGGTATATTTTATCTTAGATTGCATATTACCAGCTACTTTACAATACTTCTACGCCATATCCTGTCAGTTGTAGATAGTGTTGATACATCTTCAAATTTTATGGTTTTCATATGTATTTAATTTACTTTGTATAATATAGAATACTTTATAATTTCAGTTTACTAAATTTCATTTATCTTACGACTATTTCGCGGACCAGTTTCGACGATTATTTTCGTTACGGTTTATGTAAATGACACATGTCATTTGTGATTTAATTGGGAAGAGAAGAGAATATATGACTATAACTACTTCTATACCAGTTTTCTTCAGATTAGTTATTACATGATGTCCTGAGGATCCGGTGACATTATCATAGACATTTCAAAAATTTCACTTCCCATGTTATATTTTGTTTTTTTTAGAGTTTCATAACCGAACACATCCATCGTTTATTATAAACATCGTCTGTCTTTCTGGTTGCCCATTCGCTCGTCAGGGGTTTCTAATTTCGAGATGATTTAGAGACTTCGAATTTACACACATAACGTTGGTTCTAGGCCCAAAATTAGAAATGAGTTAAAATTATATTTCAAATAGGCTCTCATTTGTATAAAAGGGAACTAATTTTTTTTCTCCGGACGATTATGAGGGGTATCTTTGAAAAAAGCTCTTGGAGTAGAACATAAATCTGTTTTTATTATTTTTTCAGTGGAAAACAACGATTTGGTTGACCGTCAAATTTGCAATTTTTAGATCCATTTTGTTATCAGGTCTCGCTCAATAACGCACGTTGGAAAGCTATGAAACCCCGCTAATATTTCACATAATCTATATTTATCCAACCAAAAAAAAAAAGAAAATAGTAATCAAACCGTAGTATTAAAAAACTTAATAAAAATATTTAAAATTCTTTATACGTCCTTTGAAAGGCTAGTTATAGAAGACTCTAAGACATTTTTTTTCATAATTTTAGGTAGTATATCTTCAGTGATGTACTGAAAAATAAATATACCAACAATTATGAGCATCACCCTCACCCCTCCATTTTTAATTTCCCAATGTTATCAAAAAACAAGGTTTTTAGAAGCCAATTGTTAAAAAACTATTGTAAAAATAATTCTGGATGTCACACTTTTTAAGATATTCACAATAATATATATTTATATATATCCGACTACTTAATTATACAAGATATTATTAAAAAATGTATTACACTAGAAAGTCACTCAATGATCACATTTGATAGACAAAATTATGTCACTTCAACCAGTTTTTTTTCACACGTTCATGCATATAAGTATAAATATTTAGATCGCATAGAAACGAATTTTCTTTTCTTTTTTGAGTAATCAAATAAAAAGACAAACGAGAGCTTTGATGAATAGTTAAATACATAGTTTGTCGAAACGGCGGCCGCCCACTACAAGTATCGACGAGTTGGCAGCCCTGGCCAGTTAGCCTTCACACAGCTCACAGACTATTGTTTGAGCGGGTTCTTTCGTGTTCATTATTAATAGGAATAACATTGACTTTTGATGAGGTAAGTCGAAATTGTTGCGAGCTTTTTTCGAGCTTAGCGGAGCTTTTTAATTTGTTTGTATGCGCACGGCGGGGGCGGGCGGGATAACGGCTATTGGGGGAGATTGGAATTGCCGGGATAATGGGAGTAATGGATCTGAACGCGCTCGTACTGTTTGTATTTGTGATTAGTCGCTTTTGGTGAGGCTATATATACGTGTCTGTCTAGAAATTTATATACTTTTCGCTAACAGATGAAGAAGGCCATCTGAAGTGCGGAAAATATGACACATAATACAGTTAGAAGAATATTATGCTTAAGATTTATTAACACGTATATTAAAATAATTCCATATTACATTGTACAGAAATTTAAGTCTATTACAAAATTGAATTCAAGTGTTTCTAAATCAAGCCTTGATTAATAAATGAGATAATGTGACAAAGCAGAAGGAATTAAGAAGGAATTGAGTACCAGGAGAAAAATGTGAGGAAGGATTTTAAAGCGATATTTAAAATGGGTCGTGTCGAGGACGCCTGTTGAAAAGAAAGTTAAAAAATATTAAATTACCCAATATTTGCATTAATTCGAATATTAGTGTAGTTTTAATATGTGTATAATATTTTTTAACTAATATTTACATATTATATTTTGTGACACGGTTAAGGGTAGTTTAGTAATGATTTTCTTCATACTAACGCAAACGGGAAATAAACACATACGTCTAGTTTCTATACAAAACAAAATTCTTGAAAAAATCTTTGATAAAATTGGAAAAGAATTAAAAATTATATATCATGGTCTGTTTGAGAATATATTAAACTACGGAGTAACGTCTCTGGGCGGTACAAATGAAGACTCATTAAATCTCTAGTCTCTATACAAAACAAGATTCTTGAAAAAATATTTGATAAAATTGAAAAATAATTGAAAATTATATATCATGGTCTTTTTGAGAGTATAATATACTATGGAGTAACGTCTCTGGGCGGTACAAATGAAAACTCATTAAACCTCTAGTCGCTATACAAAACAAGATTCTTGAAAAAATATTTGATAAAATTGAAAAAGAATTGAAAATTATGTATCATGATCTGTCTGAGAGTATAATAAACTACGGAGTAACGTCTCTGGGCGGTACAAATGAAGACTCATTAAATCTCTAATGTCTATACAAAACAAGATTCTTGAAAAAATCTTTGATAAAATTGAAAATTATATATCATTCTTGAAATAATCTTTGATAAAATTGAAAAAGACTTGAAAATTATGTATCATGGTTTGTTTGAGAGTATAATAAACTATGGAGTAACGTCTTTGGGCGGTACAAATGAAGTCTCATTAAATCTCTAGTCTCTATAAAAAACAAGATTCTTGAAAAAATCTTTGATAAAATTGAAAAAGAATTGAAAATTATATATCATGGTCTGTTTGAGAGTATAATAAACTACGGAGTGACGTCTTTGGGCGGTACAAATGAAGACTCATTAAACCTCTAGTCTCTATACAAAACAAGATTCATGAAAAAATATTTGATAAAATTGAAAAAGAATTGAAAATTATATATCACGGTCTGTTTGAGAGTATAATAAACTATGGAGTAACGTCTTTGGGCGGTACAAATGAAGACTCATTAAATCTCTAGTGTCTATACAAAACAAGATTCTTGAAAAAATCTTTGATAAAATTGGAAAAGAATTGGAAATTATATATCACGGTCTGTTTGAGAATATAATAAACTATGGAGTAACGTCTCTGAGCGGTACAAATGAAGACTCATTAAATCTCTAGTCTCTATACAAAATAAGATTCTTGAAAAAATCTGTGATAATAATATTGATCCGCAATTAAATGAAACTACGTGATGTAATATTATTTCTACTTCTTTCTTTAAGTTCTTTACCATAACCGAGGTTTCATTGTATTACGACATCTCCAAGTAGGCTATTAGCCAAGATGTTGTAATACAACGAAACCTAGGTCGTGGTAAAAAACTTGAAGAAAGTAGAAATAATACTACATCACGTAGTTTCATTTAATTGTGAACAATGAATTTCTAGAAAATTAACGCCAAATATGTAATGATGTTAAATAATCAATAATTATGAAGAATAATAATGATGAGAGACTCTATCATCATCATCATCATCATCATATATATTAATACGCTAAGGTTAAGATGTTACACTCCCTTTTTAGAAAAAACCTCACAACTAATCCACATAAATTATATATCATTTTATAGATAATTGCTTTCTCTACCGGCATCCACAACTAAAAAATTTATTATTGCTATTGTTTTTGCAAATTAATTAATTATTAAAATTATATACACAAACCAGCAATGCTGCCATCTAACGGCTCAACGTCAATATGATTGACGGTCGGTAAAATTTTTGTTTAATTTCAAATCCACTCACGTATAAATAAAGTGGCGCTTTAGCTCAATGCTTTTGATACTTACGCCTCTATATGTCAATTGTAGTAAAATATTTGTTTGATCTGTCATCTGAGCTTCATAATGGAATAAATAATGCGAAGACTTCGCACGGGTCACGCTAGTTTAATATTAGTAAATCTTTTATTGTTAATTCTATAATATTGAGTTACAAGAATTGTGAAAAGTGCTATGAAAATATCTATTAATTCTAGAAATAAGGTGTCTTCATTACCGAAAAACAATATTAGAAATAATAGTTGGAGTTATACTGCTATTAAATATTACAATAATAAAAGTTATATTGCTATTAAATAGGCAATATGCCTATTAGTTTGAAATGTCTGAGTGGTGATAACTAGAAAATTTAAAAAAAAAAAGTTAGTTAAATGGATTTTATTCTTACAGTTGTTTTATAGTTGTTTACTATATTTCTTTAATTTGCCCTTTCACATTCTTTCCTTTGGTTATATATGAAATTAAATATCAGTATATACAGTGTTAACACATTGCTTACATAAATTATAAAATGTACATTTATTACATCTTCACAGTTATAATAAATATACGTTTTAAAACATAAAGTTATTTTTGTATTTATTTTAAGTCAGTTGTGTGAAATTTTTACGAACTTTTTACAGATCCAACTTATGAACCTTAAATTGGTCGACTATTATTCGTAAATTGGTAGAGCCTACTTAGCCGTGATAATTTTTTTTATAATATCGTTATTTATATACATATTCAGTATTCAATATTAAAAAATAACGGTTCATCTAGAAGGGGGTGAGAACACGTGACTAAAAAATGGCTAAACCCATCCCTGTATCTAAAAAGTATTCACAATATACTCCCTTTAATTTTTAAAGACCTATTCAAGGACGCTACACAATGCGGCATACGAAAAAAAATTCATCGCTACTTTGCATGTAGGACAGATACCCTAAAAGTTATTTTTTAAGATTTTCATAATTTTGTAGGTGTTATAAATATGTTTAAACACGTTAAATTTCAGCATTGTGGCGCTAATAGTCTGTGAGTATAATGTTTATGATGTGCAGATGGACAGAAAAACAGACATTGCAAACACTGAAGGGTCTTAGTTTGGATAAGCAACCCTAAAATATAAGCAGCTTTAAAATTCAAATTATTAAAATGTCGTATCACAAACACAAAAGTTTTATTAAACCTACAGTTAAACTACAGCCGAAGCCCACCATAAACAGGAAGTGACGACCTAAACCTTCTAACCTACTTCCTTTAATTGCTTGAACTTCTATTATGCCGCTAATGGGTTTTCTCACCCGCCTGTAATATCGGACGTTGGAAAATATTACTTTTCTAATATTTTTACTGGCACAGATAGTGAACACAATTATCGTAGGCTAACATATTTCGGATAAAAGAACGCAATATTTCTTGTTCAAAGTCTTGCTAAAATATAGTTCTATGGTAGCCTGAATAGTTTAAAGAAAAGGTGATTTAGAACCTTTAGAAAATAAAAGGATATATTTTAACCTATAATTACAACTGTTCTAAATAATATAAGATGGAGGAAAATACACCTTATTTCAGATTTTTTTCTATAATTTTATATTTATTTTCCTTTTTAAATTTAAAAGTTTCCAACCTTATATTCTTGTCCTACGTAACGGTCAAGTCACACAATGCTCTGTACATAAGATATAGAGATCATATATATCTTTGAATGACAGTGTTATAGCTAATAAGGATGTTATATACCATATAAGATTTAGCTACTTTTGCCGGCGTAATTGTTACGTTTAGTTCTGTTTTCACACATATGTTTTTCATAGAATGACTTTTACTACTGGCGTTTTTTTTTGCAATCTTCTATCGAATCGTTCGAGCATGAATAGACAAACATTTTTCAAGCAATTCCGCGCCCCACGTCTAAACGAGAAAGCTCACGCGTATAACTTTGTTTATTTAAAACCACAGCCATAACTTTTAAGCTTTTCGTTGTAATACTACGGTATGTAAAGAAAAATGTGATCTATATAAAGTGACGAAAGTTATAATAAAACTTAATTAACTTAACTTAATTTTTAATGGTTTCATACAATGAGATCCAAAAAATGTATTTGACAAGTTATGTTTTTTTAAACTGTAGAACATTTATTATAGACTGACTGTACCTGTGTCTTTGTTCGCGTGAAATTCACTGATTATTATTCTTTAGAATAATCATTATAGTTAAAAATATTGATATTGGACAAAATATGGACGGATAAATATTGACACAGATTTCTTTAAAAAATCCACACAATAATTTTCCGTGAGCGTAAGACTTACAAATACTGACAATAGGCTTTAGCTCTATATATTTTTGATAATATTATAAGTCGAAAACCAGGTTAAAAAAGGTTAATATTTGAAAATAACATCAGTGTAGTAACCAATATTATAAATAACACAAAGAAAATTCGATTCACCCCTGAAAATTGTATTCACGTATTTGGCGTACCGTGCCAACGCATCAGCCATTACACCACTACTGAAAAATATTTAAAAAATTATAAAATATTAAAAAATATAAATCATGAAAAAATATTATATAAAGAACAGAATAATAATAATCATCACTAGTATTCTGGTTTTGTTTATTTACTTTTGCAATATCTATTAGCATATATTTTAATAAAAACGCTAATAAATGGCATTGGCAATACCATACCATGATATATCTATGAGCATAAAGTTTACTAAAAACGCTAACAGATAACGATTGCAGTACCAACAATGTAATTGATACCAAGATAGGGCTCCTTTTAAATCTGTAATATCGAGATAAAAGTATTCTGTATGTTGAGGATTTAAACTATTACTGTAGTAAATTTCATCGAATAAATTTCGTGCGATTGGAGAATCAATTAACACACAGACACAATCACTCTTTATGAAATATTTTCCAAGCACAGAATTTACTCTGTTACGGTTTTATTTTATGTAATTAACACATTAAACCCTTTATTGTAGAATTTTTGGAGAAGGAAAATATTGTCATACATTGTTTCTATGTGTCTCTAATTTTTTAAGCAGCGCATGCCAAGATAGCTTTACGAATCCTTTTTTGACTTCAGGTAATTTTTAAACATTTGTACATTCCTCGTAAATTAAACTGTAGATTAGTGAATACCGAAACAAAATCTATAGTTAAGGAAAAGAGATAGACGGCACACACGGTGGCGTATGAAAGAGTGCTTAACATCGACTCTTATATCAATGCTTCAGAAGCGTATTTATTTTCAGAAAAAAAATACATTAATATTGTTGCTGTCTCTACAGAGAATACTACAGATGAATACACAAAATTAGGAGTTATTTTTGAATTTTGACACTAATTTTGACATTTGAAATAAATTTAGGTGACAATATTTTATGCGTTTTATATACGTTTAAAGATGATATGTATAAATACTGTCAACAATTTTGACTTTTTCTCCAAAAGTTTAATTATTATAGAAATAATTACAATCATTCTTTCGTATACAGAAGGTGTACGCAAAAGCATATTAAAATTTTATTCAATTTTGACACTATAGATTTAACTGACCATATTTAATATGTTTTATACAAATTTAATAATGACATCTATATATACTGTTAACAATTTTGACTTTTTCACCAAAAGTTTAATTATTGCAGAAATCATTTTAATCATTCCTTCGTATTAAAAAGGTTGAATATTCAAATCTGTACAAACTAATGTGACGAATAACGTGTGCATCAAATTGAGCAGAAAATGTTAAGGAATACATAGTTCCTTAAACATATAGTTCTTGAAAACTATAACATAATAGGATAGGAAAATATGGTTTTTAAAAACTCTCAATCGCTACTGGAAAAAAAATAATGTCGAATTATTTGATTACATTTAATGATTACATTTTTCTACAGAAACTTGTTCCAAATATACTTATTTTCATATATAGAGTCAAACGTATGAAAAATGGACTTTATACTTATATACAAATTATATTAACAACATGAAAATTCTCAACCATTCTCTGAATTTTTCCAACAAAGAAAAATGGATTTTATTACAGAAACACGTTTCAAATATATTTAATGTATTTTTGCGTTTCAAATATAGCTACGTCCATTAAACCCAGTATGTAGCTTCAATAATGTTGCGATTACTGCAGACGTCGAGGATTCCCAACGCTCTTATAATCACGTCAATGTATAAGATTAGAATGTTTTTGTGGTGAAAAGTATTGAATTTTGACACTAATTTGACGTTTGAAATAATTTTTTTGTGATTTTATTTTATACTTGAGTTATTGGTAGGGTTGCCAAATGTCCGGGATTCGGAATTGTCCCGGAATTTGTGATATTTTCCCGTGTCCAGGAATGTAATAAATTTGTCTCGAAAATGTAAAAAATTATGGAAATTCTTTTATGGAAACTATTTTCGTGAACCTATACATGCTATAGCTGTATTACACTTTGCCAGATTGATCAATGGAAAGACCGGAATCGCATGTTACGGATAAAATCAAGACATAAATTTAAATTCAATTTATTAAAATAACTAAATCAAAACATGAACATAATAAATTAAATAATATTGTCATTGTCAATCCACAAAAGTTAAGTTTCGAGTAGGAATAAGATAAGATTAATTATTGCAAGACAAATTTCGTTTGCCAAATATTAATATTAGCTTTTACTAATCTGGATAAATGTGATTAACATAACGACTGTTTTTATATCGAATTACTTATAATTACTTAATAAGTCAATAAACTTTGTTAAAAGGTCACTTTGTATTTTGGCAAAAGAAAACAACTTTTTTATTTATTTTTATTAATCTGAATATTTATTGGGTTCAAAAAAACATTTTGTTGGGTCAAACTAATTTTTCTTAAATCACTGGTAGTTATAAATATAGTAGTAGAATTTTCCCGGAAAAAGTGATTTTACATATGGCAACCCTCGTTATAGGTTACCATTTACTTTTTTAGGAAAGGTTCTTAGCATAAAAGCTGGATTTTTTAATAATTTTTTATGTAACGAACAATCAAAAACCAGTTAATTACCGTTTATAACTTTTTTTTATTTATTTTAATTTTTTCGCAATAGTAGTAAATTGAATACGATAGTGCTAAATACGAAAAATATATTATTTTAACATGCTTTGTTTTACTTTTACTCGTTTGTATGAATGTATGTATGCATGAATGTAATGGAATCTCCCAATTAAATTTCTACGTATCAGGGACCGGTGATAATAAAATAATTTCATAACTGAAAAATTAAAAAATAAAATTTTAGTTTGTTAAACACATGTTTTTTTAGCAATGTGAATAAACAACAATCTTTAAATATCAAGATTTTGGAAAAGAGCGAAATGATGTTCAACAATTCGTAATAATTTAACTATTAATACATATAATATGATTTGTTTTTGTATAGGCTGTATAGCGATTGAAAAAAAACCTTTAATGTAAAAAAAACGTGGGGTGCTTGATGTGAGTTGTCGTAAATTTATGTCGGGTGTAGACCACAATTTCTTTTTTAAATTCAACTTAATTTGTTTATCAATCATTTTATTCTTATTCAAAAATAATAAAGTTATACCGAGTTAAGAAATTTTTCGATTTTCACCAAAATCTTTATATTTAAAGGTTATTTTTTAATTTTTTACTTGATATTGCTAAAAAATTGATTTTTTAGTTTTTAAACTAATTTTTTTTTACAATAACATGTAAAACTTTACGATTTATTTTTTAATTATAATAATAATAGCCATTTATTCCCAGAATACCATTTTAGAACATATAAATACACAATACATTGAACTTCCCATTACTTATATAATTAAACTTTTTATTAGAATATTACTCAACACAAAATATATTATAAAACAATTTAAAGAATAAATATATTAAAACAAATTTCTAATTATGTATCAATACTTTAGCCATGAACTCAAAGTAACTATTATATAAAAAAATTTCATTACTTGTTGTTGGATACGAAAGCTAAATCTAAAACCAAAAATAATTATAAATTTACCTTAAAACTAAATGTTATAATAAAAACCTATATTTTATATTAATGTTATTCTGATACCCATTTACGAGAAAAGGCCTCCACCATCGTCCTCCAACGGGGTTTGTCGGTCGCTAGTCTGGTCCAGGTCGGCCTGCGACAATCTTCACGTTGTCGCCCGCTGGAGCGTCGATTTACAGGTCAACGGTTTCAGTTGACCTGAAGACCGTCGCACGTCGCATGCTCGATATGAAGTCCGTCGCGTGATCACAGTGTTTTAATTGTATAATTTTAAAATATTTTTTGAAATATAATCTTTTTTGTCTTTTATCTTCTGCGGATTCTACTCCATATGGTTCCGTTAGTCAGTTTATTGTAGTTTTGGATTAAATTTTTAGTAGTTTCCAGTTTTTACTACTTTCATATTTTATTACTTTCTGCTTGGAACGTAGGCTGTCCAGACAATAGTTTATATCTTTCAAATTTTTTGTAACCTTTCCCATTCAGTAGCGATATTATGATTGACTTATAAATTGGATAAAATATTGTATTATATCTCATAGGGACACCACACTGATTTGTAAATTTGGGATGCACGGTATGAAGTGATACTTGCAAAAATTAAACTTACAGAATTTTTCTGTAGTATAGTATATATATGAAACTTTAGGTTTGTATGAAAGTAACCTTTTAAAGTAACCTTGTAAAAGTTACTTTCATACAAACCTAAAGTTTCATACATGAACTATTTATTTAATTAAATTACCTACTTACATAGGATATGTTGGCAGAAAAGGTTACATTCATACAAACCTAAAGTTTCATATATGTACTATCTATTTAATTCAATTACCTACGTATATAGGAGATGTTGGTAGAAAAGGTTACTTTCATACAAATCTAGAGTTTCATACATATAGTCTTTATATATTTAAATGCCTATTTGGTAAGTTTCTTTGCAATGGAATCACGTTTCACGACCTTCTCACCACTAATAAGTTCGCAAAATCATCAAGCGAGTTATATTTTGGATGAAGAAAAATGTTTACTTTGGTATCAAAAACGTTATAATTGTTTACTAAAATTTGTTTTTATAGTTTTCTGTACCTTAAAAGCTAAAAAATGGAACCCTCATAAAGTTACTTACAGGTTCATCTTTATGTCTATTTACGGTAGCCGTTTTCTTTCCCAGAAATCTTTTGATGTAAAATCTCGAAATTGTATTACAACGTATTGATGAAGTATATTCGCCCCACACGCAAACTCACACACACATATATGTGTGTTTATATATATATATATATATATATATATATATATATATATAGATACATATCAGTAGTTAACATGCTAACACTCGAAAATATCAATAGGGGGAAATTTAAGGGAGTACAAATCAATCCGGTACTTTACCTGATTGTCTTTTTAAATTCCTGTATCCCATAGAGGAAATTTAATAGGGTTGGAAAATTTAGAAAATTGTTAATTTTAGAATTGAATATAAGATAGTTTTAAAAATATTTTCTTTCTTGAAGGAAATAAACAAAAGCATTCGCAAGAAAATGTATTTTTTGTTGACATGGTCTTTATAATTGGTAAAAATGATAGCAAGCAATAGCAATAATCGTAGCTATTACTACTTTTTCATGTTTTTAGATACGAAGAAACGCGGTTTTGTATTCCACTATATTAGGATAAGAAACGGAATTAAATTTTTAATTATATTTAAATTTAGTATAACCCGAAAGCTTTTAATAATTTTGTGCATATTTTTGCAATATAACATTATTGAAGAAAATAATATTGGTTACCCCAAAAACAAATTAATAAATCGAAGTGACTTAGTAAAACTGAAAGAAATTCACAATTAAATGAAACTACGTGATGTAGTACTATTTCTACTTTATTTAATTTCTATACCACGACCTAGATTTCGTTGTATTATATCTTCAGGTGGGCTATTAGCAATGACAATTTGCTAATTGCCCATCTGAAGATGTAATACGAGACCTAGGTCGTGATAAAGAATGTAATTAAAGTAGAAATAATAAGACAATAATACTACCTCACGTAGTTTCATTTAATTGTGAATAATGAATTTCTACAAAATTATTGCCAAATATATTCTATACTAAAGGATATATAATAGTTTGTGTCGCTTAAATGTTGAATAAGAAATTCGACAATTTCGCTGTAAGTTTGGTGTCAAAAATTAAGCACGGTCACCCATCTTTAGTAGAAAACAACACAAAATGAAAAAAGATATGACCCTGGCCCACCTAAACTAATGGATGAAGTGAAACTTCTTTATTAGATCATATTGGTTAATAATTTATAACAATCATTAGTTATATGGAATATGTCGACAAATTGTCAACGAATTTCCCTACCTCAGCCTGTTACCGACTGGGAAAGCGGGTGAGAAATCAAAAGACGGACCTAGATGATCGAGAATGCAATAAGCCAACATACACGCTTATATCAGGATAGTGAGATCTTCAATATCACTTTGCAATGTGGTGCTAGAGAAAAACCTGGCGCATACTAAAGATGGTCAAAAAAACGAACAAGTCTACCCTCGAGCAGCTAAACACCGTGACTAGACTAGACTTCCGTGATATATTATAAAAGCATTCTCAGTTACTTTAGTCACATCGACCGCCGGCAATCTAATAACCTTGACTAGTTGGCTGTGGTGGGCAAAATGGAAAGAAAGAGACCCCACGGTCTATCAACTAGCCGTTGGTGAGACTAAGTAACCGCCTGTCACTGGTTTTCCTATGACAACCACCCTGAGGGAAGTTGGAAACCGGATAAAGAGGAGGAAACTAGTACATAAAGCCACGAATGCATTTCAATGACACTACCTTCAGAAATGAAGAAGACAACCAAGAAGAAGGTTTAAAAGTGCGTGCCTTTTTACTTGTTATTCTGATTAAAATTATATTTTCACAAATTATTACTCAATAACTAAGAAATTAATACATTTTTATTCGAAGTTGTTAAATAAATAATAATAAGTGAGTGATACTACACTTATAATTCTTGCATTTTACATTAAATAAAAGTAAATTCACGACTAAAGACAACAAAATTGGTAGCAAACCTTAGTAAGCTTTGTGTGATTCTCGACCGCCCTATTATTAGCACGCTCCCCTCGGCCGCGTTCAGCATTTCTTTCATCAAACGTTACACTATTTTAACGTGACAAAATTACTCAGACGTCGCTAAAAAAGTTTTGCTTCAAAAAATATGAAAATGATCGATCGAATGAAACTTTCGTTTCCTTTATGGTGAACTCCAACTGATATTAAAGTACATACTATTTCAGAATTATAATCGAGAAAAAGAAGGTTTAATGTGATGGACGGGAAAGAAGGGGGTTCATTATCTCTTTTTTTCATGTGGAAAATTACTTTCGTAATTTTCCACATGAAAAAAAAAACAATCAATAAACACCGTCTATATTTCGAAGAGCCATTTGAGCGTCGAAACTTTTCTATTCAAGCTTTTACATGTGGAAATACCAAACGAGGAAAGTGCCACGAAAGTGAAGGGGGATAACATTGAGCCGACACATGTTTATTCGTGGTCAAACCGAATAATTACGGTACGTCGATACCGAGTCAGGCGGTTCAGTGAACCCCCGTCCTTGGTGGACTACATTACTTGACGGCAATTTTCTATTGATCGATGACATTGTAATAATGGTCGACGGTGCTTTCGGCTCTTTTTAACCGGCTGTTGTAATTAGGATTAAACTTGATGTACAGGAAACAAAAAATTGAGTTTATTTTAACTTTTAAATCATATTTCTTCGGCTCGTTGTAGGAAAAAACCAACTATGAATTGTCGGAGAGTAATTCTGTTTTGCTTTACAGTTAAATGTTATCTGTACTCGTGTGAGAGGGAATAGGATGGTGAGTAGAAAAGGAAAAAGGGGAAGAGGAGCCTATTTTTTGGTTAACACTTGTAGTTCGATAACGCTTAGGCGTACATTTATCATACTTAATATAGTATGACAATTTTGACCTTAGAACAATTTCATAATTTATAGCAATAAAGTGACTTAAGGAAATTTCACGATTTTTAGAAATAAATAATTTGATCCTAAATGAAAAATCAATTCAATAATAAATCTATAAATATAATAAAATAGTAACACAGTGGATTCTGAATACGAAAATATTTCAAAAAGAGTGATTGATTGAAAGAATGATAATAGAAGCCAGAAAATCTGTTTTTAGAATTGTTGTTTGTCTGTATTTTAATTTGTTTGTCAATCACGCAAAATCTACTAGACTCTTTATACTCAAAAGCAGCACACGGGAGAAAAAAAATTTAACAACTTGTGTTATTCCGAATTTCAAGCGAAAGAAATTGTAGACACAGTTAGTTACAGATATTTATTTTTCTGAAGTTTATTTAAAATTTTGTCAATAAAAGAATTGTTTTGTTTTGAAATCTGCTTTAGACTTGAGTCGAGAACTAATAAGCAAAACTACAACCTATTTTATTTTTATATCGAAATAAAAACAAAATACAGAAGTAATTTGATGAAGAAATTGCTTATTTGAATAAAATACCATTAGAGTATGGTAAATGTGTGTTATTACTCATGAGGACCTGTTTTTTTCAAAACGAAAACTATGCTGTAGTACTCGTTTATAATATATTTCATTAGTATGGAAAATCAGATAAAGATTAGGTTATTTCATAAAGAACCCTTGACCTTACGAAATAGATATTAGCAGGCGTTCTATGATATTACATCAAATTTCTTTCAACATTTCTTATCAGAACAGGATTCTATGGCGAATCTTTCTCGTATTGTATTTGGCTTACGGCATCTGGTAATGATAAAGTTACAATTAATTCTTCAATTATAGACCCCCGAGGTCCATTATATTTGCAAGAATTACGATTGGATTGATCTGTGTATCGTTGTTGAGACACGATTGTATAAAATAAATGAAAAAGGTACCATTCTAATTTTAGATCTTAGACCTTATTGTGATATAGTAGTAAACTATTTTAAATATATTTTACTTTCAATACAAAAATGAAATGAAAATATACATTTCTCTTATTTTTCCGTTAACTGAAAATATACATTTCTCTTATTTTTCCGTTAATTGAAATTATTTTTCCGTTAATTGAAATTATTTTTCCGTTAATTGAAATTATTTTTCCGTTAATTGAAATTATTTTTCCGTTAATTGAACTTTCAATACAAAAATGAAATGAAAATATACATTTCTCTTATTTTTACGTCAATGACGGAGGAACAAGTAAAAATATATTTTGGCACTCGGAAACGTAATAATCACAATATCAGTAAGGCTTTTGTCTCGTAACGTCAGGTAGGTTTATTTCAATATAATAAACAGTTTTTGTATCCGAAAAGATCAACGTATTTTAAACGAACCACGAAAATGCGTAGTGACAGAGGAACAAGTAAAAATAAATTTTGGCACTCGGAAACGTAATCATCACAATATCTTTTTTAACCTGAACATTATTTTTAATTAATAATTAATAACTTCCGTTATTAAGTATTAATTAAAAATAAATTAGTTAATAACTTCCGATCTACTACCACCTTATTTGTTATTTATTCTTGTTGCTTTACGGTAAGATATTACTTTCATCGCAATCTAAGTACTAGCACCTTAAATTTCAGTAATATTTTATAAAAAAATAATAAACAACAATTGAAACAATAAATGTAATGCAATAATAAATAATTGGAAGACGTATGTACCTAACTAAAGATCGCTAACATATTTAAGACCGGTTGAAATAGAATTTAAGTACGAATTTGAAAAAAATATATATATAACTCGTCCTTGAATAACTTTCAACTTAGAAGATTAGCCGGACCGATTGACGATTGATTCACGAAGATTGGTCCATCCTCTTAATACACAATACATAATACAGTAAAAATTTACGACACTCCATTTTTAATTGATACCATAGTAATAGTCGTTGATTTTCCCTATCCCTTGTATTGACGTAAAGTGATAAGAATAAATAAAGGAGGGTGTAGACATACGAAATATCGTATTCCAACCTAGACATATCAATCTAATCTATGCTCTTATATAAAATGAACCAATTATCCGTTCTATTCTCGCAAGCAACTGAACGAATTTTAATACTAAGTATTTTCACATTTAATTAGGTCGTTTATCAAAGAAAATTTTGTAGTATTATAAATTCCTATGCGATGTAAGATATTTGAATAATAACAATGTACTGCATACTCAAGCGTTTGTCCATAATGTATAGGCAGCATACAGAGTTGTCATTATAAGGATAACACGTAGACAGACTAAGCAGTATATCTATCTCGCTTTTTCAAATAGCGGTGTCTTTTTCTGCTGGTCATGCAGAATGTATGGTGCTTAAAGCTCTTTAAAAATAAAGGAACATGGGGTTAATTAAAAAAAATAATAAAGCCGTAAAATATAATAATCATATAAATTTCGAAAAAAAAAAATAAAACTGAAATTTTGGCTCAGGAACAGCACAGTTTTTAAGGTAACGAGTGTTTTTCTGCTTACGACGTTTTTTTTCTGAAAATGAAGTGCCTTACACTTATAGTTCTTATGAGAATCGTGTGTAATTAGAAAAATATGTTTTGTAATGAGTCTGAATTTATGGATATGATGCCGAAATAAAGTTTCATTAATTACGTATGATAATTATATTATTACTGCACTTTATGCCATATAAACTGTGCTACCAGACAAGTTTCTTTTTATTTAGATGAATCTGCTTAATGGTTTTGCTAAATTTTCTTAAAATAACATAATCTATTAAGTACCAACAGAACTCGCACTAAACAGGTTCCATACATACTTAGGTACACATGAAAGATAGAAGGATTTTTTTTGGTTGACCATTGTAGACCATAGGGTGATGTTAGGAAATTTATAAGTATGACGGTTTACATTACAATGTAAAAAAATGAGATATATCATTATCGAACGATGTGAAAAATGACGTAGTACCATAGTTTGCTAAAGGTCAGTCTTTGTTTTAACATAGCCTGCTACACCCGACCAATTACAAGAAAATTACAGCGCAAAATTCGAGTACAACTTTATGGACCAGTTAATTGAGAGTATCCAATTCATCAACATTAAACCAGAGTTAAACGAAACATAAAATAAACTCCCTCTCTCCCAGGAGCTTAATCTCTCACGGTCATAAATTCAACTCGGCCAAATGCCCTGGCGCTCCTGGAAATGAGCCTCGCTGTCGGGGCGAAACAAAACGACACAACGACGAACGTCAAACATGTAATAAGCGAGCCTATTAATAATTTCGTAAAACGTCCCGCATCGAACGTTTACTCGTCCGGGGGAAAATATGGGCGCTCACATAAAAAAAGCGATCATAAAATCTACGCCATACATTGGAATCGGTCATCAATCATTAGCAATGACCGACTCGCACACTATATCTACACAAGGGAGCTACACAGGCGTAAACTAGACTCCGGATCTGGTCCGTCATGGGCGCGAAATTTTAGGGTCGTCTATATTAATGTATCTATATTTGTGAACATCTTCACACTGTAGAAAGAGTAAGTAGTAAGTAGTAGATTATAAAGTATCACTTTGAATGTACGTGCTGATATTGCAGTCTTTCATAACATGGACACTCCACATTCGTGGGATATATAATAAAGGTTTTGGTTCTTCTGATCTTTATTCTGGCATATATAGGTTGCTGACATTTTCACTATCTTACAAACGATGTACAGTAAATGAGTGTCCAAGTTTAAAACAAAAATTTACAGTAGACAATTAAATAAAACTACGTGATGTAGTATTATTTCTACTTTCTTCAAGTTCTTTACCACATTGTATGATCTCCCGTATATTACATCACGTAGTTTTATTTAATTGTCAATAATGAATTTCTACAAAATTAACGCCAAATATATTCAATATTCATAATTTACAGTAGGTTATTAATAGGTATTTTGTTTCTAAATCATTGTACAAAATAAGGCAGAGTACTTTTTAACTCAATTATAGCTGTTAATAAAGGGATTTTATATTTTTTAAATACCTTATCATTTCATTAATTAATGTCGCAAAATTATTTCTGATTGCTAAATGCAATTGATAAGTCAGAATAAAAACTCCACATTGTACAGTTCATAATAAATTCATTAATAATAACCAGGTCTGCATATTTCCATGCTTTTAGTAGTTTATCTAAAACAGTTGATTGTGTAATTTATACATATTTATTTCTTATTTGCTAACCGGTGAGAAATATTTAAAAGGATTAAACTAATGTTTTATTAGTTAACTATATACTTTATTAATTCACATCATATTTTTAATTGAACAATATTAAAAACGTTAACTGAATATGAGACAAAAATTACAAGGTTGCGTTTTGATAGTAGGTTTAAATATAAAGCTTTAATAACTTAAAAAATCACAGTTATCTCATGAAACATATATAATTTAGCATAATACGAAAAATTTCTCTTATAAGAACACGGATTATTTGTAGAACCAATTCCTTTAATCATATAAGCTATCAGGTTTTCCATTTTAAGTCATGGAAATACAACGAGAGTTGTAATCGAATTCAATTAGATTTCATATTAAAAATTGTATGTAAATAAAATTAATTTTATAAACTTTTTGTCTAAAAAAGTTACAACATATTTCAGTGGATCAGCAGGCCTGATCCGTTACTTTATAACTCATGTGAAACATGCACAGCCATTCGCGTGGGCAGTTTATTTCTGTTATGACGTATGTTCACCGGGGGCGGCTGTGAAATCCGATTCTGCGCTTTGGAAAGCTTGGAAAGCTCTACATAGAGGCCATTTATTGAAAATTTCGACTATAAACAAGATCATTATGGAGTATTAATCGTGAAGATTTATGTGACAACACTAGAGAGTCGAGTGGGACGACAGTTTTTGGCATTGCCATAGCAAAGAGGTTCGAATATTACTTTCGTCGTATTCGAGTAAATTTATCGTAAAGTAAATGAAGGGTATTATTTAAAGTCCATATTATTTAGTACTGAAAGCAGTAACAAAATAATAAAACAAATTATTTAAAAAACGTTAATTCTTTCACAGAAGTGTAGTAAATAAAGAAAAATATGTATTAATTGTTCCATTTTCGATTTCTATTAGAAATGTGGCTTGGAAAAGTCCTAAATATCAATTTTAGTTTATTACTGGATCTTATTACTAGATATGGCAGTAAAATATATCTTCAAGTATCTGCTCCACAAATACGATTATATAAAGCGGAAAAGTTTGTTTGTATATTCGTTCGCTCTAATATCTTCGCGATATGTGATAAAAATAAAACACAAGCCAGGGAATTTTGCATAAATGTTATAAGACAGATAAAGACAGGATTTATTAACTGATCATCCCTAGTATTTCCGCCGATATGCCCCGACTTCGACATCCACGATGGAGAGAGCAGTATAGTTAAGTTAATTACACATTGGTGGTAACGGGGAGCCAGGTAATATAAATTATATGTAAGTTACTTGAACATATGCCCCACTACATTACATCATTAATTGGGAAAAGATAATAAAAAAAACAATATTTTGTTACATAATGGAGAGACACATGTTTATTAACTAATACAGATATGGACTGGAATTAATTCCATATCGGGCTTACTGAGTGCAAAAAAGTAACTATTTTCCTTATTTCAGATGTTATAATTAAATATATATAAAATTTACATATTCATTAAAAATTGTTAAAAAGTTAATTACGTATGCTTGAACTGAAGACAAGATTACTGTTCTCGTGTTTTACGCCAATACCACTTATTTTGAAAGCTCCTCTAACCTATGTTAGAAGATATTGGCTACAGTTGTTTTCTGTAATTACGAGTAGCTTTCCCAAAAATATCTGATTAACGCATCTCCCATATAAAAGTGAAGTAAAGTGCAAATAGTACAATGTAAGATATATATATATATATATATATATATATATATATATATATATATATATATTCATATACACACATTATAAATGTGCGTGTGTGTATGTATATAGTTATATTTGGTTTTAAATTTCAAATATTAGAAATTAAACAAATCCGCCACGAAAGAATTCTGGTATTTTAATCCAGAACGTTTCCACGTTCTGGAATATCTGTAGTATTCGTTTAATAGGGACAACCAAAGCAACACGCTTGCTAAAATACAGCCAATTATTGATATATACTCTCCTACAATATAGCTAAACATTGGCTCTATACGATAAAGCCTACTACAATACAGCCAAGCATTGGCTCCATACGATACAACCTTTTGCAGTACAGCCATGCATTGGCTCCATACAATCCATACAGCCTCCTACAATACAGGCAAGCATTGATATATACTCTCCTACAATACAGCCAAGAATTGATATATATATATATATATATATATATATATATATATATATATATTCTCTTACATACATTGTTGTTTCATACGATAAAGCCTCCTACAATACAGCCAAGCATTGCTTCCATACGATATAATCTCTTACAATACTGCCAAAGATTGACTTGAAAGATATACTCTCGTACAATACAGCCAAGCATAGACTCCATACGATACAGCCTTCTACAATCCAGCCAAGAATTGTGTCCATATGATGCATACAATGCTTGGCTAATATACTCTCTTACAATATAGCCAAGAATTGGATTCATACAATACAACATCCGAAAATACACCCAGGCTTTGATATATACTCTCTTATAATGCAAACAAGCATTGATTTGTGCTGTCCTACAATATAGCCAAGCATTGATTCCATAATATAAAGCCTTCTACAATACAGCCAAGCATTGGTTCCAAAGACAATTTTGGTTTCTGCGCTAATCTTAATCCAGATGAAAATTAAAATTGCTTATTGAAACAAATCTCAGCTTATGGTTATGTAATTTGGCACAACTACTCTTATGCTTTCAAATCGTAATAGGAAATCAACATGGAGTTTACTTATAATCTAATATTAGGAGAAAAAGTGGAAATATTCTGTCTGACCACCACATGATTTAAAACTGTTGAACTGAAATAGTGGGTTCATTAGCTGCCAACTGGTACTGAAGAACAATTTATCATATATTTATTTGCTTACACACATACATTTCGATACGTTAATGATAATCAGTTATTGGTTTAAAAATTAGAACAAAACAAGATATATATTAAATATAAATACAAAATACAGAAGAACTACAAAAGATAACGACACATTTCCACAAATTTGCTTTCACTCATCATAAACAAATCATACTCTGGTACGACCACTTTTGTGTGATGGAGCAATTGAATACCGCAGGAAACTGGAGAGTTCCGATATAATTCGGTTCTAGAGGGTGGTATAGCAAAAAAGTGACGACTGCGTGAGCGCTGGAAATAATCTGGTACAAAGAATGGAAGTTTACCAAATAACATAGGGCATAGAACTTTTTCTTTTAATAACTAGAAGATAAATTTCATAAGCATAAAGTAAAGAATGGAAACTAGCATGCCTGCAAGTAAATTCGTAAAGAATTTTACATGCGGATATGCTAGGTTTCCAGAGAAAACAAGGTTAGATAAATTCTCATGACGATAATAAGTAGGAAATAGAAAGGGGAAGTAACCATACTGTCTCATACACAGATATCGAAGAAACGTCTTTTGCATATGTTCAATCATCAAGCTGTACTTGGCTTCGTGTGGGCTCCAAATAATGGAGCCGGATGCTAATCGACTCTTGCACTAATGAAGTGTACAGCAGGCGAACTGGTAATATGGAAATCTTTTGAATTATGCAACACGAATCAAATTTTCCGAAACTATGTTTTTGCTACAATGTGCGAAATAAGAGAAACACCAAACTGAAATGTCCAATTAAAATTATGAAGATAGGTTATACATTGCGCGTTTCTTGATAATTAAAATCTAATAAATACATCAAAGCCTGCAATTTTGTTTTTTTCTTTTCTGATTTTGGATGACATGGCTAAAAAAAGATAATCATGATTTATCTTTTGGTCTTTATTATCCTACGAGATTTTGTAGACAGATAATTTTGACCCCCTTTTTCTTAAACAATAAAGATTTATTAGTTATAGATATTTTAATTACCAGATTTGATGAAAATTTAATAAACCTCTATTATAATGGAAAATTATTTCTTTTGTTTCGTTTCTAAATAGCCTACGGCTAAATATGCTAAACTTTAAAGTCTATTGTCCAAAAAATCTTTTTAAAGACAATTTTTATAAATTGTATTTTTTTATTATTTTACCCTTTTCAAACATCGTTAACGAGTTTTTCTTTTTTAAGACATTTTCCAAATTCATTTTTTTCTGAAAGTATTTTTTCCATAAACATAAGATGTACTTATAGAAATGTCAAATTATGTAAAATAAAGTTTTGTATTTTTTAGTTTCCACAGCGAGATGTTCATGTGTCTTTAAATCTGAAATTGAAATTGTAAAAAATATCAAATTTAATAATGAACTATAAGATAGTGTGAATAAAAAAACACTAAAAATTAAATATTTATATGAATATTATTACCATCTTAGTAACACCGTTTACACGTCTGATAGTTTGATAAATATTTGTCGGGTAGTTTCTAAATTATTTAGCAGCAAACGAAGTGTGGCACAAATATATTTTATGAATATTAGCACCATCTTTGTAACACCGTTTACAAGTCTACTAGTTTAGTGTGGTTTCTAAATTATTTAGTAGCAAACGAAGTTTCATACAAATAGATTTTATGAATATTAGCACCATCTTTGTAACACGGTTTACACGTCTGCAAGTTTGATAAATATTAGTCGGGTAATTTCCAAATTATTTAGTAGCAAACGAAGTGTCATACAACATTTTGTTGTATGACGTTAGAACTAGTACGTCACATAATAATAATTTTTGCAATTCTCATTAATCGATACCTGAAACGTACTATAAAACCGGACCATAATTCTGTTTTTATCCATCCGACTGCCAGTCTGTCTATCTGTCACAAGCAAATATCTGTAAAATTGCAAATAACTATCGACTTGAAATTTCAATACAGTTTGTTTAACAGCACGTATTCCGTGAATAATGTAGTTTTCAAGATTCCGAATCTAAAAAGGAAAAAACGTATCAAGCACGAATAGAACTCGCACTACGATGGTTCCGTAAATATTCCGGAAATATGAACATTTAAGAGTCCATAATATACAAATATTATGGACTCTTAAATAAACAAACTATTTATAAATATTAATTTTTGATATTCTATTACTATATACAAATATTAATTATAATTCAACGAAAATATACTACTATACCTTTTACAGACGTAAAAGCAATGTTTATATTTAAAATATTATAACATTATGATAATTGCTAAAGTTTTCCTATAATCTTCTAGTCATTCACGCCCGCTAGTTTTTCATTATTTCCGGTTCAATAAGGGCAGGTTATTATATATTTTCTGAAATTTTCTCATGACTGCTTGAGATTCAATAGGAATTGCAATGTAAAATAATACTGGGCAGCAGATAATTTTACAAAATTCTAATGCCTCTAACAATTTCCAAATCTACATCTGTAGTCCTGTCCAGGTATTAATATCGTTTTTATTTTTAAATATTCGTTATTTATTCTCAACAAAATTTTGCTTTTTAATGTTTAAAAATTGTACGCCAAAATGGCGATTGGGACTCAACGTTTTCAAAAATGTTTTTCTGTGTTAATATTAGTGATTTACATTTTAATATCTTTCTTTTGATACCACACTCAAAATTGTTAAAGAATGATCTGTTTGGAATTAACAAAATGAAGGTTTAATATGGCGGATTTTGCCAAAATTTCGTAAAATTTAAAACGAGAAATGACAAATTTTGTTAAATTTCATTGAGTTTGACGGAGGATTGTGGACACGCACGTACACGGCCGATCTATGCTACGCTTCTCAAAAGTAAGACTGATAGGATATCGCCACTAATTTTATGTCGTTAAACATATTTTTGAAGTTGAAAATTATTTAGGCATACCTGCACACTTTGCGCACCAGCGCACTCTTTCTGAGCAGTGACCGAAACTGAGCCGATAACGCTCGGGTCTGTGATGCTGAGCAGTCAGGTTCGGGTCGGTGACGCTGAATCGGGTAAACTCGGCTCCCTTTAGCAAGTGAACTACTTTTTAGGCGCGTCAAGTCCAATATTTATATATATCAAGTGAACTACTTTTTAAGGCGTACCATTCGCGATTTTTTATTAATATTTTTTTCGAGTATAATTTAATATAATACCCGAATGTTATTGTATATAATCAGTTTAATAATTCAAGTGTACACAGTTAGTGTTTAATATTTTATTTGAGAGTAGTTTAATATAATACGCTTATGCTATTGTATTTTAATAAAATAATCTCGCATTTTTCCTGATTCGCCAAATTAATATTATCACATGACATCAATGTAATTCTATGTATATATTTTATAATTAGAAGTTGTAAATTTTATCGTGTGGTCATAAGCATACACCAGATTTTTTTTTAATAAAAATTATGACAAATACAAGAAATAAAGAAACAACAAGAATTATTCATTCAAGTACTGTTTCCCTTAGTTTTTTTATAGGTCCTAGTTTTTTATTTCTGATGTACAAGGCAAAATTCCAGGACTATTGTTAAAATCAAGAAAATTTCACATTGCGAAAAGTTGTATGATGTGTCGTAACTTTGGTTTTTATAATCACTCACTATGCTCAGCGATTTCACACACCGCCGCCTCTTTCCCCCTATTACTTTCACTAAAGGCTTCCGCTCCGTTCAGCAAGACGTCGTCCATTGTAACATTGAAACATATTCTGAACGGTATTCTATACAATCATTACTTTTCTATACAACTTTTAAAAGTGAATGCAACTTATAAAGTTATACCAACTGTAACCATTATGAAAGCTTTGAACATATCAAATGTTCAAAAATGTTCTGTGGTCTCTTCCAATACATATTTCATATTCTGTTAAACATCCGTCGATTAACTATCATATTTCTGAAATATATGTCATTATATTTAATCGTGGTTGGTAGAAACCTTTACACATGTGTCATTTAAAAGGGTAATATTTTATTTCTTACTTTCGTTACGGTGATTTTAAAAAATTTCGTCTAATGAGCTTTTCAGCCTAATATTAATACTTATCAAATATACGCTATGCAAACCGGATGTAATAGAGGATTGCAGGTAATCCTTATCAAACGTAATATTACTTGCTATTAATAAAAAAAACTTGCATATTTTGTAAATATTTATAATTTTTTTTTACTAATTCCTACAAAAATGTGGATTATTTCATGTAAAATTCTGATTGATCTGACTATTTCTGAAATATATGTCATTATATTTAATCGTGGTTGGTAGAAATCTTTACACATGTGTCATTTAAAAGGGTAATATTTTATTTCTTACTTTCGTTACGGTGATTTTAAACAATTTCGTCTAATGAGCTTTCAGCCTAATATTAATACTTATCAAATATACGCTATTAAAACAGATGTAATAGAGCATTGCAGGTAAGCCTTATCAAACGTAATATTTCTTGCTATTAATAAAAAAAAACTTGCATATTTTATAAATATTTATAATTTTTTTTACTAATTCCTACAAAAACGTGGATTATTTCATCTAAAATTATGTGTACGTTAACGAAAACTACTTTTCGTGACATTTTGAACGCAAATGACAGTTCTCGAGTCTTCACGAGAATTTTGTCAATATTTCCATTCGATGATAGATGCGAGAAACGTGTTTGGAATTACTGGGTTCTACGTCAAAGGGCGTAGAAGCTGCCAGTATATATGCCCTGCGCGTGTATTAGAAAACAAATCTTTGCTACAGTTGTGTCGTTATTTAAGTTATTGTTAGATACTTGTGTGTCATTTTTGGTTGTGCAATTTTTTTATTTGATATTACACTTTGTAATCAATTGTCGGTTTCAAATTAATTAATTGATAAATACGTTTTATTGAATATATTTGGCGTTAATTTTGTACAAATTCATAATTCACAATTAAATGAAACTACGTGATATAGTATTATATCTACTTTCTTTAAGTTCTTTACCACCATATTAGCAAAGATGCATCTTTGCTAATATCCCACCTGAAGATGTTGTAATACAATGAAACCTAGGTCGTGGTAAAGAAATTAAAGAAAGTAAAAATAATACTACATCACGTAGTTTCATTTAATTGTAAATACGTTTTAATTACAAAACCAACAAACCTTATTTTAATCAAATCGATATGGCGAGGAATTGTTAATATAGATTTGCAATAATTTTCTTTAAATTTTCTGTCATTTCTTTAAATTTTCTTCTGCGTAATATTTTCATATTATTTTGATTTCTTGTGTTTTTTTTAATTTCACTTCTACCTTGTATTTTATGTCTTCTTTATTAACTTTCAAAAATAAATATTGCCTTCAGGATCATATTTTTTTATATTCCATTCTTATCGAATATCCTAGTTTTATTATATAACCTGTGTTTTCTATCAATATTACTCCTTATTGGATCAAAAAACCTCACCCCCAAAATAGAGATTAAATAGATTTAAATAGTTTCGATTTAAATTTAAATATCTCGTTTAGATTTAAATATCTCCATCCAACACTCAGCATCAGAGTTTATCAAATTTTACTTGACATTGGCAAATGAAACGAAATATGATAAAATAAAAAAAGCGATTCACACCCGTGAACTTGTCCTTTGTAAGCATCTTCTATTCATAGCCATACTCCGCATTACGGTTATCAATTTTATTGCCCCATTTTTCTATGAATATTGCATGAAATATGTAAAAATTCTCGTTAAAGAAGGACGAAAAAGGATTTTGCCCGGCGGCGCTACGACGGCGGCGTATTTCTGCTTTCTGCTGTGACTTTTTGCCTTTCCCATTTCCTGCGGTAGTGGAAAAGCATCGAGACTGACTTGTAGTTTAACTGCGAGGATTTCACAAAAAGTTTTAATTACGCTAGGAGTTATGATACTGTTGAAGTAATGAAACACAAACAGAATAAAAAAACATGAGTTGTTATCTGATCGCGCTTTCTGTTATAAAGTTCTGTTGTTAGCAATTTACATGTATTTTAAACAAATAAAACAATTTCTACTTTTGAACCGGAAAAACATACTACTGGGTGGTTTTATAGAACGGACGATTAGTTAGTTAATATTTTTCTTTGGAAATTTCACATATGGCGGACAGAAAGCAATACGTATGAGTAGATGCACACTGACTTCTATTTGCAGATGACATGAAAATATGAAAATTTCTCAGCAATTTGCAACTTGCTGTAGTGTAATATCGATGCTGCTTTCAAGTAGAGTAATACAAGCAGTCTGCTGCTCAATTCAAGCAAATGGTCTATGATGAGCTACAGCCGGGCACGTGCTCCTCTCGAGTATGAACACGTCCATGGTTAGACGCCCTTATCCGACGTTTCGAAGAAATTGATCTAGGTGTTCAATCCGATTCGCACCTGACTATTTATTTTTGGCGAATGTAGCAAAAAAGTCATTTGGAAGGCTTGAAATTGTGTTTAGTAATATTAGAGACTTCCGTTACATGACTTAAATACGAAGCAATTTAGAAGTCACCTCAATTATTTGGAGCTCACTTTAAATTAAATTCAACCTGATGATTGAACACAGTCCATCTTTGGTTTGGTCGATATTTGCCCGAGATACAATATGGTTGCTTCTATTTTCTGTGTCCTACCGATTTTTTCTTGGATATGTTGGGTTACCGTACGTTGCTGCACAAAAGAGAAGTTTCTTTGATGAAATTGATTTTCCAATTTTATGTCCTAATTTATTGGAGAAACTCTTGCACTTCCTACCTAATAACTAATTCGTAATCATAATCTTTTTGCTATATCGGCTTCTAAAATTGAATTATATCTAATTCTTTTTTTGACTTTCCCACGGTATACAATTGATTAACGCCTGATCGCGGTCATATCTGAGTGTGACGTGTTTATGATAAGTGAAAGTAACATTCCACACACACACACGCACGCACGCACGCACGCACACACACACATATATATCCGACTATGTCTTTCACAGGCGTGAAATCAAATCATTTATCAAAATGTATAATTCCACATAGAATTATAAGTCATTGATTTTTGGATTTTTCCCTTCACTTGTGAGACCAAGACCAACTACCAAGACTTCCTAACATGCCACCTTTCAAGATTCGAAGTTAACCGAAGATACCCTATAGGTTTTCATGATCATTAAGTAGACTATGGTAAGAATGAGAATAAAAATACCTTTTAAAAGACCATATCTTTTTATTGCAAAAAAGCAGGAACCAAAAGAAATGGAATTTTTTTCAACAATGTAAGGCTATAGCCTCAGCATACGATATTATTTTCCACTTGATATCTCAAGCTGTTTCTGAAAAAAAATTCTCTGACAGACAGACGGACGGACGAACAGACGACTAAGTAATCCTATAATTTTTTCATTTTTTATTCTGAAACATGGAACCTTAAAAAAGGTACAAAAGCAAATTGATCTGAAATTTAAGCTTCGAATTGGTTTTATTTTCATCCCGATGCAACAAATACCCGATAAATGCAATCAAACTTGCACGAAATGAAATCTTTGAATTTTTTAGTAATAAAAATATAATAATGGAAACTTTCATCGGTTTACAAAATAACACTTTGCTCCACATCAAAGCGACCCTTCGTCCAACATCCGGTACCAAACAAGTTTCAAATTATCCACCCCCACCCCAGCCCCCTCGTTTTGTATCAACGTTTAATCTAATTAATTATACACCATCGTCATCAGCATGAAAGAGCAAATTTTAAAGTCCAAAAGCGAGCAGCGCCCTCTTGACGAAGAAACTGCGTTGAAAGTTTTCATCAGATATCAGTTAAGTTATTTAGAACAAACTTAACTCGAGCGAACATTCGGTTAGTTGAGTTTAGAATGAGTTACCAACTGTCCCTTCTTTGTGATAAATTTACCTTAGTTTATTGTATTTCGTCGCAAGGAGGCAGCGGAAACAAAGAAATGTATATACATGTAAATAAGTGTACCCATCACTAGGCAGTAAGTTGTGTCTTATCTTGAAAGAAACAAGTGCTTCTTGTATTCACATTCTTACATTCACATCTTCACGTATTCACGTTTATTCATAAAATTATGCTAATAATATAGGAAACTAAAAACTTTATCCTAATATTATAAATGGGAAAGTATTTTTGAATGCATGTTTGTCACTTAATCACGTTTTGAAATGCGGTGATATTCATGAAAAAAAAACATGCACAGTATCATTTTGAAAATGATTGTTCCTCATTGAAATTTATTTTTAATTAATTGTTAGCGATCAATATATTGTTAGAAAAAAGAATATTCCAAGTGTGAACCTTGGTGAAAACTAAATATTGATGTTTGATATTGACCAATTTTATTGATTTTGGATCAGTATATTTTTCAATAATTTTTAAAATATCATATAATGTAATTATTAAAATCACCAACCCTCAACATTATGGAATACGCCAATCCCATTGATAATAAATATAAGACATTCAAAACATCGAATAACTTATGTGACTCTGGCATATTTATTCCATTCTAGTTTGTCAAAATGATTGTGACAGATATTAGGAATACAAATATGAAAAATATTTTTGTTTTCAATACATTTTAAAATATCGTGTAGTGTAATCATTAAAGTATCTAACCATCAAAATTATGTTATACACAAATTTCATTGAATAATAACTATAAATCTTATGTAATTCTGGCATGTTTATTCAATTCTAGGTTGTCAAGATGATTATGGCAGATATTAGGAATACAAATATGAAAAATAAAAACAAATATACCCATATTTTATTTACATGTTAAACAAATACTTGTACATATTATTAGACATACGACACTCAGTGGTAAAGTTAATTTTTGGGTTTGTATTTTATGATGTTCTTAATTGTGTAGATTAATAGTACATATAAGTCGTATGAGGTTTATACAATAATGGCTAAACTTTTTAGTAATGACAAAAATTATTGAACCAAACTAAAACACAACACTAAACCAAAATAAAACGATTACAAAAACAGTATTCACAACGTGAACCGTCAAAATATTTATTTCCTTGACACCAACAGCCGTCTTATATCGCGCTACTTATTGCTGCGTGACTTTATTTATCCATTCAATGACCTTTTTTATTTTTAAATTCGCTTATGATATATAATATACATAACATGGGGTAATTTATAATAAATAAAAACATGATTTTTGATATTTATTAATATTATAAGCAAAATAAATAACCCAAGTAGCTTAGAGACAAATTAACTTCAATATCTTTAGATATAATTGTCATAAAATGAAATCTTCGAAAACAGAAAACTATACATGTTACTGTTTTCTGTTGTTAACTTCTAATAAGAAGTTGCATTTAACATTGTGGGGTTAATTGTACCGGTAATTCCGTGTTTTCTATTCAAAAACCTGGGTACAAAATTAGATGACTGTATATAATTAATTAAGTTTTCTTATATCTCCCCCATTCTCAAGATATACTATTTCAACGCTAAGGTGACATGGTAGTTGACAATGAAACCCCTTACACAATTTTGAATATTTGAAAAATATTCGAATATTATTTCACAGAAATATCAGTTATATCGATAATTCAGTGTTTTTCTTAAGGTTTTTTATTCATAAACCTGAGTACAAAATGAGATGATTACATATAATTAATAAAGTTTTCTTGTATGTCACCCCGTTCTCAAGATACACTATTTCAACGTTAAGGTGACGTGGCATTTGACAAAAGTAACCCCTTATCGAATCTCCCCTTATGAATGTTTTTTTATAAATAAACCTGAGTACAAAATAAGACGATTATATATCTATACATATAATCAAATTGTAATGGAGCAAATTCTTGCTGTGGAAACATTTTAAATAGAGTGATTAATTTTGAATATGGGGTGATAATAGAAGCCAGAAAACCTTCGTTTATAATTTTTGTCGGTACGTTATTTTCAGCATCAATCACGCAAAATCGTCCAGTAGATTTTGCGGAATTTTTATGAAATTTACTATGGTTATGTAGTTTACAAACAAGAGCAATATGCGAGAAAGAAACAAAATTCTGATTCCAAATTTGATGCAAGTAAAACCGAAGAGTACGGCTAGTAATCAATAAACTTTATTAGTATTCCATCACGTTCTCAAGATACACTATTTCAATGCTAAGGCGACGTGGTAATTGACCCCTTATCGAATTTTGAATATGGAGTATTACAAATATTATTTCACAGAAATATCGGTTATGCTAGTAATTTTGTGTTTTCCTTAAGTTTTTTATTCACAAACTTGAAAACAAAATAATTAAATTGTATAAAATCAATAAAGTTTTCTTGTATCTCATGTTCTCTAAATACACCATTTTAACGCTAAGACAACGTGGCAATTGACTCATCTCATCGGATGTAGATTATTCAACAAGATTTTTTTATTTATAACAGTTCTGTTTATGATAAAGAACAGTTTAAATGTAATAGTAATGATGAAGAACCGGAAATATATATTTTTACACCAATTAACTCTTTATGAGAAGACTACAAATAGTGGGAACACAAAAAGTATTCTTAGAGACATTACACTCTAAGAATATTTTTTTTTAATTTTGAAAAAGTTTGCCATTTCGCAAAATTGTTGAAAAATATGCTGGAAAATTGGTAGCATTATGTGTCACTGTCCGTACCAAATAGCCATGGGTTTTTAGAAATCCTGCAAAGTACATTTTGTTATCCAATTTGGAACCAACGAATAAAACAGTATAATTTACAGCAGAAAATCGTTTATTTGTTTACAATACTCAGTACAATACACTTTCAGTAACACATATTTGTTTGAGCCACGTATTTATAAATTAATATGAATTTAAGTAATACTTAGTAGCAAAGTTAACATTTATAATATTGTCATATCAAATAATCTTTAACAACTTATTTCTAATACTATCCAGTTAGGTCGTTATTGTCCAATTTAATTTGACAGCTATAAAAAAGTTTTGGGGTGATCTCTTACATTTTTCTCCCAAATGGCGTTTGTTCTCCTTTAGTAGGGAAACCTATGACAATGTCAAGTTAAAGTGCTGGCTAAACTAAATCATTCACTAAAGTGATCAAGGTCTTAAGGTCGTTCTTAAAAAAATAATTAACTGTAATGAGTTATAAATTCTAAAATAGGTTTATTAAAGTTATAAAAGGAATATAATATTTATAGGCTGCTAGATTTTGGTAATTTATTTATAAGAATATTACCATTATTCAAAAGAGGAAATTTATCATTTAAGGGGCGTTCGACAGTTGGGAGCGCCATCCTTCATCTGACAACTATTGTTTAAACTCAATACGCAAACACATGCGGAACACCACCAAGGTATTCCTTCTGGAAAATGCAAATTTGGAGAACGAGAGTTTTAATGGGATATATGGTTGAACCTGGAAGTACCCGACGCCTGTTATATGATATAGCCTCTCCCACACCAATCAGCCAGTAACCATTCAAAACAAGGAGATCCTCAATGAAATTATGAGTGTATAATGGATTTCGATTAACGATAGCAAACCCGATCTTTACATCAACTATTTCAAATATTGAATATATTTGGCGTTAATTTTGTAGAAATTCAATCTTTGCTAATATCCCATCTGAAGATGTAATACAACGAAACCTGGGCCGTGGTAAAGAAATTAAAGAAAGTAGAAATAATACTACATCACGTAGTTTCACTTAATTGTAATCGACTATTTCATTACATTCTATGATACAGGACCGGGGATCCTTGCAAGGACGACATTTGATCCCGATTTCTTTAACTGAAACGAGTTGCTTGATTCGGAGAGTCAGAAAGCTACAATTTAAGGAGAAAGAATTAGTGAGGAGGGACTACAAGGAACTTATGGAGTTGGATAGGAGTTTGCGAATTTTAGTGTACCAAGTATATCCCAAAGCCTCCATAACAGCCCAGCATTATCTAAAGGACACCAAGCCGTCCTCCGGCAGTCGAAAGTATGCTGAATATATAGATCGTAGACTTTTTCAGAATTAAAAAGAATCAATGTTTCAATAAAAACGTTAAAATCAGTCGATATTAACATAAATTGTCAATTTATTTAAAAGAACTTATAATGCTACTATTTAATAAATGATTAACCAACATTTTGCGTAAGAAAATAGTAGAAACAAAAAAGTTTGTGCTTTCGATATTTTTTTGCAGAAAATATGTTTATAGTTTATAAACAAGACATGTTACACAATTACGTCTCCTGGAATTTTAATCTGTTTTTCTATGAATTTATAAACAAGACATGTTACACAATTACGTCTCCCGGAATTTCAATCTGTTTTTCTATATATTTATTAACGAGACATGTTACACAATTACGTCTTCTGAAATTGTAAACTGTTTTTCTATATATTTATTAACAAGACATGTTACACAATTACGTCTCCTGGAATTTTAATCTGTTTTTCTATAAATTTATAAACAAGACATGTTACACAATTACGTCTCCCGGAATTTTAACCTGTTTTTCTATATATTTATTAACGAGACATGTTACACAATTACGTCTTCTGAAATTGTAATCTGTTTTTCTATATATTTATTAACAAGACATGTTACACAATTACGTCTCCTGGAATTTTAATCTGTTTTTCTATATATTTATTAACAAGACATGTTACACAATTACGTTTCCCGGAATTTTAATCGGATAAAATTTTAATCTATTTGTCAATCGTAATTCATGGAAAGCTACTGATTTTTTTAATTGTTACATTCTTTAGACTCTGAATTATTAAATATTTATTGAATATTGATCTGTCAGTATGATCTGTTTACTTGTATTCCCATCAATGAAACATTTCTCACCAAATTTCAATATAATTTTCACTGTTATGTTTAAAACTACCGACCGAAAAGTAATTTACTTTTTGGCTTATAATAAAACTTGAGAAATCAAAAGAAGCTTTAGTATACCATTAATTGGAACAAATGATATATATAGATGTATAAAAAACGGAATATTGATTTTGATTAAGTTTTCACTTACACAAACATGAAATTATGTAAAAATTCTTGAAACTCTATTTGCTGTATACAAAACTCTCTCGTTTTAAAGACATTTATACTACGCTGCTATGAAACTCTTTCTTTTCTCCAAGTACACTGAACCACCCTCCATAAACATATACTAACCCTAAACAGGGAAGATGCCTCAATTCATGATCTTGATTTATTTCGTTGAAATGGCCAACGGAAATGTCAAATATCGGATGCGTTGACCCGTCTCGACCTCGTGTCCGCGGACTCGACAAAAAAATAGATACTCCGCCCGCATAAGCGTGGACGATATCCGGTTGGCCAGTGATGTGGTGAGGGAAGATTTGGAACGTGTCGATGTGTCGATATGTCAATTTTGACTACGGCTGAAATTTAATTTGGATTTAATAATTAATTTTTATATATTAGCTTATCTTATGAGGGAAAATTTTGTTAGATAAACGGTGTGATGGGAGAAATGGGTGTTTATGACTACGCTACAAAGAAACGTTAGTACATAAAATAATTATGTGACGTTTATCCGTACCGACTTAGTATAGTGACAGAAGTAAATTCCTGGGAAGCTCGAAATTTTGACATTGCTTCGTAATTCAGTTTGACATTATTTCTCGTTATTACAAATTGAACGAAAACTTCATCTTTGCATATTTTATAATATCCAAATAGATGAAAGGTATGTAATATGTTGTGGGCTAACACTCGTTAATTTTTAAATATTCATGTTCGCCTTCTTCTCCTTGGCGCTACAGCCTAGAGCAGGTCAGGCCATGCCAACGAGCTTTTTTCATCGGAGTCTATCATGATGCTTTATGTGTCAAGTTGGTAACCTCTAAATTTTTTAAGTCATTCTCGACATCATCAAGCCATCTGAGTGCAGGTCTTCCCTATTTTCTGATACTCACTGGCTTGCTGAGAGTTAGTAACATGATCGAGTTTTTATCTTCTGATCTAAACAAGTGTCCAAGATACCTTATTCGTTTTGATTTCATGACATTAATTGATTATAAATTTCGCGACTTTAATTAATAATTAAAAAATTGTAAAGAATTTCCCAAACCTCATTTTCTTGGACAGCACCAAAAATTGCGTAGTATTTTTCTTTCAAAACATAATAGTCTATTTTGAATATGCTTGCTCAATGTTCAACTTTCGCTGCCAATGAGGGCTACTGGTTGAATTAGCGTTTTATAAATATTATTTTTGTTTTATTTCTAATTAGACGAGTTGGTTTCTAAAGCCAAACTGGCATAGTATGTATTTGCCAGTATCAGACGGCAATAGATGTGACTTTTTTATGTTCGCCTCACTCTAAATAAGTTCCCAAATACTAATAGAATAATAAAATAAAAACCCCTTGTGAATCGCAGGCAAAATATATTTTGAATAAAAAGAAAAAAACATTTGAATTATAAATGTTTATTTGATAACTTTGATAACTCAAACAAAAAAAAATGCAATCTATCGACGTCGCTCGCGCCCTTCGCACACTTCCTGAGGAATTTGTCAAAACTTGAACCCGGAACTAAATGGAGAGGCGTCCGTAGTAGGTTATATAGTACTCGCACACATATTTGTATTCGGTAACAGTGAGAAAACTCTTTCGTACTTTTACTCGTATTCGCGAAGACCGTTAATTTTCTTATTTGAAACATCACTAAAATCTGTAAAAAGTTCAACACTGCTAACGGGAAAATTTAATAGTCAGTTATAAGACTTTGCATTGAATTAAATGAATTAGTTTCAGAATGAAATGAGCTTATTTCAAAATTAATAGACAAATATAAAAATATAACTCGGCATATAAATGCATAAACTGTACAGAGAATGCATGGCTAAGTGTTACGGAGGGAAAATCATGCCTATTTTTTAGAGTATGTTTTTTACACCTGTAACTAGTATTAAATCTTCTAAGACTACAGAATCCTAATTTCAGTGCTAGTACAGATTAACAGATGCTCTAGTGCTGGTACAGATTTAACTTCGGAAAAACATTCGCGAAAACTGTTATTTTTCTTATTTGAAACATGCCTTAAAACCTGTAAAAAGTTTAACAACATACACTATATTGCTAATTATCATAAATTAGCCATACCCCACAGTTTCACCAGCGCAGAATTATACCAATTATACTGCTATCACCCCCGTGAATAATGAACGTAGTGGAGACGTTCTCCAAATGACATCAGTTGTCGGGGCCACCAATAAGTTGATTTTTAAGTCCCTCTCTTGTACTGTTTAAGCGATGCTCCAGTGTCGGTACAGATTTAACTTCGAAGAAGTATACAAGAAAACTATTATTTGAAACATGCCTTGAAATCTATAAAATTTTTAACAGTGTATATTGCTAATTATCACGAATTAAGCGTAGAATTATATCAATTAATCTGCTATCTCCCCTGTGAATAATGAACGAAGTGGAGACGTTCTCCAAATGACGTTAGTTGTCAGGGTTATTAATAAGTTGATTTTTAAGTCTCTTTCTTGTACCGTTTTAGCAGTGTCACTGACTTCTTTTGTTTATTTTACTGCTATGCTATTTAAATAAAGTTTTTGAAATAATATGTATAATTCCAGACATTTGCGCGAACAAACAAACAAAATAAACGAAAAAAATAAACAAAACTTTGTCTCTGTAGGTCCCTGTATATATACTAATATTTATTTATACGTACACACACACACACACACATATATATATATATATATATATACATATATATATATATATATACATATATATATATATATATATATATATATATATATATATTCTTCATTCTATTATTCTTCATTTTCGGCCTTATATACCAGTTTAGGTTATCTATAAAACTTGTTGCCTCTTGCAAAATTGTCTCTTGCGAAATTATAGACGTATTGCACACGAATAAGGAATCTAAAAAATATTATTAGTAATACGCGTTTCTGTGTTACAAGATTGTGAAGTAATGTTGTGTATTTAACTAAAGCACAGAATATGTAATTAAAACTTTGAGACTATCTTTAATAAGTTAGTTGTAAAAAAATATTTTATAAAAATGCGATACAGGTTCTGTGACCAGCGAAACGGGGGGCAACTGGTATAACAAACGAATGTATTAAATGTCATCGATATTACGTATGTAGGTATCATTATAAAATTATAATGGAGATGTATCCGTATATTGGAGATATTAAAATAAAAGGAGTGGGCTTCACTCAACTTAAGTTCATGGATGAAGAGAAATTTCCTTAACGTTAGTTAATTATTTTTAATAATTATTTGTTATTTAGAAGTATGTTGTTTTTCCTTGTTATTTTGATTAAAATTAACAAAGAAAAAACTTGTAATAATATACTTAATAAATTTTTATTCGAAGCTTTTAAATAAATGGTAATATCACACTTGTTTATGATTTTTACGCTACCCTATACACAAACTTAAATGCGCGACTGGAGACCTGAATATCGGTGGCGATCGATTCACCAAGTTTAAATAACCTTTTTTATTTTAGACCGCCATCTTGTAAACGTTCATCTAATTCCATCGCCGATCGGATGCGTTCGGCATTTGTTTTCTCAAGCATTACGCAATTTTAATGTGACACAATGACTCAGACGTCGCTGAAAAAGTTTCTATTAAAAAAATCGGCCAATTAAATTTACAGATTATTCTCAACTAGGAAATAATGTAATTCTTCATCTGCTTACTTTTCACAACTGATTTATTCAGTGCATTAAAGAAGTTAATTAAATCTCTATATTTGAATGACGCGCTATATTTTTTTGTACATAGAGAAATATAATAAACATATGTTAATTTTACTCATAAAAACGTTCTGCTGTACCCAAATAACGTAATAAAAAAGTTAATTTAATATATTACGTTATTATAACTGTTCCATTGTAATGTAGCTTAGCGGTACATATTAATAAGATAAGCGGAATATTTCCTTGAATTCAGATTGCCTTGTACGAACCACGGTTTTCCTGACCTTTAAGATTCAGAGCTTTCGAGCGGAGACAGATTACGCGACAATCCTGCATGTGATCTCATAAAATATTTCGCGTGCCTCAACGTTGATAAGAGTATAAAAGAGCTTAGTATATGATATAGCTCTTAGCTTATATACCCATGTATATACATACATAAGCGACTACGTAGTCACATGAAGATGAAACTTTACGACTCGCTTTGTGTGTAGAGTGTGAGAGAATGTATCATTTGGAAAATGCGGTTAAAAATTTATGCGGAATGTTTAACTTTTTGCTCATACATATGTATAACGAATTAACAGGTTATGATATTTAATATAAAAAAAACCTGTCAAGAGCGTGTGGAACTCACACTATGAGAATTCGATACACATTTAGGCATTTATAAATATTTAAAGGTGCGTAATATTCCTATTAAACTATTTGCAAAATTTTAATATTTTAGAACGAAAATTATTGTCTACAATATTTTTAAAGGCGCATATTTAATAAAACTATTTTTTAATGTGATATAACTACGAATTAAATATTTCCTGATTTCGTCCTTTACTTGTGATGTGAGATCTTGCTTCTTGCCAAATTTCATTATTCTAGATCAACGCAAAGTACCGTGTAGCTTTTTATTTACTTGTGAGTATCAAAATATGGAGCATAAATGGCCGCAAAGAAAATATATTGCCTACTAGGTCTTTTACAGGGGCTTAGTTAAAAAAATAATTTTTGTGTGATATAATTATATTATATTTATATTTATCTATTTCCGGATTTTTCCTTTTGTTTGTGCTGTGAGACTTTACTTTTTCCAAATTTCATCATTCCAAGCCAAAGGAAAATTTTGATTATTAAATTTTGATTTATTTGCATGTGTCAAAAATGTGGCATAAATAGCCATATTTTTAAGCTTTTTTTTGCGTTGACTTAAAAGCTTGATTTTCTTACAGACCTTTTTACAGTTTTCTTACAGACCTAAGTATTTGGTATTAATTTCAACTTGTTACCTCCACATGTTCCTCAGAAAAAGGGTTTTGACAGACAGACGAACAATGAAGTGATCCTAAAAGAGTTCGTTTTTTCATTTTGAGGTACGGAACCCTAAAAATTCTTAACAGTAATGACTACAATAGAAAACAAAACAAGTCAAGTTTATTTTTTATTGTAGCTATTACTATTTCCATAAAAAATAAAACCACTCAAGTGCTTTTCGGACTACAGACAACGGATTAGATAACTTACAAAGTGTTTCTTGAACTAAAAGAAAGTTTTTTAACCCATAATTTCGTAATTAATTAAACAAACTAGCTGAAATATATAGTTAATAATTTTGATTTTGGTTATGGACTTTGGTTTTGGTTAAAAATATTATCATTCACTTTAACCGGTAGAGTTACTGGATGCATGACTTATATTATTAATGATGCTCATTGTGCAAAGTTAATTGTTCATTTACAAGATTTTGCATGGGATTAAAGGAATTGGTGTCAGAATGAAATAAGCCTATTTCAAAATTAATAGATAAATATAAAAATATATCAACATATCAATATATAAATATAGACAAATATAAAAATACATAAATATAAAAATATATCAACATATCAACATATAAATATAGACAAATATAAAAATATACATATAAATACGTAAACTGTATTGAAAATGCGTGGCTAAGCGACATTAAAAGAAAATCATGTGTATTTTTTACTGATATAATTGCTCTTAAATCTGCACCAATAGTGAAATAGGAATTTCGTAATCAATTGACAAAATATCAAACTACATATATTTTATAAATTCTTATGTCGTTGCCACATGTACACATAAATGTCCAATGGTATCTGAATAAAGATTTTGACACCCAGACAGTTGGACCTGCTATTGCTACTCGTCTTTTTAATTTTTGTTTCAATTGAAATATTGTAAAACGGCTTGGCTCTGTCGAGCTGTTTAGTAATTTCCATCTCTACTATTTCCGTCTACTTAAAGATTTGTTTATAGTTATAAAACTAATGCAGTTTATTACCTGGAAGAATATTACATGAAAGTATCCATAAAAACTTTTTTGGGTTTTTTCCGGATGTTTACATAGTTTTTTTTTGGGCAATAAGAGCAGGAGAAATACTACAAATATTCTACAAGTTTAATATTTGGTGAAGGAGGCTAAGAAATAAAAAGTGTCAAATGGAAACTAAACTTTATTTTAAAAATACTTTTCTAAAAATTTTCCAAATAACAGGAAAGGTTAAAACTTTTTTTTCATACCCACTTATTAATAAGAGTAAAAATCTTTAAAAAAATGGAAAAAATGCATGCAAGAGGATAGAATGACCAGAAAACTCACATCGAAAATTCTACACCAAAATAAAACGAAAAAAATAAATAAATAAAATTCGTATGGAAATTTGTTAATAATGAAATCCTTATTTGACTGGCCTACTATAAGGAATAAATACTAATTTTAAATAAAAAAGTGGTCATCAATAGCCCAATAAATATAATAATACAAATAACATTGTGTCAAAAAATACACTAGAATAATTTGCTATGAAAGTAAAACAAAATCAATAACTCTAAATTCTACATTGTACTTCTAGAACTCTTTCCCATTCTGCAAAATCAATTTATGTATTAAATAACAATGAAAAGAATAAGATAATTCATTAAATTAAAGTTATGTTTATAAAATAAAATTACAAATTATTCATATTTTACAAATAAATTTTAAATTTGTTTTTATTATGATTCCAAATTTATGAAAGTTAAGGTTAACATATCTCTTATCCGAATTAACTCTTTAATTTTTAAAATCATTCTAGGTATTTGGTACTTTTAAATTTTTGGTTAATATTTTTATGGTATATTTAAACATGTTCAAAATACTGCACAATTATAATTATTTCCCACGTACATCAAGGGTATAAAACCTATCTGTAATCATCGCCTTAACTGAAAATCCACACTGGCGAAAGTATAATTAAATATTCACACGCAAATCCACCCTCGCCTAACCGCTTTTTTGGTACCAAAATCACAGCACGAACCAATCATTCTAATTAATAATAGGGTGGCTTATAACTACTATTCCATAGTAACAGGACAATTAAATGCCAACTTAATCAACCATCAATATAGTCAGCCATTAATTATGCCATACACTTTACCTGGAATCAATCGTCATATCGTACCTATCCATCTGCGTCCCTTATCTTTAATAAAGCTCCCAGCCTCACGCCAACTAGAGATAAGAGGATCCGAACAATTGAAACATCTCAATCGATCAGCGCGCTCTTAAATAGTCCCCCGCTACACAGTATTCGCTCCACCCCCACCCCCGTGCGCTTTCGATTCAAATTTTATAGGTTATTAAATGGGAAATTATGACCTCCCCACGTAACAGAGGCCTGGTAACAGTTAAGATTTCCCCGGGGCCTTATTTTAAATTGGCGTTTTATGACGTAAACGGTACTTTGTGCTACATGTTTGATCTTAACTGTTCGGGTTTATTTCAGGCTCGTAAGCCAACAGCGGGCGGGCGAATGTAATTCGGTTGACGTACGTCTAATAATCGCTGATAGCTCGTTTTGGAGTTTGTGTGAAGGTAAACATTTATGGCATATTGGTAAAAACAAAGGTCAGGTTGTGTAATTTAGACGCTCACTGAGGAAATGGGGTTAATTTTTAGGACGACGCAGATCAGGTCGAAGAACTCTTTTAACTTCACGTTCGTGATATCATTAAAGCATTTAACGAAACGGGCTTTAAATTAGTATGCGTTTTATTTAAATAACCTCTCGCTGAATACATAAATTACTGCTTAGGTAATATAGATCTAATATTCTGAAAGCTTAATGAAAATGTAGGACCTAAGAAAGATCTAACCACTAAGAGTAAGGTATATGCAAATTTGGTATCTTCTTAGATGAATGTGGAATAAAATCTGTCAAGTACAAGGGGAATCTATATCTTTAACAGTATATAAAATATAATATAAATGTAAAATTCTACACAGACTAGAAATCATTACTTTTTCGATTTTCCCATTTACTTGTATTGTGAGATCTCCAGTTATGCCGACTTTCAAGATTGTAGGTCGACCGGAATTAGCCTATAGGTTTTGATGATCAGTGCATAAACTATGTACCAATAAAAATACGCTTCAAAAAGCCAAATATTTTTATAAGGTTATAAGCCTCAGTATACAATATTAGCGTCAACTTGATAGCTCAAGCCGTTCCTGACTTTGACAGACTGATGGACGTATAGGCGGATGGAAAACCAAGTGATCCTATAAGGATTACGTTTATTAATTTTGAGGTAGGGAACTCTGAAAACAACTTAATTACTTCTATAAGCTCTATTTTTGGAGCATTTTAGGCATGTCTTAAAAGGAAAGTATCAAAAACGCAAAAAGTTCTTAATATGGAAATTGCCCAAAAATTTACCAACATTACTGGCTTATTTAAACAACCAAATATGTCGTGATTAATATATTATTATACCGAATGGCAAATATTGTAAACATACCGATTGCAGACATAGTGGGCTTATTTTTCCAAAATAAATTACATATGCAAAAAGAAATGTCTAAAAGACCAGGAAAGATTGTTCAAAATTGTGCTTTGCTGTGTTTCAAATCGAAAGCGATAAAAACTTGCTGAAGAACACTCTGATTGAAAGAAAATAACCGAGGAAGACTGAATTGCCTAAAACAGCACTCAGCTTCAAATCTTGGATCACAAGCAAGCTGAATGATAGATGTCTCTAATCCAGGGATGTCAGAGGGAGTCAGGAACATGTAGCATATTTGCCAAATAGGTAGACGTTAATAGTGTTCCTAATTAAGATGCAAAAGCCATGAAGGCAGATCAAACAGATGCCTAAATCATCTTTAATATGTACCAGAATCGATGACAAGATAAGTTTAATTTTTTTTAATCTTTACTGAATATAATTATTGTAAAAGCAGATTTTTTGGATTAATTCCTTTAAAATCATACCACAACGTAAGAAATATAAAAAATAAACTATGAAGTACGAAATTTTATTGGAATCAAATCTGTAATAAAATTAAAGAAAATTGTAAATTGTTTTACAAATAAGATTACAACTAATCAGAGATATATTAATTCGTAAAAGTATCTGTATCCAAAAGCAACACGTGACGCGTCTGGACTGGTTGATAAGCTTGAAAGAAATAACGGCTTGTTGTAGAAATATTCTACACGTGCATACCTGTTTTGTTTGTTTCTTATTGATATGTAAATCTCCAAACATTCCTGTTTTTAGCAGTTATAAAACTTATTTAAAAATTAATTTAAAAAGTGTTTTTATTATTAATAAACGATTGTCGATAGTAAGCTTCAAACGAAAATTGCAAGTACCCCTTGCAGCTATTGAAAACAGGCACAGCACAAGTAGTACATAAGTTGTATTCAATTAAATAAAAAAATACAGTTAAAAATGAACTCCTGAAAATGCGCACTCATTTCGCTAAGGTTTATTTTCAATACTGGGAGTGTTAATATTTCCTAAACAAACATTTTCAGTATTTGTTCAATATTTTAAAATCATAATTGTATCCGCGGGTCTACCTTTTATTATCGACTGACACACTTGTCTCGAGTATTGCAGATAGACATAATTATATCTCAGTCAATTATACGAAGAACCAATTTTTAATATAGCTCTTTGGAGAAAGGAGATCTTCTTCTAAAAAGTCATATCATGTTTTAATTTTTAATATATTTATCCGTCCGTTAGTCTGTACATATGTATGTATGCATGTATATACGTCCAAGGATACAATTCTTTCTTAACCAATTTTGGTGATTCTTTTTCCTATTTATTGATTAAAGTTTATAAGCAAATAATTTAATTTTTATAAAAACTTTTATTGAATATACTTGGCGTTAATTTTGTAGAAATTCATTATTCACAATTAAATGAAACTACGTGATGTAGTATTATTTCTACTATCTTTAATTTCTTTACCACGACCTAGGTTTCGTTGTATTACAACTATCCCACCTGAAGATGTTGTAATACAACGAAACCTAGGTCGTGGTAAAGAAATTTAAGATAGTAGAAATAATACTACATCACGTAATTTCATTTAATTGTGAAAAACTTTTATACCAAAATTCTAATTTTCTTCGCGACTCCTTATCACTTCTCTCTGTTCCCTGCTGATTTTACTTCCAAAGTTTAAACTTTATTTTATTACGTTTGTGATCAAAGGCGCGATGGACGTCTATGATTATCTTCTATTTTTCTTGACTATAAGTTGGAATTAATACAAACTTAACACACTACTTAGATACTTAAATACAACAACAAAACATTTCAATATTAAATTAATTAATTTAGTAAGAAAGAAAAAGCCTGGGCTGAGCACCATTGCTTTCACCAACAATTTTCTGACTTTGCTTTAGTACCCACGAATAAAAAGAATTATATACTTCATTTCGGCTATATATAGACCACATACCGAAGAGGTTTTTTCAATTAGCAATAGTTCATATTATAATTTGACGAACTTTCCAATATTTTACAAGTTTAACTTATTCACAATTACCAATAATCATTAAATAACTTCAATATATCTTTGTATGATGCTTTAACCTTCATGAACATTTTGTAGCTGTAAATGTATTAGAATAAATAATTTCTAAACAATTGTAAAAGTAAGAATGTATATATTTTTATAAAAATAAGTTTTAAGACAGTAAAACTGATATATATATATATATATATATATATATATATATATATATATATATATATATATATATATATATAATGTGTCCGAGAAAAAGTGTCGGACAAAGAAAAATCTTATTCGTAGACTGAAAAATAGTTGATTGTCTTTAAAATAAAATTTTAGAAACGACTTTTTTCATAAAATTGAAAATAATATTCATAATTATCTGTCATCTTTTTAGTACACACGATACTTGTGCACATTATTCAGCGCCGCTCAGGGAAGTAATCCGCGAAAAGCTACGAAGACATCTAGCTGCCCGGGGGTAACCACCGTGCTCCAGACAAGTATTGGATGTGTTAAAAAAGAGTTATGTGTAATATTTTTTGGAGCCAATTAGAAAAAGAGCATTTTACGTTTTATTTCAACGACAATTTATTCCTTTATAGCCAATGAATGGCGTCTTTCTTTGTCTCTGACACTTATTCCCGGACACCGTGCATATATTTGCGTAAAAATAAGTTTTATGACAATAACAATTACGTCAGTAGTCATTTTATTATATTTATTATCGTCAATTTATGTACAGTAAGTTTAAGAACACTATTTTGAAGAAAAACAAACTTTTCGGAAAACACCAAATGCCTTTATCATTTACGTTTCATTATATATTTTCAGTTTAGGTAAAATTTGCAAGAGGTATGACTATTTCTCCCATAGTCAGTATTACGTAACGTGTTCTCGTGTAAGCTCACTCTGCAACCTGTTTCTTTTTTTGTACTACTCTCTAAAATACTAAATAGCATTGTATACAATGAACTATTGTGATAAGTCTAACCAACTTCTAATATTAATTAACCCAAGCGATACTAACCTCTAAATATTTACCATTTTTACACCTTCGTCATTATCAACATACGCGATTTAACTTAACCTGACTTAAATCATGATACTAAAGGTATGCAAGCATTGGCTTGTATTTTGTCGCATTTGCAGTGTTGCTGGTGGGCTTTTTATTAGTGTAAGGGTCATACAAACTAATATTTTGTGTTTATGTGATATATAGGTGTTTAGTGGTAGTACTATTCTCATCAATCTTTCACTATACAATTTCACTATACAATTCAGATTGCAAGATTTCTCTAGGGGTCTTTGTTTCAGCTAAGGGGTATATGTCAATATTTTGTATCATGCTCTTTTGTCTTTTATATAAAATTAAAAATGTTGGTTAATTCACAATATTTAAAATATCGGAAAATCCAAACATGTGCTTGTAAACAGTAATGACACAACGCTATTTTGGCATGTAGAGGGCGGCTGGTTTTTCACAAACTCTATACCCAACATGATCTGCATCACATGTCCACCATATATCATTGCGGTAATAATTGTAGCGTGATCATAGGTAGATTATTAATTTTATTTTTCTTATATAACAATAGTTGTATATTGCTTGCTGCCTAACCAAATACTTTTTACATCGACCATTCCTTTTTTTTCACTGATCTCAGACATACGAGTAATGGATTAAAGATTTTAAAAATCATATGTATTGTATTTAATGCATTTCTTTTAACATTTTAAAAATCGTTTGATTGCTTGTTGTCATTAATTAGACATACATATCTAATTAACGAATACAAGTGATTTTTAAAGTTGATTAAAAGCAAAAAATTATGCCATAAGTGCGAGCCTAACTCACTCGTTAAATATTTCTTACCGTGCCAAAAATTAATTGAATACTTACGTGTGTTATTGATAATTTTTTCATAAGTTTTTCAGAAATCCATGAAGTCGCAATGTACTTAATGATACGAGTATAATATTTTAGTGCAATTGCACCTTACTAATATTATACATGTTTACAACTAACACGAGCATTGTAATTTAATATTATTTGTTTTGGGATAAAAACTTCGTACGACAGACCTTATAAACATTATGTTTATTTATTTATATATCAATTTTAATATTAAGTGCAAATGGCGGACTTTTTCCTATAGAGCGAATATTCCGGTCAATTATCAGAGTAAGTTTAAAAAAATTAACGGAAAAAAATTATAATACAAAAAAATGACATGAGTTAGAATGTAAAAACGGAAAGGACAAGAACGCAGGATTCGGCTTCAGGAGAGGTAGGATATTTTCGAAGTTATTTTGCTGGAGTCAAAATCTAGTTGATTCCAAAGTTTCGCTTCTTGGGGTTTTACGTAAGGGATGTTTGGTATATGATAGATAAAGGTATGTTTAGAAATAAGTAGGTGGTTCAACTATTAACCCAAGGCCAATAAAATAATTTTGATTCTTAGTATAAGAAAGAAGAGAAGCCTAAGTGTAAAGTTGGCATCGATCACGGATTTTCAACCATTTGAGACGTGGCCTGTGTTCAGAGATATTCTGATGTTTTGTGAGGCCTAAAATGTCCGGATGCATAAAATATTTTGAGAGACTTAAAATGTACCGGATGCATAAATTTTAAATACCGTCTGACTTGTTTAAATATTCTTCATCAAAATCGGCATATCAAAATAGCATACAGCTCTAAAGACAATTAGTTGTAATACAAAGTTTGACAAAGGTTGGTTTTTGTTTTAAGTGGAAGAAAATTTGTGAACACGTTTTAAAGAGTATATATCCTGTCGAAAACAGGAGGACTAACATAAGTTACTTAATACTGCCAGTTACAAATTTTTATCTATCAGTAGACCTAAGTCTTAAACAGTTGACATATCGAGTATTAATATACTATTTAGCGATAACTAACAATAAAATAGTACCAATTTATTTCCTACAAAAAGGTCTACCTAAATACCTCAATTGTGCTTAAATTTGTATCAAGTTTTTCTGGAACCCTGTTATTCTGCGTCATCTTTTAAATAGTGAATATGATTTTTGAAATGGTTCAAATAGCCGGCATATTATTTTTAAAAGCCTTAATCTAACATTAGAGTCAGTTATCATCAGTAACCCTTTTTATAACATGGTCGTAATTCAAATAAAGTATGGTATCATTTAAATTATTCTTAAAAATGCAACATTTTGTATGTTACATCACTCCCAAACTTTTACCTAGTCATGTTCCCTCAATTCGAATTTTGTCTAAGCGTTTCATTTTCCTTTGCATCTATCAAATCCGCCACCTTAAAGAGCCAGCATCTAAACATAGGCGTCCGCAATCTTTGACTCGCCAGCCACTTTGCTTTGCGCCGTTGGCGGCGTCTTCAAAGGACATGTCTCCTTTTGATACTCGCCGCTGTAGCTGCTCGCTTTCTTTGGCTTCCGGCGGCCCGGTCGCTTTTCTGCTGTTTACTCTAGAACGTACGTACGTACGTACATATGATTACGAATGACACAGGTATTATAGTAAAAGCTTGTTTCATAAACTTAAATAAAATATTAATATTCGATCAGGTTCGGTAAGAAGGAATTACTCATTTATTTACGAAATAATTTTTTATATGCATCCAACTGTCAGATCCTCACAGATTCGTCTTTCAGAGAAACTGTCAAGTCAAAATTTGAAATTTGGCATAGTAATAATAATATAATTAATTGAAATCCTTGTAATAAAACGTAAAATACGATCTTATCCCTAACACACCTAACACTTGCCCAGAGTGCGGTGTTTACAAGCAGTGGTGATGTCTTCGCAGCTGTTCGCGGGTTATTCTCCCGAGTGGAGCTGAACAATGTTCGCAAGTATCGTGTGTACGAAAAAGATGACAAATAATGAATATTATTTTCAATTTTCTGAAGAAAAAAGTCATCTTTTCAATTTTATTTTAACGACAATCAACTATTTTTCACAACATTCAAGGAATAAGGTTTTTCTTTGGCCGACACCTATTCCTCGACAACGTGTATAAATATATATTTCTTTTGGATTCCCGACTACAAACTAAAACGATTAAATTCAATATTTGCAATTCCCGTTGGAATTTTAGAGATTTATATCCGGCTACTCCCATTACAATCTCTGATGGAACAATAAAGATATTAAACAGACATTTTGTTATACAAGAATCGATTAAACTTTTTTAATATTTATTACAATACAATACAATTCCCAATACACAAACAATATAATCATTTGCTCGTCGAAGACAGCTCCCGAGTGACTGTACCGAGTTATATTCAAATAATGTCTGACTGAACAATTCGACGTTCGAATGATTGATAACTGATCGATAGGCTTTTGGATGGATGAATATCGATAAGAGAACGCAAAGTGTTCGCCAATAAATTTTATGATTTTTCCATGGAAGTGACTTATGATTGACGTAGAAGAAGGGTGACAGAGCTTATCAGTTGAGATATTGCGTAATAAACATATCGAAATATCAATTGAGAGACTGCGTGGTAAGCATATGGACATATTAGTTGCGATATTGCGTGATAAGTATATGAAAATATTAGTTGGCAGATTGCGTGACAAGCATATGGAAACATAAGTTGAGAGATTGCGTGATAAGCATATGGAAATATAAGTTGAGAAATTGAATGCTAAGCATATAGAAATATCGGTTGAGAGATTGCGTGATTAGCACATGAAAATATCAGTTGAGAGATAGCGTGATAAGCATATGGAAATATCAGTTGAACGATTGCGTGATAACTGTATGTAAAAAATACTCGAATCAAAATTTTAGATACCGTAATAATGCCAAAAGTATTTGATCAAAGTGACCACGAAAAAAACTTATCAAATGATAATAAATTATTTTTCAAAGATATTTCGAAACACACATTACTTTGAAAAATTTATTAGTCTAAGATCAATTAGTAACTTAATAACGTGTTGTTTGTGTACATGATAGGAAAGAAATATGTTGGAATGGAAATACATAGCGTTTCAAGCTATGAGACGTATGAGTAGGTTGTAATGTTAGTATGAGATTAGTCTCAGAAGTAGATTATTACAATATACCTTGGCATTTGCAAAAATTTCTGATTAAGTACAGTCCATTGTTTAAAAAGATTCTTAACAAAATTTAGAAATAATTAAATTTATTAACTGTAACTATTTTTATTAATTTATATAAAATGGTGTGTAAATACCGTAGTAAAAATGAATTTTGGAAGCAAAAAAGAAATAAAATAGTTACATGCGATCCCATTATCTTAGTTATAGTTTCATTAGATGCTGAATTAGTTAAGCATGCTGAATTAGTTAGATTTTTAAATAATAAATACAAAATATAATAAAAGACCCAAAAGGTTACAAAAATTGAAGATACAATCAATTTAAATTATGTACAACTGAAAAAATTAAGTTCACATCAGACGTATGTGCTAGGACGAACCAGATGAATATAAAACAAAGGTCTGATACAATTTATGCTGGTAACGTATTAACCACATAATACCTTGAAATCCAGCTATGGTTTCAGCTACTTTGAGCTCTACCAACCCCGTCAAACAATATATCTGAATTCAAAGGTGCTCCTAACGTCTCAAGAATATGCATATTTGATAACTTAGAACTTCGGCCAGTACCGATATCAGTTAAGACCTATTTTCTCAATTAATTTCAATCCTATACACTAAAGCTCGCATACATTTATTGACGTAACTCGTCGACAAATTGATTTAGGTTGTGTAAATACTCTTGATGTAGTGGAGATTTAAAAATTAACCCCAAGACCGTTGTCTTAGGGTTAGCTGAGATTGATTCTGAAAATGCGAAGCGACTACTGTGCTTGAAACAAGGCAGATATGATCTCTTAATGTTATGAGATACACCATGGAAAGGAGGTAAAAATATCAAGAGAATGTCTTATAAACGATTTTGTTCTACTACATTTACGGATGAATCATATAAGCCGAAATGAGACCATGAAAAGAAATAGAGCCATTCCGAATTTCATTTTTAGAGCAGCTGAAAGACCAAAGGCCATCGTTATTTGCGTTGGTATTTACCTTTGTATACAAAAAAGATCGAACTTTTGATTTAAATACTAAACTACAATTTATGATTAAGAAGTGGATTGAGTTTAAACATCTTATGAAGTTTTTTATGTTGGTATGTGGTCACGAGTACATGGTAGATGGCAGAGATGATAGAGACAGGCTCATACACCATAACGGCAACAGATGCGATAATTACGCATTTAATATTGGAATATCATTGGGGTTCCCCAGAAGAAATACCTAGTCATTGGGTTTTAGTAATTATATAATTCAATTATGCATATGTTTATTAAATTACGTTAATTACAAAATCATCAATACAACGTAAATGACATTATAACGTAAAATTAAGATATCGATAAGTGTCTTTGAATGTAAACTATGTTGCTAATCAAAACAGACCAATTAAGAATAACAAAAAATATAATAGTAATAAATGACGTTAACAATGATACTACTATGTAAAATATTTATTTATCACCTAACGTTTCATTCACTGCATAAGAAGCTTCCTCCGTAACGTGTTCTTCAATTTGCCTGGAAACGAATGCTTGCATAAACTAATAGTATCTGACAGCTTATGAAAAATATTTCTAGGTTCTATTGCGTACAATAACTTTCAGTTTGAAATGGGATATTTCAAAGCTGTATATGGAATATGAGTCTATAGACAATCTTATAAACCGTCTTGTGTTAACATTATAATAAATTGATAAAAAATTAAATCTAGGAACCTATCTGAATCATATTTCTTTAGATATAATCAATACATAAACGCAAAGACCTTCCTGCCTTTATTTGTGCGATTTATTTCGGTTTATAATAAACTAAAATGGATGGATCGATTCAAGGGAAAGATTTAAATGTATAACTTGAAAATATTTTGTTGAAATTATCCGACCTGTTGTTTTAAATATATTTTATTGAATATGGATAATACAATCGTAACATAACAACTAATTATCATTGATGAAATGTACTACATTTTATTTTCAAATAAGTCCTGTGCGGGGGTTTACTGTACCAATGTTATAAATTCATAATTTGGGACTATGAATTTTATTTTTATTTCTTGTGTGAAGAGTGTGGATATCAGACCCTTTAATAAAGTAATTTAAATTATTTTTAACATATAATAGGTTCTCATGGATATATAACAACGATAGAAAGGTGAGTTAGCCGCTTATGGTAGAGGTTAAGCTTAGAATGATTTCCATCCAACCACATTTGTCGTTGTTTCAACCTGATTTGCTCAGTTTTTACTTTGACGTGGTATTTTCAATCAAGCCTACTATCCGGATGGAGTCCAAGGTATTTGTGACGATGAATATTGATGAAATCAGAAAAAAAGTATTCTTCGGAGAGGTATCCTGGCTTACGCTGCCTAAATCTTTAGAAATACTCATCATTATTATTATTAAAAAGTTCTACTTTAAGGTAGCATAAAAAAATAGTACTTTGAGAAAATCTTTCTCTACTCTTGAAAAGTCGGGGCGGATCTCTGGTCAATACGTTAATTGGAATTTAATTAAGATAATTAAAATGATTATAAAAGATATATAGTGAATTATCGAATGTTGTCAGTAGTTCTTCTTCGATTTTATTCAACTAAAACTATTCTGTTTTTAGTGTTTTACGTTAAATAGTTTAAAAGATACTAGTAAGTTGAAGCTTTTAAAATTTTGGTTAAACGATTTTGCTTTTACTATTTTCACACGTAAATGTGTTTTACATTAAATCAGGCGGTGATTGGAAGGTATTTTCTTTTTAATAAATCAATTCCTCCCGTTTTGAACAAATTTAAAATAATAAAAATTTTCCGGATACTGTTTCCAGCTTTCTAACTAAAAGTAAGTTTTGCAGCATTCCGAACTAAATGTTTTTCGAGTAGACTTTCTTCTGGAGGCCCATAGAGATCGTTACAAGACAAGCGCAATCTATATTTTGTCCATCTCCTCTGTAATAGATTGCATCTTATTGGTCATTAATATTTATTTTATTTTTTATTTTTATTTATTTATTTAAAAATCCAAATAAAAATTTAATACCCTTGCCCATACTTTTAAAGTACATTCATTGAACTATTACTAACTAACCATTGGGCATGTTCTTGGGTGTGTCATGTAAGAGTTCGTGGGTTTATGGCAATTTCTCTGGAAATCATACTAAATTGTTCTTTTTTTGATTATATAGTATATGGTACCAATAAAAGTCTTCTTATATACCAATAAAAGTCTATTATAGTTAGATATCCTGAAAAAAGTGGAAACTGTTTTGTTACGTTCATGACTGGAATTGTTTTTAGATTTATTTATTACCATATTTTCTACATTTTCCATTCTCATTTAAAAAAAAAACATTTCAAGACTTAAACGAGTAGACACTCGTCATAAAGCATTCAATATTTTTTACACAGACATGTTGCGTGCTCCCGATTGAACACTTGACAAACAAGCATGCGTGCCGCGTCCGACCTAGTTTTTTATAACAGATATACTATTATTTTGACACACTCGTAACAGGATCACCTAGTACGAAAAAATTAATATTGCTCTCCTCTACAAACAACCTCTTCCATCACACTCGTAGATTGGATCTGACCTATTTGATTCATTCAATGATTAGAGACTTGGACCTGGTGCTTCTCAACACAGCAACTAACTTGTAACCAGTTATCCCTCCCTCCCCAGACATATCTTTGATTAGTTGATTGTATAATTTTATCCCTGTCCTTATTTTAAATTCAAATATGCTGGCATATTTATAATATTTGAAAAGCCATTTTACGCTTTTTTCTGTGTCGATTTCTAGATGGATGCAATGTAAGCATCTGGAATCTAATTTTAAAATATTTAGCTCATTAAATCGATACAGGAGTCGCCCACTAATGATATGTATACAATTGTATTTATGACATTATTGTTTACCCCATGTTAACATCATACAACGTGCCAGTATATACATAAAGTAATAAAATAACATAACTATTTAGTATATAGATGGGAGTTAACGAAAGTTCGATATAAAATGAGGAATTCGACTAAAACAATAATCCTTAATCACCAACTAAATATCGATCACCGCCCGCCATTGTAATGGCGTCGTAATTAATTACCAAATATTGCTGGGCTTAAACCGAATTACGACAGTATTCTAACTAAATATTGAATACCACAGATTCCGGTCGCGGACGGTACCCTGTTTCAATATTAATTTTGGTTTCGGAATTTGTTAGTCGTATTAACGGATGGTTAAAGTTTGCGAAGTAGCCTTGTGAATTCTTTTACGTTTGTTAGACTTCGAGACTAAAGAAAAAATATTATAATAGGTTTTCTGGGAAAGCTGTGTATGTTGTTAGGACATTTTGATGTAGAATTTTTGCTTGGTATTAAAAGTATCTTCCAATATTTTCATGAAAATATTCTATTTTGCCAACATTCTTTTTTTGCTCGGACCTATTTCAGGTGGTTGTGATTCTTAAAGTATTAACGGAAACTAGACCATCTGAAAAATATTTTTGTCTTCGTTATGTATCCAAAATGGGAAAGTATGATATATAGTAATTATTCACAAAATAATTTTGTAATTACAATAACGTGTATACGAAAAGTTTCAGTTTTTTCTATTTCAAGAAAAAGAACTACAAATACGTTTATTAAATTTTATTTACCAATGTAGAACTCGATAAACAAAAACATTACAATAAAAAATTCACTTATCTCTTCATTTGAGGATATAGACACAAAGATTGAATTGCGCGATGTAGACTCCAGAATAAGAGAGAGATAGCAATCGTTGACGACTATCGACATATCTTTCATCAGCAGCCTGTGCTGTATTGGAAATTTGTTCGCTTTTGACCATAGACATTTTATGCAAATTTATTTATGTTGGTTGTTTGTATATCTATTATATTCAAAGTTTGAGTTTGAGTTCTTTTCCCTACTTAAATGTAAAAAAAATTGTGCAAAATTTGTATATGTAATGTAATTAAAAGAATTTTAAGTGTTTTCTTAAATGCAAATTTGCATTGGGAAAGCGCGCAAAATTTCCCGGAGGAAAGCAGAGTGAGATTAAAAAATACGAAAATGATTTTATTTAACATTCGTGTCAAACTTTTATTTCTCCTGTATAATATTTTTTCTGACAAACATAATCCAACATTTTTTTATTAGCTCTTCACTTATGAAATTATTTAAATTATATGAAAAAAATTATTTAAATTATATGAAAAATATAAAAACCAATTGTAACTCTGCAACTCATAGTTTGCATTGAATAACTAAATGTAGTGCCTACACATAATTTTATTTTAATTCTTTTGCTCTGGAGTTTATTTTTTAAGCAAGTAACAATAATAAATATCCAGAAAATTATTTAGTTAAATTATTTATCATCTAATTACTGTATTAGTCTTAAGTTGATATTGGCAAACATTTTCTATTTAAAAGGGAATAAATGCCATTATTTAAAAAGTATTCTTTATTTCAATGATGTAGCTTAACACATTTCCAATACACACTTAGCTGGTGATGAAAGAGATATCGATTGTCGTTAAAAATTGCTGTCTCTCTCATTGTAGAGCCTATAGAATATAGGAATCGCGTAGCCCAGTCTGCATGATGATATTTGTGAATAATTTTAAAAACTTGATGTTCCTTTTATATTTCTAATATCGTTATATGCAACTACGGACCACAAAAATGCGATGGCCAAAAATACGGCCAAGTAAAATTTTACGCAAGTGTAATTACGGGGTGCAAATAATATATGAAGGAAGCTAGTAATACTATATGAATTATTTGAAGACCTTACAATTGGCATGATGACAGTCAATGTGAATCACTAAAATTATAGAATTCATGACTATCGTACAAAATAATGTAAATAATTTAATAAAACAAATAATATAACATGCGAGCTGTCAAGTGTTTACGAAAGCGTGACGTCATAGACAAACGCCATTACTATTCTAACGTTTTGGTACCAAATTTAATTGTATTTTTAAAAAAGTAAGTTTTTTCTTCAAAACCTTTACTTTTTGCAAAAATAATAATAAAACATTTTGGAGTGGTTTTTTTCTAAATCAGTCATCATGCCTATTAATTGCAAAATTACTAGTCTGTTAAATATAAGTTGGTTTGAGTAACGTCACAGAAATAAAGAAGAGGTGCACAATCGTTTATTTCTCGTGAAAGTTTTGATAACATTTAACGGAAATATTTCAATAGAAAGGTTATCAAACACTGATACACGCGTTTTTTTAATTTTTAAATTTCACAATTAAAAATTAAGAGTGTGTGGTAAAGCTATTTTATATCAATTTAAAATTTAATAATATTCATACAGAGATTAGAAATGAAAATGGAAAATGAGATCCTAGCTCGAAAAAATTATAACTTACTCAATTTACACATACGAGTAGGTTAAATATTACATATTATTTCTAATATGCCACCATTAATTATTGCCTGCAGTGTCTTCGGAAAAATGAAAAATATTCTCTGCAATCATAGCCTTAAAATCCCTCCTCGAATTTGTTTTGTCCAGTTCTATATCTGTCAAATACTTCTATACAGATGCCAGGACTGGACTATTAAGGAATATCTCAAAAACGTATGGAAATATTCTAAATGTGACCCTACAGACGCACGATGTCTACATAGTAGACTCAGAAAATCACTAAGGAGCAGGTTCTACGATTGGTTGGTCAGAAACGAAAGCTTTTGCAAAACATCGAACAATATGTAATTGCATATCTGGAGTACGTGCTCAGGCATGATAGATACGAGCTCTTGCAATTAATAATGATGGGAAAATTTGCTCGGAGAAAAAAATAGTAGGTTGTAGAAGAAAGTGATGATTGTGCAACATCCGAGAATGGACGGGAATTACAAATGCTATCGAACTCTTCTGCCTTGCCAAGGATAAAACCAAGTATGCAGAGCTGACTGACCACCAACCTTAACCAGTTGGAGAGGTACCCTTGGATGAATAAGGTAAATTGATTGAGAGCTCCATGTGAAGCATTTATTTGCAATATTTTGTGGAAATAGTTATAAAACTATAGATTCTGTGACGCCGTGACAGGCAGAAGAAAATACGGACGAACAAACAGAGTACGACCAAATTAGAATAGTTCATTCTTGTACGATGAAACTTTAATAAAAAAGTGTAAATACCCAGATGTTGAAGCTTGTTTACTCCAAATAAATTATTGACTAATTTGTTTAGTCAAATTGTGAAATTAATTTTTTTAGTTACATGCAAAATACAATATTAGGACGTTTTATTTTAAATTCATAACGGTAGAACATTATCTCTATTTTCCTCACATTATTTGAGTCATATATTTTCTTGGCGCCACCTGAACCGATTAATATTTTTTAGGCAAATATAATGTCTCCAAATATTTCATATAGTATTACTAGCTTCCCCTATTTATTATTAGTACACCGTGGTTTCATCCGCGTAGATTTATTTTAACCATGCTACTCTCTTCCTGCGGTCACTAAACGCCTCCGCTTCGTTCGCCAAATGACATCCATTGTCATGTCGGAGGGACAAGGAGAAGAAAAGTCGGGACGATAAATCAACAAATAAGTCAGGCTCTCTAAATAACACTGTTTAAGCAGTATTTCCCGACCTCTGCCATCTTTTTTACCCTTTTCTGTTCCCGTACTAACTAATAACCTGTCCAAAGACATTGTGTCCAAACATTGTGTTAACTTCAAGTACATATAAATTCTCAGAACAAGGTACTATTGACTTAACGTGCAACAGTGATGTCATTTACAAGATTTAATACCGAAAAAACAAATAAAATATAGGGTTCTAATTTAAGAGAAAAATTTGTAGGAGGATTTGTAAGGAGGTCCCAATCCAAAATCAGTTCATCGTCAACTCGTGGTGACCTTCGCGCAAAAGTGTTAATTTATATTTATGATTAAAAGCCGTAGTTAGTAAAGGGCGCATTTATATTAAACTTGGTGAACTTAGCGTCAATGACAAAACACCTGATGCACTAATATACTTATGTGATGATTTATGATACCACAAAAGTTTCATTTTCATGAAACAAAACGTGAAGGTTAACCAGCATAGCTGAAATACTAAAATTACCTCAAATATTTCCCCCCTGTGTTCTACCTTGATAGTAACCGATTTCTAACGATATTATGGTGCATTTATATTAAACTTGTTGAACTTAGCGTCAATGGCAAAGCACCTGATGCACTAATATACGTATGTGATAATTTATGATACCACAAAAGTTTCATTTTCATGAAATAAAACGTGAAGGTTAACCAGCATCGCTGAAATACTAAAATTACCTCAAATAATTCCCCCCTGTGTTCTACCTTGATAGTATCCGATTTCTAACGATATTATGGTTTTTATATCTGGAGATAGGGTCTTTCGCTAATGACTGTGTGACATTCAAATTGTTGGGAGACATAGCCGGGTAATTTATGTTAACAGTGTTCTAGGTCGGATCCGCAGAACATTATGTTAATAGTTTTAAAAGTCAGTAGTTGTTTACGTTCTTATTTTTTTATTTTTATGTCATGTTCTTTTACTTTGTATTCAGTGAAAGTTCGCGCTTTACTCTCTTTCTATAATAATTGTAAGGAAATACAAAGAGAAATAGAATATGATTAATACATAGCTTACAAGGATTTATATATTGAAAATGTATATATCTTTTCTAGAACAGACACATCACAGATCTTTTACTTTACATTTTAAATCTAGTAGGTGCAAATGTCTGTTTGTCTCTTTTTATATAATATCAAAGCATTCTAAAACGAATGGTTACCAAAAATTTAAATAATGGTTTTCAGATATAGACCCAACAGTAGCAAAATAATATTTTTTTTTCAGGTGACTATACAATTAACGTTAAATCCTAGACATTGATAAAAGAATGGTTGTACCATTTTTTTATCAATGTCCATGATGATATCATAATAAAACATATATCTAAATTACTAAAAGCAGTTATGGTACACCCTTATTTATTTATATGTTTTTTGACATGACCTCTCGATAATTTTCGGAAAATTGATAACATTGTCTTCATGAAACAACATACACCTAAATTTTAAGTATCGTTTAAAAGATGTAAATAATTGAAAATAATTAGTTTTAAAAAATGAAAACAAGGACGTTTTATTAAAAAAAATATTATTTCCCTACGTATAAAGCACAGTATTATTAAAGCAATAAAGTCTGGTAAAACGAGGATCAATATTGTTGCAACAAAGGAAAACTGTAAGCATTTTAGAAAATTAAATACATTTTATAAAATTAATATTTTAACATTCATAGTTCATCGTAGCCTTTCACATATATATTTTTCAATCAACATTTTTTATCAAACCTTTAGGTGTATTTAAAAGTCAACGAATCTACGAGTATCAAGTTGATTTTCATCATCTCCTAATTGACGTATAGATATGAAGATTCGTAAAATTATACAATTCTGATGAAAATACAATAATATGGTATTATCGAACTGATATTACGATGAAGAAGGAAGGTGGCTATAAAAACTTCTCAATGATTAATAGTAAGCCCGGTTGGTTCGTTTGACTTGCATTATTGAGTATTTTGGTTGCACGTTATAAATGGTAGTATCTAATGACGGAGGAGAGAAATGTTCATGGGGTCTTCTCCAGATGCTAATAGTAAACACAACGTTTCTAAATAAATTCTTTAATTATATATTGTAACAAAAAGGGTCTTATAATGGAGGAGGGGGGAGGTTTTGTGAATTTCTAAATGGCTAACATTAAAGCCATTAAGTATGAATCGTTTAACTTTTCGCACTAACCCCTTGGATTACATATCTATCTATTCAAGAGGATCCGATAATGAAAGAGGAAGATGGTCACGGGAACTTCTCGATGGCTAATAGCAAACCTTTATCGTAATGAGTAATTTTATTATAATACACTGTTTTTTTTACTTTTCTCTCAAATTACAAGTTTCCTTATTGTCACGTTTGTCTTATCTATATGCTCGACCAGACCAAATTTTTTCAATATTTCATTTTTTATTTCTGCAAAAAACACTTTTATCCACATTGTTTTCTTAGCGGATATCAGCATTTTGAAATTAAAAAAAGAAATATCTAATATTGCTACACTAAATGAATATAAAGAAAAACCAAATTATATTTTTGAATAATTTGTTTTACTTTAAATATAATACAACTTGTGTCAACGCTAAACTAAATTCAAATGAAACTCTATGTTATATTGAAATATGAATAAACAAGCCAAGATATGCAATGTAAGTAAAATGTTGATTTCAGGCTCGAACCAAGGAGATGGGACGAACAATATTGCGACAAGACTGTTTAAATTAATATTCATATATTAAAAGTCATACATTTTTAAACATCTCATATATACTTTATAACGATGGGCGAAAATAACAATCCACTATCACTAGTGAAGCTTAATACGCAGCATTCACAGACTTTCATATCCCGCCCAATATTACAAAGCTCATATTTCTCGCAACCTCGCATCAAAGACGGTCTTAGATTACATGAAAGCTGCTCGCTGCCTCATTGCATTACGAGAAAATGCATAACGTCCGCAACGAGCGCTTTTATGATGCTAGTACGTAATTGGAAAATTGTTAATATGCCGTAGAAGCTTTTCTTTAACGGAACGCGAACATTGTACTGCATCAAAGGAAAGGCTTTGCGTTATAGAAACTATAAAAAGATGGGTTTTAAGGAAGAAAATCAAGCAAAAGTTTTCTTTATTTGTGCGTATTTTTTGTTATGATTTTATTATTATTATATTATCTAACTGTTTAATGATTATTTAAAGAAATCTATTTATAGTTATTCCTAATTATTTTATCTTTTAAATGTTATAGATGTAATCAAGTAGATCTATTTTTAACCTGACAAAAAACTGTTATTGAAATATAGTTCTCTGAAATAATATCAGAGAACCGTGTTTAAACCATATTTTAACTGATAGTCGATTACTGGTAGAAAAAATATAATCTCTGAAAATTGATGTTTGAGTATTTAGTTGTTCCACTTAATATTTTCAGAATATTCCAACATAAATGTTTAAATGCGAAGACGAATCCAATATCTCAAAAACTGAATAGCGATTCCAATCATCCGTTCAATCAATATGTAGAAAATTCGCCAGCTTTTATTGTTTTAGCGAAAATATTTTCTTTTTGAGTATTTGCTTGCTACCTCATATTATTTATTAGTACCTTACTACACTGCCATACTCGTAAACATATTCATTTACGAGTAAGGCAGTGTAGTAATCATTTGTGAGTGCTAACAAAGACACCATCAATCAAACTAGGTGAACAATCGCAATAAATTTTCATAATGAATACAGGGTCAGACTGTTGAATTTACCACTGATGGATTATTTTGACGGAGTACTAACATGTTAACTTATAGTTTTTCAATTTAATAATTTTTTAATTAATTTAGAATATTTAGTTGTGGTTAAAAATTTTGTTTATTCATGTAAAAAGCTAATATACTTAACTATTGAATAGTTCTTCACATACGAAGTTTAATTAGGAAAGTACTAATTGTTTTAGAGGTTTATAGAGGTTTTTTTTAAATTTTCTTAATAAGCTTTTTAAGGTAGATAGTTTGAAATGTATAAAAGTGAAGTTTAAATATTAATCATTTTCTGTTATTCGAGGTATTGCTGGAGAAAAATTAGTTTAGGTAAATAATTCAACACGATGGTTTGGAATACGATGGTGAATACAGAATTTGCGCCAGATCTAGTAGAATTTCTTAATTTTTTATTAACGAATATTATTTTTATTATAATTTTTTCATTTCCTTTCGAGGACAAACTTATTTTTATTATCCTTTTGGATATTTATGTAACTTAGTTAATAACATATTTATTAGCCAACATTTTCAAAGATTCGTTTAGCGAAAAACAACTTCAAAATAAGTTGTTTTTGGTTAAAGTTATTGGTTGACTTATTTTTTGTTAGGACAACTGTAAACGTTTTGACAAATTTTTTATTTTAGAACTCATTCAGTTTTTAAATTAGAAAGAGTATAAAGTTCACGTCACTTTGCTGCTGGGAAACATATCTAAGTAATTTTCGGAAATTTGGATAGAAATTAAAATATATTTTAAAATTTGTTTACCAATTTTTGAAAAAATCGTTATGCAATTGGAAAGTAGAAATAAGTATATTTGAATACGTTTATGTCAAAATTTGTCACAAATGTGTTCAAATAAAATATGTTTCAAGAAAGGGAAGCTGTTTTAAAATTAGTTTAGTTAATCTTAAAAGGATCTTTGCCTGGGGGTCAGTTCAGCTAATTTATCTGGTAAGTATGTATAACAGTGGTCAATGGTTAATTATGTCATGACTACCATGAATTGGCTGATATTATCATTTTTGAACTCTTTAACATCATATTTATAATACATTAGATATAACATTTTTATTTCATTTAAACTAAATTATTGGTTTTTTTTCCTACGAGTACAAACACAAAAGGTATATTTTTTGGGTTCCGTACCTTAAACGGAAAAAAAGAACTCTTGTAAGATCATTGACGTATCTGTCTGTCAGAGTAGATTTTCTTAAAAACTGTTTCATGTAGAAACTTGAAGTCTGATATCAAGCCAACTCGTACATATTGCGAGAGCTGACCCTACAATACATTTTCATGGCAATTTTCAATATCATCGTCGTTATCACTAGTACGTAACTATTCGCTTCTGGACATAAACCTGTTCCAAGGTGTGCCACCACACATGATTCTCCGTCTTTCGCATCCAGCTACTTTCAGCCAACTGTTTTAATTCGTCACACCGTTTGGTTGGGGGGTATCCCAGACTGCGCATCAAGGTTCATGGTCTCCATCCGAAAACTCGTCTGTCTTATCGGTTGTCGATTCTTCGATAAATATGACCTACCCAATGCTACTTTAATTGACTAACGTTAAGGGCTCTGTCGACTCTTTTGGTTCTTCGTCAAACTTCCTCGTTGTGGATTTAATCCTTCATACTCTGCAAGCATAGAACTTTCCATCGCTCTTTGTGGGACTTTAAATTTATGGATCAGGCCGGTCTTAAGTTATTAAGAGCAAAACGATTGAAAAGGGCGGGATATTACAACAACAGATTTAAAAGGATGGACCTCAATATAAATGGCGAATTCACCTCATATTTGAGTTTCGTTCACGTGGTAATACAGGCAAATACGCCACTCTCATCGTAATTCTAGCAACACCAGCACCAAAATTCAAGAGTATGTATAGGTAGGACAAATAATCCACTGGGCAGAAGCAAATTCGACAAAGAAGACGAGAATTCGTTGGGTGTGGGCAGCGTTTGAAAGAAAATAAATTATATCAAATCTTCATGTCGCCGTGTTCGCTTCGTTAAAGACGCAGGTACTGTCATCAGTCGTTTCGACCGTAATGTTAAAGGGGATAAATTGAACATTAATTTTTTTATTATTATGTAGAGTATAATATCGTTTGAAAGGACTAGTTGCAAGGATTCAAAAATACTTTTTTCAGTATTTTAAATGGTGTACCCTCAGAGATATTAGCCATAAAGTGGAAAAAATTTGATTCCAATTGTTTCATGAATTTTTTATATATAGATTTTATCATGTTGGCGTCGTGTCAGTATTTGCACTGGAAATGAAAAGGTGGTGCCGACCGATACTGAGAAATATTTAGTTGTATGGAAATATAATTAGCGTTAGCCAATGTAGAGCGTTTCGTGGGTGAAGGATATAGCCGGCGCAAGTTCTGAAAAGGGCAAGGTAATATACGGATTTATATAGATAACACGAGGTAATGTATATTTATTACCAACCGTTGGAACTAACCGGAAGTGATATTAATAAATTATTACACTAACTCTTTTTTTAAATTATTTTTACATTTATTTTTTTTTCTTAATGACAAAAAAGAAATTCTATAAAAGATGTTTCACTAAGAAATCGTGATAAAGGGAAATTATTTCCAAGCCGACTGTTAGAAAACCAGTTCATTAGTCTTAGTATTAAAATAAGACATTAGTGTAGATATGCACATAAACAGGGAAATCTTGCGAAAACATTTTTTTTAATGAAATTAAAGTATTATAATGCAAATATTCATTAAAAATTACTTAAATTGATTAGCATTCCTGGCCATATAGCATAAAATATTATAATGCAAATATTAATTAAAAATTACTTAAATTGATTAGCATTCCTGGCCATATAGCATAAAATATTATAATGCAAATATTAATTAAAAATTACTTAAATTGATTAGCATTCCTGGCCATATAGCATAAAATATTATAATGCAAATATTAATTAAAAATTACTTAAATTGATTAGCATTCCTGGCCATATACCATATATCATATTCCGTAGCGAACAATACTATAAATTTATTATCTATTTTCGTTCAACAGTGAAATAATTTGTAATAATCAATTTTATCTGTGAGTTAATATTCTTTTTTATTCATCTCACCATTTTTTGTAATTGTATTGCGATAATTCATCGAAAAAATACTTCATTTTATTTCTGGGATGCTGTACTATATAATATCAAAAATTTTATTAAATGAGATTAGTTTGCGCACTGAAAAATGAACTAGCCAAAATTTTATAAAATCTGTAGTTATAGCTTACTCTTTATAATTTATTTATAGTTAAAGAACTAATTTTTATGTTTCCATACCTCAAAAGGAAATATAGACATCCTTTATAAGATCACCCAGGTGACAGTTCGTCCTTCCGTCGCAACCGTTTTTCTTAAAAACGGTTGCGACGTAGAAACTTTAAATAACGTAGAAACTTTAAATTAGGCGTAGTAATACAACATATTAATCCGCATATATCTTGATAGCATTAAATTAAAAAATATTAATTTCCAAATTTTAAGTAATATAAATTACTTACTGGGAAAATATTTTTTTTAATTAAAATTATAATGGGCAATTTATTTACGTTTTTCTACATTCACAGTAATTTTTTCCACAATCCATGTAACGTAGAAACTTGCGATTCGGTACAGAAATACATCTTATTAACCCACATATTTTTAATTAACGTTTTAAATTATTCATATAATTACTAAGAGTGGTTAAATGAAAGTCTTAATTTTTTGAAAAACTAAAATATTTTTTTTCATAATTTTAAATTGGGTAATTAAAAAGGTAATTCAAAAAAATACACGAATATAAACATTTACTTCTCCTTATTTCTGAAACAACTGAGCCAAAATCATTAAAAAACAAAGTTGGTAAATTCTGAATAGAAAAGAGCAGGAAAACAATAGCGATAATCCTTGATCTTATCATTTTTGAAACATGCATCATGTTTTTACGCCCGTGACGGGTGTAATGGACAATATATTAAGATTGTAAAAATTAATATTTCTAAAGATTTCCATAGAATTACTCTGTACCATTAAATGTTTAGAAACGTGTATGTAACTTTCGGTAGTACGAATTCTACTGTTGTAAAAGCTTTTTAGGGCTTTTTACATGTAAGCAAATTTGCTTACTACGTAAATAAAGTTCTGCAAATATTTACAAGGTTATATTTATAAAATTATAGCTTTTTTCCTTTGAGTTATCCCTTTGAAATATCACTATATTTAAACTAAGGTTCTTCACAATTAAATGAAACTACGTGATGTAGTATTATTTCTACTGTCATATTCCTTGCTTATACGATTTCAATAAAAGGATAAACATTTTTGGGGCAAATATTTTTTCGTATTTTTCTTCAAAAAATCAATAAATATTATTCATTAGCGTAAGAGTTCAACACTCCCTTCTGTATAACATGATAAATCCAACTGTTAACAAATTCTACAGATGTCACATTCCTTGTTTATAAGATTTAATAGATAAAAATGTTTGGGCTAATGTTTTTTATTTTATTATTGTAAGAGTTCAACACTCTGTATAAGATGATAAATCCTATTGTTTTACAAAAATTGATCTTTGTACTTGTACTCGTATTTACCTTGTTTCTTTCAACTAAGATTCTTATCAATCTCTCTTTGAAAAAAAGATCTTATCTTTGGGGCCCAACGTATGTTTATTTTTAATAACATATATAATTTTTTTATGTATGTTCATATAATTTGTAAATATATACATAATTAAGTATATGCTGTGCAATATTTACGTTACTTCCTATGCGCTACTTTGAAATTTGTTGTTGCAATAGCTGCATTCGTAACAGCTTGAAGTTATGACTGCAGTTACTGCAGACCGTTTCGTAAATGAACGGTGCATTTTTCCGTTTTAGAAAAAACATTTTCCTTATACATTTATCCAACCATTAAAAACTTCGTACTGTATGAACCATTCTCTTAAAGCTAATTTGATTACCAACCATTTAAGTTAGAATCTAACAATTAAATGAAACTACGTGATGTAGTATTATTTCTACTTTCTTTAAGTTCTCTACCACGATTTAGGTTTCGTTGTATTACAACATCTTCAGGTGAGCTATTAGCAAAGATTTTCTAATAGCTCATCTTTGCTAATAGCCCACCACAGCCACAGCCAAATCTTTGTTATAGCCCACCTGAAGATGTTGTAATACAACGAAACCTAACTCGTGGTAAAGAACTTAAAGAAAGTAGAAATAATACTACATAACGTAGTTTCATTTAATTGTCAATAATGAATTTCTACAAAATTAACGGCAAATATATTCAATGTTAGAATCTAAGTTTTTGGATAAAAAACTTTGTATTATTATTACATAAAACTTCAAAATATAATTACCATGTTTTTAAAATGTTCTTCTACAGGGTTCTATCTCTTAAAATATAAATAACAAAAACCTTATAAGATCAATTTATTGCCCGTCCGTCCGTCCGTCGATCTGTCAAAACCCTTTTTCTCAGACACAATTTGAAATGTCAATGTGAATTAATAACGTATACTAAAACCTATAGTCTTATACTGTTGTAAAAAATCGAAATGTTTGTTCGCGCAACATAAAGATATGGCTTTTGAAACCATCTTTTTCTTATTCTATCATCATCAAAACCTACAAGGTACTTCTGGCCGACTTACAGCCTTGAAAGTTGGGATAATGGGAGATCTTATAGCATAAGTAACGGAACAAATCCAAAATCAATGATTTCTAAGAATACGTAGAATAATACTTTTTTTTTAAATATACACCTGTGACAGATATATATTTACATTGTGAAAAATTAATATACTTAAATTGTTTTATTAGAAATGCTATGTACTGTTAAATATGTATATGTCTCTAAATGAATATCGACTCGCGTAATGTCACTTCTACTACAGTATTTGACAGGTTTTTTTTGTTTTTTGAATTCAAGAAACCGACTTTCTTTCATAGGAAATCCATGGTAGGATTACCATCAACCATGGCACCTAAAGATCTTCTCTGACGTACTGGAATTGATTAAATTTTATTATTTATAGTTCTTTGTATTGATTATTAATTCTTGGCTATAAGAAGTTCTACAGATATCATATTCCTTACTTATACGATTTGAATATAATGAAGGATAAAAATGTTAAGGGCAAACATTTTTTCGTATTTTTGTTCAAAAAATCAATAAATCTTTTTCATTAGCGTAAGAGTTCAACGCTCACTTCTGTTTAAGATTATCAATCTAATTGTTGATCTTTGTATTTGTATTTAATCTGTTTCTTTAATACTCCTCAAGAACTTATTTCCATAACTTGCAATAACCAGAAACGTATTCTCAGAACGAATTACACATTATAAAAGTTTGCCCCTCCACCTGTTTTCCCGGAAGTTCCGGGTCTTTTAGTGTATAAAGTTTGTCGAGTAGTTTCGTCGGAGTAAATGGTAAGTTGTCGGAGAAATATTGAAAATGAGGTCACCTAGGGTCAGAAACAGGTAGTGCGATATGTTACGTAGAACTATCGACATTTGCTTAAAATAGGGGCATATAATTTTGTGCGGGTGTAAAATTTAATATTAGCTGTGAAAGTTGTATTTTAGAGCTGGTTTATACAAGCTATTGTAAAATCTTTTCTGGGTATCTGGGTACACAATTAGACGATTTTCATCATTAGTTTTTTTTTGTCTGCTTATCTTCTTCTTGAAATATACTATTTCATCGAAAACGCAAGGCAGAATTAAAGATTCTGGAATGCAGCTAGAGGTGACGCACATGTTTTGTAATCCGTACCAGTATTAAGTATTTAACGGAAACGGTATGAAACGGAGGTATTAGCGTATGATATTCAGTAGATATTTGTTACAAAATAAGAAGCTTTCTGTCTTTCTTTGTAGTGACTCAACTATTATAAGAGCAAAAGAAACAAAGCGATTACGGACGCACGCAAGTTATCTCTGTTCATCGCATAAATCCCTTTTTAGGAAAAAATTAAAGAAAAAACGGTTCATGTAATAGACTTATATTCGTAACATGTTATACTCTTGGGCAAATTAGTATCTCATATACTCATACTTTGTGTTTGCTTCATACTAGGTATTCTCTATTCTGCTTAAATGTTTTTGTTTAACGACATTTGGTGCGCACATCTTCATTCATGGCATCTAAAGACCCGCGACAAAAGGTTTTATAACAATAGAATAATAACTACTAGATTTTATTTTTGTAGTTTTCGTTTAGATCCATTCAAAAAAGTGACAGACCAAACTATGAGAAATCCCGGGAATGTGTTGCTTGGTCCCGACAGAGCACCCTAAAACCAAGTATGCGTACCGAGTACGGCCTAGTATTTTGTAACAGGTATGCGTACCTGTTTTTTTAGTTACTCGTAACAGGATCCCCTAGTACGAAAAATACTAATGTAGTGCACTTCTAGTGCACACGCACTGACAGTCGCGAAGCACTTAATTATTTGGTTAAGAGTATTGAACAATGCCAGTATTTTTTCGTAGAACTATTATACTGCTACTTTAATTCGTTTTATTATACTGCTACTTTAAGGCTTCTCTTAACATATCTCTCTAGAGGAGAGATATGTAAAGAAAAGTTTTTCTTAACATGAAAGAGAGGTTTTTCTTAACATATCTCTCTGGAGGTCTGTTTATAATAATAAGATATTTACATATAATTATGATTTAGATAATGCTGAAAATTTGCAAAATGTTGCTAAATAGGCCTAAACAAAAAAATATGTTATAGATAATTTTCGTTTTATCGAGATATGTTACAGATCATTTTCGTTTTATCAAGGAAAGTTACTGATAATTTTCGTTTTATCGAGGTATGTTAGAGATCATTCTCGTTTTATCGAGCAATATTACAGGATCTTATCGAGGGATGTAATAGATCATTTTCGTTATATCGAAAAATGTTATATAACCTTTTCATTTTAATGAGTAATGTTATATATAATTTTCGTTTTATCGAGAAATCCGAAAAAATAACTCTTTCTCTACAAATAAATGACGCTCAATATAAACTATACTCTATTCTATCAATGAATAATATTTAGCTTTCTAATGGACACACTCATTTTGCATGAAACAGTTAGCCATTTACATAAAAACAAATGTTAATTGTACAAAAACAGACTGATAATTGTAAAACGTGACATAATGTAATGGAATCAATGAAACTTAGTAAATTGACTTATTTAGCCAGTTTTTATAGGAAAAAGCTTTAGGCTGATTTTTTTTAGTTTTCATTTAAAACTAAATCTTGCTGGGCATTAAATATTCACATCACAAATATGCCCCTTATCGGGACATGCAAAATTAATGCAAAATTAATCGGCAACCTATAAAAATATTTCATTACATAAATAGTTTTTTCCAATTTATAATTCGATGTAAAGTTTAGCTTATTTTATCAAAATTTCAACTGTCGATTTTCTAACTCTCGAATAGCCAGAGCCAGATAAAATTATCTTCAAAGCCAGATATAATTGTCTTTCAGTGACCCGTACGGACCTGCCTCTACTACATAAATATACTACTATATAATATTCAAAACTTCACAATAGTGGTTCATACCTACACAATACTTTTATCTAATAGGGTTAGACTGTTTCTACTTAATGACCCTTTAAGTACCCCCATTTTTTCGTGAATGCGTTTTGTGAACGTCCTAAACTAGGTATGTATGAAGAATCATGAGTATTTTTAGGGTATGGCCTTTATAATGGAATAATCAGTTTAAAAAAAGCTAGGTCCTAAAATAACCATGATTACACCTAACATTCTTTAAATAAACTATCCGAATTGTCGTGCTTGCGTCAGTTGGAAAAGACGTGCTTCATGTTCTGCGTCACGAAATAGGGGGAACACGATGGGTTGCCTCTGAATCCAAATTGGTGTAAACTCATAGGCAAGACGCCCTGCCTATGAAATAGTAGCTTTTGAGCTAATTTTTTAAAATTCTTCTTTAACATTGAGAAAAAGCAATCTTGTAATATCGTTCCTAGAATCATTAAAAAGTCCGCTCGGATAGCCAGTGAGCGCAAATGATCTCCAAAATGCACATTTTAAGTACAAAAATGGGTTCATCTTTTCATTTGTTATCTCTTGCAGTTAGCCACGTGGTCTATGATCGTGCAATCGGTGGGCAAGAGACCCATCAAAACAAGCAACGTTTCCTTTGAACAAATCCTCTAAGATTTGATCAGAGTCGAGGCATGTTGTAAGCTCAGCACAACCCAATCAACTTGCTCTGTTCTAATACACCATTAGGCAGGCACTGATTCCCCATTTATCTCCAGTAAACCGAACCCAAATATACTACGTCTGCAACAGAAAGCCACTTTAAATCGAGAATCATACAAAAAAAATAATTATTATTTATATAAATTTATATAAATTTAGTTACATAAATTTAGTGAATTAATCAATTTGTTCATTATGAAACTTAACTAAAACCATTGGAAACTACTTCATCAAATCCAGCTTTAATATATTTTATTACTAAAAAAGGCAATTTTTTACTTATTTATGTAAATAGAGTCAAATATCAAGTAAAATGCAAAAATAACTTGTTGTTTGGTTAGTAATATGCTAATAATGTACAAAATTCCAGAAAAATGTACTTGATTTTTTCTCATTAGTAAATTTGTCTTATTTGAATTTAATACGTATATAAGCGGATGCCAATCATTCAATATGAACAACAATGAATCAAAAGGAATATATTCATTTATGCGGCGAAACGATCTTAAAATGGTGGCACGTCCCCTCCATCACGCGCGATGCGTCACAGTCCCCACGCTACGTAAAGAATTCTTTCATCCTTTAGTTAAGAAGTAGTGTAATTAAATTTTGAATTTAGATGACAGTTAGGTAGCTGTAATGCCAAACTCTACTCCCGATTTTGTTACAATTAAGTTTTCTAAATTGCCTCCGACTTTGCAAGCAAATTTAAAGATGTATTCAGGTCGAAAACACACAAATTTAAGTTTATTCATCAAAATTTATTTTGTCTCTATCAAAGAAATCCCATTTGCAATATAACTGTGATAATGCCGGATCTACTCTTCCATACACTTCTCAATGGCCGAAAGTGGTATGGCCTTTAATTTTCGCTGTGAATTCCATATGATGTCTCCAAGCGAGTCTTCAATCTATCAATCAATCGATTCAATCATTCATTCAATTAAATCGATTCAATCAATCAATCAATTGATGTTCTTTAGCAAGAAATTAAGCTTTTTCGTAACCGGTCTTTCGGCGACGCATCCATGCACAAAACATGGGTTAACATTTCGTGGATGGACATTTTGACAATGTTCAATTCTCAAGCCGACTCTTTAATACCGAAATGAGGAATAAATGATGCTAATGATAATTTTCAAGCACGAATGGCATATATTATGCTCAAGTTTTGCTTGGTAATTAAGGAAGATTATACCAACTTAACAAATGAAATTACCGATTCCTTTTAAGCGATTTTAAATGATTCTGGGTAATTTTTATACGACGGTATTGATATCTTCGTAAAAAATTGTCTATATGCGTAGATGAAAAAAATGGGTGTGGCTGTGACATGGACACGGCCGTGTGTCGTACGTGAATACGTCTATGTAACGCATAATTTCAACCGCCCCAGCTGCATATGTACTGGCATGTCGTTGGTCCGCTCGGCCGCATTCATTCTTTTACGTTCCCGGCACTGCTTGACTCGGTCATATGGTGTTTTATTATTACCATTCGATTGTTCTTGAGAAGCCCTTTCCAACCGTATACGATCTCTGTATTTGGTTTTTGGCTTTTCGATGCGTATAGGCCGACATTATATATTTTGTATAATATTTTTTTATTATAACACCTTATTATATTCACTGTCACTACTTTAAACTAATGTTTTATATACAGTCGATAGATTTTGATGACAGCTGACGATTAAAACTTAAATGAACATCGTAGCTTTTTCGAATCAAAAGTTATACTAATTGCAAATCTCGATACGCAGCAAAATAACCTCAAAATGGCGGCGCTTCCCCCTCCACCGCGCGTAATGTGTTACTGTTCTCGCTTATCGTAATGAATCCTTTAGCTACCCAGTGGTATAATTTAATTTTTGATGTAGAGTATAGATTCGAAACTACAACGCCAAACTGTATCCCCTGATTTTGTTATCATTAGGTTTTTTGGATTGCGTATGGCAGCAAATTCAAAGACGTATTCATGTCAAAATAAGATAAATCAATGGTACTAATATCTCCATTTTAAATATCCATTATTAACATAAGGTTTATTTTTCTTGAGCACCGTTTTCAAAAGCGGAAATGGTTTCCAAGGTAAATGTATAAATAGTTTAGCTTAAGTTTATCATAACATTCATCCGATTATAAATAATACTGTTTCCGCCCTGAGAGTTACGAAAACTGGGGTTATCGTAATGTAAACTGTAAAAAAAAATTTAATTAATTTTCAGAGTTTTGCGCCTCGAAAGGAAAAAGGAACCTTTATAAAATCACTCACATATCCAGAAACAGTTTGACGAATAAACATTGAATTAGGCACTATGATAAAATATATTACTCCAAATATATTTCAGATGTAAAATTTTTAAAAATATATGTGTAAAAACTTTGGAGGGAACAAATAACATATACAATTCTCTTATGTGTTATGATGTATCGGCTGAAAAAGAAATCGTAAGGATTCTAAAAATATTTCTTCACAATTTTGTATTCTAGGCAATGTTAAAAAAAAAGTTCACGACAGTTCTAGGAATACTGTTAAAAATGTTATTAGTCTTCGAAACTATTACATCCAAAATTATGAAAAAAACAGCGTTAGTAGAAATGTACTTAAAGTTTTCCGGGAAAACTATAGCAATGATTCTAAACATAGTTTTTTAGAAATATTTTTAGACCTGTGAAAGACATTCTAGACAATATATTTACACTATGAAAAATAATATTAATATTTGTAAATGCAAGCAGTCCTCGAATTATTTCGATAAGACTTAAGTCGTTTCGAGTTACGTCAAACAATATTTAGACACCATTCCTCGAAATAGCGGCAATTGTTTCGATTTACGTCACACCCTAGTCGTGTCAGATCCGAGCAATATAAATTCCTTTGGTTCGGGTGTCGGGTCTCGACATGCAGGGATAGCCTGTGTCAAAGAGCGCGCGCTTTGTCACTGTAATATGCAACAGAGAATCAAACTTGTTATGGTTTTGTTTATTTCTTTGAGAGTTTCTGATTGTTATTTATTAAAGATTTGTTTGAAATTATTGTAATTGAATTACTGCATTGCTACCTAAATGAAACAGTAATAGTGGAGTGCAGAAAAAAGTGACAAAATCAATCAAAATGGAAGTTAAACATAAGATTTTAAAAGTCAAAATTCGCGGTTTATCTACTTCATTAATTGAACGTTAACTTGATTTATTGGATACAATTGTGCAGACAATATTGAAACTTCATACAGTTTTACATTCAGTTTCTCTAAAGAGCACTATCATACGTAAAAAAACGCTTTGATTGCTAAGATAGAAAAACTGTTACGCACTTGGATTCAAGACCATTCTCAACGACGGGTTTTTCTTAGTCCCGCTAACATTCAAAACAATGCACTTAATATTATCAATACACTGCAAAACAATCATAGTAAAAATAGCAACGAAAATATAAAACTTTTTCTGCCAGCCGTGGATGATTCATGTGCTTTAAGGCGAAATATTCACTGCATAAAGTCCGAGTGTAAGGAGAGGCTGCTAGTACCGACCATGTAGTTGCGCATAGTTTTCTCCGGCATATTAAAAGAAATTATCGAAAGCGGAGATTTTTATCCGAAAAAATTTCAGAGTTGAAATATATTTATTTTGAAAGAAAATGCCCAACCGCACTTTTATACCGCTAGAAGAGAAGTTTAAAGTGACTAAAAATCACTAAACGCTCTTATTGGAATCAAATGCTGAAGGCGATCTTAAATTAAATCCAGTTTTGGTTTATAGATCTGAAAATCCGGCGAGCTCTTAAAAATTATATTAATGATACTCTGTTAGTTATTTGGAGGGATAACCCAAAGGCATGATGAGTAACATTAGCACTTTTCAATAAAATAATTTAGCTTATAAAGCTTTATTCTTCCTCGACAATGTATCCTCCAAGTACTGCCTGTATTGATTCTCAAATCATGCTTATATTTCTGCCTTGAAACACTACATCTTTATTGCAACCAATGAATTAAGAAGTCATAGTACATTTTCAGGCTAACTATCTCAGAAAAACATCTTCATAGGCAGTGAAGATGAATGAAGATGATGGAATGGACTTCAGAGATTTTTGGAAATATTACATCTTGTAGGGTTTAAAAAATATTTCTGCATAATGGGAAACGGTAGAACCCAGCAATTTGAAAGGAGTTTGGAGAAATGAAATACTATTTATTCGTATTTTATATAATTTAAAGTATTTTCCACTCAGAGAAAATTGCTACAACAATGAAATAAAATCAAGATAAAGCAATATTTTCCTTCTATCTTTAATTATAACCACTTTACGTCATTATAAAAAGTCGTAGGAATAATTATTATCGAAGATGGAACATAACTACCGAATGTTCGTCGCAAATATGTCTCATTCCATTCAAGGGTGTTTGAATTTATGAGTTTTTATACTTTATTTTTAATGCGCTTTTGTTAGCAAGCTTTATCAGCCTTATTTGGGTGTAACTATGTACACAAACAAAGTTAATTATCATCCACTTCTGATCGTAGTATCGTAGTATCGATTTGGAACTTTGAAAACCTATGCAGTCCAATGTCAGTATGCAGTGAGCTGATATGATGATGGAAAAATAAGTTGGCCATGGGTATTTCTCAATAGCTGGCAGTACACTCATGGAATTTTAGCTCGTTTGACGTGTATGAATAAAATCTTTAGTAACATATATTAACCATGTGGGTCTGATGACCCATCGCGTTTAGGAAAGTAGTCATGGGAACTTTTTTCAAGTAAAGATTGTCTTTTTAAATATTTGATCTTTTTAGTATTGGATATAGAGATGCCTATTATTTACGTGGTTTTAGAAATTTTTAGGGTTAAGATTAGATCGGGTATATTTGTTTTTTGTTGTAAATTCGTTATATTCTTGCGATTTCAGCAAAATTTAGTGTCATTGCTTTAAAACCTAAGTTGTAAGAAGTGTATGTGATGATTAATTTTCTTATAAGTTCGATTGATTATGTATACATACAATTGTGACAAAAATCGTGTGTACTACGATTACGCACAAAATTAATTCTGTGCGTCAGACTAAATTTAAAATATTAAGGGCTATGTAATAATTATCAAAAATTTCTAAAAAAATATATATTTTTGAGGTTCCGTAACTCAAAAGGAAAACGGAACTCTTTTAAGATCACTCGGGTGTTGGATTATCCGTCAGTCACAGCCATTTTCTTCCATTTTTCATCATTTTAGCTTCAAAATCTTCAGAGGTATACTGAAATATACGCAAAAAATTGATTTAACCCTTTTACTGTCGCAACAACTGAATCTAAAATTATTAAGAAAAAAACAGGATTTTTAGAAGCCTATGCAAGGGTTGTATGGAAACTACGACAATGATCCCCAATATAATTATATTACGTATTATTTGTACCCTACAGTTTCACTCCCGTAAAATTATAGAAACAATTTTTTTTCTCTCCTATGTTGCTCTTGATTATAAAGTATTACCATATCAAATTTCATCAAAATCCGCCCAGTAAACTTTGTGTAATTCACGCACAAAATAACATACAGGCCAACAAAAATTCTAAAAAAAGGTTTTCCGGCTTCTATTGTCATTTTATACGCTATATCAATCACTGTTTTCAAAATGTTTTCTATGTACAGAATTTACTCTGGTACAATTTTATTACATGTATAGATTAGCTGTGCTCACGACTTCGCTCGCGTAGAATTCGGAGTAATAAAAGCTATTAGTCATTTCTTTGTGTTTTTTTCTTTTTCCTATCAGAAATTTACTAAAAACGCTAATAGATGGCGTTGGCAGCCAAATAAATTCCGTTTGTTCTGATATTAGCGTGTATAACGAACGAAAATTAAAGATTGACGTATCTTTCTTATTTGTAACCGATTGAAATTAAACTAAGCCCTAATATTAGCCCAAGCTAATCTGCATACATCACTGAAAACCGCATTCAGCGTTACAATAACGTGCATAATATAAATATGTCATTATAAGCTTCTAAGCTTGCAAACACCAAAATGCCTAAGGTTTTTAGTTTACAACTTCTCATTTTCTAAAAGTTATTACGGTAACCTTAACCACAGTACTTGTATTTCTCAGTTAATATGTTATTATTAGCTGTAGCATTAAGTTGTTACATTCAACCCTAATATAAGATTTCTCTTGAAACAAATAAATATGTCATTATAAGCTTCTAAGCTTGCAAACACCAAAATGCCTAAGGTTTTTGTTTACAACTTCTTATTTTCTAAAAGTTATTACGGTAACCTTAACCACAGTACTTGTATTTCTCAGTTAATTTGTTATTATTAGTTGTAGCATTACGTTTTTACATTCAACCCTAATATAAGATTTCTCTTGGAACAAATAAATATGTAATTATAAGCTTCTAAGCTTGCAAACACCAAAATGCCTAAGGTTTTTGTTTACAACTTCTTATTTTCTAAAAGTTATTACGGTAACCTTAACCACAGTACTTGTATTTCTCAGTTAATTTGTTATTATTAGTTGTAGCATTACGTTTTTACATTCAACCCTAATATAAGATTTCTCTTGGAACAAATAAATATGTCATTATAAGCCTCTAAGCTTGCAAACACCAAAATGCATAAGGTTTTTAGTTTACAACTTCTTATTTTCTAAAAGTTATTATGGTAACCTTAACCACAGTACTTGTATTTCTCAGTTAATTTGTTGTTAATAGCTGTTGCATTAAGTTCTTACCTTCAACCCTAATATAAGATTTCTGTTGAAACGAATAAATAAGTCATTATAAATTTCTAAGCTTGCAAACACCAAAATGCATAAGATTTTTAGTTTACAACTTCTTATTTTATAAAAGCTATTACGGTAACCTTAACTACAGTACTTTTATTTCTCATTGAATTTGCTGTTATTAGCTGTAGCATTAAGTTGTCACATTCAACCCCAATATAATATTTACCTTGAAATAAATAAATATGTCATTATAAGCTTCTAAACTTGCAGTAAAGTTTCATATATAAAATAAATAAATATATAAATAAGATCTTGCACATCTAAAGCGTTTAGCGGCAAAATTACATGGAGATATCTCTAAAAGTGTTTAAACTGTGGGGCTATAAGTAGGTTTACCAAATTAACTTTTAGATAACTAGTAAGTGGCGAGTTAAAAACCCCGAACATTTCGTTCTTAATCACGGATATTCAAATTATTAAAGTGAAATCTAAAAAGTAATAAAAGAAGTAAATTAAAATGAAAGAATATGACTTAATTGAAATTATTCGTATAAAACTAATAAAAAACCTTTTGTTTTAATTAAATCTTATTTACCACATTGATCACAAAAAAAAACATATTAATTACTGTTATATATTCTATACGTATGGGATTTGCCTTACGTTTATCTTACATTGCACCTCTGGCCAATAACAACTGGGCTTCACCAAGTCAGCGTTTCAAGCAGTTCCCAAGCTCCGATTCTCAGTATCTGCACACTTGTGCTGGACCAGTGAAATATAATTCTCAAAAACAAGACCACACGGTTTGCTGGCTTTTATCCCACAGTCAGTCCGCCCGACAGGACAGTTCATCACGCGCCTCTGATCCGACGACACTTACCAGATTCCGATTTGTTAGTTAATTAATTAAAATAAATAAAAATCTAATTCAATAAAATAATGATTTTTTTAAAAAACAATTCGACAAGAAACCTATAGTATATAAAGCTACAGTACGTTATGTATAATAAATAAAACAATTATTATAAAATATCATACATTGCATAAACTATAAAAATGATTCAATTTTAATCTACATCCTTCATTTAAATTCCGAAATTTAAATCAGGAAGTAAATTTATCCCTAATCAATTTTGAAAATGAAAGTTACTTTTACTGTTACTTTAGAAATAAATTTTAAATGTGATGTGAAAGTAACTGTTACTTTAAAAATAAATTTAAGTTGGACACATATCTTAGCGTATTATTATAATACTAGCGTGACCCGCGCGAAGTCTTCGCATTATATCAATTTGCGTGGTAGATTATAAATATTTACACATGAGAAAATGAACTCACAGCTTTCATATTAGTTACAACAGAGTGTTTAGAGTCAATTTAATAAATCAAAATTGATTGCAGGTATTCAATTCATTTCTAATTTTGCACACTGCTTATTACGTTTTTATTCCATTAAGAAGCTCAGATGACAGATCAAACAAATATTTTACTAAAATTGACATATAGAGGCGCAAGTATCAAAAGTATTGAGCTAAAGCGCCACTTTATTTATACGTGAGTGGATTTGAAATTAAACAAAAATTTTACCGACCGTCAATCATATTGACGTTGAGCCGTTAGATGGCAGCATTGCTGTTTTGTGTATATAATTTTAATAATTAATTAATTTGTAAAACAATAGCAATAATAATTTTTTTAGTTGCGGATGCCGGTAGAGCAAGCAATTATCTATAAAATGATATTTAATTTATGTGGATTAGTTGTGAGGTTTTTTCTAAAAAGGGAGTGTAACATCTTAACCTTAGCGTATTAATATATATAATAATATAATAATATATATGATGATGATGATGATTATGATGATGATGATGATATGATGATGATTACAACAAGACAAGATCTTAAAATTATTTACTTATTTTAAAACTCCTACGAGTTTGGAAATTCCTGGGAAGTCACTTTTAATTTATATTTAGTCTCAACAATTTAAGATACAGTTCCTGATTTACGTTTACTTCTTTCATTAGCTCCCGAATGAAATTAATGTGTCAGTAATAAAAATAGGATTTTTTTAAACTCCGGACATATTTCAAAAATACCCAAGGATAGCTATAGACGCTTTTAAAAAACAAGACGGTATCCGGGGTAAAGCGGGCGGATGGTCAATCTAAGGACCATAAGGAGCATACGAATTGATAGAATGGGAGATTGATGTGATGAAGTTATAATTTCGTGGGTTTGACTAGAGAAATCCTTTCAAAAGATTAATATTATATCTTCAACTTTTGAAGTTTTATATAATATTAAAATAAATTCGCAAATAAAATGGCTGGAAAAAGCAAAATGCAAATACTATTACATCGTCTTTCCAAAACGGGAAATAAGGACTGATTCCATTACTCGATCGTATCCACCGATCCTCTAGTATTTATATCGAAATTTCCAAACGGCAAGGCTTCGCAGGAGTTGACGATAACGGCGCAGCGGAAGTGAGTCGAGTCGATGTTTGCTCGAAGCGCTTTCCCTGTGTACTGAATAATAATATTCACTTATATACCTATGAAGAAAATGTAAATATGTAATGATTATTTTTCAACATAAAATATAAGCACGTGCAATACAAACGATATTATAACGAGCAATCCGAGGTATTCGGTAGTTTAAATGGGGCCTTTAAATGCGTATCAAATTTCATGATCTGTAATGACGCCTCCAGATTATTGACGGCGTGTAGGCGTATTTTTGAAGTGAACATTTCTTTAGGCGCAATGAGCGATTTTTGGTAGAGGAAAATCTTATTTGTTCGCGTTACCGACATGCTAATCTTAACAGGATATATCTCTAGCTATGAGTATGGCGTGTTGGGCTTGGCCTGCAGTGAAAGCATATATTATACACACACCCACTCATATATATATATATATATATATATATATATATATATATATATATATATATAAATATATATGTGTGTGTGTGTGTGTGTGTATTCTGGTACCAGCTGGCGTACACGCGGCGACCCGTGTACACGTTTACACATATAAACACCAACACATTTTATAATGACCGTGTTCAACGGTTTTGGGAAGGGTAAAATCTTGTGAGTTCGCGTCATCGACATGCTGTAATAATAGTATGTCTGTAGCTATAAGGGTGACGTGTTGTGCAATGTTAGCGCTGTACATATCTATATTAGTAAAATTAAATTGACTACGTGGAAAGTTCAATATGTTCTACATGAAATCAAATTGAACTACGTGGAAAGTATAATACTGTGTATTGTTTGAATTGTGTTTTAGTTTGATTATTATTTTATTTGTTTAATTGTAGTATCACTCTGCAGTACAACAATGAGTATTAAATATGTTAATCTTTTCATATAGAAAAATAATTAAACAGTTTTAAGTTTTCTCTTCCGTTGACTGCCCATGTTTTTCATGACCGCCCATGCTTTTCACATTGTACACGTAAGATAACTTCAAACTGTAATATTAAGTATTGGATGGCCTATCAAAATTTGCAGGTAGTAATATTCAAAATTCAAAACTTCGCTTTCTCAGATAGCCATAACTAACAAAAATAAATCTATGATTTCATTTATTTTACATTCCTGCTCATTTTTTATCAGTTCTACTCTGAAGTCCATCAATTCAAAGAAGTTACAATTTTACGTCGATTTTGAGTGATAACCAGAATTCGATTTATGGGACATAGCTTGAAAGATGGTCAACTTATTATTTATTAATTAAATGAATCATATGAATGTGTAATACGTGTGTCCCATGTCTCATTTTGTACCACTTAAATTGAATAACTACCACACGTGCTTGTACATTGTACTATAATATAACCAAAATTATTTAAAACGAATGTGCTCTTTTAGCATTTCTTCCATTTTTTTGAGGTTTTCTAGATCGATTCAAAAATAATAAGTCTGAGACACATCACAAAGCACATAGAAGCTGTTAAGATCCGTATAGACTACGACATTAATAGCGATACAAATGTCTCATACTAATGTCTACCCGTTCACATAATAGACGATTTCGGTGTGGCTACACTAAACCTAGCGTCGCAATAAATGTCGCAAGCGTTGACAGTGGTGTTTACACATAGACACTCGATTTATACACTGAGTGTATACACCAGTGTCCTAGTCTAAACGTAACCTACGTAACTATTAGACCTACTTAAGCGCTTGAGACTAAAAAGACAATACAAACACATCACTACTTTACATGCTGCTATGTATGTGTAACGTAAATTTTGTTAACACATATTTTATGAATAACATTGTTTTCAGATGTAAAAATGATGTTTTTCCTCTACACCTATTTATAATTGTAGATACACACACATATTTACATACTGGAGCGTTCTGCATAATTCCGCATTCATTCCAACGCATCCAACCATCGTTTTCATAAATTTATTTCCTAATTATGAGCCAACGAGCCTCTATCGAACTCCAGACCCTTGCGTCAAAACGTCACACGAGCACAAAAACGCCACAAACATATTACGACAATAAACACGGCGAAAACAGCGGCGAATGATTTACAAAGGCGCCGCTCGGCCACGCCCCTAATCCCGCTCGCTTTGTAAATCACCGCCCGCACAGTCGACAGTCGAGCCGCGAGTAAATCCCCCCGCCCGCCGCGCACCTCCGCGCCCCGCGTGCGGTGGTACAAATAAGAATGTTCTGTGTAATTATATATTTATGCGTACGCCGCTGCGGATGGGAATAGATAGCTGTCGCGGGCAAACTCTGTAATTGGATGCCTGGCGCCAAAGTTGCGAATGACGCTATATATTTTTGCACCACGTTCGCATTGTAGCAGTGGTTACAAATTCCAAAAACTTTAAGTTTTATAATGCGAACCAAATACTGCACTTTTTCGTTGTTTCAAAATGTTTCAAAAATGTTCAAAAAGTAACAATTACATCGGTATAGTTAACTTATTGACGCGTTTATTATATTCACAAATTTTTAACAAATGTATCGAAGACACGTGTAAATTATATCAGAAGTAACTGTTACTGATATATACAGACTTGTACAGTTCAATAAAGCTCTTCGATATTATGAATAGAACAGCGAAAACGTTTTTTGAAATTCTGCATTAGGGAAAAGTTATGACTGGTGGGAAAATTTTAAAAATATAATTTGCATGCTTTAAGGTAATTACCAATTGTTTTATGAAATAAAAAAGCTTTCGTTCCGAAAAGAAATTAGATTTTCTATTGATAATATTCAATGGTATTTTATAATATGAGAATGCAACTTATGGAAAATACGGGTATAAATTTGCAAAACATTACAATTTTGAACTTGTATAACTTTGGAACCGCTACATACTTCGAAAAACAGTTTCCACTTTTCTCTTCAGGTCATTGAAGAAAATCACTTGTCTGCAGCATTGTCGCATTCAAATTTACACTTATTTACACACATATAGGATCTGACATCAACACAACCCATTTTGGCACGCAAAGTTTATTAAAACCTTTAAATTTCTTTCGTAACATAAAATATGGATTTAAAATTAATGTATATTAATTGATGGCATAGTACTTCTAAGTATATTTTTCATATTGACTCAATAACATTTTGAGACTACTGCTACTTTACTACTTTAGACTTTACTTTACTTTAGACTATTACTTTAGACTTTACTATTACTTCAGACTTTACTTTACTACTTAGACTTTTACTACTTTATTTTTATAAGTTCTAAACCAAAAAAAGTTGCTTAGTACAGAAATATAAACCTCACTTAGAGATCAAATTTATTGAATTTGGAAAAATGTGAAACTTTAAAAATATTTATATTTTTATTCTTTATTCAATTAAATAACACTTAAATGCATTCTGTATTTGGAAAAATGTGAATTTTTAAAAATAGTTATATTTTCAGTTTTCATTCAAATACATAACCCTTAAATGCATTCAGTTAGTGAAATCAAACAAACTGTTTCAATCAAACCATAGCTCTTTGAAAACTTCCTCTATGAAAATGCTTTTATAAGCCGCATTGTTTTTAAATAAAAAAATATTTATTGTCATAATTTTTTTTTTCAATTTTTTTATTGCATACAAGTGAGAAAATATTTTTTCACATAAAAATTATATATATATATATATATATATATATATGTATATATATATATATATATATATATATATATTACGCATTTAAGCGTTAATTTGTTCATATATAGAAATTCTACCAAAATATTATATTTTTTTAAATAAAATGAAAGAAAAAACAAATACATAATACTCCCAAAGTAAAAGCAATACACATTTGTTGTAATTTCTTAAATACAAATTTAGTAATTGACACAAAGAAAAACGGCCCAACACTAAATATCGGTGGACTATCTTATAGCAATCATGTTTATTAATAAAATATATTTTGAAATTTTGAAGCTAATATATAAAGAATTCTTTATGTGTTTTTTTAACACAAATGAGAGTTTTAATAATCTTAATATTACAAATCGCTTTTATGACGCAAATATATATTAACTTTTAGTGATAAGATATTATAATTAAGACTGCTAGATTTGTTTTTGTTTAAAAGAAATTATATTGTCAAGAAGCTGTTGTCCGCTTTATTACAAGAAAAAAAAATTAGGTCTAATATACTATTTGTTTTTATTGTAAAAATTTGATCATATTGAATGTTTATTCAATGTTATAATTTATTAGTACGGTGAACAATTTGTTGTAGTTTTTTTTAAACGAAGAAACAATGCATTTTTATAGGCACGTTAAATAGAAAGTTAATTTTAAAAAATACATTTCTCTTTTGTTTACATAACATACTTCATTTCTTTACGATAAATAATATTTTGAATTTAAAATACAGCGATTTCTTTATATACTTTTATAATTTAATCGGCTTAACGCGAAAATTTCGTTGCAAACACGTTACCGAAATATTCGCATTACTTCTGCGAATATGAATAGTAAGAACATGTCAACATTCGCGAATACGAATATTCGTTACGTCACTAGCTTATGCTATTTTGTTCTATATATATCTATAAATTCCAGAAATATGAACAGCTGTTTTCCAGCCTTAAAATATGGCTAAAAATACGCGAGTGCTGTGAAACACGGAACGACTGGCAATACCAATTGCAACATAGCTTAAACAGAAACACTATTGAAATAATTGTTGTAATTAAGATACGTAAATACTTCAAACTCAATATTTGAAAATAAAAACATAATTTTAATGACGTATATCCAAATATTCATTAAAATGATGTTTGTACTGTGTAAATGAAAGCACTTTTGTGACAAACATTACTATGAAAATAAAATAATTATTCTCATGAATATATTCCACCTTTACTGATCTCATTAATTTATAAGAACTGAATTTTGTTATTAGGTTTGAGAGGTTTCACGGGTAATATCTAACTATATAAAGGCTTTGTTCTGCTAATGCCAATTATGCTGAATAAGATTATTCAGCATAATTGGCTCTAATTTCCTTTTTATTAGGTGCGAGTCACACTTAATGATAGTATTTCGTGAATTGTTCAGTGATTAAATGGATAACCTTTCGCGGCTGAGTTTCTTTTATGTATTGATCGTTTATAAGAATAAGATATCTAGTAGCTCTTGTGCCTTGAAGCTAAATTGCTATTTTGCAGATTCTTCAAATATTCCACAAATTTATTTTTCGTCAGTACTTTTTCAAACTCAGTATCGTAAGGCTCTTCGCTGAAAATCACATTTTATAAGAATACGATATTCATCAGCCTTTGTTCCTTGAAGGGTTATTACTATTTTGTAGCTTCTTCGAATATTCCATAAATTTATTTTTCGTCAGTACTTTTGCAAACTCAGTATCGTGAGGCTTTTCGCTAAAAATCTCATTTTATAAGAATAAGATATTTGTCAGCTCTTGTGTCTTGAAGGATGATCACTATTTTGCAGCTTCTTCAAATATTTCACAAATTTATTTTACGTCAGTATTTTTTCAAACTGTGTATCGTAAGGCTCTTCGCTTAAAATCCCAATTAGCTTAAAAATAATTTTTTTTTTAAATTTTTTATTAATTGTTATGATTTTTTTTTATTTAAAGGACTTACAAACGTTACGTGTTTTGTTGGAAGGAGCAATGCAAAAAACTACTCTGTGGAAGGAGATCGTGTAAACGATAGATAGACTAACTCATTTGATTTATGACATGTTCATTAAAATACCAAAACAAGTTAAAATGTATTAAGAGTGCTTTTAAATGATTAAAAATCAAATAATTTAATCTACCCTAATTTTTTGATGGTCCTTTTTTTGTATGAAAACGAACATTATTTTGAAATAATTTTGATAACATAATATACGTTCAGTAAAAGAGTGTACTGAAATTACCTTCTAGAAACAAAAAAAATACGTCCCTTAGGGTAGGGTGTCGCAGTTAGAATTATAGCTGGCTACGTAAAGAAAGCAAGCGAAAAGTCAGAAATTATCTAAACGGAAGCGCTTGATTTATGGAAACCCCTTACTTATGTTTATTTTATTGAAAATGTTGCTAAAAGCACCATTATTTTGTGAAGTTTAAAACCTATAGAATTTAAGATAATTTCATTTCATTTCTCTGTAGAACAAAATTTAGTAAATAGTTTGGAAATGACATCTCTTCAATTTCTAAAAATTATGAAAAGAAAATCATTTTATTACAGTAAATTGGATGCAGAGTGGAGGAGTAATTCATTCATATATTCAGCTGTACCGTATTTTATTGAAAACTAAGAAAAATAATTTAAAAACAAATAAAAAAAGAACGGAAAATACGTAAAATATCCACTTCCATCGATTACCTGCCACGGGACCCTTCGTTTACCTGCGTCGAACAGTTCTGAACCAGAGGATTTGCTTAGAGAACAACGCCAAATGTTACATAGGAGTTCTGAACAGATTTTAATTAAAGGTTTTGCTTGTTGTAACTTAAGCTTGTGTAGTTACGGTGTTTTGCATATATTTAAATACGTTTCAGTTCTATAAGACCCTCGTACGCACGGTTTCGCATCCTTTCTATTTGATGTTACAGGAAAAGTCGTACCTTACGTTGTGGTGTTAGAAAAAACAGAACAGTGTTATAATAATATTTAAACATTATAAATTTGTATTGTATCTTTCATGGTAATTTGTGATTTATATACTAGACTTTAACGTTTGCTCGTTTAAAATTTTGAATCTTGCAGCTAGGTCACCATAAAAAATAAAGAAAATTAGAGGTATGAACTAAAAACTCTGGACGTTTCATTCGTAAACGAAAATTTCAAGTTTCTACGTGAAACTGTTTAAAAAACATGTACGATATACAAATAGACGGCGGTTCCGTTTTCGGGAACCATGAAATTAACCAATGACTTGAAAACGGGAAAATTAAACTTAAAAAAAAATTGTTTTTGCTCTGTGCGCACTTCTAGTGTACTTACTGTTAAAAGAAAATGCTGAACATTTAATTAAATGATTTTCTAAAATATTAATTTTAGGCATAGTTAACGTAGTTAAACACCGTAAGTAAAATTTATTTACTATAAATTCCTTTTAATGGGAATCCAACTGTACCACCACACTAACTTATATTTTATCAGTTAGTCAGAGACGTAACCAGAAAAACATGCATTACATATTCTGACAATCATATTATTGAAACTGAAAGATGGAACTAGATGTGGTAGGGCCACGATCATTGCTTACGCGGTATTCGAAGCATAAGTTAAAGTTTAACCGATATTATATCAGTGTTAAATTAAACGTTTAAGCCACGTGTATGTCTGGTATTATCATTTAGTCAACAGTTTGGAGTGAACATTTAATACAGCTTTAACCATAATAACAAAAAAGGACATAGTCTTGTTAATAATGAATTATTAATTAGAGTTTAACTTCATCCCTGAGCTTATACAGTTGAGGCTCATATCTTTTTTGCGTCCAGTTTGCGGTTTAATTCTACATAATTAAGTGTATAAAGTATACTCCATGTTTTATAACGGTTGATAGGTTCCACAGCAATTCACCCCTTATCGTCTACGTCATTGACGTGTATAATGCTTTAAGGGAGGAAACTATTACGTACTTCCTCCCCTTATCGGTTTTTACCGGGCAAAAACTCATGGTGACTATATTGTATTTCAATCGCTTTTTTATATAATATTTATTTATGGTTTACTTATTTATTCTGACCTTTAGTCGAAGACGTAAATGCTTATAAAAATAATCTATGAGAATTGACTATTTACATATATCCTTGAAATGTTTTACAAACTTTTTATTGTGGACTATTCCCTCAAATATTATTATTGGTATAATATTGGTATGTTAAACTCGAAAAAGAATTCCAGCAAAAAGGTCACAGCAGATAATCTGAAACATTTAGTAATATATGCGATGGAACTTTTTCGTAGATTTTTGTAGTGTCTGAAATATCTTCACACACTATTTTAATATTGCTCTGACAGTGTAAAGCTTTTAATCTAAAATGTGTTCCCCCGGTAACCCCGGACACTTAAATTGTTTAAGTAAAAGCTCACATTAGATTGAAATGAAGTGATTACTTTGTCTTAATCAAGTATTATTTATTTTATTGATAACAAACAAAAATTAAATCTATGATTATATATAAAACAATTACAATATTTCATATAATACATTAAAAATAAAAAATCAATTATGCTACATCTATTCAACTACATTGTACTACATAATAAAAAAATACAATCTGTATCTTTAACTTAAACTCTGACACTTAACAGCTAAAGCTTATAGTAACAAATTTTAAAAATGAAATCACCAGTAAAACTAATTTCAAACTCCTACGAGTTTTAAAATTCTTGGCAAGTTACTGTAAATATATATTTAGTTTTGACAATCTAAGATATAGTTTATGATTATTAGTTATTTCTTTCACTAGTAAACGAATAAAATTAATGTGTTAATAATAAAAAATTGAACTCTTGACAGATTTAAAAATTTCGCTTTCAAAAAAAAGAATAACGGCCGGGAAAAAGAGAACGGATAATTATCACAGATTATATTACTGATATATTATTATATAACAGTATAGCATAGTAAGATATATTGATAATTATCACACACAATCTGTGATAATTATCAATATATCCAATGTAATCTTTTATAGATTTTTATACTGTCTGCAATATCTTCATAAATTATTTTAATATAGTTAAGACGGTTTAAAACTTTCAATCTAAAATGTGCTCGGCACACTTTAACCTTTAATAGTTATTGCTTATTACCTTAATGTTTCAAAAAGATATCTTGTATATCCTATATCCATTTGAACACCATAACTGTACGATAGAGAAAATATAACAGCAATAGAATTATTTTTGTCACAACCCTTAAAAAACTTTGAAACAAATGTTCTCCCTTTCTGCAATCATTATGATTGTTACAAGTTAGGGAAGGAATGGTGTATTAATAAAAGATTTGCATTAATTAATTTCGTTTTTTATTAAAGCACAATTCTTACGAAACATTAATTATGCTTAAAAATTGCTTTAAAAATTGGTCAAGTCTGCGTAGGACTTATATCGATTCCGTAACAGTTGAAATTTGCACCGGTTGGAATCGTGCTCGTAAAGGTCGTAGAAAATTTTGTTTAGTGTTATAACATACCTACGAAGGAGTTCCGGAGTTCCAAAAACATCAGTTATAGGCAAAAGCCTATTAATTAATTTATTTTTCAAAAATATGTGAGTTTTTCTAAAATTTATAAGTTAAAAAACACAGCCAATTTTTTTTATTTCATTGTCATTTTAATTAAAGTTTTTTTTTGTACTTAATAAATTGGAAAAAGTAATTTAACAGTACCTATTTTGGCTGAAAGTATAAAGTTCCGTAGGGAAATTAAAGCTGAAGAAGATAGTTATTTTCTGGCCTAAATAGGACAAATTATATAACCGAATAAAAGATATCGCATTTTTAAAGAATTTCTCAGCGATTTCCTCAAATTATGATCGCAACAAAAATACAACATCTAATTTCACCTTTACTTTTGGGTTAATTGAAAATGTGGAAGTGTGAAAAAGTGTCGCAAGAAAATTGAGGAATTTCCAATATAAAACTTTCGACTTACGTACGCTAAGACGAAGATAACAAACTTATAACGGTTTCTAGTACATCCAAACTTTAAAATGAGAAACCCTGCTGCAGAAAATCTGTTTTTTTTAGAGAATTGGATATATTCATGCCAAGCAAAACTAAATATTACACAATAGTAAATTATATTATGTTTGGCATTGACTGTCTGAGTCACGGAGATTAGTATGTTGCAGCTATATATAGAGAATATAACAGGACACAATATGCACTTATGAAGTTTGCATTATTATGCTGGTTCAAACAGTTCCGTAGAAACCGCATTTATAAAACATAAAAAATAGCCTGACTTTTCATTAAAAGTACAAGATTTTTCTTTTATTTTATTTTTAATTTAAATAAACGTTTTAAAACATTTTTATTGTTATTAAATATGAGCCCAACGCTGTGCCACTTTTAGTGGTCCTTTGCGTTTATTATATATAATTAATATAAAACTTCTGTAATTTTCTGCTAATCATTAAACAAAATAATTTCTTTTAAACAAATTAATTTTAATACAAAAAATTAATACTATACAGTTAAAACTATAAAAATTAAAGACGATAAAAGAGTAAATGTAATTTTATTATAATATATGTGAAAGACGTCTCCTGTCCCGTTTGCTATCAAAACAGCTTTCAATCCGCAATAACACTTAGAATCAAACACAGATTTCATTTCCACCCCTCGAAGCCACTTACAAAGAAATCCTATAACAGCTCTCATCCCCTCTATCGACTCACGTCGTGGGCCTTCTTCAAATAATTTTTTTATGAAATATACCGTAAAAGCCAGCAGTGAAAGCTCGCAATCCTATAGTGAAAATATCGTGCATTTGACAGAAAACGTACAGCTAATAAAATGGAGCGGCAAGGATGCGCCATCGTGCAAAATGGGCGGATTGCTACGGGAGGAAAATGGAAAAACATTTTCCCTAAATGTTGTACAAAATGAAATGTAAGTAATTTGCTTGTTACTTAGGCTGGCCATCATTTATTACCGAAGGGCGACATCGGACGCGTATGTGGGGCGAGTCTGGCGGGACTCATTCGATTGGACTTGTTTATTCTTTTTATTAAGCATTTTGTTTTGTTTTGTTTTGTTATTTATTGCCCTGCAGCGTCTTTATTAATTATATGTGCCAGAATTTAGTATTGTTGTCAGATATTTCGTCAAATATGGATTTAAACACTTTACCTCGAGCGCCTTAAACATTAAGCATCACCGGAATTTTAGACAATTTTGGTTAATTTTTAATAGAATTAAGACATTTTTGTTTATTATACCTGCATATTAAAAAGTAAAATAAAAACATCTCCGTTTTTTTTCCATTTTGAAACAGTTTTCCTCCTTAAATTTTGGAATTGCAAGAGATTGCCCTTCATTTAGATTTATATTGGCTTACTCGACTTAAATCTTGTTGGTCTCAGCCACGACATTATTTATTACATTATTTATATCACGATTATGGACTAAATACTGCCAGCAGATCCTGTCACGAACCTATATCTTCAGCCTACCAAATGACATTCCAATTTCTTTAGCTTCTTCCTCTATAGTCCTCCTCCACGAGGTATTTTGACTGCTTCTTTTTTAGTTTCCCTGAGGATTTTAGAAGAGAAATTGCTGCTCTGTCGCATCCTGGCTTCAGGAAGAGTACACTAGATGGTTGGGTAAACGTTTAGAGGTACATTATAGTTTATGTATTTAGGTTTATATACTTTTTCATTAAGCCATATTATTGTAAATATCAATATTATTTTACTTATGTACATTTATTGACTTATGTACATTTATTTATGTTTCACAGATTAATACGATACCTCTGAATCTACAAACGAATATTAACTGAAACGATCTTTCATTGAAATAATTACTAAATGCTTTTATTTCATTTTTTGGTATATTTGACACTGCAAAAGACTTTGGAGATTCCAACAGCTCTATATTAACTACAAACCTATACTCACATGAAAAGAAATAAAAAGTAGCTCCAGATAGCTCTCGTAAGCGGACTATACAGAAAGAGATGTAGTCAAAGAAAGCACGTATATAAAAAGATGGTTATAGTTAAAACGAGCAATTATCATGTCTGTTGAGGACTGCTTTTAGAGCGCAAACGATATGTATATTTAATACAACGTCATTAAGAGAACCATGTTTTGTGAAGAAGATGCTGTATCTAAATGCCAATTATATACGAGCAGAACTGGCAATATGAAGGCTGTGCACATATTTACGTACGTAAAAATGTTTTAACATTTAAGAATACAAAGTGTTTCCATTAAACTATTTATGTATGTTAACTTTATGATGGATTAATAGATATTGCCTATCGACAGGTGTAAATATATTAATTTTTCGAAAACTAAAGGTAATCGTGTCGTTTCGAAAACTAATCGTGTCGATTTTCTATAATTGTTTAATCAATCGTAAATTTTATATCGTTTTCAGTTTAGTATTTTTCGAAATATCACCCACATTTCATGTTCACATTTGCAGGTTTTAGTGTATGTCTTTGAGAAAATGTCGCTTCATTTTTTTTAGTGTCTTGTCAGTTTAGTTCTTTGGCCCTCTCAAATGATATAAATAAAACTAACCACATTATAAATAAAAGCCACGTTACAAATAAAACTAAAAAAAGTTTTGGGGAAAATTACAGTGTGTTTTAAAGTGTTAGCAACTGCAAATTATGTGGTTTAATACGATCTATTACTACGCCAATTTTCAGATTTCTACGCCAAGCGGATGCCATGAGCTACGAGTATGTCGGGTCACACCGCCAGTACGAAAACATACGAACAGTCAGGAAAAGAGTTAGTACGGCCACATGGCGAATAAGAATTGTAACGTCCACTTATCCACTTTGGCGGAGTGATGTCTCAAATCTGAAACACATTCATCGAGTTTGTTGATTTTTAAGATCGATGATCGATGATTTTCAAGATCGATGATTTTTTTAGATTTTTCGAACAGCCGAGTTTTTTTACCATTCATTCTCCATCTTTCAAATGTTCTTGCTGTTAATGTTTTATTTTAATTTCTCTTGTGTACGTATATGTTATGCATAAAAAATATATTATGCATTTAAAATATATTATGCATATATTTTATTTTTAGTGTAAAGTATGCATTATAAAAGCATAATATCTAATTGGGTATTTGACTAAATTTTTTTTATTTCATTAATGATAATTTCAAGGTAAAATCTGATGAAGAGTGAAAATTTTTTTTAATAATCTTAAAAATTGACCGAGTTATAAAATTTTAAATTTGACTTTATGAGAAGGACGGCAATACTGTGTTGTGAGGTCATTTTTAATATTGCACATTATATTTTACGAGAGGAAAAGAGATAGGGATATATCCAACTCTATCTGTATCTTCAAATTTAAAAGCCTACAACTGGCTTATTTTTCAATCAATTTTTGATCTTTTTTCAAGACTGGTTTTTAATTAACTTATATTTCACAATATTCTACGAAAAATATCAAAATTTAAAATGAGTCAACTACTGTATAACTATTAAATATTTATATTTTATTTCTAAATTATTTGCTGAAGCATAAAAAGAATAAATCAACCGCCCCTCACGTCTTATGCTTGCATAACGAAACCTCCAACTAGTTTAAATTAATCACATGTTCGTGACTAAGTTTTGCTTACACCAACCGACAACGTCATCACAGTATCGTTAAGGATATAAAACGTGCTTTGTTTAAAACTTTATTGAATGTAATATTGCCATTGTATGCATCACTAATTATTTTCAAATTATTAAATGTGTCGTAACCAACGTTCCTTGTGACACTCACGGACCTGACACCACTGTTTCGAAATGTAAGGCGTATTCTCTGTCAAAAAATGGTCAAACTAAGTTTAGCTCGCCACGTTATATTGATTAGTGTTAGCATTTAACTGACATACTAGCACTGTAGTATATTCATGCGCGCTCTTGGCAGGTTAATACTTAAAATTTTAATACAAAATCTAAATAATGACTTTCAAATGATTCCATTTTAAGACCATAATTTTTTCATTGTTCCTGACTGATCCCAAATTCCAAGTCTTTTATTTCTAGAGGACAATGGAACAAGATGGTACTAGCATCATAGTCATCATTTTATTATACTAGGGCACCAGCCTCGAGTTTTGACGATGGAATTAACTGTAATTTTGGTAATTTTACAAGTAATTAATTTTTAATTTAGCATTTTGGGAAGAGGGGTTCTTTCTCTAGAAAAGGTACAATTTTAAATTATTTTCTCTCCACAATGCATTTAGATTTTGATCAAATTTATACAGGAAAACGAAAAACAAGAAATATTTTGATAGATTCACTTGATTTTTTCTCTTTAAAACGTTGTCAAAAAACACTTTTGGAACTATTCATATCGAAAAGGAACTTTTAAAATATTTACATTTTTACAAATAAAAAATAAAGTCAAGTTGGTTTATAAATACCTGAAATATTCGTTGATATACACAAAAAATATGTCGGTTAAAAATGGCAAATTTTAACGAAGTTATGTTAGTTATTATAATTTTACGGTGAGGTAAAAAACATTTTAGTCCTTTGTCGTTTGTTTTTAATATAAGATTTTGCTAAAACGGTGTTAAAATAATTTCAATTGTTTATAGTTTTGATGACAACACCGTATTAGCGACAGCCTATTTGTGTAAAAAGCAAGACCAATTTTTGAAACTTAACTACTATTAGATTACCTAAATAATCTGAGCAATTTCAATTAAAGCCGATTATATTATTTTAAATTTGTGACTCTTTAGTGCACATATTGACTAGGAATTGTTGATATCAATGAATTTATAGACGTTAACATAGAAATTAGTATAGGTGGACATAAAAAAGTGGTGATAAATGTATACTAAGGTTTATTAAAAGCTTAACATGAAGCTTACTTGCCAATACTATTATTAGTATTATTAAGTATTATTCAAAAAATACAACCACCTATCTTAGCAATTCCCACAAGGAATTGTTAGTTATAAAAATCTGTAAAATCAATAAAAAAATGAGAAATAATCCAGGCGGATAGTAGCCATATGAAAATTTTCTTTGGAACGAAAATTTTGACATGGATACCAAGTGGATACCAATTTATGGACGTTTTCACGTCAAGAAGGAAAAAGGAGAAATATTTTTATATATTTACAACTACTAGATTTACTTTTCTTTTCCAGTTGAAAAGCTATAAAAATAAATTATTAAATATAAAGCCAGAAATTGAGTATTTTAATTGCAAAACAACTGGTTAGTTAGTGATTATATTTGGATTTCTTTAATACATAATTTTGACCCATGCCCACCCTTCTCATTTCTTCTCATTTTAACTTAAAAATACATTTTCCAAAACCTCGACTTATACTAAGGGGTTAAAACTGTAGCTCTTTATAAAAATTAAATTGATATCTAGTATATGATTGTTTCAAAACGTAATTTTTTACTCTATTTTTAAAATCCATTGTCTAAATTAAGAACAAGTCCTGAAAGAAACAAACTATCAGTTTTTGTTTTTTTTTTGCATCGGTATTTTTATCCCCACACCCCTCCATTTTCCCTCTTATGCTCAAATTTGTTGAGCTTGCCTTTCCAAAAGAGAGCTTTACCAAATTTTAAAGATCACTGAATCGGCAGTTTTGACATTTATATGTTTTAACTTTCAGGTTAATAAATACTACAAAGAATAAATAAAATGAACTTGTAACGAGACATACTTTGGACTTTTATAAAAATAACGTTACAATCGGTAAGAACCCGTAAAATAGAAGATAATTTGAGGCTTTATGTCAACGTAATGATTATGTAGAAGTTACCACCTAATCCCAAAGCATCAGCCTGTACATAATACTATTTCAGCGTGGGCGGTGACTGGAATATAATGAATCATTCCTGAAGATTAAACTTTTCAGCAATTTGCACGCTTCGTTTAGCAGCTGGCGAGGGCCACACATTCAGCCGCCTTTCCGTTTATGTACAGAGTTAACTAACTCGAAGTTGTACGTTCCTTTTAGACGAGCTATCACCATGTCTGTAAAGGAAGTTCGAACAATTTTGAGTGACGTTATCGAGCCGTAAATTTACACAAAAGTTAATAAAAAAATTCTTAGGGATCTCATATGATTTTTCGATCTACAAATGGCAAGAATATGAATGGTTTTAGGGTTTTCTATTAAATTTTGTCTTTTTTGGGATTCCATGCCTTAGAAAGAAATATGGAACCCATGTCTCGAAAAGAGAAATGTCAAAAGCCACTCAAGTGATCTATGGCAGCTCGTATGTTTATCAGAGTTGCTTTTACCATAAACTGCTTGCTTAGTAGAAAATTATATTATTCCTCACATATCTCAATGGACGATATCACAAAAAAATATTTATACCAAAATTTCAGACATTGTACATATAAAATACCTGAATTTGTTTCTATATTAGTCTAATTTTAAAGGAAAAGTTACAAGTATCTCAACAATATTTTTTCATAACTGCAAAATAAACAAAAAAATACTTTCCTCCCTTACACCTCTTATTTCTAAATTTACTGAATCAAGCATTTAAAAACAGATTTCTAGGATAAAAAGTGGGGTAGGGCGGGGCTAATAATCCTAATTTTTACAGTATGACCTATATGTCCTAAAATCGAGTACTTAATGCCAACAAAAATGATTGTAAGAAACCTTACACTAATCAGCTTAATATTAATATAGTTGGAAGTAGTGTTATTAGCTTGATTTTGGAAAACAACCAAATGGAATTCTGTAGTTTTGCCCCTCTGATGAGATAAAGAGTCTCAAGCTTGGGGTAAGAAATAAAGGGTAAATAAAAATATTTTAAAATGATTAAAATATATATATGATATATATTTTTATTAAGGCATTAAAATTTTTATTAAATTAATATAATCTTAAGATTTTAGTGTTTATTCATTAGTATAATCAATATAAAATTTACCTCAAAACAAACAAAATACATTAATTAATTGCACACAAAATTTAAGTCTTTTATTACAATGACAGTAATTCAACTGTGTTAATTTAAATATCCTTAATCATTATCGCTATTGCAATTCACACGTACAAAATTTAAATTTGCATTAAAACGCACATATAGCTCATGTGCCCAACTTATGTACACTTGCTTTTTGAGAAAGATTTGCAGCATAAAATACAAAAATACTCATCGTCAGAAGAATGTGGCGGGCTGTTTTCTTTTAAAATTTTCTTCTTCACTGTTTCTCCTTATTTTCTTTAGTTTCCTTAGTTTTTCTCATTTTAGCATTCTCTGGTTCTTTCTCCAACTCGTTTTTTTTGGGAGTATCAGTTAAAATGGTGCTTTGTCTGTGCTTTTACGGGTTCCGGCTTTAGTCACCGGTCGAACGGCTTCAGGGGAATATACTGCTTTAGATGTAGATGGTTGAGGAGATTTGGATTTGGAGCTTTCTTTTGGTTGTTGTATGCTCGATTATGCTGACTGAGTTTCTCAAACTCATTTGTAAGAGGTGATATATATTCAATATAATTAACAGTACTCTGATGTTATGTGATATTGCTTCGTGCATATTCTGCATCTGTGAATATTTCGCGATTAAACTGAATTAAAGCTGATGCTTTAAACCAATTGATAATATTAACGGGCGAAAGAGACATTGGTAATGCAGTCCGGACCAGTGACGGGATATCATATATTGACATGGTTTTTCCTGCATTATTTCTCATCCATGAATCTTGAGCTCCTAACAAGCTTTGAACGGACCAAATACAGAAACATCGAGTGGCTGTAATTTATGAGAGCTATGGGAAGGAAAATATAGCATAACTATACCGCTTTCTTAATAGCATAACTACACCGACAGATAAAGAAGAGTGTCTTCTTAAAAAAGCTATCATGCAGGCTTTGCCCACCATTTTATTCTCTTGTCAGGAATCAGGTACAGGAATGGCGAACTTAATAGCGCAGTAATATGCTAAGCGCCGCACTTCTAGACCCTAGAAGAGCGACGCTTTAGACCCTAGTGTATGAAACATTTGAGCAAGCATAAGCAAGTAAACACACAAATTCTTCTCTTGGTTTTCAGTAAAAGTTGCCGTGTAGCTAGATATCCAAAATATATGTTATTTGTATATTTTTTATAACGCACAATGAATATTTTCAAGCAATTCCTACAAATATTTCAATTTTCCACAGTTGCACATAGTTTCTTTTCACCCTTCATGACCTCGTTTGTAGCCAATTTCATAATATGTACTGGTGCAGCTCCTCTGTCTATCCATCGTTTCTAATTAGGGATCCTAAAAAAATAAGCATTATTTATTAAATATATCACTTCAATAAAATATATCAAGCAAAAAGTATCGCGGGGCAAGAAGTCCCATCACAAGAAGTACTTCTTGTCCCATACCGACATCTAGTAAATTACAAGGTTATATCATGAAACGGTTAAAAACAACGACATTTTATTGTCGTACATTAATTATGGATATAATAATGTTACAACATAAACTCACCTTAATAGCTTCTTAACATTCAGTGTGAATTGACGAAAGAAATAAAAAGAAACACTATTTTACTTTTGGGAGAGAAAAATTTCCGACAGTCGTGTTACTCGCATGTACGTTCTGCGGCGACTGACGGTTCAAGGTATCGTCCTCACCCCTTACCGCCCTCCAAATCACGTAGATCATTTGTTTCTAGCGCGATTTCATATTGTGATATGTACGTTGGAACTTCTTACCCGCCGGACTTTTAGTACGTCCTATCATAATTGTACTTTAAACAAGGCCCTCGACGCGGGAGGCAGACTCGAACTCGGTAGACTTTTTAGTATGAAATTTATCCATATTATGTTCACTTTCCAGTCCAGTTATATTAATGATAATTTATTCAACTTAATAATTTGTTTAGATAAAAAAATAATTGTCATACGTAGGGACATCCGATTTATCGGTGTTTATTAATGTAACTTGATAATATATATATATAAATATATATATATATATATATATATATATATATATAAATATATATATATATATATATATATATCCACTGGCACTTTCCACTTTTTCTATGGTTTGAACGCTAAATAAAAAGTTAGATCTAATGAATTTTCAATAATTTAATTTTCATATTGTGATTTAAGTTTGACAAATATAACCAATTGTTATAATTAAATTTTCTGTATGAAATATTGACTTTAATTAACAATTTCTCCAATAACATTTTGTGTAAAGAACGGAGCGAAATCTCGTGACCATCTGGTTACAAAAAATAAAGATATTTAACGTGTAGCCAAGCCCCATAGCATTCTTATTAACTTTTGATACTTTCATTCAGAAATCTCTGCAAATTTATATCTTTCATTAAAGTAACATTGCTCGATTTTACTGTTACGCAGTTCTTGTACCTATGTAATGTAATTTTTAAATGTTAATACAGAGTTAAATCTATTCTATTTACGTACTTAACAGACTAGATAAAAAAACGTTATGTAACATACTATAAATATACATTTATAATTGTTAGTTTTAGTACGGATACATAATTCAGTTTCCTACAACGTATGAATATTGTTTTACAAATCTCACGGATGTGTACTTGATTATCGACCAGCGCGCTAGCTTAGAGTATTGACAATAGATTATAGTTCAGACCGTTTTTCAAGTAATCAACAGTTAATAAGGTTTCTAGAAAGGGCAGACTTCACTGTTAGTTTGACTGCATATCGGGCAAACATCTTTAGATGTATTTACTATTGTCTTCTCCAAGAGTCTTAGGAAGGATGATAAGTATTGGGTGTTTGTAGACTTTTCGTCACACAGTATATTTTGTTTATTACTTTTTAGAGTGTTTTTAATTTCTGGCCTCAAAAGGAGAAAAGGAACCCTAAAAGAATCACTTCGTTGTCCGTCTGTTTGTCTGTCAAGACCCTTTTTCTCTGGAACGCATGAAGCTATTGAGTTGAAATTGATATCAAATACTTAAAAATAAAATGAAAATAAGTGAAATATAGTTTAGTTTTGTCATGAAAAATAGTTTTGTCAGATAAAAAATATTTTTTTAAATATGGGCCTGTGAAAGTTGTACTATAGTATTTATGCAGCATATTTTGACACCAGCAAATAAATCGAAACCTGCAGGGTACTTCCTGTTGACTTAGAATCATTGAATTTGGCAAGAAGTTAGGTCTCACAGCATAAGTAAAGGGAAAAAATCCGAAAATCCTTAATTTGTAGTTATATCAAATAAAAAATATTTTTTCAATATGAGCCTGCGAAAGATATTGTAGGCAATACATTTTCGTTTTGAAAAATTAAAATATTGTAGATAGTATAATATGAATATTATGAACCATTAAATGTTTATAAATATTTGAATGTGTACAGAACCCTCATAGTGACATAACTTACAATAGAGTTTACACCTCACTAGCTACCTCTTACTTTCTTCCGTTCTTAATTATACTCGTCAGCATCATTAAACGCCACGCTCCGTTCGCCAAACGAAATCGTTCGTCAGGCTTGAGGTTATGTCTATGGGAATACTTGGGAATTTCAGTCAATATACAAGCCGGTCTTTCTTTACGATGTACCGTTTAAATTGCGTTTCTAGGCTATTGTCATACTTTTTATCACTGCTTTGCTCATATGAATTGTAACGTCATGAGATATATCCTATAATTTTTTGAAAGCATGGGCTTTCTAATAAGAATAACACAGAGTGAAGAAACAAATGAAGAAGGGCAGGGCAAGTAGATGCCTTCGTTGTTTTTTTGCTGGCTATTCCCCTGAGCAGCTCTGAATAATGTGCGCAAGTATGAAAAAGATGACAAATAATTATGAATATTTTTTAAATTTTCTGAAAAAGTCGTTTTTTAAATTTTATTTTAATGACAATCAACTATGTTTCCATCAACGAATAACATCTATTTTTATCCGACATTTATTCCCGGACACCGTGTATATATAGAGTTTTTGCTATTATATTTACTAAAATCTAAGAAAGAAATTGGTATGTAACAATATAGCATCAGAAAATCACAACTAATGTTACTATGGAGAAATTACTTTATTTTTTGTTTGTTTGTTTCTTTTTTATGTCTCTATTAATTAATAGATCTAAACAAAATGTTCTATATATATATATAGCCGATACCATGGAAATAATTATAGAATTTACTATTTACTACGAAGTAGTATTTATTTGGTACATAAGAACAACGCCCCATTCTGAATATTTAGTGAAAGCGTGAACATAAATATGTAATAATAAATAGTGGTATTATGTCTGTCGGCTGCTACTTACTGCAAGGCATAAGCCCTTTTCTCTTAGTCTATTTAGCTATTTCCTATTTTTCATAAAGATATTTATAAACTACGTCGCCATTTTCCCCTTTAAAGCTGGTTATAAAATAAGGTTAAAAGCGATGGTACTTACAATAATGACATGATTCATTTTTTGATTAGATATCTCACTACAAAAACTTAGTAAACGAAGTCGCCAGCATATAGCTAGTCACGTATGTAATCCAACTTAAATATATATATATATATATATATATATATATATATATATATATTTATATATATATATATATATATATATATATTTATGTATATATATATATATATATCATGTTTAAATATGTCTAAAGATATTTATGCACGTGCATGTCAACGATTCATAACGTTATTCACTCTGATCGAGTATTACATTATAAAAGCTCTTATGTTTCGATCTGTAGAGTAGGTACCTTTAGTAGTTTACCCTCAGTTCGATGAATTTCGATGGTTTCATCCTATCAAGCCGCTCACAGTATGAATAATCTATGTTCACGTAACGTTGATAGCTTTTTAGATTTAGCTTTGAATAGAATATTGTAATGTTGATAAATAGATCCGAAAAATATAGGAACATCGATAAAATAGATAAAACATTGAATATCGTGCATTGATAAATAACATTTGAATGAAATATATCGTCAACGACATTCGTTCTAGTCGAGTAGATCGTTGTAATCAAAATTACTTATTTGATTATAAAGGCATTTCAAGGTTCCGTCTACAGAGCATGTTACGGCTCCCTCGATCAATTTTCCGTTCAAAGAAGCCTGTATCAATTCCTACTACCAAGCGGTTCACAGTGTTGGCACGATATCGATATAGTATAACCAATCATCGTTGTTATAAAATCGATAATGGAATGTGCGACACATGGAAATATCGATGATATATATGAAACATCGACATTCGATAACATTATATACATTGATAAATACTATTAAAAAGAAAGATATTTATGCCTATGCATGTCAACAATACGCAACGCCATTTGCTGATTGAGTAGGCAGTTGTAATCAAACTCATTCATTTTATTACAAGGACTCTCAAAGTTTAAAATTCTGTACCTGTTACGGTTCTCCGCCGGTCGAGTCTCGGTTTTGGGTAATTGCGATAAATTCACAATACCAATCCGCTCACAGCAGGAATATTCACGTAATATCGATATAAAATTACTAAACATTGAAAATGACATATGTGATACATGTAGATATCGATAACAGAAATAGAACTTCGATCACATCATATCAATTTACAACGTAATTTTAACAACAAATTAAATCATTTATGCATGATAATAATTACAAACGGTTTTAACACTACTATCACATTTTAATTCCGGACGCATAAAAAGTTGTTGAAGTCAAACAAATGACTTTTATTTCATAGTGCTTTCCCTTTGTTATTATGTCTTTTTTTCATCGATAACAGAAATGGAACTTCGATCACCGATTGATATTACATCATAGCATAAATTTAACAATAAATTAAGTCATTTATGCATGAGAATAATTACAAACGGTTTTACTATCACATGTTAATTCCGGGCACTAAAAAAGTTGTTGAAGTCAAGGAAATGACTTTTAATACTACTATCACATGTTAATTCCGGACGCATAAAAAGTTGTTGAATTAAAAAAATGACTTTTATTTCATCGTGCTTACCCTTTGTTATTATGTCTTTTTTTCATCGATAACAGAAATAGAACTTCGATCACCGATTGATATAACATCATATCATAATTTTAACAATAAATTGAGTCATTTATGCATGAGAATCATTACAAACAGTTTTAATACTACTATCACATGTTAATTCCGGACGCATAGAAAGTTGTTGAAGTCAAAGAAATGACTTTTATTACTAATATCACATGTTAATTCCGGACGCATAAAAAGTTGTTGAAGTCAAAAAAATGACTTTTATTTCATCGTGCTTTCCCTTTGTTATTATGTCTTTTTTTCCAAAGAAATAATTGATCTTGATAAATATGAATTTCTCGAGTCGATGATAATTAGGTTTCATTAGCAGCATTAATATAATATCAATATCGATATACTTTCAACGTCGCCTTCCCTTTCTAACGGTCTGCTCTTAGTCCAATAAAATCTTATGATATTCACAACGCTGAGTAGACTCAAGCCTGCTTCGATCTAAAATGGTCCAGAGGGTCATAATTTTATTTCTCATAAAAATACCATTTAATTTTTCTACGAATGAGTTAGATATTAAAGCTTTTTTTAATGAGAACTAGTTAAATACGAGGAAAGCTCATAATGCAAGAGTTTCGTATCCCCATAGGGGCACATTAAAGTTTTCAAATTTGTTAAATAATTTATAAATATTAATTTTTTTTTTTATTAATATTATTTTTTTTTACTATGAAAGCTTTATTCATTTTTCATATATTAAAAATTGTATTAAAAAGCTCATGCTTAAATTATAATATAATACAAACAACAATTAATAAAAGGGAAACAACACATATTAATTAAATTAACTTAATTACCAATTATGAACTACTAAGCGACTGTATAACTGAATTCCTAAAGCGGTCAATGAAGCAAAAAAATATCGAGATTGGGATCTCGTAATATCACATTGATTAACGTAAGCGCGTGAAAAATAAGTGAGCACTGCAGAATGTTCTTGCGCGTTCTAAGTCTCTGATCTATTCTAAGTAAAAGAAATAAGCTATGAATCCGTTATCTCAAGTAACCCTTCAGTAAACTCAACACCGAAGAGTTATAAACATAATTGGGTAGTTGACCAACTTTTTTTAATTTCATTAATCATAATTTCAAGGTACAAGCTGATGAAGAGTGATTTTTTTTTAATAATCTTAAAAATTGACCGAGTTATAAAAGTTTAAATTCAATCTTTAGAGAAGGACGGCAATACTGTGTTGTGAGGTCATTTTTAATATTGCACATTATATTCAACGAGAGGAAAAGAGACAGGGATATACACAACACTATCCGTATCTTCAAATTTAGAAGCCTACAACTGGCTTATTTTTCGATAAATTTTTGAATTTTTTTCAAGAGAGGTTTTGTAATTTACTTTTATTTCACAATATTTTACAAAAAATATCAAAATTTAGAATGGGTCAACTACCGTATTATTTAATAATTAAAGAAAATGCTTGATCTAAAATAATTGACGTCAGAGCTAAAAGGAATTACATCCGATAATGCCCGTTATAAAATCTAAAAATATTGCCCAATGTATCTTTGAAATACGCAAGACAAAATATCTCGCTTCCCTATATCTCTTTGACTCCTCAATGCAAGATATCTGAAATAATTTTACATTGAAGTACAATAATTACTATATGACGCTGTTTCTATTTTATTTACACATCTTTAACATGCGCGGTTAAAAAAATAGTGAAGGATGAATGTACTACAAAACGTTATGGATGCACACATTTGACAGAAAGGCCTTATAAAAATACTAATAATAATTTTCGATTGCGTGTAAGCAGACCTCTTAAATAACTTACCATTCGAGGAGGTCAAATGAATCATTTAGGAGATCTGTTAAAAATCAACCCCCAAGGCCGACGTTCAAAGATGTCTCTTAACAAAAAAACCTGGCAAGCAGGAGCGGAACTCCCACTACGAGGATTTTGTAAACGTTTAAACACTTATAAGTATTTAAGTTTACGCAGTATTTCTAATTAAATTATTTAAAAATATATTTTTTTACAATGTAAATATATTGAATATTATATCTCTCATAGTCGTAAATCAAACTAATTTTGAAAATGTGTAATTCGATATAGAATTGTAAATCATTGATTTTTTTTCTTTACTCATGTTATAAGTCCTCTCATGATTTCGACTTTCAAGATATAGGTCGACCAGAAATATCCTATAGGTTTTGATGCAAATGAGATTATTATATAAATAAAAAAATACACTAAAGGGCCATACATTTTGTTACGTGAAGGTTTTAATGATCAGGGAATGAAATTATTGTATGAATAAAAAATACACTTAAGGACATATATTTTGTTGCGTGAATGAAAAAAAAAACAATAATATAAGGATATAAGCCTGAGTAATATTAATTTCAACTCGATACCTCAGGCCGTTTCTGAGAAAAAGGGCTTTGACAGACATATGGACGTATGAATAGAAGGAAAAATTAGTGATCCCATAAAAGTTCCGTTTTTTATTTTGTGGAACGGAATCCTAAGTATGGAGACCTGTTTCACTTTACTTCCATGTTTTAAAGTAATTCCACTATATTTTCCTCTAAAATGTCATCACGGTCGATCTTAACGTAACGAATTATGATGCTGTGACATCATGATCGATAGATGGACTAGAGAGTAAAAAAATGAAGTTAAATATAATACTCCTATAGCCATTCATTTAGAGGGAGAAAAAAATTGACTAATTATTTAGAAACAATTTTTAATACGCCCTAACAAAGTATTGTCTCAGATTGACACCGGTATCTGAGCATGATTAGTGCTCGAGCTTATGCTTGGGGTGAATATACTCACATTTTAATCGTTTATGAATAATTTATTGAAGCAACATCAAAACGTGACCTATTTATGACCGGCTCGATGGTGTGAAACCAGCCTTAATAGTAATTTATTGTTAATAAACGCTCTTCATCGATTAACTCAATGCTGCATATTAAAATTTTTTTAGAACGTTTTGTGTCAAGGGGCTTGTTGAAAACTTCCAATCCCACAAAATATTGCCTTTTGAAGTGAAAATGTTTCTGTATTGATAGTTTCACCAACATATTACACTATCCTAATGCCATCTATCAGTTTATTTTTACAAATACCGAAGACAATATTTTCAATGATCAAACATGGACTTTGTCGTTTCACATATAAACAACTTAAACAATATAAAATATTAGTAGAATTTTTTTTAAAAATTACGCAGATTATACACAATAAATAAACAGCAATATATAAATAAAAAGGCATTGTAAAACTTAATAACTATTCTCGTTCCTAAGTCTCGTGCACATAGTTATGTGTAACGATGGGCTCTTATCTCACGCGTGTTTCTAATGTTCGGGACCAAAGTGTAGTTATGGACAGTTGGCTCTCATTTTACGATCACATTATCGATACTTATAAGTCTGAATTTATGACACTCGAATCTGCCATGTGATATTCTGTATTTAAAAAAAGCCTTAATACAATGAAGACCATAGTCTTCATTGTATTAAGGCTTTTTTTTTGGCAACACTATAGTACGTAGCAAATTGGAATCGAAATTAGTTATTTGATCTGCATATATGAAATTTAATTGAAACAAAAATAAAAAAAACTCATCAGATCTCTTTATTGTGAAATTTATAGCCAACAACCTCACATGTACTCTTTTTATTTTGGGCGTAGTTGAATACAACTGTTGCCAAGTGCAAAGATGGTTGCATGAGCCTGTCATTTATTAAACATGTTAAAAGGTTATGTTCGTAACCTTTCAGTATTGGGATTAGTATTGTTTTTAGAGTTCTGTCTGTCTGTCTGCCAGTCATGTCGTTTCTCAGAAACCGCTTGGTGTAGAAACTTGATATTTGGCATTGTAATAAAATTTATTAACCGATACGTTTCTCAATAGCTAACCCTCAAAATTTTATGGGGATAAATTAAATAATTAAAAATATTTTCTTTAATACCATATATAGTTTGGGACATCATTTGAAAGAGCTGGCTGTAGACGTCTTGAAATTCTTTTTCTTAATTTTAGGTGACGTTATAGTCAGAGATATACTGAAAAAATATGCAAAAAAAGTCCCACTCCACCCCTTCTATTTTCAAAATTACTCAACCTAAAATTATGAGTTTTTGGAAACTTACAAAAAGGTCGTAGGAAAACTATAGCAATGATTATAAAATACTAACGCTTGTGATAGATAAAGTAGGAATTATATTGGGCTGGCAACTTTTAAATCCACCTCTTTCTTCCGCTGATTTCCGGAAAGTTATAGAAGCTTTTGGAATTATATTGGACTGGCAACTTTTAAATCCACCTCTTTCTTCCGCTGATTTCCGGAAAGTTATAGAAGCTTCTGGAATTATATTGGACTGGCAACTTTTAAATCCACCTCTTTCTTCCGCTGATTTCCGGAAAGTTATAGAAGCTTCTGGAATTATATTGGACTGGCAACTTTTAAATCCACCTCTTTCTTCTGCTGATTTCCGGAAAGTTATAGAAGCGTCTGGAATATTTATTTCAGGGTATATAAAGAGCGCGGCGATCGAGCTTCTGTTCAGTTTGTAGTTGAGTAATCGGTGAGTAATAATTAAATAAAAAAAAGGGTAGGCTGTATCAGGGACGCAGCCGCAGTGGAGTACGTGGAACGTCTTGAGCGTACCAGAGGGTGTGTAACATAATATGTTTAATACGTTCCCTGCGAAGACGAACACGTTCCGTCGAGCTCAAAGCTGATCATCGAGGGCCGGAATTTCTCTCTTGCTACCCGAGCTCTTGCACGCCAGTTTTGTATGTTGCGTGCCGATCACATTGACGCCATATTAAAGCAGTCGTAAATTTTTTGCAAAAACAACACTTTTTTAATTCTACAACTTCTATTGGTCTCAAACATGAGTTTTATGTATCATACCTATTACAATATCGTAAATTCTGTCAAACGCGACCACTCCCGCCCAGAATTGATCAATGTACTGCTGAGTAATCACTAATTAAACACAGCGCGCGATGGTAAATTTAGAATGAGTCATGCTGCACGCGAGTGCAGCGCCATTTACGCTAGCGCATATATACTACCGTATCGTATAAGTAATGGCTTCTGTCCTCCAAATTACAGTATTAAAATAATGCCGGTAGATGCTATACTTCCAAAACTATGAGCTATTTTGCCATAACATATTTCGTAACATGTTGTTTTTGCAAGTGAACCTCTCTGACCGAAGTGAAACACGTTTTACGTCAAATTGGTATTTCGAAGTGAACTTAGAGTGCTCTTGTTTCATGAATTCTATTTAGGGCGAAAAGCTAGCGAACCAACACGCGATATTTATACAACGATGGTTGAAGTTGTGCTTTCTTACTACAGAGTAAAGCACTGATTCCAAAGATTCAAATAAGGTAATTTTAATTTGTCCGATAAACTCCGTCCAAGGAGAGCTTCCACAATGGGTTCAGGAAAATTTAAAAGCCTTGTTGAAACAGATCCCAGATTAAGTTTGCGTTCTTTAGTAGAACTGCTTACAATCTCTCATTTTGCAATAGAAAAAAAACTTCATGCTTTGAGAAAGAAGTGGAAATATTCCATTTGGCTATCGCATGAACTAACACTTCTTCAACTCCAGAGGAGACCACGGAGCTGGTGAGTTCCCATCATATCAACGAGTGGCTAAAGTATCTGATTAAAGAAGATGAAAAGTGTACGGCTTATTATAATTTTTAGCGTAAACGTCAGTATTTAGGAGCTGGAAAAAAGGTGTACCTACACCAAAATGTAACATTAGACAAAAGATACTTTTGAGTATATGATAGGGTATAACTTCAGTTATTAAGGGAGTTATCCGTTAGGGACTCCTTTCAGCTAACAGTTCAATTACAGCGAAGATTTAAAGTGAAAAATTGAACAAATTCACCGCTAAACATCTTTCAAATAAAAGCAGTTTGTTTTTTACGTGACAATGCTCAACCCCGCGTAGCAAAAGTAACGCATGAACGGCTACTTTCACTCCGATGGACGTCTACCTAACTCAATATACTCTCCAGACCTTTAGCCATCTGATTACCATTTGTTTCGCTCTGTGTCTAATAATTTATTGTATGGAAAATTTAAAGATGAAAGTCACATTAAAATCAAACTTCAGCAGTTTTCTATAAAAAACAAATTTTATCTCTGCCTGTGCATTGTCGACATGCTTTAGATACCAACAGTGCTTATATAATTGATGACTGATTTTATTGACCACATATAAAAATTGAAAAGTTTGTGTACAGAGATGGCGGGTTCATAAGTTGCCAACCCAATATTTACCTTATGAAAAATTAATATTTGTAAAATAAATGAAAATATTCTAAGTATTCATGGAATAACTGAATACGATTGGATTTTATTAAAATTAGTACCAAGGGTTTAAGGATATGCGCAGCACGCAATGATATATTTATAAATAAATAGTACGGTCACGCTACCGTAAAGCCTCTATATATCCTTTGCTAAATGTTCAATTAAAATAGTATTATTTAATTTTTTTATTCGGTTATTGAAAAAAAAAATTGTGTACATATTGTATTAAATATTACAGTGCCGCGCATTCTGCGCCGGGTTCTGCTCCGCAATGGCGGTAGAGGTCTAAACATAATAGTTTGAAAATGTTTTAACACTGTTCTTTATAAGTGTTTTACAACACTAACTCGTAAACAAATGGTACTTAATTAATTTAGGACCGATATACTAGTCTTACAAAAGTACGATGTAACCGGTTCGCGTCTCATCAGAAGTATTACAGTTATACGATGGGTTAAAGTGTTTAAAAGTGTTATCGCAAATTTTGTAACAGGAATATTTCCGGACAGGTACGCTCTCTATTGGCGGCTCAAGCGGGGTTTATTTATTTGAATAAATCTTTATTTCAATACTGTTGTATAAATAGACTTATCGGCCTGCACTATGTTAAGAACATGCGACACAATAAATTATAAAATAACCTGCCTGACAACAAATTTATCGCAATATCTGATACGAGCTTGGACGTATTGTTGGGTTTATGAAATAGTAATATTGTGCATATTGTGAAGAAAATTTTGTGGGTAGTTTTTGAGAAAAGTTTTTTTTTATACGGCAGCTGGCCGAAATTTTAAAATTAAAAAAATTATGAAAGGGCGATGGTTCAGGTGAAAATTTTTCTTTTCGTGTTTTTGTTGTGTATACCGTTTTCCAATTTCAACTTTTTTTTAAATTGAAACTAACATGAGAAAATTTATGGACTAAAATATAGAAAGACACACGCTTGTAATAGAAAGACACGTTGCGATAAATCAAAAGAACCCTAACCCAATGGGTTTACTTTTAACCAATAAGAATTCTCATCCTAATTCTATCCTCCATTAGAAAGTCCTCTCGTTCACATTATGTTACCAAACGACTCATTGAAATAAGCTAAACGAGCCCAAATGCGATATGTTTACTATTACCAATTGAAAATTGTTTACGTCCTCCTCCATCATCAGATCAGCTTGATGGTACCATATTTTTGTCTTAACATCTAAATTGCGTAAGTTTATAAAGTTACAAATCGCCATGACAATTATAAGTGGGTTAAAATCAACTTGCTAGATTTCTTTACATACATAAGTAGTTACATACAAGAAGTTTACATACATAGGTAGTTACATACAAGAAGTTTACATACATAAGTTGTGAGATACAAGAAGTTTACGTAAACAGGTAGTCACATACAAGAAGTTTAGATATATAGGTAGTGACATACAAGAAGTTTACATACATAAATAGTCATATACAAGAAATTCACACACATAGGTAGTCACACAAAGGAAGTTTATATACATAGGTAGTCACATACAAGACGTTTACATACATAGGTAGCCATTTAAAAAATATAATACACAAAAGTAGACATATATTAGAAATTTACATATATAGGTAGCCACATCCAAGAAGTTTACATACATATGTAGTCACATACAAGTAAAGCCGATAAAAGCATGTTAAAAAGCGGCACCCAGAATGGTCGACTATGGCGAATTGATTTTTTGGAGCATTTAAGTGAAGACACTTATATACCGTAAATAAATACATGATATACAAAATAAGGGTTTTCATTACGTGAGGAAGTGAAGAAGGAAGAAGTTTCATTGCGTGGTGGACTATTATATGCAGAGCTTATACTGATGAACACTTCCCTTGTTACTTTTCCAGAGTATATATGAATATGTATCCCATATTTCCATGATCATTATTAAACCAGAATGACATTGAAATATAAATATTGACGTGAAAATTACACTCCACTCACTCCAATTACGGCTGAATAATTGTTGAATGCGAAATATAAATTTCCATATAAAATTCAGGTTAGCTGTATATAAACTAAACTGATTCGATTTAGAGAGTAAACATTTTCATAGTTAATTAAAGTTATATAAATTATAGCAAATTACCTTAACTACTTTATAGTTACCAGTCCCAACTTAGTTCCTTGATAGTTTCAGTGGTTTGCTTAGTTTACGCTTTAAAATCTTATTTAATTTATTCTCTGATAAATCATTATCCAAAATCGTAAAATTTTGAAAATAAATAAATTTACTTTCTAATACTAAGAATGTCATTTCGATTATCATTTTCAAAAGTCGTTTAAAATTAAAATTTTGTTAAATTATCAGTCTTTTTTATATTCTCAATCTCTTATACATATATATATATATATATATATATATATACTGACATATACATATAATAATTTTGTATTCTGCGATATAATGAAAATTGTAACTGCTGGAAAGATGGAAGACAGTTAATTAAAAATTTAATTAACGTAAAATAAAATTTAATGTATGTTACTGTAGTTGTTAAAAGTGAGGTTAAATAAAAGAAAATTAATGTAGTCGCTTCTTTTGTCTTAAAAGATTGCTTTGTGTGAAAAAATTATCTTGTGGGATTTAAAAAATAATTAACTCAATTCCTTTCACGTATCTTTTCCTTTTGCCCGGATCAGCCTTCGAAACAGCTGAAAATATTCTTATGAAACATTTAGGAGGTATTTTTGCCACTATTTTACTTCGTTACATACCAAAGGTTGTCGAAAGTAATAACAAATGAATGAAAAATATATTAATATGACGATGGGCGGCGACACGAGCGCTGTAAAGGGCGAAATTAAATATCAAGTGTTGATGATTTTGTGGGCGGAAAAGGGGCAAGCGAACTAACATGGCTTAGTGTGTCCCATGACGCTACTATTATTTATATACGTACGACTCACGATAGTAATATTCCATAATATATAGATATTTATTTACTCCTAATTCGATATATACTTTGGATTGATTCAACAGATATGTGAAAACGATATCTTATTTTATACAAACTCTCATTATATTATGTATCGTACATATACAGCCAATGTCATTTCCCAGTTGGAAAAATAAAATTTCGTCCAATTTAGCTAGCTATATTGATTGTTAAGAAAGAATTTAGAAAATTAGAAACGGCGTACGAGCGGGTAAATGTTATAAATTTAGTTAGAAATACAGTATTTGACTTCTAGTAAAAATTTAATAAGTCACAATTAAATGAAACTACGTGATGTAGTATTATTTCTACTTTATTTAAATTCTTTACCACGACCTACGTTTCGTTGTATTACAACATCTTCAGGTGGGCTATTAGCAAATATATAGATATAGTGATATTTTTTTATATCTTTGCTAATAGCCTACCTGAAGATGTTGTAATACAAGGAAACCTAGGTCGTGGTAAAGAACTTAAAGAAAGTAGAAATAATACTACATTACGTAGTTTCATTTAATTGTGAATAATGAATTTCTACAAAATTAACGCCAAATATATTGAACAATGCCATCTTCTAGGAAAAATTTTATTAGCACCTAATTTTGTTTTGGAACGTTACCTTAGTATTTAGTTTTGATGCCGTGCCCACCCACACCAAATGAGAAAATGTAAATAATAATTAATTAATTAGGTAAATTTATGTTAATGAATCCTCTTAAATATAGAATCGAGCATCACTTACCATTATTATGGTGGTAAAAGTTGAAATACAGTTTAGGGAGGTTTTTTTCCAATAAGTGATAATATTTTTGAATAAGTGATACATTTATATTAATGAATCCACTTAAATATAGAATCGAGTATCACTTACCATTATCATGGTGGTAAAAGTTGAAATACAGTTTAGGGAGGTTTTTTTCCAATAAGTGATAAAAATTTTATCAATACAATATTTTAAAAGTTCTTTATGATGATGGATCATTTGTAAAATTTTGTTGTCATATTAATTTTGACAACTTTTTTATATAGTGAACCACGTGCAGTTTGTATATTTTGAATTCATTTTTTCCGGTTTACGAAATTAACCTAGATTTCGAACTGAGCTACTTTTGGGTAAAATTTTATGACGATTCAATAAAAAATGTACGAAATTTACATATGAAATTCACATATATAGTCCATATACCGTTAGAACATATAAATATATTTAAAGTCTTATGGCAATTTAATTTTCCTACTAAGTAACTTTTAACACAAAAAAAAACGTGTTACGAAAAAAAACAAAAGTTTGGAAAGGAAATTCGAAAGTTTGGTAACGTGTTTAATCATTTTTCTATAAGAATATTTAAATTAGTGTTTTAGAACTTTTTCATTGACTACCTACATAATGGTATTAGACTAGTAATTCAATTTAAATTTTTAATATTATTATCCGGCCACCTCAAATAAGCAACCCAACTAAAAGAACTGACCATCATCACCTAGCTTCAACGAAGTCAGGGTTACTTAAGCTTTTTTTAATTTGGTCTATTTCGCTTTCTACCTAGTTCTAATTGAACTATTGAGATAAATAAAAACGATACTTTACTGATGAAAGTTAGATTAGCAGTTTAGAAGTTATGGTGAAACATAGGCTGTAGGTTGACGAAAATGTTCTCTTTCACATAAATCCATTTTTATAATTTAGTATATAATATACCTATTTCACTTTGTTTGGGGACCAAATGGTGTCAGATCCAGGTGTCGGAACAACTCCTGGTGTTAATCGGACTTAGCACTTTTTATTCACTATTTTCAAATATCAAAAGAAAATAAAAAAAGTTAAACTCTGAAGAGCTCCAGGGAACGTCTCGATTTCTTAGATGGAACTGTGAATACTTACCTCCCCAAAAGTACGAAAGGGGTAATGGTACACTCGGTTGGTAAACAAAGTGAAGATTTAAGTATTGACCCTTACTTTTTGGAGAAATTGCTTGAGGCTCAAATGATACTTATACATTAAAAATATGGAAATAATCGTAAGACTGACGTTATCACGTATCTGATTATTAGGTTTTTTATAATACGTTCAAACATGATATATGTGTAAGAGTAACATCTAATCATTTGATACACTTAGCTGCAGAATATATGTATAACATTAATATACACATGGGATGGATCTATTCAATTAATTAACAAAAAGTATAACTTAAAAAGCAAGTAAAATGTATCTCAGCGCCGAATTTAAACTTTAAACTCGAATATCTTGGCAAGCAACGGGCCTCTCGGGAAAGGAGAGGTGGCGTTCGATAGCCCATTGGCACCGATTTTTTATTCACTATGTCGCAGTGGTCTGGCGCACATTACGCTTACGCTGTGGAAATATATTTCTGCAACGGTTTTTCTGTTAGTCAGGCACGGCTCAAATTTTGTAATAATTTTGAAATCCGACGTTTTAATGATGTTATGGGAAGCAAAGTTCAGAGCGTCAGGATGTGCACTAAATAATTCAAGTGGACCTCGAAATAGACCTGTGTGATCAATCGAAAACATTAACCACGTCGAAGATCATCCACGAAGAATAATTAGAAAAAATGCTGCCTCTTTGAATATCCATCGTTCAAGTCTTCAAAGATTTTTAACTTGTTTAGACTTAAAATTACATCCCTATAAAATAGAGAAAGATCTAAAAATCAAACCTGAAGACCACTGTCAGAAAATGTTAGAGATTTTGTCAGAAGAAAATGGAATGGACAATGTTTATTTTAGCGACGAATCGCACTTTCATCTTGAAGGTTACGTAAATTGTCGTTACTGGTCATCCAGTAATCCAAAAGAAAACATCAGAAAGCATTATATAGCCCTAAAGTTACTGTATGGTGTGCAATATCGTCTAAAAAATGATCGGGACATTTTTCTTCGAAAATAAACGCGGTACAATGATTACAGTGATGAACTACTAGCGGTTTATCAAAATTATTAACAATTTGTTTGTACCGCAGCTACGAGAGGAAGATGTTGACAAGTCAGAAGTGTGGTTTCATCAAGATGGGACCACTGCCAGTACAGCTAGGATTTCCATGGTCACAATAAGACCGCTATATCCGGGAAAAGTCATAAGTCGATTTGGAGACATAATTTGGCAACCCAGATCGCCCGACTTTACACCAGCTGACTTTTTTATATGGGGTTATCTCAAAGCAAAAGTTTTGATACGCCTCTTATGAATTTCGAGTAGCTGAAGGCTAAAATAACTTAAGAAGTAAGAGCCATCTCAGTCGACGTTCTGCGGCGCGTTATTGCAAATTCGCGCTTGCACTTTAAGATATGCGTTCGCCGTGATGGAAGACATTTTGATGATGTACATAAAATCCGTACATAAAATCCACAGAAATATACTTTATTTAATTGTGTTATTAAAATAATATAAATACAATAATTGTTTTTTATTATCGTTTGAAATTTGAATTCCACGCTGAGACAACCGTTATAAAGGTGTCGAACTCATAAGATAATATCTTTTACAGCTAAATACCACACAAGTATGAAATATGAAGATCGTGGATGAAAATGAAATTTTGGTATTTAAAAATCCAACAATAAATGTAACAAAGGCAAATTAAATGCCCAGCAATCAGTAGTTCGTACCGCAGTATCTGTGTAATTAGGGTCATATTGTACACAGATTTAAAACACTAGAAACATACGACACATAGCTGCATGACAACCGTTACCTAATGGCGCAGTCGAATATTAAGTAGTAGTATTTAGTAGTAGTAGGGTGTAGCTTACTGTAGTGGCAATACGTATATGAGTAAGTATAAATATACTTAAACTTAAACATAAACATTGTTTAAACTTACCAAAACCTTCATTTGGAAGGTTTTGGTAAGTTTTTTGCAAGGATTTTTCATAATCTAAACCGATTCCAAATTAACCCCTTGATTAAGACAATCAAAAGTCGTCTTAATCAAGAGGTACAAACGAGTGCATTGACGGTTTCCATTCGCTATAATAATTACTAATATTTTTTGTTAAATGCTAAAAGTCATATTTTGTGCTTTAGTGTCTTGTAAATAAAAACTTACACGTTTATAAATATATATATCAGAACTGCAGACATACACTTCAATTTTACTTACCCGTGTTATAGTAGAGCTGAAAGTATTTCTAGAAAGGAAAGACATACATTAAAATATATTTATTGTGTACTTTTTTGTATCTTTATTGATAAATATTTAATTAAAATTGCTGTATCAACTTTAGATATTAAAACCAAATGCTTAGATCTTAAATAAGATCTTATAAAAAATAAAATATGTATTAATAATATTTAATTAATATAAAGCTCTTAGTTTAATCTTTAATCCAAATATATCTCTTCTTATGCTTAAATACTTAGTTGAATAAACCTGCGAATAAAAAATGTTAAGTGGTACCATTAGGTAACTTGAAAATGGCCTAAAAAATAATTTAACTGATATTAAACAAGTAGGTAAATGTAAGGAATGGAAACCTGAAATATTATATAATCGAAACAATTTTAACTTTCTTTAAATACAAATCCACCCGACATTTTTCTTGGAATGTTAATCAAAATCAAAAGTAATATAAATCGGCATGGCTCTTTTTAGTATATAAGAGCGCCATGCCAATTTATATTAATTTTGCTTGCTTATGGACATTCCTGATTTTTTTTCAAATATTGTTTTGCTGAAGATAAATAGATCAAAATCTATTTCCAATAGAAATTTTTATTTTCGTCATTCCCTAAATTTTTTTTAACACCACTAAAAACGGAGTTTTCCCACATCATATTAAATTGTAAGCAAAAAAATAAAATAAAGAATTTTATTTTCATGGTAAAAATTTACTCCGCGTCTCTGAGTATATTTAAATGATTAACGATTTGCAAAAATTTGTCACATTATTAAGATAAAAAAGTAAGTCCAAAATGTAGCTGGGAACACAATTCGATAAAGTTTTAAACTTGAAACACTCAAAGAATTACAACTTTTATTTCAAAATAAATCATAAGAAAATTTTAAACTGAAACAATCAACATAATATATCACATACCTTAGTAATGTAACATCTGGAAATTTTCTGCATGTAATGATATCTCACTTATAGGCATTACATTTATCCATTTTTTAAGGTAATTCTTGAATAAATAATTTTCGTAAATGGCGAAATTATAAATAAAACATTGAATTCAACGAAGTTAACAATTCAGGGCGATAATATGGTGTTCTGGCCATAGTTTCCAGTTAAGAAAACATATGAAACCAATGGAATTTTGCTCGAACTATCACAAGTAACAACGAAAAGAAAGAGATGAAAGTATGTCAGTCATTATGATTTTCTTGGATTTAGATATGTGTCATGTACTTCCTAATATCTTCCTAAATTGTGATATTAGCGTTAAAACAGCTACCTATATTAATCTTTCACAAGCAAATATGTATGCAAGGTTAAATTTTATACCAGTTGCATGTGACACATCATTGTTTCTATAACGCTCGAGTGATCCATGCTGAGGTAACATTACAATAACTTTGTAAATAATGGAAATACAAAAACAGATAATACTGTTTTTGTGCATTTTAATATGAAGAATTTATGGTCATCCGTATTGTTTCGTTCTCCTCAAAACTTTCTTTTAATCAAGATTGAACTGATTGAATTATATATAACAGAAAACCCAAATCCTTAAATATAATATTAAAGAATTTGGGCTGATAATTTTCAATCGAATAAACCCCATCATAAACATTCTCAATTTTTTTTAGATCTCACTCATAGTTTTACAAATAGTGGGGAAAACAGATTTGCCAGGAATTTTTTTGAGGTTTAAAAAATATATTAACAGTTTTGTGTTTTATGAATAACTCACATTTGAATAAGCCTTTATTTAATAACCAATATGATGATTTTGAAATAAATGATTGTTCTCACTTTTCTCCACGCTCCTACAATTTAATTCTGAAATAAAAATTCTCTTTTAGTTAAAACATCTTTAATTGTAGTATTACTTTTTATAATTGTGCTAAATTTTCACCTTCTATGTGAAATGGCATTAAAAAAACAATTGTGACTCACAGACAGACGGACAGCGAGTTAATCCTTTGAATGTTATGCTTTCTGACTTTTAGTAGAAACGAGCGAGAAGATGAAACAAAGAAGAAACGAAGAGAAGTAGAAACGAGATGATGAAGGAATTCCATCAGTACTTTGTCTTAATGTGACTTCTGATGATTTTTTAATTCTGCTCATATTGTTTGTTTGTAGGAAATATTTCTATGTAGACAAAGCGTCTTGAACTTTTTTAGAAATTTAAGTCCAGGATCACTTTACCAAGATAAGATTGTTTATGCTACTAAGCAAAATGATTGTCACTCTTTCTTTTGTATTTTATTGACGAATAATTTAAGGGTCAACCCTTAATAAATGGGGTATGTACATAAGTCGATGTCTCCATTAAACGCCATCAAAATGTCGTCCCTTTTCAAAGAGGATTACGCCCTCGTCAAACCTTGTCGGAGTCTACGCGTATTCTTGTTTATTTGATAGTCATAGTTATATTTTATTAGGTAATACCTAATAAAACGTACAAATGCGTAATAATACTGTTCAAAAGAGAAAGTTAGATACTGATATAAAGGGTTCCAGCAACTTATTCTCTATGTGATCAAATAACATTTTCGTTTGAGCAGAAATATGTTGAATTAGACTACGTATAAGGACGTAGTATAATACTGTACAGAGGAAATAGTCAAACAATATCATAGCATAGATTTAATTTTAATCGATTTCTGAACTAGGTTTGAGTTTGCTTTTTGAGCATCGTTCTTCTTTACTTTTAATGTGGGTGTCTTTCTAGCTATTGAAGTCAACTCAGCATATTTGGTCTAGTGATTGGAAAGACGAAAGAGTTCCGTGGCACTCGTAATTTGTGTACATTCTGAGATGTTACGCAACCATGACTTCCTTCTACGACGAGTTTTCCTTCTGCCAGTAACTTTTCTCATCCAGTTTTTCCCATTTTTGTTGGAAGAGCCCATTGTCTGACATACCTGAGCATACGTCCCAGATATGCAACTTTATAATCATGGACTTAGTTATTATTAAATCCATGTTTACATTGTTTGATGGTTTACAAAAGCTTACGTGTCCGGCCGACCCATCGAAAAACTTCTTTATTGATGACTTGCTGAATCGAACATACAAACTTCATATGTCTTAGAAATCTTCCTTAATACTCCAAGTCTCGCAAGATCGGTCAGATATAGCAGATGAATTCAGAGTGATATTTCAAGGTTTGCAGAGTATCTTTTTCATTTTATCAAAGGTACTACGGACAATTTCAATGCAAGTTTATCTCTACTTCATTCTTCCAGATTCTGAGATATTTATATTTATTTACCTGTTTTAGTTTTTGATCTGTCCCAATTACGCTTGATTGGAGATTAGGGTTAACAATCATTTATTTACAATTAAATGAAACTACGTGATGTAGTATTATTTCTACTTTCTTTAATTTCTTTACCACGATCTAGGTTTCGTTGTATTACAACATCTTCAGGTGGGATATTAGTTAATTGTGAATAATGAATTTCTACAAAATTAACGCCAAATATATTCAATAAATCATTTATTTGTCAATTGTTTTTTCAAAGTGAAATAAAAATTTCAAAAAATTGTAAACCTCACCTATATAAACTCACTGATAAAGTCAAATTTCTTTAAGGGTTCATATCAGTTAATAATTGATATCAGTCATTAGTGATCTAGATATATACCCTTTTTTCTTGTTATTCCGATTAAAACCACATTTTCACTAATTTACAATGGTATACTTAGTTAATATTCACTCTTTACGTTACATAATTTTAACGCAACATTAACTCAAACGTGGTTAAAGAAATTTTACTTTAAAAACTACAGATAGTTGTAACATTTGCCTGTCACATTGTATAGTATTTCATCTATTTTAGAGCGCATCTTAATTCCAAACATGCTTAATTTTGGTGCAATTATGGTGTCATCTACAATTGGTTAAACCCTTTCGAATATAATTCTATATAGCTCGTGAATATGCATAGTACATCCAGGTATCCAAGCGAGGCTACATCACTATTGCAAATCTGGTTAAATTAAAATAAATTATTGTTCTGACTACATTGAAATATTGAGTTACGAGCGACATCACATAACACTATGGCGGTTTTACTCTCATTCGCAAAGTACTCTTTTATTTGTCTCTTTGTCTAATTTAATTTAGCTACTAGCTTTAGTACGTTAGTTAGGTGCTATGGGTTTTTCTAGTTAGCAAAGGACGTTCCGGAAAAATTGCCAAATTATGAGATCACAAAAAGACAATTCCGTTTCGAAGAAAAAGATAAATACTTGGTTCATCCAAGTTCATTAAACAGTGATAAAGACAAAAATTCAATTACATTCTTCTTCTTCCTTTCTTATTTTTAAGGGACAGAACTTTAGCGAAACAATGTGACCGTCAAGGCAGTGATGAAATTAATTATTTCTTAAACCAAGCAAATCATGATACCAGTACCGTCACATTGTGGAAGTAATTATAAACTCACAATGATCCTGTGTTCCATTAAAATGTTAATTTTATATTAATAACCATTAATAGAATTACCATTTGTAAATGTATTGCGTTTTTAGGTTTAGTACATCAGAAGAAGAAAATGGAACCCTTAAACATCACTTTCATGCCTTTTCGTCTATTCGTGACAACTGTTTGATATAGAAAAGTGAAATAGACACAGTGATTAACCACATAAACCTACATATACCTCAATAGTTAATTTTGAAAAATGAAATGGAAATTTTAGAGGAGACTAACGAAGTACTGAAAATTTATTTAGTTTTATTTATGATGTTGTTGCGAAAACATTTCTTTTAGAATGTGGTCCTAAATAAATTTTCAAATGTTATATATATATATATATATATATATATGTACATATATATATATATATATATATATATATTATCTCCCCTTCTCTCTCTCTCTCTCTCACCTCCAAAGCTGCTAAAATAAAAGTTATGAAAAAAAAACGTTAACATATGTTGATTTAAAATGTATCGAAAAACTATAATAATGATCCTACATTTGAATTACTGAGAAATTCATTATATTATTAGACTTGTTCAAGATATATTTTACAATATGTTTACACTATGAACAATAATATTAATATTTGTGATAAACTAAATTTGAACAAAGGCTTCGCTCGTGTAAAATGGGAAAAATATTCTTCAGAATGAAGAATGTTATTTGTAAAAATCTTATAATATTAACAAATAATATTCTTCATTCTGAAGAACATATTACCCTTTTACCTGGAAAAAAAATTATATATATATATATATATATATATATATATATATATACGATGGTACTTACAATAATGACATGATTCATTTTTTGATTAGATATCTCACTGTGAGAAACTTAGTAAACGAAGTCGCCAGCATAGAGCTAGTCACGTATGTAATTCAACTTAAATATATATATAAATATATATATATATATATATATATATATATATATATATATATATATATATATATATATTTATGTGTGTTTACGCTTTTTGGGGTGATTTTTATTCCAAAATAGATTTAATCACCGATATAATTCTATTCTGTAATAAAATGTACCCCTGTCTCTATAATTGTACACTCACTCACTGCTGTAAACTTCACCAACAATACAGTTTACGTATATGCAAAATTTCATGGAGATCGATTGCGTAGTTGAGACGGGAAAACAAGAAAAACAAACAAATAAACTCATTTCGGCTTTTATAGTGTCGCATCGTTATGATTAGGATACATTAAATTCTTAAATAAATCCAATAAAATATATAAACGCAGCGTGTCTTATGGGTTTCTGTTGTAACATAATTTTTCAACTAAGCTTTGTAAGCACGTCGTGTTATATTACTCAAGTCTAATGAGGCCAATATCAGAGTTAATACGTATTTTTAATGACAGTTACTACAGTTATGAGACGTATAAACTATTTACAAGATCTTCAACAAAAATCATTATTTTACAAAAAGAATCTACAATTTTTGTTTTTATTTTAAACGTATTTTATTTCGCCTTATCTTATCATACCTAATCAATAAAAAGCTCCCCTCTCCGCCCCAAGTAATTAGAACAAAAACTTTAATTAATGATAGTACTGAATAAAAAAACAGTCACCGAGTAAACTTTGTATAAGCGGCAGGAAATGAAGCAGAAATCGTGTCGGAGAAGCTGACATGAATCGATCAACTGCGGTAATTAATTTCGTGTTAATTAATGAAACATTAACGCTAGGGGGACTTACTGGTACGTTAGTTGTGAGTTTAACTAATTGTTAGTGAAGCGGTCGTTGCGTTTATCTTCGTTGATTGTAAAATTTAGAGCTTTTGTTATCGTCAAGTATGATTACTTGTTTTTCGTGTTAAAATAAGTACGGAAGCTGAGACTTAATGAAAACATTATATTTGATCACTAGCTATAACTATATGAATATCTATTCAATTATAATATGACTTGCAAGAATTTATTTAGGATATATTTATAATATAATTTAATGTTAATGTATATGTGTTTGTCACTTAAAATTAGAAATGGTGTATCAATATAAATAAAATGTTCTACCTTTATATTGGGTTGTACGATTATTCGAAATATACATTTCACAAAATCATAATATTAAAATACACAATCATGTGGACATAAAACACACATCTATTATTTCCATAGGGTTTATATACATAACACTGAGTAGAGAGTGTTAAGGAGCTGTATAAAAAATCACTGTCAAATTTGCGACTATATAATTTACTGTCAAATTTGCGATTATAAAATTCACTGTAAAATTTTCTACTACAAAATTTGCTGTTAAAATAGCGACTATAAAATTCCCTGTCACCTTTGCGACTACAAAATTTACTGTTAAATTCGCGATTATGAAATTTAGAGTCAAATTTGTGACTATAACGAAAAAAATACATATTTTACAGAAACAAGCTTCAAATACAGCCAGTTTGATGTCATTAATTTGATGATGTTTTATTAATACGAGGCCTCAGAGTACGACCATGAGTTGAGTACGAGTTTATTGTTTAGTAGTTATTTTATGTATTTCCAAAAATTATTTTAGATAATTACTATCTGTGTCCACGTCTTCGTTCGCATAGTATTTTTTTTCATATAACCGAACACACAAATCAACCAAAATATCCCTTTATACTATATTCTGTCAGCTGTTAAGTATGTTTTGTCTTTAATATTTTATAGTGCATATATGATATTTCTAGTATTTTTTTCGGTAATGTCAGAATAACCAGATTGTGGGGTCTTACTTTTGAGCAAGTCATATAAACGTAGTCATGGGAGACTCCTGTCAACTTTAACGTCTGAAGGATAAAGGGATAAAATTTGAAAACAAAGGTTCTTAAGGGCCATCTATTTTCAAATCACACCTCAGACGTAAAAAAGGAACCTTTATAGATCATATGTGTGTCTGTATGACCAGCGGTTACAGCAGTTGTTCTCAGATATAACTAACGTAAAAAATTTAAATTTGACATAGTTTGACATGTTAATCCGCACATATCTCAACTAACATATGTCTAACACTCAAAAAGATTTTTTACGAATATTCTTGGGGAGACAAATTAACTACTCAAGTATTTTTTCTAAATTTAGGGGGATATCATTGAAGGGTTCCTTCCCTTTTATTTCAAGTGTGAAGCAGATCTCAATAAGTTATCAGTCATTTTGGAGTATTCGCCATATTTAATTTATAGCAACGTCACATGTTATATCCTTTTAAGAGTTAGTCTCTTGCCCAATTTCTTTAAATTGGTTTAACAATCTAACCGTAAAGCTCAAGTAGACAGACAGGTATATAAACTCACTTCTGTATTTATAATGTTATTATAGATCCTTATAATGCAAAAAGAATGTTGAAATTCTACCAACTAGGTTTTTTAGCATAGCTCAAAGAAAATATATAATTAAAATTATTTTTTTTGAGATTATGTATTTAAATTGTTTTTAATAATGTATTTTAACCCACTTTATTTTTATTCCATTTAAAATAATTTTGTTGTAACACAAAATTAATTTTTTTTTCGAAACATATTAAAAACGTAAAAACATTTTTACGTTTGTGAGAAAAAAACATTTCGAAAATGAGCCAAAAACAATCAACATGTTTCTTTAAAGGTTTCGTAGCTGAATGCCTGTTCGTCTGTTCATCCGTACATTACATAATCATATTATTTTGAATAATATGATAGATAATCATATTATTTTGAATAATATGATAGATTATTTTGAATAATATGAAGGTATGCTTGATATGTAGATATCAAGCATACCTCTCAAAATCTTGAAATTTTTGATAAAATTTATAGAAAAAAACTTTGCTTATCAATATCGTGTTCTCTTTTGATACAATGATAGTGTATACTAGAATTAATACTAAGTTGCATTAATATGTTATATTTTTATATTTGATTTACTGTATCTACCGTAAATTTCAATATATCTATACTTTATTGCTTTGGTACTAATTGTTTATTCCTATTATTATAATGTTATTTCCGGTACAGGATTTTATTGATATAGAGTTTAGTTAATTATTTTCTCGACCACTTCCTCTCAAAGTTGGAATCGAGGAGAGGTGTGTTCAAGTAAACATCTGAAGTACATCTGGAACTGGCACTACGGATGGTACTTCCGTACACATATAAACATATTTAAGGATACATGGCATTTCCCCCCATACACAGCATACGTAACACGGGTCGTCTGGCAGATGTTAACATCTAAATTTTTGATGTGATCCATTTTTTTTACATTTCTAAATTGAAATATTTTTATTGTAACGAAGTAAAAACGGAAAAATTATATTTAACTCTACAGAAGTAAACAACTACTGAGTTTAATATTACATTCACATTAATAATAATTTAATATTTAAGTTTAATATATTATATAACGTTTAAGAAAGTTTAATGTAATACACCGATACAAATGAGTAAAGTTGTAAGCGTTATGAAATAAGATAAAATACTGATCCGAATCAAGTCACAAAAAACCGTCAATACACGAAATTGGCCGAATGGTGAATAAAGTCAGGAAGTGCCGACAATATACGAAGCCGGCCGAATGACAAGGCGCGTCTTGCCACTAGTACATTTGAACTCCCATCCAAATGGGAAATTAGATGTTTTATCATCAAAGTTCGAGTAAGTTATTTTCCCATTATTAAATGTCAATATAAATAATTTTCAATATTAAACATTGAAAAATATGTAGGTTAACATGGTTTATTACTTTACCCAACATTTGAAGCTTTTTTATCAAGAAATTTCTAACAAAAAGGGCTGTAATCGACTGAGAGATGGACTAACATGTGAGTGATGTTATAAGGGTTTTTTTTCCATTGTTATAAGGGTATTTTTTCCTATCGTGGTACTGGAACCAAAAACCTACGACCATTTACACTCGCAAAGAAAATATTTTGCTAACATAGCAGACATGTTTTTCAAGACTTGATAGCAAAATTTCTTACCTTTTTGTCGATTTACCTCTTCCTAACCTGATTAAACGTACCTTTGTTACAGCAGTCCAATAAAATTAAAGTGTGGTTGAGGCGTAAACGAGAATAGATAGCACGTGTATTCCCACAGTGTGAATACACCTGCTACCTACAGACAATGTTCGAATAAACATATTATCCCTTATCTGAAAAGGGTTTGATACTTTGAAGTATTTAGTAAAATGTTTATAACATTATAAACATCTTATTCGCTTACGTTTGTCATTGTTTGCGTTATTGTAGCTTTTCTGTAATAAAAATGGCTAAGGTTTTAATTGAATCTTGTCTCTGGTATATGTTGTGTCTGGAACTTTGTTCTATAAAGCATAATTTCACTAATCGAATGTCTCTTTGTAGCACTGCATATTTAATGAAAAATTTTGCAACTGTGTTATATATTTTTGAGCATATGACAACTCAAACGGTTAAAGCGTTCTTAGGATACAGTTGCGAAATAAAGAGACTTGTAATTGCGAGATGTACGACCGTCCGTCTGTCATCCGCCGTTCATTAGTTTCCGCCATTTTAGACCTTTTACTATGGATTGTTCCAAATAAATGTTTAATTTTTCAGGTACTAATACTGATCTTAATTGATATGAAATATATAAAAATAGATGTTTAAAATACCTCTCAGGTCAGCACTATTTTTACCTTCGCGGTAAAAATAGTTAAAACCTCTTTAACATTTGAATTTTGAAATGAAATTATTTTGGTTAAGTTTCATCGACAATTTAATGATTTATAGATGACCATGGAATCCTAATTTATATCTATCCAAATAGGCGTTTGTTTGGAGAAAATACTCATAATCATAAAAACAATATGTTATATTAATGAGTGCTTTCTCAACGACAAACACTTTTTATGACTTTTAGTTTAAAGCAAGTCAGACACTTTCGTATCATTACGTTTCCGATAAAAATTTCTTATATATTTGACCATTGATATTGAGATTTAATATCTCCAAGTTTTTCTCCAAGAAAAATTTAACTTGGAATATTACATATGTTCCGTGATTTCCAAGTCTACATCCTTTGCTCTTACTAGAAAGAAACTTCAAGATATTGAAAAGTTTCCCTCCATAAATTTTTCCTGTGTACTTACAATATCGGATATAAACCCCAGTCGTACATTTCTCGCATTTCCTATTTTCCCCTCTGCTTCGGCGCCTCGCAGTACCCACTCAGCCGCTCGGAAGTTGGGACACTCGGCCCCGATCGCTATCGGTTCATGTTTATCTCTTTCTATTAGGAGCTTCCGGCGAAAGCTCTATAATCCACCTCCTTTAATCTCACAAGCCTGGTCCGCGATGTTCCTTTATTTGTTCTGTATTATAATTTGTTTTGAGTTAAAGCGTTGTTGGCCGTTTCGAGCGAAAAGATAACAGGTCTTAATAAGAAAAGGACGTGCAGGGAAATTCGGGTAAATCACTTATATTTCTCGTCAACGAGTCTATAGATAGATCGTGTTTATCTTTATAAAATAGGCTGGAGCGCTGAGTATTACATTTGAACATATAGTTGTTTTAGGTCTTTATGTTGTTTTTAAGTGTCGTTATGGGTCGAAAGATGTGAAATATTTATTAAATTGTAAATTATCCTGATACCTTAGGTTACTAGACTATTATGTGGAAATTTCTTTACCCTTGTATCGTTTTACAATTGAGTGTTCTGTACACTCAACTAAATTTAGGGAAACAGAATATTTTTCTAGAGTTTTTGCAACAAAATTATCTCGTGTCATATCTTTTCATAATCTTTTATTTTTCATAATCTTTGCGTCTTTTATATTTTTATTACTTTCTATCATTAATATTTTTTCTGTCCCTCATATGATTGTACTAATTTATCTTATATGCAATAATTTACAGTCTACTTACTGTGAATTATTATGACATCATTAACTCTAATGATTGGTATCATTGCGACAAGTTTGTCGCCTGTGAACTTGCTTAGTTTTTTAGATGTGTAGAAAAATTGCCTTTTTTTTGGATACTTTAGTTAAAAAAAACCTTATATCCGTTCCTCCACCACAACTTTATAGTATCTACAGGTTTATATTTGTTTGCACAAAATTTTGTAAGTAGGCTTTTAATGTAGAGATCTCAAATTGTATATAGCGGAATAACAAACAAAAATATTCAATATATCTTTCCGTAAATATAAACCAGCAACGGCATTTTATCGCTCATTCTATCAAATTGGGTTTCATTTAATAGGCTTTTCAAAAAGAAATTGAAGTTAATGATAGCATTGTTAATCATACCATTAAAAATCTAAAAAAAAATTATAGATACTAGTGTTTGATTAGTATTTGTATAGAAATTAACTTTTCAACTTAACTAAATTCGTTTTCTTTAATTTACATCAGTAATTTTAAGATGTGTAGACAAATGTCCTACTATAAGCCGATCCCAATATGCATTTCATCAGTTTATTGTAATTGTAACGTATTTTCTGATATTCGTAGTAGATATAGAGCTACATGTTCATTAAAACCTATATTTATAAAGAGACGATCGTCTTAAAAAATTGCCTTTGTGATTGGCTATAGACATGACTCAGGAAGTAACAAGAGTGAAAGTGACTCTGAGGCCGTATTTCTTAAAGATTGATTCAAGTATTTTGGAAGTATATCTAGTAAACTTAAAAAGAGAACTAGTTACAAAAATATCTGCTTACATAATGAAGAAATCTGTTTACTAATAAATAATCCACTTGGTATATAAGAGTTTAGCAAATAACGACGGTCTTTTTAATGATTAAATTAAATGAATTTATTTACTTAAACCAGTTTGCAGGCAACAAATAAGCAGAAAAAAAGGGTTTTAAAATAAAACAAAAAAATTAAAAATAGATGCAATTCTCAAACTGACAACAATATCACCACAGCGACGACAATAACACTATAGTTTTTTTACTGCATGCATGTCGTTCATATATCCTTTTGGTTCCGAACTTGCCCATCCTTTTCAAAATATTTGACGCAATTTAAATTTCATCGATTGGAAAATTCGATTAAATTATGTGATAATCGAGAAGTGCCATTCTTCGTTAAAAGGGTATTTTGCTTAAACGTAATTTTTATATGAACTTTTTACGTTTTAGCTTACAATAATAATATACATTGTTAATATACATTGTTACAATAATAATATACATTGTCATATTTTTGTAAGACTATAATAATTTTATATAAATGTATGACAGTTATAACCATGTATGATAGAAAGGGAGAAATCTAAACACAGGGCAGTATACCAGCCATGTTTGGGTAGACATATCATGTTTATATTTACATGAAATATTTTTAGCCATACTGACCATATCTATAACTTTTTTTCCATCGACTTACAGACAATATATTTAGGTTTATCACAACATTGTAAATTTAATAAGTAATTTAAATTTTAAGGAAAAGTGAAAATTTGCGAAGAAAAATGACTGTGATATTTAATACATGAGATACATTATCGCCTAAACAGCCATCTATGCAATGCTGCAGTTTTTCATATTCCGTAACCGACATTTAAATTAACACTGGAATATCATTTGATAGACTTTTCGATCTCAATTCCAATATTGGCGAATCAAATTATACAGCATAAAAAATAATTTCGAAATAAAAGTATTATGGCGTAAAAAATCTTCCAATGAAATAGTAAATTTACTGGCCACATAAAGAATTATAATATAAACTTAATTAAGTTTTCTTTAATTCTAACTCAAATGTTCAATCTGTTAGTTCTTTCTAGAATAGCTGGTTATTAAGTACTAGTGCTGAAAGTTATTTATACCTATGTAAATAACTATCTACTAAGTAAATAATTAACTCTCAAAATGTATACATATTCAGGTGTATAAGTAATAGAGTTATATATATTTTTCTTCATTTTTAAAAATTTTCTTTGACAAAAATTATTGTGCACATATAGAGTGCTGCTTCGTTGGCTTTTCACCCTAAACAAAATTCATAAAGCAAGGGACTCTGAGTTCACTTTGAGACTTTTGCAAACTGCACAGAAGCTATACATTCCAGAAATCGGTGGAAAAAAGTGGCGATTTTATTGTTAATAATATATATAAGTTGCTTCATCTTGACCTTTTTTTAGCTCAAATCATGACTTAACAAACATAATCTTAATGTATTTTGGTGACTATTCCTCCCTTGTGCTCATCATGATCCCTGATTCGGCAACCTTGGAATTTTGCTTTTGTTTTTATTTTGTATATATATATTATAATTTTTCAACAGTTCTTTACATAAGAATTTTCTGATGTGTGTTGAAATGGTTGTTGTTTGTTCAATGCTTTAGCATAGTTATCTGCAATGTTGTACAAAAAAAATGAATGTAATTTTTCCATTTTTAATTAAAATAGATCATATATGCCCTTTAATATTAAAAAAAAATCAAGTGCTTGTAGATACAATAGATTGCGTGGAACTTTCGTATTCAAAATTAAATTCCCCTTTATATATAAAACGGGGATTCTCAGTTTTCGGTTCATTTGTGCAATAATTTCGTTAGTCTAAACACTTGGCTTGCCACTCTGCTCTTTATCATGCATATTTGTGTCGCCATTTTTAAGGCCTCGTCACCATTATCTAACCTTTCCTTCAGTCATTACTGTAGATATATACACTAGACACAAATCTCGATGAATTTCAGCCGTTGAGAAAGAAAATATCATCCGACGAAAAATTTATTAATATTATTTGTGCCATAATATTCAAAGAGTTGTTTTCCATCGACCCGGAAAAGGTATGGTTGTGAAAAAATTCCAAAATTTTTTAAAGATCCAACAACAAGATCAGACCCAAAATCAACTTGATCCCGTTACCAAATTTGGCGAAAAATTATTGCAGTACCTAAATCTATTTTGCAAAATTTTCTTTCATGTTTTTCATTTTACAAAAAGGTCTTAAATCGACGTTTAAATAAGGTGTTAGTACCTTTATGCCAATTATTTTCTAGATCTCTTAATATTTACTAAAATATTTTAAATTAACTCCATAGTCTTTTCAAAAAATAATAAGTTTATTTCTTTCCACTTTAGGTATCAACAAAAAATTTAAAATTACCTGATACCCAAAGAAAGACCATATTTTTAAATTATTCGTTAGCAGGGACGTGTAAAGAACGCTGTGTCCTGATACAAATTGCTTGCAGAGTAATTAAAAAAAAATCTCACGGCTTTTCGAATAAAAAATGATTTACAAACATATAGTTAGGAATAGTGTTTCTGATTGCAAGGCGACATTTTAAAAGAGTTTATCTACAAGCTAAAAACCATTGTCATAGATAAAATAAAATATTCAAGAGAAAATAAAATATTCCAGAGACGAGAAACAAGAAGTTACAGATTTTATAAGAGGTCCGCTAATAAATCTCTGGTCAGAAAGCAGGTTTGATTTCTTTTAAAATTTTGAAAATGAATGCCGTACAACTCAAAAATGTTACTAAATTGACATTTAAAAAGCATTTTTTATAAACCAGACCAAAAATAAAAACAGAAAAAAAGAAAAACCTAACACTCATGGTCAACAATCGAAGATCGTTACACACTGGTCAATTCAGCGATAACATACAAATTAGTTATTGCTCAGATTCATTTTATAGTTTAACTATTTACCTGTTACTTTTTGAAGAACAAAATTGATTGTTTCAATAAATAAATGAATACAGGGGTCAATAAACATTTTACCTGTGTAAACAAAGATTTACAACAGGAATAATGGAAGAGCGTAAAACCAGGCGACGACGTGAATCAATCAGCAAACTAACTAATTTCGGTTTAATTAATTAATCGCTAACGAGAGTATCGTCGGTGTTAAATTTATGTTAAATTGTAACTCCGCCGCTAACGGCTTTATTACTGAACACAATGCGGCACGTCAGCGATTAACTTGATCGTTAATCGTTTCTCATTATTGCAGTTTCTTGAACTACTCTCGGCATCTGTTCTGTGAAAGGTTATCACAAAGTTTTAGTAATTTTTTGAATATTAATATTATTTTAAGAAGGTGGTTCAGCAATATTTTAGATCCTGCAAAGATATTTATTATTAACAACAATAATATAGTATCTTCTAATCTTTTGTATCTTTTTTGGAGGGTAACCCTTAAAGTAGTACTCAGTTACAGGGCCGACAAGAAATAAAATTAAATATTCATTTTCATAAAATATTTTTTCTCCATCGAGCACTTTCCAAAAAAATTCTCTTTCTTTTTAAAAAGTATATTTTCTTTCGGGGTACGGAATTTCCGAAAATCGAATATAATTCATATTTTCCGTAAACTTATAACAAAATAAATAAAAGACGGTTACGATACTTATGGCGACTACGATAGGTTTCGCCATGTGATGTAGTCGCCGTGACTACGGTAGGATTCTAAATGTAATGCAGGGAGAACAGAATAGCAAACATCAATATCGCCCCATAAAGAGACAGCTTCAATATGTGCAAACTTCAACTGCTATGGAAACCTGACTTGATTCATATCTGATACAAATCTAACTTAATACATGTTTGACACAAATCTAACTTAATACATGTCTGACACAAATCTAACTTAATACATGTCGGACACAAATCTAACTTAATACATGTCTGACGCAAATCTAACTTAATATATATCTGACACAAATCTAACTTAATATATGTCTGACACAAATTTAACTTAATACATGTCGGACACAAATCTAACTTAATACATGTCTGACGTAAATCTAACTTAATATATGTCTGACACAAATCTAACTTTACATACGTCTGACACGTACTCGATTGGCTTTTTGAATTTCTCCACTATAACTTTTGAAAAGATACCTCGATATGAATTTGTTTTGTTTTGTTTTGAATGTTTTTTAATTAAAATATTTACTAATATCAATTTTTAACAACGTAATCTTGCCTTGCGTGTCATTCACAGATATATATAGTAAATACATATTTTAATATACTTGCAATTGATTTAATTCGCGTTTATGAAGTTTCTCAGTATTTTTCGAAGACCCAATTACTTATCGTAAGTTGATTGAAAATTTCTTGTCTAAACAAGGAAAATTAACTACTAGGAGGAGTAAAATCAGAAGTTCAGAGCGTACGAAGTTCAGAGCATTAATAAAGTGTAACCGTTAGTTTCCGATAGTACGAAGTTCAGAGCGTTAAAAAAGTTAGGTGGCCTCTCCGTGGAACATTTCTGCGCATTTTTAGAGTGAGATATCAGTATGATTATTTGGCATTCTCTTATGGCGTAAATTCAATGATAGAGTGTGACACAAATATTGGCATTTTCATATGGCGTGATCGCAATGACAGAGTGTGACACACATAGTTTACTATCGTTCGTTTATACCAAGATGTAATCATTAAATGTCATTATGTGTGAATATTTGTTGTCTTCTGTCCTACAAAATTGAAATCTCTTTTACTTTTCAATCTGACATTAAAAGTTGTTGTCTTGCTTCGCAGTCGACGCAAAGATTATGCGTGTCCGAGCTGACAGGCACACTTTCTTTTTAAATATTTTACTTCATAACTTTGTTAGCATTATTAAAAGTCGTTGTCTTGCTTCGCAGTCGACGCAAAGATTATGCGTGTCCGAGCTGACAGGCACACTTTCTTTTTAAATATTTTATTTCATAACTTTGTTAGCATCATTAAAAGTTGTTGTCTTGCTTCGCAGTCGACGCAAAGATTATGCGTGTCCGAGCTGACAGGCACACTTTCTTTTTAAATATTTTACTTCATAACTTTGTTAGCATTATTAAAAGTTGTTGTCTTGCTTCGCAGTCGACGCAAAGATTATGCGTGCCGAGCTGACAGGCACACTTTCTTTTTAAATATTTTATTTCATAACTTTGTTAGCATTATTAAAAGGTGTTGTCTTGCTTCGCAGTCGACGCAAAGATTATGCGTGTCCGAGCTGACAGGCACACTTTCTTTTTAAATATTTTACTTCATAACTTTGTTAGCATTATTAAAAGTTGTTGTCTTGCTTCGCAGTCGACGCAAAGATTATGCGTGTCCGAGCTGACAGGCACACTTTCTTTTTAAATATTTTACTTCATAACTTTGTTAGCATTATTAAAAGTTGTTGTCTTGCTTCGCAGTCGACGCAAAGATTATGCGTGTCCGAGCTGACAGGCACACTTTCTTTTTAAATATTTTATTTCATAACTTTGTTAGCATCATTAAAAGTTGTTGTCTTGCTTCGCAGTCGACGCAAAGATTATGCGTGTCCGAGCTGACAGGCACACTTTCTTTTTAAATATTTTACTTCATAACTTTGTTAGCATTATTAAAAGTTGTTGTCTTGCTTCGCAGTCGACGCAAAGATTATGCGTGCCGAGCTGACAGGCACACTTTCTTTTTAAATATTTTATTTCATAACTTTGTTAGCATTATTAAAAGTTGTTGTCTTGCTTCGCAGTCGACGCAAAGATTATGCGTGTCCGAGCTGACAGGCACACTTTCTTTTTAAATATTTTATTTCATAACTTTGTTAGCATTATTAAAAGTTGTTGTCTTGCTTCGCAGTCGACGCAAAGATTATGCGTGTCCGAGCTGACAGGCACACTTTCTTTTTAAATATTTTATTTCATAACTTTGTTAGCATTATTAAAAGTTGTTGTCTTGCTTCGCAGTCGACGCAAAGATTATGCGTGTCCGAGCTGACAGGCACACTTTCTTTTTAAATATTTTATTTCATAACGTTGTTAGCATTATAAATATGCACAAACAATTCAAATTGCAGATTATAGACTACGATTAAAACAATTGTGACATACGTATGGATGTACAGACAGACGAACATAGTGAAATTATGTGTTTTGGCAAGCAATAGCCACCCGTCATTGCAAACTAATACTCGACGTATCGCCTAAGTGAGACACTAATTAAATCTGTTTATTCACATATATTTAAATTAAGTTTAAGGAACATTCTAGAATCAGCGCCCGAATACTATTTACGAGGAGATCTCAAATCGGACATATTACATATGTACATATGTTTGCAACCTATGTATAAAATGAATGTATATTACTGTCGAAGATTCTAGAAGACTTGACTTTATTATAATTAGCGGTGTCTCTGCAGGTATAAATTTTATGTTAAAACATAGAAGCAAAAATTATAGATTTCTATCGAGAATCAGCTAATCGAGTGTATTTCATCTTCATCATTTGGCGACTTGCTTGCCTCTCTTTTTTAATCTATATAATCCAATGGAGATCATCTTCATTATTTGGTTACCTACTCCATCTATATTCATTTATCAACAACAGTTATATAATCTCACCCAGGTATCCGAACCTATCATCTGTTCTCATCTAACAATAAGGGTGCCAAATTTTGCTACCGGACCCCGAAAAAAGTTATACTGTAATTTCGTTGTAATATCCTCAATATATTTTTAGTGCAAAGAAGCAATTGATGATTAAATTTATAAAACCATGCCTTGTTTACATATACTTAATGTCATCCATAAAGCAAACATATTATTCACAATTAAATGAAACTGTGTGATGTAGTATTATTTCTACTTTATTTAAGTTCTTTACCACGACCTAGGTTTCATTATATTACATCTTCAGGTGGGCTATTAGCAAAGATTGACTTCTTTTGCTAATAGCCCACCTGACGATTTTGTAATACAACGAAATCTAGGTTGTGGTAAAGAACTTAAGGAAAGTAGAAATAATACTACATCACGTAGTTTCATTTAATTGTGAATAATGCATTTTTACAGAATTAAAGCCAAATATATTCAATATTTGCAAACAGATTATATAAAATCAGTTTTAAAAAAATAGTTTTCGAAATTTAAAAGAAATTCTGTTAACTGATTTAATTTTTCCCATATACAGTGTTACTTTCGATAACGAAAATTCATTTGTTTATTTATAACACTATAAAGAATTAATAGACGGTAGACAATATTTGTAAGTGCTACATTGTGCCCGTTTAATATAGAAATGGGTATATATGTGTTGTATCAAGCATGTGTTTGTTATCGTAAAACATGGAAAAAATGAAAAAAATAATTTTCATTTTCATATGGATATTACTATTTTAATGGTAGTATTCCATAGTCTTTTCATATCGATATTATTGTTTTAATGGTATTATTCCATCGTCTTTTCGTATTGATATAATTATTTTAATGGTATTATTCCATCGCCTTTTCGTATTGATATAATTATTTTATTGGTATTAGTCCATCGCCTTTTCGTATTGATATAATTATTTTAATGGTATTAGTCCATCGTCTTCTCATATTGATATTATTATTTTAATGGTATTAGTCCATCGTCTTCTCATATTGATATTATTATTTTAATGGTATTATTCCTTCGTCTTTTCATATTGATATAATTATTTTAATGGTATTATTCCATCGTCTTCCCATATAGATATTATTGTTTTAATGATATTATTCCATCTTTATTCCTCTTTTCTCTAAATCCTATGATTTGTTAATACACAAAACACTGAAAAGTTCGATTTAGTCTTTTAAGGTATTACTTTTACTAACCCGTAATAAACTCCCGTAAAACAGACCCCCGGAGCGATTCGTGAAACTGCAATAACGAGAAACGGTTAACAGTTAACCATCAAGTTAAATGTTGACGTGCCGTATTGTATGCGTCAATAGAACCATTAACGGCGGAATTAAAATTTAGTCCCAACGCCGGCAATATCCCAGTTAGCGCTTAATTAATTAAGGCGGAATGAATCGTTGTTTGCTGATTGATTCGCGTCGTTTATCGCGTTGCTTTATGGCTGATGTAGTATTTTTTTGCGTTAAAATGGGTTCAATTAGCAAAACCACGCAGTATGTGGAGGTTTCCCGAGTTTTCAGGACTTTCACGTTATCTGTAGGTTATTTGACACGGGTTCGGAAAAAATGTTTGGGTTAAATGTTTATTAATAGTTCTAATAAAACAACGTTTAGAGAGAAATGTTAAATCGGCGTGAATAAATAATAACCGCAAAAATTGTAAATAAAAAATAAAATATATCCGATAATACTTAATCTTTTATTAGTCTAGCTTTTGCCGGCGGCTCAATCGTGTGGATTTTCGATTAAGTTTCGGGAATTTACGTGGCTCTCGAAACACGCGAGTGTGAGATTTAAAGTAAGACTAGTGCCATCTATTGGCATGTTGTCGTAATACATTGTAATTATTGAGTAAAAACACCGAGTTTCAGCCAATAAGAATTATTTTATTTTTCTATTAAAAAAGTCGCATATATATTAATTCGAAACATGATTTATGTCTTTAATTAATCAAGGTTTATCAAGTAACAAACGTTGAAACAAACTTTTCGTGATATTAGTATTACATCAACTTTTGTATTTAGAATATTGTAAATTTTTTCAAAAGCCTGCATAATTGCCTGCATTAAAAACATTACAGATATTCTAAGCATTACATGTAAACAGGATTGGCTAATCTTACCCAATTTACATTCGGATCGGCAAGAAAGTAATGAAACACTTAGAAAAACGTTTAGTTTTATTTATTTATTAACCCATTAAGAAATTTCAATCTACAATCTGGTCATCATGTGTATCAATAACTTGTGACCATCTCGAGGGGAGAGACTGGATACTATCGGACCAAAACTTTAGAGGCTGGCAGTTAAAAATATTCTAAGGCTCAGTTCGATATCTTTAACTTTTTTTGGCGCGAGGAGTTCTTAAGAGTCCGGAAGAGGTGATAGTAGGGTGATTGTGCTAAGTCTGACGAATAAGCTGGGTGAGGTAACGAATTCCAGTCAAGCTTCTCCAGCTGACAGCGAGAAACTGAAGCGAGGTGCAGCTGAACTCGTGTAGCAAGTGAAACTCGGTTCGTCTCAGTCATTTAGAATTTCTCGTTCTTTCATTTTACTCTTTCAGCGAACCATGCTTGGTTATGTACCCGTCATATTCCAGATGTTCCATAAATATGCTCTAGAACGTTCGACAACTTTTTGGTATTATCTAAAACTTAACTTTTTTGAAGGGGTCCTCAAACGAATTCAGATTAAGAATTTAATTAATATGTTTACATGCCATTTTTGGGTTCCATAACTCGAAAATAAAAAAAATGAACATGTCCACTCGTCCATCTGTCATAGCCGTTTTTTCTCAGAATACATAGTATAACAGACAATCTCTCATTTCAATAAATGATAAAATAATTACAAACGAGACAAATAGCACAATAGTGCTAGTAAGTCTGGTTAAACATTCAAAGAACTCGAAAAAGTAAAGAGTTTCGATATATTCGAGTTTTAATGCTGGCATTGATATTTTCGAGAGAGAAAAATAATAATGGTCTAATAATAATTTATCAAAAATAATAATGGTCTTATCTCAATTTCGGAAAACCGACGATTTTCACGAATCAGAATAAGTAAAGAGTTAGATACTTATACGAATAGTCACGGACACGATTATATTTAGGTTACTTTAACTATTAGACTGTATTTGTCATCACACTGGACCCAAACGAAACGTTCTAGCTCGCTTGACCCTAACAGAACTTGTAGCATATTTATAGAAGTTAATTGCTACTTTGGAGATTTCAAAAATTTTTGACATCATAAAAGAAGCAACGCACTCAAAATAAATATAGAATTAATTGAGGATAATAATTTCGTTAAAGACGTTTTTAATGTAAGATAATAATTGAAATTGTAAAAATTATTGTCACATAAGACTCCATAAAGATTTTGATTACTAACACACATTTTAATTAATTTAAAAGTGACATTAATACAAGACAAGATATACTTTTAATAACAATAATTGTCTTTGAAACATAATTGTCGTTAGTTTTTCAATTTTATTTTTTTATTTTAAATTGAAAGGAGTCTAGAAATTATTTTAAAAACGAAAACATAATAATATTCCAAAAACAATAAAAGAATAATCAATACGACAATATATAAGTCCATTTCATTAAGTTGGAGAAAAATAAGCGAAACACAATGCAGCATGGAAGGTTTTTAAGAATATAAGTTGTAAAACTTTCCCGCAAGTTTATTTTTGAGTGAAACTTCTTCAGCGAGTTCTGAGTCATTCTGTTACGTTAAAATTTTGTAACGCTGTAGAATATAAATTAAACTCCATATTTTACCTTAAGTTGTTTTTATTTAGATTCAGTGTCTGAGCCTCGTAGCTTTTTTATAGGTACAAAAATAATGCAAATATAGATAATACAGGATTACGGTTCTTTCACTTCAAAACCAATTGTCATAAAATTGTAAGAAGAGGAATGGTAAGAAGTTTAAGAAGTTTTCTAAAATGCAATCCTTCATTAATTTGTGAGGCATCAAAACTCTTTTCCGAGCTATTTATGACAATGCAAAGTTTACATATGTATCAAAATTTGACACTGGTAAGTCCAACTAGATCACTAGCCCAATGCAAGTTCTGAATTCGTTTAATAACACCTACTTAATTATGTCAGTTGGTCCAGTGTGTCCGTCTCAACAACCAAGATAATAAACCTTCAAGTCCAACAGGTAGTTTTCTCCATTATCGTGCCAACCCTGCCAGCCATCGCTCGCATAAATCATGGGTAAAGTTATGAATAGAGTGGGACGAAACAAAGGCCGACGGTCCGCTGCCGGTGGAACAAAACGACGCGCGAACAACGACTACAAAGGGGTCGTTTTTATGTCGGAAATCCGAACGTCAGAATGCTTTGTAAACCTTCAAAATACTTTGCGTAGCTCCATACGGCGTAGAATGTACCATATTTTAGTCTACGGCGTAGTGCCGTAGAACTAACGATTACGTAACTGTTGATTGATATTGTATGTGAAATACATTGAAAATTAAATAAATGTCTAAAGGCATAGAGCCAGTAATTAAATGCTGCTAATTTGTAAACAAAAATAACAATTGATGGCTAATTTTGTCATTGTCACAAAAATTGTCGCAAATTTTAATTTGTTTATATTGCGCACCACAATATATACGAAAGTAATTAATTATTTGCAATGACATTGATATGCAATGGTGTTTATGATGATAAAATTAAATGTATTTAATGTTTATAAATGCCATTAAAACATCAATTTCCGTTATAAAAAAATAAATTTAAGGCCGGGTAGGTAGACATTTTTAAAAAAAAAATCGTCTGGCTCGCATATCGAAGGTTCCGTACATCGTTTGAATTGAAGTGAAATAAGACATCCTAGTGCAATAAATATTTAATAACATCTAAAATAATTCATTAGGAGTATTTGTTTTTAGGATTATTTGAAATACTTGATGATTCCGTACATCGTGAATATTTTAAGAGTTACGGTAACTATAATTATCGTTACAGAATTATCGTTTTCTTATAACATATGCGTAATCTTGTAAAAATCCGGTTTTATCGTAATTTTAATTTCAGCAATTTTGAAATCTTTATAATTGACCCTTTCACCAGAAAATGTATTGTGCTTCACATTATAGGTACATGGAATTTAAAAAAAAATGTTAGAGTATTTAATTTTACACAAATATTTGTCGGGACTATTCGGGATATTTGCGAGTTAATATTCTTGGCGTGGAGAGATAATTCTCTTAGATATCCCAAAGAGAACAATAAAAGTCGTTTTTGTCTTAAATTCTGATGTGAAAAAAATATAGCCGTTTGGAAATAAAAAAAATAAGATGTCTACTTGACGTTTAACTACGTAATCGTCAACTGATTTACAAAATAGACAAAAATATATGTTTCGTTTTAATTTGGATTTTTGTGTGGTTTTTTAATATGAGAGTCAAAAATGAGGAAAATATGGTTATAAATTTGCAAAAAAAAACAACTTTAAGCTTGAATATCTCTGGAACCACATATATACCACATATATCGTGGAAAAGCCACATATTCCTACTATTTCCTTCATGACTTTGAAGAGTATTACCTCTGAGGCTTGTATTCAACTTCTCCTCTGTACGTCTATCTTGCATTAGTATTACGCTGGATTCGACCTGTTCTGATGAATCTTGCTTGGCGGACGAATTTGCTCGCTATTATTATAGGCAACTGCCGTTAAGATTATATCATCCAATTAATATTAATTGATGAACGAAAATATCAGTGTTTACATATTGTTAACTATTAGTTATATGCCAAGCACGACTCGTCATTAGAACCAGTTGAAACTGACGTGACATTAATGTAAGTAAGCTAGGGTTGGCTGTCAGGAGGACAGGAATTTTCCAGCTAACCCTAGTAGGATCAGCTAGGGTTAGCTGGAAAATTCTAAATGGTAAAAATATTAATTAAATAATGCATTGAACACGACGATGTACGCGAAGTTTTATTAGGGACACGCGTCGACACAGTAGAGTAGATCATGCAATTCTTTAGGGCGTGGTACCACCGAAACTTGGTTGAGTGTAAACTGATCTTCGGGACATTTAGAGCGCTCCTTAGATGCAGTCTTTAATCTCGAGGATGTTCGAAGGTCCTTCTACAATTGTGGTACGAGGTCAACGGGTTCCTGGTGGGATCTAAGATAGCCCGGGTGGTGGCTTAGGAATAGTGGTGTATGGACAGCAATTTTTAACACTTGATTAAAAATATCATGAACATATGACAATTTACATTACTTATTATTACTAGAGCTATAGTTGATAATAAGTAAGCAGTTAAACTTTCACCTGTTCCAGATCGCGAACCCCAAAATGACTTTACGCGCGTCGTGAGCCGCGATCGCGAGCGCGATGGGGGCGGCGGCGCGGGCGCGGCGGGCGGCGCGCGCGCCCCGCTGAGCGGCATGAGCAGCCCGGGCGGCTCGCCCGCCGACGAGGTCGACGGCTCGCGGCTGCTCGGCGAGATCGTACGCACCCTCGAGGCGAGGCACCCTGCCGCCCTTGGGGGCGCTCTCCGCCCGCCACCGCCACCGCCGCAGCCGCCGCCCGCGCCCGCGCCCGCGCCTGCGTCACCGCCCGCTCCTGCGCCTCCGCAACCCGCCCGCGTCACACCCTTCACGCGCGAGTCGGCGCGGAGAGCGGGCGGACGCGGCGCTCAACTCGTGCGCGAGTTCGGTTTTCAGCCGCGCCGGAAGTTAAGTGTAGAAGATGGGGCGAGACTGCCAAGGAAGTACGAGCCTTTTCCGCCCCGTCTGTATGGGCGGCCGCTGGAGGAGATCGACAACTTTATTTACGACGAGGTGAGTGGTATTCCCATGTTATACCGACATTTCGAGGTTACAGTCTGTCAGAAGTACATCTCTGATATATACATACTCGTACATATATACATACATATATATATATATATATATATATATATATATATATATATATATATATATTCGTACATTCTGACATTTTACATCAGATGATACTGAAACCGGCATTCAAAAATGCTGCAAAATGTGACCAAGAAATTGGAAATCAAATGTTATGCCACCAGTTCCCTGACATCACCAATTGATGCACGCTGGCTAGATATCAAACCTTATAATAAAATATATATTACCTATTCACGAACATTCACGCGATATAATTAAACCACATACAAAGATAAAATATAGTATTCAAACCTTACAGAGACTGATATTTAACAATTTATTTACTTCTAGTATGACTTAAAGCGTTTTTCTTAACATTTAAGCCAAAACAAATATATGCAGAAAAAATTGTATCACTAAAATAATTAAGAAAATACTAACCAAATAGCTTTTGTGAATCGTCAATCAACTCCACAATGTCATTACTGAAGTAGTCTAACAAAAACTAGAAAAAAAATTATGTATGTACATCACTTATTACGTCAATCAATGGAAGCGAAAAACATGTTTGTAATCAGTTATATGTAAATAATTAGTCAGTTAAGTGTATGTAAGATATTCGTGCCTACTCAGAAGAGCTTATATGCAATATAACTTCGGACCAACGTGTTACATTCTGGAGTATAAAGAGCCATCAAGTACAGAACTGAGGAATTATTAACGTAATTATTCAGAAATTAACAAAAATCATTAAAAACAACTCCCGTCTGAGTATTAGGTAAGTTTTATGATTGGTGTCCTACCACACCCAGTGACAATAGACATGTTTATCTATATAAAATGAACAAAACATTTGAACCCAAGTATTATTACGAGGGAAATATGCTGAAAGAGCAAGTGAGACAAAGAAAAAAAAAACTCGTGAATGAAAGAGATCTAATGTTGAAGACGAGATAATTCACGTCTTTTGAGGAATACTTTTGAAGTGTTTATCATATCTCTATGTAAGATTCAGCATTTTTGAAAATTCAAATTACATTTTGTAATGTAAAAGTTTTCAAACATTTTTTTAAGTATTTTTTAACATGTGCTTACTTTAGATAGATAACACTCGATTAGAATATAATAACAACTAAAAGTTGAACAAAGGCCTTAGTGATATTTCTACCTTTTCATACGTTTTGATGGTAAAATCTGAAAAATATTAGGAAACTCTCTGCCATCAAACTTAGTTTATGCATGGCGAAGATTTTTACAATATAACTCATATTCTTCATCAATACTGAAAGTTGTGCCCGTCTTGAAATGTCTTGCTAAAAATCTGACCAGCTGCTTTAACGCTACTCTGTTATCAGGTTGTGTCAGAACTGCAGTATCAGGGAGTCCCGTGATGATTTTAACCTCATCTTACCAGCAGCTAGAATATTGAGAGCGAAGTCTCTTGCATTCTACTTTCCCTAGGACTTATCTGACTAGGTTACTTTGCTGTTTATGAGCTATACAGATAAAGTAGCTAATAACCAGTTAACAGCAAGTGATTAATAATTTAATCTTAATTTGAAGCTAGTCGAGTATAGATTTGTTGGTTCTTTTGACAGTCCATGGTGTACGTTCTCCGCCAATAGCATATTTCAAAATCTGTCCTGCGTGTCCACTGCGCGGATTGGCAAAAATCCAGAAAAATAAAGAAACGGGAAGATATAATGTTAGGTATATTATCGAATACTCTGCAGAAACTATGATGTGCGTTCTGGTAAGACAACGAACCTTAGTCCTAGATCAAATTTACGAAGTTACAATTCTCGGTATATGCACAAAAAATAAATGCAATGCCTAATTGGTATGTTGTTCCACCAATAGACGATAGTTGCTGACGAAAAAGACGGTGAGATTTAGAAAAATACACACAATTATAATCAGATATTCTCTTGTACACCCCAGAAAAGATAGCCTGAAAGTATTATACAAAGCTTTAATAATCTATAGAAGTCTTAAACAGGAAAGCAAATCTAAAGTTTTGCTGTTATCCTTCTAAAATATCTACCTCATAACACTTTACAAGCTTACACGTATTCAAAATTCCTAAAGCCCATCTACAGACAAAGGCTTAATGACTGCAGCGGGATTGGAATGTAGTGAAATTTAACACTCCACGCGTTCAGTGCTTCTGTTTTATTACTCTTATAGCACGGAGGACTGACTACTTTGAGGACATTTTCCGGGCGAGCTTGATAATGAATCGTCTGGAAAGTTTGAGTGGAACTGGGGCGTCGAATTTTTAAGTTATGGTAACATCATGTAGAGTTTTCGGCACGGAAGTATTTCTTAATATTACATTTAACATAATTTAGCATACCCTAAAAATTGTTATATCTAACGCAGACAAAGGAAATTGTCGAGCGGAGAGCATTACCTTTTTCTCTAAGGTCAATACCATCGGATGACGTGATTTTTATGTTATACCCTGTATTTACTAACTTTCTGGTGTCTAAATGAATCCAAAACACACCAGTTAAGTCTTTAATTTGTGTCCTCAGTGGATAACCTAAATTAGATTCAGAAATGTATAAGGTGACTATATTCATTATATTTTTATATTTTCCACCGTCTGAAAAAGTATACATATTATCGCTAAAGATACGATGTAAAACTTTGTATATTTTTATAAAGTATTATCGAAGAGGTACTATATATATACACGTTTAAATCAAGTAGAAAAAAATATGGCAAACTTACGTGTGTGGAAGTATCACTATAAAGTTTTTAATTTTATATGTCTCCAAAATTTAAGGTCAGTTTTATTTTAGCTGCGTATACTGAAAATTTTCTTTCTTGCGGTTACGAAGTAGATTTTTCACTTGTTATTTCCAAAATTTAATACTTAAAAAAAAATTCTTTATTGTAATCGATTAAACAAACGTTATGTAATGTATTAGTCTGACTTTTAAGAAATTTCTCGGTATTAAGATATTTAATATATTATTTTTTTGCTTAGAGCATAAACTTAACTTAAGTTTACGAAATCACTGAGAACTCTACGGTCAATACTTTTTTGGGACATTTAGGTTAACATACATAGACTTACTTTCTGTACATTTACTTAATTTGTCTCAATCTTACAATTTACTTTAAAGTATTACCGTAATTACAATCTAACCATAATTATAATCTAGCGTCTTTTAAAAGCTAAGGGCTTTTTTAGCTTGCAGTAAGGCTTTTAAAGTTCGTGACTCGCTGCCGTCTAATCGACTCGAAATGTTTTCAACATTGGTATTTAATGTCACTGTGCATCGTTTTATTGCTCTGGGCAGGAAGTGTTTACCGCACAAAACATTCAATGACACTTGTCCTCGACACTGATTTACAATGTTTGACGTCATTTCTTTCTACAGTGGTTCTAAAACAATTGAAAGTCTCATAGCAAACCGCCTTAAATTTTAAGGTGTTAATGACTTAACAGAGATCGTATCAGATTGTATTTATACAATTTGGTGGAAGTAACTGTTGAAAGTGTAGATTTATAGGTCGTAAAGTTTTTGAATCGGGGCTTTCATGTCCATCGTGTTTGTTTGGACTCGTATTCGATTTGAGTTAAATACAATGTAATTGATACATTGACATTTCGCTACAGCTGAGAATAATTGTCTTACCTTTTGGAAATAGTTTTCCATCTATTTATAAATATTTACGTAGTAAAACACTTTTATAATGTACTTCGTAGCTTCAAACATTTTTTGCAGCATTTTATTATGTTGAAAACAATATGTTATATCACCATATGTTTTAAACACAATACTGAGAGAATTAAAAAAAGTATAGGCAGTCATGGGGCCTCCGACAGGTGTGAAAACTTAAAACTACGAAATAACAGTGGTTTTATAACATTCCATAGAATTTTTCATTTCAAAATTCGCGACAAAAATATTATCAAACAACTAGAAATCTGGTTTACCACGCTAGTAAGCTAACTCCTACGCTACTATGAAATACTCTATGCGTAATGTATTGCAGAAGTCAAATATTAAAAAAAAAAATAATAGCAAATTTTTAAAACCAAATATTGACACGAATATTAAAAATATTATAAAATAAATGTTTTGTTTTTGTTATTCATTTTTCTATATACAAATATACTCACTGTTGTACTGCACAGTGATCCTACAATTAAACAATTAAAATAACGATCAAACTAAAACACAATTTAAACCATGCACAGTATGCACATATTGAACTTTCCACGTAGTCAATTTAACTTTACTTGTATAGATATACACAGCACTAATATTGCACAACACGTCACATTTATAGCCACAGATATACTGCTATAATAGCTGTCGGTGACGCGAACCCGAGAGATTTTAACCATCCAAAAAGCGTCCAAAGCGCACATCACTCAGTCGAATATATATAAACAAGTTGGTGGATATATACGAGGGGGTGTTTTTAAGTTCGCGGAATGGAGGATAAGGAGTGAGAATAAAAATACAAAATTAGTTTTCTTCTTGAATATATTCACCTGCTACCCTAATACATTTTTCAGATCTTTCAATTAACTTATGTATACCTTCATAAAAAAATGTTTCGTCTTTGCCCGACAAATACGGGGGCCTTTTTAAGTTCGCGGAATAGAAAGGTAGGCCATTAGTAAAGGTGATTAACGGAATGATAGCTAGTTACATAACTCATGATTAGTATAAATACCAAGTTTTATCATAATCGGATCATTAGTCTTTGAACTATCGTGGAACAAACATCTCAATCTGGAAGAAAGTCTGAACTATGGAAAAAATCGAATACCGCGTCATTGTAATGTTACATATATACTGAAAGAGATGACATCCATTTACGGGGATTCTTACCCGGGTAAAACCATGGTTTACAAGTGGCATACTCTCTTTAAACAGGGTAGAGACTCACTTGAAGACGACCCACGCGCCGTAAATCGAAATCCGATCCGATCGTAATGACTACTCCGGAAATTATTGAAAAAGTCGTCTTCGAAAAGTATTAGAAGATGACAGACTAAAAAAGAAATAGCTTGCAAAGACGGTTGGAGTATCGAATACAATACTTTTTAAAATTCTCCATGATCATCTTGGCATGACAAAGGTCAGCGCAAGGTGGGTGCCAAGGATGCTCACACCGCCTCAAAAACAAGGGCGCATGGAGTGTTCTAGCGCGTTTTAGGACCTCTGTAGTGAAGACAAGGATGGGCTATTGAGTCGAATTGTTACTGGAGACAGAACTTAGGTTCATCATTATAAACCTGAGTTCAAACAAGACTCAATGCAGTGGCACAAAAAAGGCACACCACCACCCAAGAAGTTAAAGGTGTCACAGTCGGCTGGAAAAATCATCACGCATCACGACAGTCTTTTGGGATTCAGAAGGGATCCTGTTGACAGATTATAAAGATAAAGGTGTTTCCATAACCGGAGTATACTATGCGTCAATTCTAGAGAGGTTGAAAGAAGCAATCAGAGAAAAAAGAAGGGGAAAATTGACCAAAGGTCCTGCTTTTGCACGACAACGCTCCCGTTCACGCAAGCCGCGTTGCACTGGCCGCCCTGCACAAGGTGGGCTTCAATAGTTTGGAATACCCACTCTACAGTCCTGACCTGGCTCCCAGTGATTAATATTTGTTCCCAAACTTTAAAAAAGGACTTCGCGGAAAGAAGTTTTCAAGCGATGAAAAAGTGAAAGACGTAGTTTCAGCTTATTTTTCGGGCAAAGACGAAACATTTTTTTATGAAGGCGTACATAAGCTAATTGATATTGATGCGAGAATTGGATTCTATATTACATCAAGTTATTTTACGTTAGAAGTACCAATTATACAACTAAAATTAAATAAAAATATCGTATATTAAATAATTGATAACAATAAAAATTTTAATAATAGAATTGTAATAAATAAAAACCTGTAAAGTATGAGTAGAATCCGAACTACCAGATTTTTCACTTATCATACTCAAAATTTAATATTTTTAAAGAAAATTGTTGTTGTTGTAATGGACTAAGCAAACGTTGTGTAATATATAAATCTGACTTTTAAGAAATTCTTTTTTATTGAGATATATATTACATTAGTTATTTTGTTTTGCTTAAAGCGTAAACTTAATTTAAGTTTACGAAAGCACTGAGAAATCCATGGTCAATACTTTTTGAAACATTTTCATAACATATATAAATATATCACCTACCATATATTTCACAAGCGTAAACACACGGTGTATATTCCCAAAATGATAACAGCTAGTATAATTGTTATATTTTTCTTACAATATTTGCGTAAGCTTGGAACTCTATTTTTTTCGTAATTTTAGATTCAGTATTCTCGGAGATGTGAGTTGGGGCATATTTTTCAATATATTTCTGAATAATATGCCGAAAATATATAATAATATATAAAATGATGATCAAATCTATTTATGAGATCTTTATTATTAGCTCCTTCTACAATATTTGGAATTGAACATTTTTCTGGAGTTGTTTATATCACAGAGCTTATGGTTTGTTTTTTCCAGTTGAACTAGTTGTAGACTCCATCTCGGAAAATCTCTATTTGTATCGTAATATTAGATATGATATTTCATTGCTCTGTAAACCAAAAATACATTATTATCTTCCCTCGTCAGCTTGTTACTACTTAGCACAATACAGTCTGCTAATGGCTTCCAAGCCTTACATATATTACAATTGTCTCAGCAGAGGTGCTCTTTACTGCTTTATCTCTGTACAGCAGGTATTACAATACAAAACGTCCATAGAAGCTCACCGAAAATGTTCTAAAGCAATTATTATATACACGAGCATCTAACTAGAGAACATTTGGTGTTGTATTATTATAGCTTTGAAGCATTTATTATACATAAGAGTATTCAAGAAGACTATATTACGTACTATTAAACATGTTAAAAATTACCACATCATAATCTGACAAAATCATTTTTGGAATATTTTGGCAGTTAATTAAAATACTCGTAATCTGTCCGTTGTTATTATTCGAAGTTGAAAATGTGTTTAAAAATATATTGTAAAATTTTTAGGAAAACTTTTAATTTTCAAACTATCTGTTTCTAAGTAATTTTTTTTATATTGATATGAGAAAGGTTAAGCAGTTATTATATAATGCTTCATTGACGTGAAACCATCGTAACGTCATTAGTGGGTTGATTTATAGGTTTATATAGTTATATAATGCTCTGTTTATAATATTTATGGAAATTAATGTAGACATTTGAATTGTAATTAACATGTAGCATTGTTCATTATTAACATTGTTTTAAAATATTTTTAACTATTACTTCTTGAGTAATGTTAGTACACAAAGTATTTGTTACAAATAACGTTTGTGTTTAATTTCAAAGCGTAGGATATAATAAAAATCACAATCTTTAATTTAGAACGAATATATAGATATAACTACGAACGTATATACTATTCAAACAAATATTTTCGTGCATCATAATAAAAATAACAAGAAGAGAAATTAAACACAATAAGGTAGTTTAACTTAAAGCACATTATTTTTGTACACATTTTTTGTCAACATGCGCAAACAGTAATATAATTTTGAATATCAGTTTAAAAAATACTTTTTCAGATTACAAAAATGCAAACAGCGTCATCTGCAGTCTATAGTGCGAATATCAACATTAATTTCAATAAATGCCATGAAATTTATTATTTAAATACTATGTAAATCGAAGGTTAGATGGCGCTAGGATAGTGTTAGACCTCGATGAAAGGCTTTTAAATAACTTCTTGGCATTTCACCAAAATAATTTTTACTACAAGTCCCTATAGAAAAGACGGAAAATATCAATATATTAAGCATTTTTAAATTTTAAAGAAGCCAACGATGTATAACTTACAAGAAAGATGGGATGAAAAAGATAGGAATTCGGGAAAAACAAATGTGAAAATTCTGTATATGGGCAAAGGTATGTTGAGAAAATAGCAAGACTTAAATGTAAGCAACAAACAGATTATTATACATTGGGAAGAAAAATGCAACAATCGAATGATAATCAAAAAATAAAAATGATCCAATGTAATATTGGACAAAATAATATTTAATCAACAATGCGTTTAGACAAAAAAGTTTATGTATAAAATCAGTGCTTCAAATTCGTGAGCTTTTATACAGTTATACAGATAAAAGTTTCCAAACAGCGAATAGGACTTGAGGCTTTTACTCCGCATAGTATCGGATCTTCTTGACTTGAAACTGTTAATGTAACTCGGTGTTAAGATAACTGCGAAGTTGATTTGAGACTTGGGTAGTTTAGGTAGAGATTTGGCGTTACACAAGTAATCCGTTAAGTAGAAAGTTCATCTTGCGGTAAAGTATATTCTCTTGAAGTGATTTGATTAAATAATAATTTAATCTATCGTGAGAGTGGTTTAATTTATTCTCGTATTCAACCGATATTTAATGGTATTCTAATTCTTTATCACAAAACAATAAAGTTTCAGCCTGTTTCTTATTAAGACTCCATAATATTTAAAGTTTTACACTAAGCAATTTCGTATGTCTTGTGAAAACCGATACTTAAAGAAAGTTATTTCAATTAATTTTTCCAAAATTTAATTAAAGCGGACATCGAAAAGAAACTTATAAATTTGCCATAATCGTTCGTCAGTTAGTTCGCCTATCTCTCTATCATAGCCTCATAGTTCCTACAATTTAAATGAAATGAATGAAATCGTACATATAAAAGATTCATATGGCTCTATTAAAACGTAAAAAAGTATAGTTTAAAAAACTAAAAATATGCTTTACTTACAGAAACGATTAAACCTCCGTTGGTTTACTATTAGCCATTAAGGAATTCCTATGATTACCTCTCTCCTCCATCATCAGACCGTCCTGGTATATTATGTTACAAAAGGACTCATTGGGACAAGTCAAATGAGCCCAATTCGATGAATTTACTGTTAGCCATTGAGAAGTCCCCATGATCACCTCCTACTCCATAATCGAAATCCTCTCATTTATCATATGTGATCAAAAAATTCACTAAGATAAATGAAATGAGTCCAAACTCGATAAATCCTATAATTATCCCGTTTCCAATACGTAACCAAACAACTCATTGAGATGAATCACACGAATCCACACTCGGTGGATTTACTTTGAACCATTGAGAATTTCCCCGACCACCTCCCATCTCCATCACCAGACGCTCCCGTAACCGTAAGATCAGACTCTACGTAACCAAAATGCCAACTGAGACAAAATACGTGAGCACAAACTCCATAATCGAAACCTTCTCACTTACCATACATGCTCGAAGGATTCATTAATACAAGTTAAACGAGTCCAAACTAGTTGGGTTATCAAATTTCCCCGTTTACCAAATCAAAGAACTTATTGGGATAAATCAAATTTGATCAAACTCTATGGAGTTACTTTTGACTATTGTGTCGTTCTCATGATATGTCCATCATCAGACTCTCCCGGTTATAATATGTAACCAAAATTCCAATTATGATAAATCATGTGAGCATACACTCTATAAACGAAATCCTCTCGGTTACCATATGTAATGAAAGGGTTCATTAATATAAATCAAACTATTCAAAACTCGATAGGTCACCAAAATACTCATCGAGACAAATAAAAGATGATCAAACTTCATGGATTTACTTTTGACCATTGTGAAATTACCATGACAACGTCTCTTCTTCATCAACAAATTCTTTTGGTTACAGTACGTAACCTAAGTATCGATTGTGATAAATCGGGTGAGCATAAACTCGGTAGTTTACCGTGAGTCATTAATAAGTATCTATGACTACCTCCCTACTTATCAGTGATATATTATTAATCCATATTATTCTATTGACATCATAATTGAATAAATTTAAAAGGTTTCAAATCGATGTGACATTTAAAAATAGGTGAAAATCGATTTGTTTACACACTTAGAAGTAAAGCAAAGACAAAACATTTGAATATTTGTGTAAAGTGCTAACGAAATATATTTTTTTACGCATCCATCCAATTTTGCTGGATAGATATTTTAAAATAAATTTTACGTTCTATTTAAAGTTTCTTTTCTTAACTTTTAGGCCCTGCTGAAGAAATATGAAACTTCAAAATTACTCATAATGTACTCCACCGACCCGCTCCGATTTTTCTATCATAAATTTGAAAAATCGGAGAAGATGCTAGTGGCATCGAATACAAGTTTTTATTAAGATTATCTTGCAACAATATATTTAAGAAATATACACTATTTTCGTCGTATCGCCCGGCCTATGCGTTTGATTGGATTTTCTAGTTAGTTTAAATTAATTTGTAAACTAAATTATTTAAAGCGCTTCTCGAAAGCCAAAAGAAAAATTAATTGATACTAGTTAACTTGACCTAAATATTTTTCCTTTGTACCTGATATATACTCACATATTGAATATATTAGCTGTTAATTTTGTAGAAATTCATTATTCACAATTAAATGAAACTACGTGATGTATTATTATTTATACTTTATTTCAGTAGTTAGATTAATCTTTGCTAATAGCCCACCTGAAGATGTTGTAATACAACAAAACCTAGGTCGTGGTAAAGAACTTAAAGAAAGTAGAAATAATACTACATCACGTACTGTCATTTAATTGTGCTCCCATATTATAAAGGTTATTGTGATACACCAAGTAAAAGTTTGTTTAAATAAAATATTATTAACAGTACGCCTATCAGAAATAAAATTGTTTAAATGTAATTTACGAATTGTTATAACTCCCTTTTTATTTATCTGGTTCTCCAATTAATTCGATGTTATGTTTACAACCATTTAGCTACACGGTGACATAAATTCCATTTTTGCTAATATATAGTGCTATATTATCAGTTCAAAATATCAGTTTGGAATTTCCTGTATTTCCAACTAGAGTATTAGGATGTCTCAATAATTACACTCGATACATGATTTTTAACTTTTTGTTGTATAATTCATGATATTTTACATTTAATGGATGTTTAAATACAAATCCAATATTTCAATGTGTTTACATTAATGCTCTTAAATTAGACACAACTAATCGCTTTAGTTTAAATCCTACGCGGCCCGACTGATTCTTTCTCCCCCCATTCCTCTGCGTCTCCTGTGAGCTATACCAACCATCACCGCTGGCTCTACACCTTGCGTTCTCAGTACTCAGACAGCAGTATGAAATTCCCAGTTAATGCAAATATTCCCATCGATAGCTACAGAATCTTCGCTGAAACAATAATGACTTAGCCGAGTGGATACAAGACCTTTACCTTAAGACCAGCCAGATAATCATTAGATCTTAATCTCCGGAGCTACTTGCAACATCTCTACACAGTTCCGTTATCTACTTTTATGACTTTGTCTTTTATCTTTATATCCATTTGTTTTTAAAAGTTGATAATTATTAAATATTTATTAACTTAAACATTTATTATATGACGTTATAAAACGTACTTAGTGGTTATAAAATATTATATTGTTGATTATTAAAGTAAATAAACTATATGGTGTCTTTACCAAGTCGGTTGAGTAGAATTAGTATTTAAAAAGGTCATCTTGCTCGGGTAACCATAATCAGCGTGTTTCTGTAGTCCATCTCTATCCACCATCCGTGTGGCGAATTTTGTTTAATTTCTATGTAATTTAAAGTATTATAGTTTATATTTTCTATGTAACTTAAAGTATTAAAAAGCGGATAAATAAAAAATAACACACTCCATATTTTTAACTGAGGAAATGAATTAAAACCCTTCAGTTAGTCATACACTTAAGACATTTTTATCATAATTTTTTGATCTTAGTTATCAATATTTTTCATTTCCTGGAATAATTTTTAGGACGCCGTAGCGCAACAGGAAAATCGTATAATTACATCGTGTTCAGCGGTTTATTTATTATAGACTTTTAGTTTCTATAGTTTTAGAGCTGTGTCCTTGAAATTTTGCAACCAATACTTCATTATGAAAACATAAATTTGTATGTAGCAAATTTTTAAAATGAAATTATCTTTAATGATAATTATAAAGAGATAATTTATTTGCGGATAAAAATAATATTTGGAGAAAAGCAGAAACAATAAGGGAAAAATTAATTATCTTATCTAAAATAGAATTATATTAATTTCTCAAAAACTGTGAAGCCTAGGGTAATCATTATATTTTTCCTGTAACTTTCTAGATTTATTATATTAACCTTGTTTTTTCATCAGTTTTGGCCCAGTGGTTTAGGAAATAAGAGAGGAGGGGAGGATTGAATATAGTATAATTTTTTCCCCATTTTACTTAAGGTTTCTGATGGCACGCTACTTAAAACGAAAATTTTGGTTGTTGTGTTAAAACTAAAACATTTTTTTCGCGTCATCTCGTCAATATCGTTTTTTCTTTTGAGGTACAGAACCTTAAAAATCCGAAAAAATTATGTTTAAAATGTCTATATTTTTCATAATTAGAAATTTCAATTAAAATTACTTTCTCAATACGCGGTTCGCCGATTTTTAAAAAAATATTCGTTGAAATTTATAACGTTCTATCCCTTTTTTCATCACAATCGTACATCAAACGATTCAACAGTATTTATTTCAAGTCACTATCAAGTATATTTTCAAATAGTCATTCGAGCCGAACATGATACTGTGACACAATTTTCCGCCTCGACACGTCTGTTGCATATGGAGTCGACCACGCGAATGAACTAAACGGCATGCTACCTCACTGAACTACTCTCCCCCTCCCATCATCTCCCGCGGTCACTAAATACCTCCGATCCATTCGTGAAACAAAATCACTCGTAGAGGTTGGGAGTAATTCGGCGAGAATATGCAGGATAATATATAAAATATATAAACTGTAATCTTTCTGAAAGTGGGTTTTCTAATATAATATTTTTAAAATCATTTTTTTAATATCGAACGTGTGGTCCTGGGAATAGCGCGTACGAGCAAATAAACAAAGTTTTCTGTTATAAAATATATATTAGCACATTTTGAATGTAAATCGCATCCCATCGTTTCATTATATTGTTTTTTACGTTTTCAAACACTTTTTCTTCATGACGCATAATCTCATAAACTAGTTTTTTAAACGTTATACATACATGTGTGGGATTAGTTAGGAAGCGATATTCATTGAGAAAATAAAATTAACACCCCAAATATAAAGAAATTCCTCTGACCAAATAAAATAAAGTTTAATTCAATATTTTCACTTATCCAAAATGTAGGCCTCCCATATCCCATTCGCCTTCTCTGCGTTCGTGATTGTTCTTACTATTTAATATCTCAGTATCGATCACTATACTCCATTACAGCGTGGCCACGGCACACGGTCGATTCGAGGCGCGATAAAAACTTACAAGATTCGTATTTTTATGCACCGGTGCGTGAGCCGTCACATTAATGACTGCTTGCCAGCGACCGAAGTGGGGCAGCCTTGGGGTCGCGTTCCGTAGGGCGAGCATAGCTTGACCCCTTCTAGGGTCTTCGTACCCTTGGAAGCTGCAAAACCCGGTTTTTCAGCCAAACAGTTTGATAAATGGAAATAAAAGAAAAATATCATCAGAAAATTCAAAAAGTAAATACTGGATCAAAAGGTATTAATTGATTGCTGACTTTAACAAAAGGTATTAATTGATTGCTGACTTTAACAAAAGGTATTAATTGATTGCTGACTTTAACATCTTTACACAGTACTATGTAAAATTTCATTTATAAGCCTTCATTATTTTTAAATTAATAAGCGCTTTCAAACACTGAGTCTGCTGTTGGATTTAACGTCCCAAATAAAATAATCCTTTTATTACCGTCCAATATTTCTGCTTTATGAGGAAAATATAATTTAGTAACTATGCATCATGATCCATAGGTTATTTATCAGTCAGTATGAATTGTTTACCAGATAAATAAATCGAAAAAATTTTGGCCGTTTACTCTTGAATCATATAACGTACAAAACAGCTGATATCAGTAATGAGCGATTTTGCTTGCGTACATTTGTCGTCTTGTTCTATCGTATTCATCTATCTCTCTCGATTATCAGCTAATTACCTATTTTTCGTCCTACTTTCGATAGATTCGTTACATTCGCACGTTACAATTAAACAGTGCATGGAAATGTTGCATGAAATTTTACTTAAAAAGTTATTCTCATAGCGCTCAAAGAAGTTTCACTTCAATAAATTTCTTTTCTTCAAAGAGTTTAAAAAAGTCTTGAAAATTTCTTCTCCGTTTATAATATGAAAATGAGATTTTTATAAACTCCACTTTTCCTAATTTTTAATTGTGGATTATTTTTCTCAAACTTCATTGATTGGAAATAGTGTAGACCCAAGGTTAGCTTGATTTACAACGTCTTGTTTCTTAAAGCGTAACTTCTTTTAACGTTTAGTGTAAGTTTGTACGTTTAGAAATGGAATGGTAACAAAAAGTGTAACACATCGGTGGCAAGAAGAGAGTCGCAAGGTGTTTTCCACTCCGCTGCCAATAACTATAAGAAAATAGCAAGACGCCAGAACATAAGCCTGACTTGTTTCAGTTTTCGTTATGTTCTCAATCAAAGTGTATATTCATTTTTACATATTAATAATATTGAGACCATTAACGTAAAAGATTTCCTTAGTATCAATGATTTTCCTAGACTCTTCGGAATACTAACCTCTATATATTTTGATGAAATGGTACTTTAATTTACTTTTTTGTTGAAGGTATCCTGAATTTCAAGGATAGGAAGAAAATAGAAACGAATGGCTTAAGGTCTTTATAAAAAAATGTCAAATTTAGATTTTGAACAGAAATATTTAATATTTTTTTTTTATTTTCAGATTAGTAGAATCGATTTCCATCTAGTCTGAATTTATGTATGATTACTGGAATTCCTACACTTATTCATTAGCTGAAAAACAAAAAAAAGAGAAGGGGTATGAAACTACTGTATGTGTTGGAAAAGCGTATAAACTAAATTTATTTATTTTACTATGGTAATACTATGGTAATATACCTAGGCCGTGGTAAAGAAATTAAAGAAAGTAGAAATAATACTATATCACGTAGTTTCATTTAATTGTGAATAATGGATTTCTACAAAATTAACGCCAAATATAATTCAATATTTAAAATAAAAGTAAAAACGTAATTTCTCCCGAAACCTTTTTATCGATTTTTTCAGTAATAATACTGTAAGCTCGTTCATCTATAAAAATGGGTTATATTCATGCAATCTAAATTTGCACTTTTTCTTGATGACTTATGTTAACTTTTATCATAAGCGACAGCAACTGGGTACTGGAAAAAAGGCTGTTTCTGCATCAATATGAGACCACCAAACTCTTCGGATTTACCGTCGGCTATCATTTGTGTCGACATGTCTATAATTATAAATCCGATGACAATTTTAATAATGCAGACCAACTTTAGCTTGAACTTATACTTTTTTAACCAAATCCCCAACGAACTCTACGAAGAAGAAATTATATTTCTACATATGCGCTGGCGACAAGTGACAGAAATGACACCCAAATGAAAATTTATTTGATTGCGGACCAAAAATAAAATAACTCTGTGTAATGAGATGGATGTATAATTATTAGTTGCTTATCTAATACATCTGATCAAGGTATAGTTCACTGCCACAGGATCATAAGAATTAGTCATCATAAAGAAGCGCATACTTCGAGGAAGATCATTTGAGTTGATTGCAGCGTATTGATATGTACTATACATCATCACGTTACGATTCACAAGGACAGAGTGGTGATAAAAAAGATACAGAAGGCGGGATATTCTGATTAAACGATGCGAAGTGGAGAGAGAATGGTTTACTAATTGATTGATAACCCTGAATATTCTGCCGACGCACTTCCGATCCCGACGACTGATATCGTTTGGCGAAGAAGATATTTAGTAATTGGGAGGGTAAGTGACTACTGTGGTGCAGCAAAATTAAGATATTTCTACGCGACTGAAAACGCAGGATACAACTCATCATTAATATAGATTCGTTAAATAAATAAATAAAATGGTGAAGTTAAACACCAAACACTCTCCTAGGGTTTTTACCTTATTTGTTTTTATTTACAATGAACCTAAAAGATTTTATAATTCCTGTAAAGACGAAGTATATTGGTGCAAAATACACGTGCAAACAAAGGCTTTTAACTGTACTTAGAAACTGAATTTCCTTAATACCCTTTGAAGTATCTGACCCGATTTCCAGAGAACAACTTAATTTTATACAAGGTTATTTACAATAGTTCAAAAGATGCAAAAGTTCACTTTAAAGATTTTGTAATATTCTTTTCCGTGCATTAGTTGTAAAATCTCACAGGGCTTTTCGGCCTTTATTTTTGTGTAAGGTTTGAAAGAAAATCAGATTGAATTTTAATTATATATATCTGGGGTTTGAACATAGTATCTATATTAAGAAAGCAGAGAAATATGTTAACAATGGGGTTAATGCTAAGTGAAAAGTATTAACATAACATAAACGCATTGAAACGAAAATTTTCAGGAGCCAAAGTATTTTCTTTAAAACACTCAATTCGGGTATTAAGCCACAAGTTCAATTTAGCAAAAGTATTTATTAAGTGTTTTCCTTTCTTTATTTAAAATAAAAACAACTCATACTTAACCTTGTTTTGGATAATTTACCCATATAAAGAGAAATGTCCTAACTGATTCGTAAACTACAAAAGAATTGTTTTAAATTCAAACAATATCATATCCATAACAATTATCTTTTTGCAATTAATAATTTGTTACAATTTATATGAATTATTAAAATATTTTTCACGAAAAGACTAGAGTTAACAAACACTTAAATTTGAAAAATTCAATATAAAAAAACATTTTTTGCTATTTCCGATTGTTTTCACATAACTTTTTTTTATTTTTAATTATTGAATCGAACAATTTTTCTTGTATTAATAGTTTACGTGATCGATGTTGTGGGAAATAATTGTTTTATGTACAAAAAACAATTATTAGAGTTTATGAATTCAAACTCTACATGGAAGTGAGGATGGACTCAATAATCCGAACATTTATAAATCTTTATAGTTAGTTATATATCCCAACAGTTACAAAATGCTCCATAAAGTTTGAGTACAAATGGAAAAAAAACTGAACAGACATACGGTTGAGTGTTACATACTAAGCACTATTATTAAATTTATTTCGTCCGCATAGCTACAAGCCAACTTTGTTTCAAATCGCCTTTATTAACCGTGTGCTCGTTTAGCCGTCCGAGGATGTATTAATTTTCGGTGGATCGGCCGTTAATTTCAAATTGAAATTATGGTTCATGTATCAACGCTATTTACTTTATGTATTCTCCATAAAATAGAGGCCATGCGCAAATTGAGGTGTGACAATGGGTTATGGTAGTTAGCGTATCAGTTAAAAAAAATCGTTTATTTTAATTCAGATTTCTTTGAAAACCATAGTATTAAAAGTTTGTTTCTAGGTTATTTTCATTATGTTTTTATTATTATTATTTTAATTATTAGATTAACTAACAATAACTTCCAATGACTTGACTGGTATAAATTAAATATATATAAAACAAATATTTAAAATCAAACACCTGAGTAAGGAAGAAATGTAATGTAAATGAAAAGAAGGAAACAAGTATTGTTTGATGTGCCATAAAGGACCGAACACGTTGTGTATACACTATGCGTCAAAATCAAAGGATCGATGTAAATTTTCAAAAGTTTGGGTTTATTTTTAACTTGGCGAAAAATTATTCTATTTAAATTAAAAAAATCTTTAAGTTTTAAGTTTTAGTTATGAGTCGTTAAATTGCAAAATGAGCTTTTTTACCTGACAGCGAATGGATATGTTAAAAACGCTCGTGAAAAGATTTGTATAAAAATAAATTAAAGGAAATCGTTTGCACTTAAAGACGCAATTAAAGGATTTTATAAACAAATTTATCACTCAGTAGATTTTAAAGTTGAAAAAAAACACCAATGGTTTTTTGCTTTTATTATTCCTTGCTTTCTTTGCTTTTATTATCTGTAACTCTATTAAAGTTACTGATAAAATATATTAAAAATTACAATACTTTTGCTTTAAAACAAACAAAAACTTCTTTTAATGTAAATCGTATAGAACATTTTTCAAAAATTTCTATGATACTTTTATTTTGGCAAGTAGTTTATAAAAAAAAATTATTTTAAAATTAAAAAATTACTTTAAAAGTAAATAAAACCGTCACCACGGGTTCTTACACTAAAATTAGGTTTTATCAAGTGACATCGAACTCATAACGATGGCTTTATAAATTAGTAAAGTTATTATTTAATTGTAAGCACAATCAGTGTAGCGGTCATTGTAAACATAGTCATTACAGCACTCATTATAAGCCCAGTCACTACAATACTCATTGTAAATACAGTCAGTACAGCATTCATTATATGCACTCAGTACAGCATTCATTATATGCACAGACAATGTAGCACTCATTGTAAGCACAGTCCATGCAGCACTCATTGTAAACACAGTAAGTACAGCATTAATTTTGAGCACAGTCAGTGCAGGCAGCACAGTCAGAACAAGAGTCTGCAACGTAAAAGTACTGTTTTTTTAGTTGCATATTACTTGAGGTTAATTGTAAATAATTAGAGCCTTCAGTAAATTTTTAGTCTCCGGTTTCGTCCGCTTGAATTTTTGTGCTATCTGAGGCTAGTTTTTGATTTGTTGCTGTCGCAATGAGATTGCATGGTGTTCAGCAAAAATACCTAAATTTTAAACTCATGAAATACTCTAATAACTGATTTGATGAACATGTTGCGCCGTACAATGCAATATGTTGTTGTTATTGAAAAAGAAACATCAAGGTACATGCTGCAGGAATTATTCCATTAATGGAATTAAAATGTAATATATATATATATATATATATATATATATATATATATATATATATATATATATATATATTCTAATTCAATTTCAATCTTGAACTATCTTTCTAGCAACTTTTACCAAAATCTATCTACGGGTTTAAGCGTAATTGAGTATCAAACATACAAACACATTAGTCATGTTATTAGAGCATCACCCACGATTTTGCTCCCATGAAATAAATCTTTTCACTGATAAATCTATACGTCACTCCGCTACGCGAGCTATAAAATAAACAAAAAATAAAAATCTGCACATTTATAATATTAAAAGCGGCCTAAATAATAATATTAAGAAACTCCTAGCTTTTTTAAAGACATTTATTTCCAAAATTGTAAATATTTACCCATCAACTTTCGGACTTATAATATTAGTGAGGACTTTGATAATTGTTTTTGTACAAAATATTATTTTATTCTACCCTTTAATATCGAGGTTAGCTTACACCTCACTATCAAGTTCTGAAAAGAGCTGTTTGGTCCAATACGGGGTGGTCTTTCCCTCGACACTACTTAAAAGATCTCCATCGAGGTTATTCTTCTGAAACCCCTAGCACTTCTATTTACTAGCTTTTTTTTAATCCCCCACTCCTAAAATATGCAGTGTTTTTGAGTGTTAGTTATTGAAATATGTGCGGATGAATATGGTTCATTAGTTTGCCATGTTACTAGTATCCAAAAAACTAATTTCTGCGAAAAACGGTTGTAACAAAAGAACAAACGGACATACGGACACGTTAGTGATCTTACAAGAGTTCAGTTTTTTCTTTTGAGGTAGGGATTCCTAAAAACGTAGGAATTGGTACGCCTTTTTTTGCATAATATTATTTTAACCCTTTCAAGTACAATTTTAAGCCGCTTGTTACGATAATTACAAATAAACCGATCTTTCAGGCACTTTGGGAACATATTTTATTTTAATCTTGTTGGATGGAAGCGTTTTATGATACGAAATGGGATACTATTAGAAACCTTTCAAAGTCGCTGCCCACTTGCGTGGTGTAAGGTGGGTGATTACGGATCTTTGGAGGAGCTCTCAGACAAATCGGGTCGTGGCTTGGGAATAGCCACTATTTGTTTTTTCTGCTGCGCTGGTATTTATCTTTAAAACTACACATGATATTGACTTGAAAACTGACATAGTTATGTTAGTTGTTTATCGAGAATTTATGGTGTTCCGCCATTATTTCTTGTGTCAGCATCATGTATCTAGAGTGTGTCTAGAGCAACATGCCTGCGGCCTCCGTATTTTAACATTTTCAGTCTCAACGATCTTCTCAAGGTTTTCGCAAAATGTTTTCGAGCAGTCTTCGGGAACGGATATACACAAATATGTTTTTAATATCAGCTCCCTCAGAACCGAGAGGTTATTTCTGTTTTCAGCCCATGGCATAATGATAGAAAGATGCTATAATATAAGAAAGATGTTTAACATCTTTCTTCAGCAAGATACAATATTTCAAAGACCGCGGTTGATTTACGATTGGTCGGCTATTTTCAGAATCCAAAATTCAGTACGAAAAGATCGAAGTTGGTATTGTATGCCACTTGATACTTGTAGAGATGTTTCTGTCTTACTATATTTTATTTAAAGGGGTTGAGCTTTTACCAAGACCATCAAATACGATGTCACTTTTTTTCTCATCATATCCACCTTTATTGAAGATGCCAAAACCCAGGTAGGTAAAGTTTTCAAAAACGTAGTCTTGTAAATCGCGTGGACTCCAGTTTCCTGGATCGATTCACTTCCATAAGTGTTGTTCATTAATAGATAGTCCCAAGTCGGCATTTATCGCTCAATTCTTTCAGGTGAGTTAACATTTCCGACTTCTAGCATTTGCTCCGCTAATAATTTACTACCAATCAGAGCTTTTAAATTACAGTAATAGCAAAAATAATAATTCTAGTATATAATGTAATATAAATTTATTCATTTTTAGGGTTCCGTCCATCAAAACGAAAAAAACTGAACCCTTAGGGGGTGTCTTGGTTATCTGTCTATCATTTGTTGCTCGAAGCCCTTTTTCTCGGAAACGACTTGAGTAACGAAGTTAAAATTAAAAAGAACGTATATTGAGACTTATAGCTTTACATTATTTTCAAAATTCAAGTCTTTTGGTTCACGCAACAAAAAGATATGGCTCTTTAAAGCATATTTTTCTTTATGTTTACTATAGTCTTACTTACTGATCATTGAAACCTGTACTTCTGGTTGACACAGAATTATAAATAATTGTTTGCTGTAAGTGTTTTTATATTACAAAATTAGACGTTAAATTCTGTATTCGATTACAGCAAGAAATCGATTATTGGATTAGTAGTATACCGGTTCAGTTTTTTTACTCAAAAAATTTTTAGAATATTATTTTGTAAGAGAAAATGGTTTATAACAGACTATATGAAATAATAAAGCGTTTTATATTACTTAAATTTTTACAGCTTTCCTCGTCTGTCGTAATATTATCATATTTTTTTAATGTAAACTATAATGGTTTAAAAACTTAACTCAGTAACGTACTAGATACACGACGATTACTTTCTATTAAATTGTTATTGTTCATTAACCAAATTATATATCCCACATTTATCTGAATACTATTATCTACAATATAGTAAGTATCCAGATGAATAAAGTACGATGAAACTTTCATATCGTCCGGATAAACCGTTTTTGTGCCAACCCTACAAAGAGTTAACATGTTTAAAATCAAGTTTATGAAAACTAAAATTCAGTCCGTTAATTGTCCCAATTTGTTCAAGAGACCAAGTAGTATTATATCATTTTCTGTAACTGGTTATTACTGATTGTGTTTATTTTCGGCTCGACTTGCTTGCAGATCAAATTAACGTAGGAAGCGAATCATAACATCCACCCTATCGATGAGCGGAGACAAGCCGACTCGAAAAGGTATTCGAATACTATCATGTACTCAAGTACTTTTATAAGTATAATAAGACATTCGGATACTCAGTACTCGAATTATGATCTCGAGTACTCACAGTACTCGAGCTGACATTACCTTTTTTCAATCGAGTACTTGCTTTTGTCCGTCAAGAAAGCGTGTTTGCTCTGACATATATTTATATTCTTATGAATACTCTTGCGAACTAAATAATGTTATATATTATCTTAACTTGATTATTACATAATTATTTCGTTTTTGTTTTTTTATCCTGAATTTTATTACGCTAAGCAGAAAGATGTTGGTTACTAGTTAGTAAATACTCATTGATAATGTATGGGTACTATTATCAATTAATTGAAATTAAGTGCCACACGTACCCATGTACTAATATACACATTAATACTCTATTTCTATTTACTCGAGTACTAGATTTTTTATCTGAGTACTAAATTGCTCGAGCATTAAAATTGTCTCTTTCAACCCTTCACTAATCTCCGTCATCAGAGGGTGGAAGCCTCTGACGTAACACAGTAGATAAGATATTGTAATTTTCAATATTATTCATAACAGTCTCCTCAATATAAAATCCAAAATGCACACAAGTGAAGCTACAAGCATATAACTTAAATTACATAGTAACGTTGTTTATTCATGATTACTATTTTATTGCTTAATAAAGATGTTATTTAATAATTAAATATTTTGTAAAAATAATGTTAAAATAATTAAAATGTTTATCTCAAAAAAAATACGATTCTAATTTCGGTTTCGAATCAATTTCAAAGAGATAGTCTTCTGAAATTATCCTATTCTGAGTGAAAAATATAATCGTTGGCATTACGTATAAAAATATGCGTCATAATCAAAGAATATAATTAAATAAAGTAATATTAACTGTTATTACCAATACTTGATCAAATTATCGACAACCTCATAGTTTTCTGTCGATTAGTTTTCTTTTCAAATTGAAGGAAGTCGCAAATCGGTTTATGTAATATGAAACTAAAAACTTTTCGTAATAAAAACTCTAAGGCCTTTAACTTTTTTCTATTTAAATCTTAATATAGGAAAATTGAAAGATCTTGTTTGTAAGTTTTTAAATAAGAAAGTTAATGTTTCTTTATTTTTTAATTTTTTTCGAATAAAATCTGGAAACAACACTAATAACTAAATAGTAATAAATAATAATTAGAATATAGGCATATAATTCATAGTCTGGATTATACAATTAAAAAAAATAAAAGTGTTAAGTTGAGTAGAATTCGCCGCACTACGCAAGTTCAGCAGACACATAGGCAGATATAAATATTTGAGGATATATATATATATATATATATATATATATAAAACTTAAAGAACTTAAGTTATTTACAAGTATTATGTCATTCCATTCAAACTTGCACGTATATTTTTCTCACTAATATTCTCTAATGTTATTAAAATTGTTATCCCGCGCAGTTAGTGTGGGTGTTGTCTTATTAGGAGTAGGTTTCGAGAAACGGCATTATAGCGCTCCTTGATAATCCTTTTCGTCAGACCATGGATTGTCCACTTCCCTAGCAACTCAAACATGTTCAAATTTTTTGGCAATATTCGATGAACACTTGCTTCTGGGATACGGCCACAGTCAAGTTACTTTTTTCATGTAACTTGTCTTTCACAGCGGCGAAGCGCTCTTTGTGCTCAGATGCCAAGTAGTGAGGCCCTCCTCGACTCTCTTCTGTAGAAATTCTGCCCTTACGAAAAACTTTCACACAAAATTGTACTATCCTTAAAGAACGCGGAACTGCCTAACGATTTTACAAGATCTTTATGAATATCATTTATGGATAATGTAAAAAACTTCTAGAACTATCTTACCTGATATTCTAACATAAATAGTTTTGGAATCCTTCGAAGTCACTTTTGCATATATTCAATAATTTACATATATCCCACACAATATAAGAAATTTAAAAAAAGTTCTCGAGGAAATAACTCCATGTTTTCGAGTAAGTACTCAATGTTTTCAAATTTCTGAATAAGTATTTAATATTTACAACGAAGTACTCAAGATTTTCGATTAAGTAATATTTATTCCTTCAAAAATGTATTAAATTATGACATATATTAAACTCAGTATGCATATCAGTATGTCAAATTTTAGGTTTCTGAGAAAAAAATTACTATAACAGACGAGGAGATGTTCACATCTATTTATTTCATCTGTTGGGCGAACACATGACTGGTCTTTTAAGAATTCCGCTTTTCTTTTTGAGGCACAGGTCACTGAAAAGCAAAATTTAATGCTGAACAAACACAGTCATTGTAATAAAATCCATTAGCAACGAAAAAAATATTTAAAAAAGCTTCGATTCTGTTATTTAACATCAGTTTTTTCTCATATCTGTAGACCATTAATGTACACGTCTATAGTGCGAAATGATTTAGAAGCCAGTTCAATAATTTGTCTCAAACAAATCATTGATCAACGTCTCCAAAAGAGTAATGAAACCCATTAGTAACAGGCACGGGAACCCTAGTAAACAAAATATCTAAAAAATGACTACCTAGTGAACAAAATACCGTATTTACGTTTCTGTGACAAAATTCATCCACATTGAATTAATCCACGTTAGCCCTCAATATTTTAGGCTATGGCGTCTAATTTATGTACCCTGTCAAAGCAAAATGATGTATGCTACTTTTTATTGCGCACTTACTCCATGTAGAAGTTTGTAATTAACTTCCACATCCGCTCAGTTACGGACGTAAATTTCTAAGATTCACGACTTCCGCTTACCGGTTAATTTTGGTTAACGTTCATAATAGACTTGAATAAAAATTCGATTATCGCCAGTTTGACGTTTGCGTTTCCTATACCATTATATGTATAGATAATTCATTAGTTAATTCATGCATTTAAATCATTTATTGTACACAAAATTAATTATTGCGTACGTAAAGTAACCTCTTCCAACTACAGTAACAAGATGGAAAAATTTGTTATGTGAAAAATCGTCGATTATGTGGAAAATTGCAAAAGATCTAGAAAAATACCAAAACTTAAGTGAATTGCAAAATTATCCGTATGCAATAAAAAAAATAAAACAAAAAGAACGATATATTAAAGGTTTACCTATTTATATGAAAAAATATACATTCTTTTATATTACATATTTTACTATTTAACATAAAACATAGCTTTTAATAATCATATTTTAAGAAATTAAAATAAAAAACAAATCTCACAATAATAAAATTTCATCTTATTCAATGTTATGAAAGATTAAGTGAGCCACAATAATGAAAAAAAAGTCGAAGTAATTTTGGGCTTTAATTGAATTTAATGTTCAGTATTCCTTGCTTCAAAGAGAAAACGTATGTAATCAACTCATTTTTCATTTCCAACTATTAATTGCTTTAGTAATTGGAAAATACGTTTTAATATTATTGATATTAAAATGTAACTTCCAACTGCTGAAGTAATTAAGGACTCACAGACATTAGAAATAGAGTACATGGCACGTATATACTTATAAACATTAATCATGGAATAAAAGTGAGTACTTGTGGTAAATTTAAGTTCATTTTCGTGTATTAATTGAATTCCACTTTTGAAGTTCCGTTCCCCAAAACTAAAAGGTATTTTAATCGACTTTTCATCGCCTGTCACTAATTGCTTCAGCAATGTAGGAATATGTTTTCCTATTAACAAAAATTCCGAGTTTGTAGTTATTCTTTTTTATTTATTTTGTGAGTGATATAAATATACTTTGTGGCTTCTACAGGAAGATATATGATATTATATAATCCAGGAATTAAATTGTGTTCCATCTGTAATTTAATCCTTGGCGCATATGTTAATATAAATCCATTTTTAATTGTCAAATGTGTTTAATCGTAAAACTCGGTTTCGGGACGAACAATAGGAAATTATAGTGAAACAAGCAACTTCCAACAATAATTTTAAGTTATATTTATTATCCACCTTTAAAGTAAACTAAACTTTATACACCATTAGAGTAAGATACCTCTTAACAATTGTCAGACCCTGGCCACTTATTATCGAACGACACGTCATTCAAGGCAAATGAGTTCAAAGTCGAACCAACCCTTCATCATTAAGGAGCTACTATCATAATCTGCCGGTTCTATCAATGGAGTCTGGTCAACAATTGTTACTAAAAGGCTCATCAAGATAAATTAAACGAGTAAATTAAAACTACTTTTTACAGTTGAGGAGTACTGTCACAACCTTTCAGTTCCATCATCATACTTCGCCACTACTTGTGACCAAAATAACCTCTTCCGACTCTATCGACCTTTGTTACAATTTATAACCAGTAGATTTATCAAGATAGATTAAATAAGTTCAAACTCGATAAACCTACCTTTTTTAGAGTATGCTCTCGACACTTTCCAGCGTCATTAAGTCGTGACTACCATTTGAGCATATAAAGACATATCAAATGGGATCAAACTTGACATCAGTTTTCTCAAAGGGGCCTTATGCTCTCATCCTTGAATGGTTTCTTAGAATATGTGCAAAGTTAATTATCGAATTGTCACCACATTTACATGGGGAAAAACTCGTCTCAGAGTTACAGCATGAAAATAAAATTACAGTAGAATTGAACACCTTTTTACAGTAGAATCGAATATCTCCTCATTCTTTGAAGGAGGAGGTGTTCAATTCTACTGTAAAAAGAGCTTGAAAAGACTGAATAGAACAGATTGGAGGATAAATGTCATGGAACGAGATGTATAAGGCTTTTATTCGCTAACAACTTATATAATATTTTTAAATAATCGCAAATTAAAAAATAATACTTTTTTGTGATATTATTTTTAGAAATTAAATGTAATATATTACAAAGTTTAATTTAATTTAATTCAAATTTTGTTTAATGGTTTATTATTAGCATGATATTAGGGAAAATGAAAACTAGGAATAAAAATAACACAAGTACGTGATCCCACTTTGCCGATACGTACTCGATCGAGTTTTCATCTAATTTTCAGATTCAAAAATATTTATGGATTCACGAATTATACTATTTAATTATAATCAGATATAGCGGAATAATTTGATTTTGATTCAACAACCGACTAAATTTAATAAGATGGGAGTGGCCCAACGAAGATAACGCAAAGATGATTACATGAGAGTAATAAAGAAATGAAAAGATATTCTAGTCAAAATATAACTATGAACGACTGAATATTTTACTGGCTTTTTTTAAAGATTTTTGTTACTACCGTATTACTCGAAAAATTATTGATATGTAATAATTCAATTATTTATTAAAGTATGTATCACGATGTTGTTTTAAATGCTATATTATGCACTTCCCGCGGCTCTGTGTTTTATTATCAATTAGCGTGCCAACCTCGAGACAACGAAAGTAATTATATCTCGATTAATTTTAGAAGTAATAAAAATTGTTGACTATTATTATAAATTTTTGGAGAGAGAAAACCTGGCTCTAGAAAATGATACCGCTCTTTATTTTTTTATAATCTTTATTATGACGTAAATTTGTTATTAAAGTATGACATGCATCTCTGTTCCTTGGTAGGTACGTACGTACGTATATATGAACATGTGTACGTACGTATATATGTACATGTGTACGTACGTATATATGTACACATAAGGACATGATACAGGTGACAATCTTTTATCGACTTTATTGTTTTTTATTGATTGCATATTAAATTTCATAAAGATTTGTCGATGGTGTGATTTATTTTCTATAAAAATACCATTTTTTTGTGTCCTCCACTCTTCTTCCACTCTTCTCGGACTGAGTATTCTGTGTGGAATATATTGCCCTTTCTCTCGGTTTTTTGCAGTTTTTAACTTTTTGAAGTGAAACTTCTTTGTCTCCAAATATATTTTATGGGAAATGATTTGCAATATCTCGCCAAGCGCGATGCGCTTCGGCTATACTCGGCGGTAGGCCGAAAATAGCCGAACGGTGTGACGCTTTTCGGGTAAACTCGGTGCTAGGCCCAGAATAGCTGAGCCGAGCAACCGAGTTAGTAAATATATTTTTAATTCCCCATATTGTCTAGTGTATCATAGGCGCAGTGGTAAAACACTGGATTAGGCACAAAACGGGACTACAACCTAAATTCGACTCTCGATGTTTTGTATATTTTATTCTTAGATATTTTTTCACAACTTTTTTTATATTATTTATTACTAGAATTCAAATAAAATTCCCACTCTCTCGTGGTCTGAGTGTACTTAGTATATAATGTCTACGTTTATATTAAGGGCATGTATTTTGTCTGTAGACAAACGAATTTATTTTTTATATGCCGTATTTTTTATGTAAATGCGAAACTGTTATGTGTTTCTCGAGCGTATTTACATGCATTATTATATTATTACGATATTATTTGGTGTCAAAGTTGATAAAATACAATCAGTTGAGTATGTACTGCCCTGTTTTGATTTGATCACCTGTCTCCCCGGAATAAATTTAATAATTTTCGTTTCTTTTTAATTTTCGTATTGAAAAGTTCCAACATACACAGTATGGTTATTTTTACTTTGTACTTGTTATTTTTTGTAATTAAAAAAAACGTAGAATGTACACTTTTGGTTTTACTGGCGATTTTCTAATGCAAATGTATTAGTTTTTTAAATTTTGGAAGATATGTAACAGCTTATATATTATTTCTTTTCATAAATTATACGCATTTTTGGAAGCTATTTATTACTCGGTTTATACGAAGCTATAATGACATCAGTTATAAGGCGATGTTTTAACAACATCAGTTATAACGAAGCATTAGCTAATAAATAAATATCTTACAATGACCATTTCTGTTATTTTCAGTGGTATTTTTACTATTTTGTTAATTTGACATATTTGAATTATTATTACATTATGACAATGTACTTTTATTAGCTAATATTTAATATTTTAAATATTTTTATTCTTATTATATGTTTAGTTTCACTGGAAATATAGTTTACATTTCTTGATACTTTTGTATATCATACATGATAATTTGCGCTTACTTTGTATTGATTTTTATTTTTAGTATTAATTGAATTCGGAGTTGTATCTAATTTATATTTTAATTCTTGTCTTTATGGCTTGTTCTTGAGTCATACATTGGTGGAGTAATTAATTATTAAGAAAACTGTTTTTTATTTGTTGTTTTGTATATGATACTGTTTTTATTTTTTGTTTGGTATTTGTTTTAATCATGAATATATTTTTTTAATTATTATAAACAAATTGACATGACTGAGTGTGCTTTATATACCAATATCGAGTAAGACTATGACTATAACTATTAATAAGCAAACAAATAAAAAACTTTCGGGTTTAAAATATTAGTAAGAATCGCCTCATTATCTTTTCTTATTCAATTCTTCCATTCAGCTTTTTGTCTGTAAATTAACTTGAAGGTAAGCGATCAAATAATCTCAAATTTGTTCCTCATCGTAATCAAAATTTCTTCGAGATATGCATTCTTAATTACATCATGTTTTTCAATAATTTTTATTTTAATCGCATTCAACTTAATTTCATCGCACGAAAGTTACAAATGTTCCAGTTCATCAGAGGATGCACCAATTTGTTGGATATAATGTTTTATCAATAGGTCTCCAGTCTTAAAAAAGAGTCTTTAGCCTATTATGACAGAGTTTATTATAATAAGAATATAGTAATATATTTTAATAGTGGAATCTTTTACCTTAACATGAGCTACGGACTAACTAAAAATAAAAGCTTGATTGAATGAAAAAAATGCATTCCATTAAAAGGAAATAGAAAAAAAAAGTAAAAATTAATATACTCGTACAAATATTATTTTTTAACTTATCATTATTTTAACTAAAGCTCTAAAAATTACATTTCAAACAATAATTGAATATTTAGGCAGCCCCTTTACAATATTGTTTTTTCTATTAAAATAATAAAATTGAAATGTTTTCTATTTAATGTGTCTTCTCTGATACTATATTAAAATATAGATTATACATAATTATGCTCTCGTTTAAAAAAGCTGATCAGAGAAAGATAAATGATGAAAAAATTAGGGCACCACAAGAAGTGAATCCGCTTTTATTAATTTAATTCTTATAAGTAATGAAACATGTTCTATTTAACATGTCAGATTCATATATTTATTATTTTGCTGTATTTTAGTTCAAATTATCACCGTATAATTTGCACAATGCGCCACACAGCATAAAATTTTGCAAATTATGTCCGAACTAACACTTACACGTGCAAATCAGTACATGTGACAGAAGTGAAACTTCTTTGGCGATCTAAACCTCAATTTGTAGGTATATAGTGAAGGGTGAAACAGCAAAAAATGAGAAAGAGAGGGAGAGAAATAAGTATCAATTAACTATAAATATTATTCACGATTGAAATACATAAAGCACATTTACGTACACTTCAAAGTTTCAAACTGATTTAAGGTATACATACGTTGAGTTAAATATTAAAAAATATATTAAACGTAAGTCTGTAGATTGTAATAAATTCGTTTAAGATAATTGTAAGACTATATATTCAGAAAAAATTAAAAATGTCATTACAAATCGAGGTAAACATCTAATAAAATCTTCATGTCAATTTACATGGACAATTTTAACTTTAAAAATAGCCCCATTGCCAGTAACAGAACACGGCTAAATTCGGCTGAAAGAAGTCGGGATGTATTGCTCCTGTTGGAAATTATATTTATGATAACTATATGTGTAAGTACATAGATCATTAGTTTTGTAATGGATGAAGTACAAACAAAATTACTAACAAATCGATCATAAATAGGTAGATAAATCGACAAAATTTTGACAGTTAACTTTTGACACACGTAACGTACAAAACAGCCAGTAGCAGTAGTGAGAGCCATTTTTGTTTGTTGTCGCACATACATATATATTTGTCAAAATTTGGACTGTTTACTTTAAATACACGTAACGTACAAAACAGTTAATAGCAGTAGTGAGAGCCATTTTTGTTTGTTGTCGCGCACACATATTTTTGTCAAAATGTTGACTGAGTACTTTTGATACACATAACATACAAAACAGTCAACAGCAGTAATATCAGCTATTTTTGTTTGTTGTCGCGCATACATATATTTGTCAAAATTTTGACAATTTACTTTTAATACATGTAACGGACAAAACCGCTAATAGCAGTAGTGAGAGCCATTTTTGTTTGTTTTTGCGCACATATGTTTGACAAAATTTTGACTGTTTACTTTTGACGTACATACCGTACAAAACAGCTGATAACGATAGTGAGCGCCATTTTTTTTTATTTTCATATATGTATAAACTTCCTCTCTTATTCCATCCTGTCCATCCATCTCTCTCGGTTGTTAGCTAAGTACCTATTTTCCGTCCTTTTTGCGATAGATTCGTTACATTCAAAACGTTACACCATTAAAAGTTGCACGAAATTCAACCTTAACATTTTACTTTCATCGCTCTCAATGAAGTTTCAATTTAAAAAACATATAAAGTCGATATACGTAAGAATTCATAATTGGATCATAATAACAATTTTGGGAAAATTTTTAGTTATCTTAATTTGTTCTCTTTGGAAAAAAACAGTGGTAAAGAAATATAGAAACACAGAAAAGAAATAATTAACAGAACAATAATGTTACGGTTTCCGCCCCAATTTCCAGAGAAAATACGTTAGCTCGGACAATAATAGAGAGCAAATTATAAACCCCATTTTTCCCCCACAGTGGTGACATTTTCCATTAATAGTTGAGCACGAAGTAATTAAGGGAAGCGCCTCGGCTAGTTGTGAACACCCGCTCTATATAACATGTACAGATGTCGGGCAGAAGATACCAACTTCGGCGTAAACTACACGCAATAATTAGGATCAGGCTACACTGAATGCGGTTGGCGGTACTGCGATCGATATATTGCTATTAATTATTACGTGATTTTATAAAATGGTATATTTATATAATTATTGGAAATTAAAGTCGATAATATTTTCCAGTTATGGTTTTAAAAGAGTCTATTTGAAAAGTTTTCTTTAAAGGGTTTTTTATGTATCCAGGATCGTAAGTCTAATAAAATCTGTATTAATTACGCCTAGAACTTGCACTACGAGGGTTCTGTATATATTTAGGCATATATAAATATTTAGAAGTACATAATTTTTCTATTATACTACTTAAAAAAACTAGTATTAATGTTCACCATATTAATACTAGTATTAATATTGACTAGTATATAATATCACTATTGATTAGTATATCTTTCAAATATTTCTTAAAAACTATAAGATTTATTATCCTTACAATTTTAGGAAAATTTCTATGTAAACTTCTAGGGTATTACTTTGTTAGAGTAGATAAATTTAATAAGGTGGGGGGAAACAAAGGTAGAGAGAGGAAAAGAAAATGTTGTGTAAACGTTTTCAGAAAAAACAGACCAATATGCGGACAGATGAAAATTCTAAAAAATTTCACTACACAGTATAATTTCCTATGAACCGAAGAATTCAATGCTACGACTAGACGAAGCTATCCCTATAGACACATAAGTTCGTTTTCCCATAAGAAGATATTGACTCAAAAAATTGTAATTCATAATGTTATCTCAACTTTCATTAACAAAAACTATCCACAAAAATTATGAATATTATAGTGATATTTTAACATATAGATTAATAATTTAAACATAGATAAAGGTGGAAGCATAATAACTCATCGGGATTTCGGAAATCGATTTTTAAAAAACACTTTCGCTATGCCTAAGTTAGTACACTAAATACAAAGAGTACATCAGTATAAGCATGGCGAAAGTGCACCCGGGGTAAATATTATGAATATCTTATTGATATTATTAAAAAAGTGATATACATAGATAAATGTGAAAGGATAATAACTCGTCGGTATTTTCGAAATCTATTTTTAAAAACACTTTCGCTATGTTTACACTGAAATACCACATACAAAGGGCATATCAGTATAAGCATAGCGAAAGAACACCCGGAGTCAAATGTTATGAATGTTATATCATTATTTTTATAAAAATGAGATACAAAGATAAATGCGAAAAGACAATAACTCGTCGAGTCCTTGTAAATCGCTTTTTAAAAAACACTTTCGTTATGCTTGAACTGATATACCAAATAGAAACGGCATATCAGTATAATCATAGCGAAAGAACACCCGGAGTCAAATGTTATGAATGTTATATCATTATTTTTATAAAAAAGAGATACAAAGATAAATGCGAAAGGACAATAACTCGTCGAGTCCTTGTAAATCGCTTTTTAAAATACACTTTCGCTCTGCTTGAACTGATATACCAAATAGAATAGGTATAGCAGTATAAGCATAGCGAAAGTACCCCGGAGTCAAATATTATGAATGCTATATTGATAATATTAAAAAAGTGGGACACGTAGATTAAAGTGAATGGATAATAATTCGTCAGGATTATCGAAATAGATTTAAAAAAAAACACTTACATTATGCTTAAACTGATATACCAAATGCGAAGGGTATAGCAGTATAAGCATAGCGAAAGTATCCCCGGAAACAAATATTATGAATGCTATATTGATTATTATAAGACACGTAGATTGAAGTGATTGGATAATAATTCGTCAGGATTATCAAAATAAATTTTTAAAAAACTTTCGTTATGCTTAAACTGATATACCAAATACGAAGGGTATAACAGTATAAGTATAGCAAAAGTGCCCACGGCACCATATATTATAAATACAATATCGATATGTGTCAATTAACATGATCATTACCAACAATTCCAGAAGCTAAGGATACCAACTGTTTCGTATTCAGAAAGGGGTTATGAAGCGTAAACCAATCGACTAGTTTACTTACATCAGTATTTTTTATTTTTAGTCGTGAATCTCTAGCACCAATGTGTTGTTCTGCAGAATCTAAAAAAAAATAACAAAATGTTTCAATTTTGTTATCAAATTACATTACTATTTCTAAATATAAGTCAACCTCGTATCTATAAAGTATTTTGGGTAATCTTGAAAAATGTTCTGATAACGAGAAATTGTTTAACCTTTGTTTTCTCCGAAACTAATAAAGATAGGAAGATGATACCAAAATGATTCCAAAATGCATTTCCTTTCTTAACTTTATTAGTTTTGAAAAAAAAGAAGTTAAAAAGGACAAATATAAGAATTTAAAATAAAAATAAATAGTAATTTAATTTGATAACGTGCCTATCAATACGGCATTCGTAATATTTGGCTATGTGGGCACATTCCATATGCTTATGCGGCTATACCTTTTCTGTCAGTTTCGAAATAACATACGAAACAATATTTTCTTTTTATGATAATTTATATTTCTTCATGTTTTTCATAGACTATAGTTTTCTCGAAGCGCTGACGTTTCAACGTGTCCGACAATAAGAAACTAACACTTCATTTCGTCTCTCTAGCGCGGGCTGAGTATTTAACAAAATTTATTCAAAACGATTTAGAGAGGACTCGTCTTAACAAATGCAACGTCCGTTTACTATTGTTTGTCCCATATAACGACAGCATTTGTGCTAAAGCTGAAATTTGTTTCGCTCGAGGGAAGAATTAAGTTTACGAGTTTCCTTCGCTCGACACTTGAATAGTTTTAATTAAGCTTACTTTTAACATGCTCCTAGAGGCGACGGTTCGTCTGAGAACTTTGGTGAGTACGGGAGCTTTTCGCTAAAGCTTTACATTAGAAGTAATGGGGTTGACTTATTTTAGCAAGCTTACTGTTTAGTATTTCTTTATTTATAAATTATCTCTCACCAAGCCAAGGATTCTTTGTTTTTTAGTATTCACCATAATTTTCGTAATTGCTTTCAAGATATCGTATTTGCTTTCAAGAAATGTATATGCAGGTGTTAAATTGGCTTAATTTTATTTTTTTAATAATGATTGATCACATCGCATTTGCTTTCAAGAAATGTGTACTGTGTAGGTGTTAAATTGGATTAATTGTATTTTTTAATAATAGTTGATCATATCGCATTTGCTTTCAAGAAATGTGTACTGTGTAGGTGTTAAATTGGATTAATTTTATTTTTTTTATAATGGTTGATCACATCGTATTTGCTTTCAAGAAATGTGTACTGTGTAGGTGTTAAATTGGATTCATTGTATTTTTTAATAATAGTTGATCATATCGTATTTGCTTTCAAGAAATGTATACTGTGTAGGTTAATTTGAAATAAAATTAATTTGAAATAAAATTTAAAATAAAATTAATCCAATTTTTCACATCAAAAGTAAAATTTTCAAATGTCTTGTGCAATACTAGTAATCATACAGCACTAATATTTAAACATCAAAAGCTTTCACAAACATTATGATATATAAGACGGAGATAAATCTTTTTGACTTTTATTTTAAATTAATGAAATTTCAATTAATGAAATTTATAGCTTATAAAAAAACTGAAAAATACGCTTTTATAATCAAAATATTCGCTGAGACAAATCAAACCAGTCCAAACTCGATGGGATCTGTATTAACCATTGAGGAGTTTCCATAACCATCACCCTCATCCCTCATTAAACTCTTGTGGTTAAATATGTAACCAAATGAATTTTTATTGTTTCTTGTGACCACAATTGTGTTAAAATTATCGTTATTTTTCTCATTTTCCATAATCTTTCAATATAAATGAACAATCCCAGTAATTGCTTATTGAGTATGTTATGAAATTACTACGAACACCCTTGCAATTTTATGGAATAAGGTGGCTTGACAGCCGTCTTATTCTAGAAAAATTTAAGTTTGGATTTTCACTCACCAATAATTTCCATTGGAGAAAATTACAAAAAAATTTAAAAAAAATTTAGGACATATGTTTTTGAGTGACATTGAAAAATAAAAATTAATATTTAAAAAAGTCGAAAATAATTTCTAAATACCACGAGTCACAGTAATCGCATGAAAAATATTTTATGTTAAATAATTTTTTTAATTTTATTTTCTTAGCTTTAACCAACGTGTGAGTCAAAAAATTCTGCAAAAAAAATCCTTGTAAACAACTGCTGAAATCGGTTTTTTAACGCTTGTTGTAGGTCAGTTTTCAATTCATAATTTAACGTATTAGACTAAAAAATACGAGTAAACTGACATTAGAGGGGTTTTGTACTTATTTAGTTACAGATAGACACGATTAAGGATATGTAGATTTTTTATAAACTATTAAATTTCACATAGTTATATTTTCTTTTTTGAAAGTTATATTTCACATGCGTAAGGAAAATTGCTTGATTACCTATATGGTTTAATTTATAAATGTAAATTGGCCAAAACAAACAACGTTACAAAAAGAATATAATTTTTAATAATTTTTTTTCTAGAATATAAAAAAACAAACGGTTTAGTGAACGGTAAATCAGAAAAGAGCTATAAATAAAATATAATTTGTGAGCATAATACAAAATAAAAAAGGTATCTTCACAAATGAGCATAAATTTTTATTTTAATGTATCAAGAATTGTTAATAAGAAACAAAAATGATAATGAGAATATAACGATTATAAAAAGTATAAAAACGAAGACGAAACGAAGAGAATATAACGAGTATAAAAACGATTATAAAAAGTATAAAAACGAAGACGAAACGAAGAGAATATAACGAGTATAAAAACGATTATAATAAGTAATCAATACCGATTGTTTTTTTTTAATTTGTAGCCATTGCCCAAATTAATTAAAAATATACTCTTAACTGACATTAATATTCTTTCTGTTGTTGTCAAAATTAATGTCTTTTTCCCTCTTTTCGACTTTTATTTGACCTTCACTATTACCTGGTCGAGCGTACAATTTTTGCGGATTAATGTTACATCTTTGAATGACGGATAAAACTAGCACAATCTGCACTTTGTTTCATCTTACTAGTTCAAAGATTTCCGTAGAAATGACATTTACAAACTGTTATGAAAAACAATCTAACTTTCATAAAAATTCTTGTGATTGTCTGATTGTTGATTTAAATGACACTTTTAAGGAACTTATTTTTTTCATTTTCTTTATTTAAAAGTGTAATTTTTATTCTTGCAACATTTGGGCCCAATACTATATGGACTTTTACTGGTTTACTTTTCTTCGTTGTATTCACTAAATGCCACTACTAATAGTTTTTTTAAATCTTAGACAACAAAAAAGTTTGTTAAAAATATGATGATTTGAAGTATCGAAAATTCAATATTACTCCCCATTACATTTTATTATTAAAAAATTTCTTGAAAGCAAATACGATATGATCAACTATTATTAAAATAATAAAATGAATCCAATTTGACACCTACACAGTATACATTTCTTAAAAGCAAACACATGATCAACATGATTAAAAAAATAAAATTAATCCAACTTAACACCTACACAGTATAAATTTTTTGAAAGAAAATACGACATGGTCAACTATTATTAAACAAATTAAATTAATCTAATTTAACACCTACACAGTATACATTTCTTGAAAGAAAATACGATATGGTCAACTATTATTAAAACAATAAAATTAATCTAATTTAACACACAGTATACATTTCTTGAAGGCAAATACGATATAGCCAACTATTATTAAAAAAATGAAATTAATCCAATTTAACATCTGCACAGTACACATTTCTTGAAAACAAATACGATGTGATCAACTAGTGTGTTAAAACCTGTTGAATATTTACAGAGTCTCGCGTTGCGCGCTCGATTCCATTATATTAAGATGAGACACAGCTTCCTGCGCAGTAGTCGCTTCAACAAAACGCCAGGATCTCGTTAATAAGTTGTACATCCTTGAGAGAAGCGACTTCGCTACTGCTACAGTATAAACCATACGCACGGGGGAGCAGTGGGTTCGAGTGAACAATAAATTTAAAGTGGATTTGAGACAAAGTGAATTCGAAATAATTTCAAGTATTTTATTTAACGAAATTAAAGTTTAAAAATAAATGTTTATAAGTGTAATTCATTTACAAATTAACATTTTTGACAACTATACTTTGGAGTCTTTGACTAAATATTTAAAATAATTTTGAATTTCAACTAATACCAATAAATAATTAGAACATCACATAAATCATTGCCTTATTAAAACGACCGGTTGACGAAGAGTGATGTTACTGAGAGAAACTACATCAAAATTGAATGGAAAAGTATTAAAAATAAGAACGAAAATATATATATCGCAGTATTTAAAAAGATATAACTTCTACGTTCAATTTAAAGATAATGCTAAAATAATATTAATAAATTAGTTAAATGCTACTTCCGAATACAGAATACAAGATATGGCTTTTATTTATATGTTGAAGATAAAATAAGTAAATATTGATAATAAAAATTTGTTAGAAAACTTTGTTCGCGCACTTAAAATATAATTCACGTTAAACTTCTTTGGCGATATCTGAGTCATTATGTCATGGTAAAATTTTAACTCTTGTGGAAATAAATACCGATCTCATCCGACTGGCGACAGAAATGGCCAAGCGCTAACAATATGGCGGTTGAGAGTGTCTCTAAAGTTTATTCGAACCCTAATTTGTTGATGAATCGCTTGGTCTTCACCAATTTTCACGTCTTTGGTCGTATATTAACTTTTGTGTACGGTTTTGCGCAAAAAATATAATTGAATGTGATATAATTGAGGGAAAATTGAATAAAAATGTTACTATTAATTAGTGAAAATATAGTTTAATCAGAAAAATAAAAAAACATACATCCATATAAGTAATAATTATTATAAATTATTAACTAACATGAATTATTAAAGAAGTTTCACTTCTTTCGTGAGCTATTGTGGGTGACGATCATAGAATTATAGAAAAAAATCATGGAAAATTATGCTTCCAGGTGTGATTGTAATCAATTATTTCACGAGCAACAGGTATAAGCCAAAATCCAAGCAGAAGTTCGACGCTGGCTTCTCTTTGTTTTTAGAATTACGTGTGATAAGAATGATAGAATTACGTATAATAATAAAAAATCATATAATGCTTGAATAACAAAAACAAAATACCAGGAAAAAGGAATAATGCTTGAATAGCAAAAACAAAATACTAGGGAAAACGTATAATGCTTAAATAGCAAAAAGATAGTGTCACAAAAACGTATAATGCTTCAATAGCAAAAACAAAACATCACAAAATCGTACAATGCTTAAATAGAAAAAAAAATTACGTATTCTGGATATAATTAAGTCACATGAAGCAGTACTGTATTTAATTGCCAAAAATTATGTAATTTTGTCCACTATTATTTTTAGTTGCCCATCAAAATTGTGCAATCTGAATCCCTAGTATTTGATAAAAAAATAAAATAAAACCTATCAAGTACGAGTGGAACTCGCAGTACGAATTTTCCGTACACATTTAGGCATTCATAAACATTTAAAGGTGCACAGTATTTCTATTAAACTATTTACAGATATTCATTTTTCACAGCGTAATTATATTGGGCACTGTATCTTTCACAGGCGAAAAAACTTGTGCATATTTCAAAAATTATAAGATCTTGGATAATCGTTATAACTTTCCTACAACTTTTGCCTATTAACCTCCAAAACCCATATTTTTCCATAATAGCTTTTCAACATATATAACTTTTTACATAAGACCCTTTCAAACGATATCTGCCACTATGTATGGATTAAAAATTTTGGGTAATTAATTGGCGGGGCCAATTAAGTACTCGAAATTTTTAATTTTTGATTTCCCTAAAATTTTTTGATTTGCCTAAAATCTTCCAGACTTAATTTATCTCCCTTTCGTAATTGTCATTATAAATATTTATGGTATTGAGATTTGATTACATTAATATATTTTATTACTATTCAATATTTCAAATTTCCACGTCTACCGGTTTCTGAGAAAAACAGTTGTAACGTACAGACAGACAGAGACGTTAATAACTTTATTTTTTTATTTGAGGTAATTCTAAGCTTTGTTTCTCAATTAAAAGCTAGACTTGTGTATTGTCCTTACTACTAGAAAAAACAAGACATAGCCAACATGGGATGCAGACAAGTACATACAACACAATATGGTTGAACTCCCTGGAGTGGAACAGGTAATCAAATATAATTTTTGGTAAGGATATTATGTAAATAACATATAAAAATACAAAACATATTTTAACTTAAACGTAAGCAAAGTTGTAGCGGTTCATCTGCTTCTTAATCATGTTAAAGTACCAATGTTTCATGTTGGATTATGTGAATCATATAAAAAATAAGCATTTAGCTGCTAAAAGTCAATATACTTTTAAGATACTAGCTCTCAATATGCATTGTCATATGGCTAATATATTCTCAAGATCTGAATTCCCGATATACGTTTTAAACCCTCCATTCCCCCAAGCGTCTTTCATTTAAAGCAGCCAAGTATTTCACTTCAAGTATTCCTAGTTATGACTGACGACAGCGGCCGTCAAACAAAAGGCGGCTGAGTCGAATTTGAGTCGAGAACGTCGCTTGGGGGGAACCTCACTCAAACCCGAGGGCGTACTTATTTGAGGGATGGGGCTGAATTTATTTAAATTAAATATATTATGGTTTATTTGAGCATATTATTATTTATTTTCAGTAAGGTTATTTTGGAGTTTTTTCGAGATGAATTGGGTGCAATTTTATTAAGTTCGAAACATATATTTTTTTCGCTTTCATTTACATATTTAAAAACGATTTTTTTTTGTTTTATTTTATATTGTGCATCTACACATTGATTAAATAAGTAATTATATGATAGGAATAATATTTATAATCTTACGCTAATATGTAACGATGATATATTTTTAGAATTTTTTTTTGTACTCATCATAAATAATCCATAATTTGGTGCGACCGCGACGGTCTTATAGACAACTTAAATATGAACCCTCCAGTTTTACACGAATGCCAGTGATCAGGCCCCTGATCGCGGTCACACTAGAGTATGATTTGTTTATGATGAGTAAAAATAAATTTGTAATGACATTTCACCGTTATTTTTTATATTTCTTATATAATCATGTGTTAAATATAGTTGACGTTAATTTTGTAGAAATAAATTATCACTTAATTTTTATTGACAACTGATATACTTTATTTAAATTCTTATCCACGACCTAAGTCTCATTGTATAACAACATCTCGAGGTGACCAATTTGATAAGAATAACTTACAGAGACTTCCAACAGCATTTATATATCATACAAAACAATAACGGAAGTGGGGTTTGAGTGAGTTTTCCCAATTTTATAATAATAACTATTAACGTAAAAATTGGGAATACCCACTCAAACCTCACCTCCGCTATTGTTTTGTATAATATTTAAATGCTTTTGGAAGTTTCTAACAGTCAATATTTACAAAATGCCCACCTGAAGATGTTGTCATATAACGAAGCCTAGATCGTGGTTAAAAATTTAAATAAAGTAGATATAATAATCTACGTCATGTAAAAATTAAGTAATCATGTGTTCATATTTTATTGTATATTTTTGCCGTTCTGTTAGATCCATTAAATAGTCGTTTCTTTGTTCAACGTATAAATTTAAATTTCGTTATGGGATTGCTTCTTCATCGTTACAAAAAAGTTGCTTGTAAAAAAACTCTTCTTGAAGTCGAAACGTGTGATGAATTTGAGATTAAACAGAGTTGGCGAGGCATGCGCGAGTCATGATCATCGAATGTCCAATTCAAAACCCAGCGAAAAATAAATATTACGATGCACGAAATCAAATAATATAGCCAGTGCACATGGAGTTGCTATAATTATAACCTAGTTATTTCTGGTACAGTGGTATCCTTAAGTACAGGTATTACATATATAATTTTCCATTGTGTGGAATAAATGTTGTCATTGATAGAAAAATATAAATGAAAGATTTAAGTAATTACCCATATAAACGGTTTGTTTCAATTAATTTGACAGAAGAAATTTATAGAAAGACAATTTTAAATTATCATATGTAATCTGCGTGTCATTAATGTCAGAGGTGCCAGTAACAAGACGCTGCCTTGCAATACAAAGATTGTGCAAGTTGCACACTAACCGGAAAAGTCTGGCGAAAGCTTCGGCCGAAACTTTGTTTCTCGAACGTTTTGTTTTACGTTTTAACAATAGTTTAATGCGAATCAAACATAGTAATTATATCGAACATGAAAATAATGATTCCACCTGATAATGAAACACACTAGTTACTACTTCTTAGCCGTTATAAACTTGTTTAAAGGAATGCGTGTATGGATCCAACAATAAACACAGTTGTAACAAATAGACAAGAACATTTATTTTAGCAATATATCGTTTTAGTTAACGTTAGACAGGAAGCTACGAAGTAATTCTTAGCAGTCTTGGAATATATCTCATTGATTTTTAATGATCTATTGAACGAACAAATGCGAACATTTTATTTAATGACAGTGTAATAATGGATTAACCAACACAGAATGGTTAGAAAATATAACCCAAAAAAATGTATTGATAATTATTAGAACTTATTACCTATCCATATCTAACGTTAGAATATTATTTCAAAGTGGAACAGTACGTATTATTTCAAAGTAGAATCGTTACGTAGAACTTATTACCAATCCATATCTAACGTTACAATATTATTTCAAAGCAGAACCGTAGATAGAAACCAAATTATAGTGATAAATAATTTAGATTAGCCACAAAAGTGTAAACATCCACAATTAATCGGTAATTTCTTAATTATATTCGGGTATTAACTAAATTTAATTAGCTTATGTTTCTATGCACAAATTCAAGACTTGTTTTTATCATAAATTAAGGGAACTCAGTGTTCAAACTCTGTAAACAACATTATGTTACAAGTCGATGGAAAGCCATCTACTCATCTTTAATTAGAAAGGATAAAGAATAATGCCCGATTTTTGCAGTTCTATGGTTTTTTATTTATTTTTGTAATAATTTAAAAAAAAAAACAGAAAATACATTACGGAATAAAACACGGGTGCATCATTATTTAGACCTTTAGCTAAATAAGGCTCCATTATATGCAAAATGTACCCCTTAGTAGTGACTACTATCACGCGTTTAACAAACACGGTTTTTTCACGGTTTACGTCTATTCATACGTAAATTCCAAGTGATTCCTCCATTTTCTCTTCGCCGAAACAAAAATGTTATTTTGCTAAAATGTGCATAAGGTTTAGGATAAAGACCTTTCTGCCGATATGGTCATATCTTTTACAGTACTGATATATCCTATAGTTTTTCTTGGAAACAAAATAACGTTCACAGCACTCTAGAGGAAATGTCAGTACAAGATTTATCTAAAAAACCTGTCAAGCATGAGTAGAACTCGCACTACGAGGGTTCACTATATATGAAGACATTTATAAAAATTTAATGGTACATAATATTCCTATTAAACTATCTACAAAATTTTTTTTTTTAAAAAGAACATATATTTCCTAGTGCTATGAGACCTTGCTTCTTGCCAAATTGCATGAATCTAGGTCAACGGGAAGTACCTTATAGGTTTTGACTTATTTGCGAGTGTCAAAAATACGGCATACATGGGCGGTATTTTTAGGTTTTTTTTATTGCGTTTACTTAGAAGCTTGGTTGAGGGGAATATGAACCTTAGTATTTGATATTAATTTCATACAATGTAAACCTTAGTATTTGATATTAATTTCGTGCTTGATACCTCCACGCGTTCCTGAGAGAAAGGGTCTTGCAGACAGACCAACAGACAACGAAGAGATCCCACAAGGGTTCCTTCTTCTCCTTTTGAGGTACAGAACCCTGAAAATGGTCAAAATAGGACGAAGAGACTTTATTTGAGACGCCCTCTTTTTATTTTCAACATTTCGTGAAGCATACAGATAATTTCTTTGCAGTCCAGTAAATTTTCAATGGCCATCAGCACTTAACATACGTATACCGGAATGTTAAAATTAGTTCCTTTTTTAAAACTGGAGAACAAAGGTTTCTAATAAGAGCTGCATACCATCTCAATACATCAGTTTCATCACAACTTATTTTTGCTTTTGAAATAATATCAGTGTTAAGGATGTTTCCATATAAAAATCTTTGACAATAACGTACGTTCGGAGAAGTAAAAAAGCCTTTTTCAATATAAAAATAACATCTTTCCTCTATCGGAACCATTATAAAGTTTTCATTTGTGTTTTCAGAGATTTAAAAAAATATTGATTTCGGTCATTTAGTAAGATATTCAATTTCATTTTTCGTGGATGGTATAAGAGTTACCGATTAAGAGATATAATAACCTTATCTAACTTTGATCTGAAATAGATGGATGTAGAACCCACAGACAGTCGACATAGATGGAACCATAACAAGGTATTTAAATGATGTAGTGGTAATTTGAGGTTGCCGCAAACTTATTTGGGCAGTGCCTGTAACTTTAGAAAAATACGTCGTAGATATTTTGAAAAACAGTGTTTTGATTTTGGTACATAAGTTTCAAGTATTTTTGAAGTATTGGCCAGCAGGCACTGAGTTAAAAGTAGGTATTACCTCCATGTTAGTTGGTATTAGAATATTAAGCTCTTATTTCTACAGCTCTTTTACAGTCTTTTTGTCATATATTTTTTCCAGTTCATATACTCTTAACTTAGAAACATATGTGACAATATACAAATGCAAACGAAATAAACAGAAAATATTGGCTCTTCGAAATCATTTGATTTAAATTATATTTATTATTAGCATCTTCTTTTCTTTGTGCTATGTTTCCTCTATGGATAATAATGTGTACGTAGTTATATGTCTGTATATAATACCTGGTTTAAAAATAATTATTAATATTATTATATATTACATATGTGTGCGTGTATGTACGTGTATGTATATGTACGTGTGTGTATGTATATATGTACATCTATGTATGTATGTGTGTATGAGTATATATTTGCATATGCATGTATATTAACAGATGCTAGCTGTAAACCAGCCGTGTCGGTTTTGCTTATAGGATAACTGCACAAACCGAGCTAGTAACCTTTTTGTGGATAAAATTTTGAAAAATTTAAGGTTAAGGCGTGTAACTTAATTTTTAACTTTAATTATGACATTATTTCCTAAAAAAATTTTTGTATATGTGTATTACTTTATCTGTTGTATTTTATATCCACAAATAAATGATATTATTATTAATATGTCACTATACTTTACTGTCATATTTGTCGTTTAATTAAGTTAAAAGTACATTGTCATATGATGAAAATAATGAGTCGAATAAAATTCTTTATAACATAGCAAATGTTAATAACGGGTTCGGATTTGTTTGTTGAGATTTTCTTACAAGCCTAGGTAATTACAGTCAAATAATTGCTAAAAATTGTTTGGATTTATATGTTACCCATATTACTCATTAAAGTGCTTCTCTCTTGCGCTTTAAGCGAAAAACAATATTTATTTGTAAATACTGATTTTTTAAGAAGAAACCATACAAGACCTTAGTTTTATGTCAATTTATTTATATTAAATTATGGTTATTTTTTTTATGTTTTCTCATTATTTAGAAGATACTTTGTTTACAAAATACGTATGTAAAATAACGAAAATCAAACTTGAAATTGTTTCGCGTGCGATTAAGTTAATTGGATCTACATGCTAGATCCTCACCAGATCCACTACGGTGCTAGACACGAAGAGTTTAATAGCCACATAGTATTCACTAACTATTGTTCTGGCATAGTCGGTGGAGTAAAGCACCAAGTAAAAGAGTAACATTTAAATATAGCTGCTTGGTGCCTTTGGATTATTACCGATACCAGAACAAATCTGAACACAGATTTTTTCTCAGTGTCAAAACGTTTAAATATAGTCATAATTGAGAAAAAAGGAAATCAAAAATATTACTTTAATAAAATATTTTTTCATAATAAACGCTCAAAAAAAATGCTCTAAATTATTTTCGAGAGAACAAGAAAAAATCTTATAAAAAATCTTACTTTTCATTAACAACCATGGGATTCGAATATTATATAGACTCAATAAAATAAAAAAAGTTTTAGAAACTGATCAAACAAATTTTCAAAAAAGCTATGTAAAGAATATCAGGCTTCACAGAAATATGTAGTAACTTTTTCATTGTAATTCCGGTTAAAATTTCAGAAACCTTATTATAAATTTAATAACGAAATTAAAAATATTTTGCTTTAAGTTATTCCAATAGATGATCTCTTAGAAATAAAATAACTTATGCGTAGTAGTTTTTCAATGCTTCTATGTTAGTGCTTCGTCATCAGAAAGTTGGAAAAATGAGCAATTCCAGGATCTTTCAATAGTATAGTCGTAAAATAATTTCATGATTCTGAGGTACATTTAAGTAAATACCCATTAGTCTATGAGTTTGGTCCTAGAGTTCCAGCGATTTTGTAGATAAACTCAATCCTCATAACTATGAGGATTGAGTTTATTCACATGTCTTCCAGATCCTAGTTGGGACATATAATCTCTTGAGGTAAAAAAAAATACAATACAATCATCTACAGCCATTTTAGCAGCAAACTATTATTTCAGTAATCTAAATGAATATATAATTTTTTAGTTAGATTTTCTTGCTTAAATTGTCCTGAAATATGACATTAATTGGTATTCCATCAAAAATGATTTTGCCTTTAGTAAACATATGTAACGCATTAGCCCAATCGCTGTTAATAACATTAAGATATATAAGTAGTAAATAGACAAAAGTAAAACTTGAATCTGCGATAAAAGATTCAGATAAAAGATTCAGAAAAGACATTAAAAAAGTGTTTCTTTACAAAAAATTAATTCAATTACAGGCACGCATTTAAGTCTTACGCCATTAATACGGAGTAATTAAAATTGTAACTCAAATACTAATCTATGTTTTGCACAATCAAGCCGGCACTTTACGGGGCTTATTTAACCCGTTTTTAATACCCTCATCTACCGCCTTTTAATGTACTCCCGGCAATAACCGGCCGCAAGATTCAACCGGGCTTACGCAGCGCGCATTAGTGCTGAGCCCGGCTCAAGCCGCGGCCCGCCGAGGCTTAACCGCGTCGTGAGACCGCGACGCTCCGCCTGACAGCTGACGCTTGTGTGACGAACGATATCTTGAATAAATTAAAGTTTCAAATTCTTCCGCTTAAATTTGAAAGTGATGCGGTTAACTGGATCTATCAACATGATCTGAGTAAGGTAATTACTGTTGTATTTAGGATAATTTAAGCAGGTGAATCTGATTGAATGCACAAAGTTTCTGATTTGATAATTCACTGCTGAACCGGTTGTCTGTTTTTATCTTTTTTTAGCTCGAGAGATTATAATTTTTTATTAATAATTGGGGAATTCTGATTGAATAATATGTTAATAATATAATACTTCATAGTTACAGTAATTCTAGGTTAATGAAACCACATTCCTCATTAGGCGTAATAGTATTTACAGAGTGATACCGTGAACTTTTTAAGAGTATTTTTGATAAATAATATTGATATTATATATATATATATATTCTGATTTCTTGCTCCTTGATGTGTTGCGCTATTATATATAACACATTTTCTTTTTAAAAAATCGTGTTATGGAATAACTTAAACCACAATATTTTAAATTCCGTATAATATCAAGATAGCTGAAATTTTAATGTGTTGTAATAAGTAAAAGACAATTGAGTATATTTTTATGTGAAGCTTGATATTATTTCGCAATGTTTTCTTGAAAATTTTTATTTCAAACCTTTTTTGGTTTGAGTTTTTCTTATGGGAAATTTTTCCTTACAATATTCTCAATCGCAATTAAATTTAAACACTTTAATTATCATAAATAGAACCTGCATAAAAAAAAATTACATCCTTATTTCCTTTTACGAATTAACACCGTATTATTTAACATTCCAATCCCGATAATGGGTTTATTTATAAGTCGCCGGATCGCGTAAGTTTCTGAATTTTAATTTTTATTTCTGTAACACTTTTCATTTTGTAGAGTAACTCCAAAGTGTTAATTCCAAAGATTGGTATGGATTTTAGGTAGTATACGTAATCCGTAATATACGTAATCGGTAATAATAGAATCCGTAATATACGTAATCGGTAATAATAGAATCCGTAACATACGTAATCGGTAATAATAGAATCCGTAATATACGTAATCGGGAAAATATATGTCAAAATTCGTAATAAGTGTGGTTTCATTCTTGTCTATATATCTTAAAATTTTTGTTACAAGTTGATCAAAACATTACAATTGAAAGGTCTAATCGAATCCTAATATTTAGATTTTTTTAAATATTTTTCAAATAAGTAACTAATATTAAATTTCAAATACATTTTTCAGTGACTCCAAAGTGATATCACTTTTCAAAATGGGGAGATATATTAAAGCCTTTTATAATGGCTTGCTACATAACTCTATCTAAATCCTTTGTTTGTAAAACTTTTTCAGCACCGGTCCAACGAACGGATCGATTGACACGACGAAGCCATTAAGACTTCCTGTTTGTCTATCACATCTTGAAAAGAATAATTTCATTTAAGAGTGACTGTAAAAAAGGTAGTTTCTAAATTGCAAGATACTAACAAAAAAATAAATAATATAAATATCATGTTTCACATTTGTTACGGTCACGACGGTGAGACAAAAAAAGGTGAAACATGATGTCATAAAAATATCGTTTATCCTTTTGTCCACCTTTCAGACGGCTAATCACGCTTTACTATATAAAATGCAACTTTTTGTTCTCAATCTATCTCTAATCATATATCTGAATTTGAAGAATATCAAATAAAACTAAATTTTATCAAATAACTATATACGTAAGTCAGTAATTTACCAAAACATCATGACTCTCTTGAATTCTGTCTATTTTTCCAGAGGATATTAAATTTCCACTAATTGCTCCTAAAAAGAAAATTTATTTTTTCATTCCTATATACATTTTGTACCAAGTTTTTTTGAATAAAATTGTCTTTTCCGTACGCGATAAACTTTCGCGTTTCGATGGTCGCAAGTCGAAATTAAAAGGTAAAGAATACATCTAAGCATTAAGATGAATTTTCTTAACTTTCCCCGAAAAAAAAATATATGTATAATAATATAAAATAAATACATAAGCATATAAAAAGATTTTAAGAAAATAAATATTAAAGCCAATCTATTACGGTACTGTTAGAGAGAATGTCTTCAATATTGTAAAATACCGATGAAAATTAATAGTCGCTTTTGAAATGAAATTATTATATTATCGGACTTTTGGACGTTTTTGTAATTTATTTAAAAAAAATTCCAAGACTTTTACACAGTCATACTTTATTCTTAAATCTAATAATAACTCGTTCTACGCATTCCTATATGCTGCTAAACATTCGCAAAACGTCATCTGAACAAAGTTTAAAAGTGGTCTGAAAAATTCTGGTAATATTCTTTTCTAGCTTTTTTCTAAATTTACATTTTTATTGAAAATCTATTTTTTTTTCTTTTTTCGTGATTTTTGTTTACACTCGCTTATAATTTTTCTCCACACATACATTAAATTTTGTGCGGGTTTAATTTATTCCATGTATTCTATTTATGCATGCTCATAATATAATTGAAAATTAAAGTCACGAATATCACTTTTTTTTTTTGGGGACGGTGGATATCAAACTTTTGCAACGATCACTCCCCATTATTTTTTTTATTTTGTGACAGTTTTTCTCTCAAAATCACCATTTAAGTGCAGCAAACGCATTCGCTTTCTGGCCAATTCTAGAACGTATGTTTTCAGGAGAAGTAATGTTCTTCTCTTGGAACAACGATTTGTGGTACTTGGGTACTTCAATTTACGCACCTGTTCGAACTGGACTCCGTTAAGAAGGATGGTAATTAGAGTATCGTGAGGCAATTTTAATATTTGCTGTTTCGATTTCAAGACCATAAAAAATATCGTTATTGGCGATTTCATAAAGAATATCAGTAACTTCATTAAGATCTTCTGCTATCGCCGGTGAAAATAATATCAAGTAAATGGTGATGGTTATCACATGTTTATTATAGAACGGCACTCCGCATCGACCTTGGAAAGCCATTCTCGTTCCACTTATTCTGATATTGAACATTGGCAGTGAGGTCACGTGCCCTTAGCGGACACCAGCCTTGATAGTGAATGCCTCCTGTAGATCGTTCTGGGTTTGATTGATAGAACTGCTGAAGGCTATTTGAAGAAGTAGGATTATTTTTGGTGAACATGCTTATTCTCTAAAGCTTTCTAATATAAAGGCCAACGAACGCAATCAAATGTCGTTTTGAAATAGACTGAAAAGATAAACGTTGCTCTTCCATGATATAATGAAAAGATTTGGTCGATTCAGCCTCTGTTTGTTTAAGATTCAGCCTGTTCTTTACGACTTTTTGTTTCCCGATGTTTTTCAAGCCTCACTTTAATGATCTTCATAAAAACTTTACCGACGATCAAGAATAGGTTAATGTCGCAATAGTTCCACATTCCTACTGAGTATTGCTTTTTACATATTGGAATGGTAATAGATTACTTTCATGCCGATGGTAATTGCTCAATTCGCCAGATTAATATATAAAACTTTTCTTCTCTAATGGTTGTCGGCCTGTCTGCCCATTACCACTTCAGCCTACTACTTATATGAGCTGTGTAAGTGGCCATAGTTCTCCGACAGATTTCTCATTACAGATTATATCTTGTAGAAAAATTCCAAACATAGTCGTTTCTGTAGTTAGCTGAGGGACTTAGAGTATTTTTAGAAGGACAATTGTTAGCGACTACGAGTATGTCATCGTTGGAAAAAATAATAGTTTAAGACTTTTGTCTTCAGACATTGGGGTGTTTTATCTAAGAATGTAAAGCGAAGTTTTCTGACGCTCTCCAGGTGACTTGGATTCTCTGATTGAATTCTTTCTCGAAGTTGGATTTACCTAGTTGGAAAACTTATCCTAGTATTTATATAGTAGTGATCAGCAACTTTGAAGGTAGCATTCCCAACATGTAAGCATGAAAACAGCACTGTATATAATCTTTATCATGTCCATATTCAGTTTAAGATATATCTGTGTATAATGATTGAGCAACTCTGCTCAACCATTATATCTACAAATCGAAGTATGTGATATATTGGCTGTTTATATTAAGGTTAAGTCTTATACCGTTCAGGTACAAGAACCTGAAGGCATCTTTCAACGCTGTGTACAAGAGTATTGACAGGACAACATCTTCTTGTCTCACACTTTTCTGCAAATATATCAGTTTCCTATTCTGGTCCTGTCAAGGGGGCGACATTGTATATATACTTCAATATATACCAGTAGTCAATATAAACTAAAGCATCGCCCAGATTTCATAGAATTTAGAGCTTTCTCATAGTCCACAAAACATAGCCACTAGAAATAGGGATTTATTATACTCCTAGGGCTTATGTATAATCTGGCATACCATATGAATGTGGTCCATAACCTTTCGGAAACTGGCTTGTTCGGGAGGCTGGGGACTGTCAAATTTACATGCGATTCAGTTTATGATGACTGTCAAAAACAACTTATAGACGTAATTCAAAAAAAAAATTAGTCTTTAATTCTTGCTTTATTTAGTCTCACTCTATTTTTGAGAAATTAGCTTATGAAGTTTCATTTAGGAACTCTGACGTAATTTCACCATCATCCAGCGCCTTGTTTCTCTGCAATGGTATGACAACCCTTAAGATCTTGTCTTTATAGACGTTTGGAATATTTTCAGAAGAGTATCACATTAGTTTGGCTATTGCATCATTGGCCATACTATTGACAAGATTTGGTGATGAGATATATAACTATTTGTAGAAGTTCTCGATCTGTCTCAGGATCCTTGATCTCGATCAAACTATTTTGCAATTATCGATATTCAACTTTGCCAGTTGGTTCTGCCCAAAAGAAAAATATCATATAAAATAATTGGATCCACTTAATCCTTGCTTTAATATGTCTCGTGTTAAAGACATAGATATTGTGTCGTATAGATTTGAAAATCTGTTTATTTAGTTAAATATAATTACTTACAGAATGACATGTTAACTGAAAACTATAACTTTGTTTTGTCGCAATTCTTCATAAATTCCAGAGTTTGATCTGATAGTTTCTTGATTATTTTGATACGATGAGCTTTATGGAACTTAGAACTTGTACAAACAGTTTTGACCAACCTGTCATTAAAATAGTTCACTATCACGTATTCTTTAGGCGGACGGTGCGTAGATATCATCTAACTTTCCAACTTAATGCTAGATTTAAACTATCTCAGTCTATCTATAACCATTCGGTGAGAAAACACAGATATAGAACGTGAACATAAATGTCGAAAAATTGACTGAAAATGAAACCTCTCGCTTCAAATATTTCATCATATATAGTGATAAAGAATTATTAGTTATAAGATGAAAAAAAATTAGAGATGAAAATTTAGACCTTTTCAGAACTGGAAGAAACCTGTAAAGAATGGAAAGTGATCCGCCATTATAAAGCGTGGTACAAATAACTTAAAATAGAAATTTTGGCCATTTTTCAATTTATATATTAAAAATAAAATGATTCGTTTGGAACATACCGTTTCAAGGAATGAAAATGCTAATTCTGTTATTAAACCATGATTAAACCTACGGCAATAAAATTCGGTCCAGTTCTAAGACAACACTTACCAGGTGCATTAGGAGTGATCTAGCAAGTTTGTTCACATAATTCTTATTATATATTAACTAAATGTACCAAATTCATGTCTATGTCGCAAAGGCGTCTTTCAGATATAAGTGTGAAAGACGTCCTTGCGACCTAGACATTCTTACTAGAAAACTCACCAGGAAAAGCTTCAAGATCAAACTGCAATATCGTGCCAAAAGTAACTTAAAATGGTCAGCAGTTGTTTAGATGTCAACTATTTTTATTCTGGACTAGCCTGGACCGCGATTAATTTTTGCGTGCACTGTTGTCATATCGACCGATGTCGGTAATGCGACTTAACTTCATCTGGCACTATCGTCATTAAAAGCTAGGCGGAAACGAACTCATCAATACATTCATATTTTTTAATATTATTTTAACATTACTGTGCATATTGGTAAAGCAATAAAAAGACAATAAAATATTAAAAGAACAACCTGTTCTTTTTTTTGTCTGTAGTAATTTCAATAATTAAATTTTGTTTGCAGAATATTGTTATTTTCTTTATTTATAAACCTATAGAAAATTATACTGAAATAAAACGTACCTTTTTTCTGTTAAACTATAGGATATTGAAAACCTTAATTACCACTATAACCACTTAGAACCAGTTTATTAGCTTTGTGTGATTCAAATACGAATGCAACAAACGACAGAAAATGCAAATACGAATATAAACAATAAAAAAACATGTAAATATTACTCGACGGTGAGGTGATAAGTATCTCATTTAAATCCTAACGATTTCTATTGCATTATTGAACTCCATTATTACGTCTGTTTGTCTAATAATTTTTAAGTTACAAACAATAAAAAAACCAGATCAAGACTTCTCGATGTCGAGATGATAAGTACCTCATTTTATCCCCGGGGACAAAACATATCTATAAGACATATTAATTAATATCTGTTCACGTAGTAGCTTTTATGTGATTCATTTACAAACAAACGGCCAAAAACTTATATGGACTTCTCGATATCGAGGTGATAAGTACCTCATTCTACTTCTGGAGTGAAACCTATCTATAAGCTGTATTGTATTATAAAACATATCAATATCCTATGTAGTAGTTCTTGCATAATGTGCATACAGACAAACAAACATATACCTAGACAGATAATGAACAATTGCAAAAACATTAAATTTTTACACCATCGTATAATCTAAAGTTTGAAAGTAAAGCATAACAAATTCGTGAACTTAAGTGATATAAAACTCAACAAAACATTCTCGTGACAATATCGAAAAATACTGACTCAAAAACTCTGACCCGTTCTAATATTAGAGCATACTGTATTTACTAGTCGAAATTATACTTTTAAGTGGTATTATCACTAACATATATGCACATAAACGAACACAGTATGCTTTGCAACATATTTAAAACTCGGAGCTCAAAAAATAGGCTGTTTTTTATTAAAACGTGTTGACGTATTTTTATTCTTCTTAACAAGACATTTTAATAAATATGTTGTTTCAGTATTGAAGAAAAGAATTAAGAACTATTCTTGTTATATCCTGAAGGGCGTCACTCGTTTAGCTTAAGAAACGCCCAGAACGGAGCGACAGAAATAGAGCCCCTTAGTTACCTACTAAACACTAAAAACTACCCCCGAACCATTAATTCGAAAACCAACGCGCGCAGCACAAAGCCCCGAGGCACAAGTGTACGTAACCAAGCGGTAACATCCGGTCCCCTATAGGACCACGAATAGCTGATTTAAAAGGCTCTAGCGCGCCCGGTCGGAAGTAAAGGGATGGGGTGCTTCCGGCCAGTATCAGTTAGGGGAATTACATAACACGTTTTGCTCCGCATAGTTTCAGTCGGCAGCCGATACCGCTGCACTTGTTGTGCTTAGGATATCGCCAACTAGGGCCTATTGAGACGCTGCCTTGTGTGCCTAATCTCTGGTGATTTCGTGTATTATATAGGTCTGTAAGTTATACGGGGGCAGTTCGATTGTGTTTTTGGGTTTTAAAAAAAATAAGTCTCATACTACTTTTTAAATTCAATATGGTATTAAAGAATTTCGAGGACTTGCGGAGTTATTAGAAATTGTCTAAATTTTAAAATGACAAGTCAAGGTGGTGGTGGGTAAGATTTTGTAGAAAACATTATATTTTAATAAAAATTATTAGATTTACAGAATTATTTAATACGAACTCAAGAAGAGTCAATGAAAAATATAAAAGTTGTTAGGTCTTTAGATTGTTGTTCATAATATGTACAAGAGACGTATATATTTCCGTTCATTATGTCGGGATTTCTTTAATATTTCCGGTCATGCTATGTCGGGGTAAAAATTGTAGAATTTTTGGCTTGTACGACTTACATGAAGAAATATCGATTTTGGCATGGCTTTTAAGTTTATTAAGACTGTTTGTGAGGATGTTTAAAAAAAATTTGCGTCTACACTATTTCCGACCGTTCTATGTCGGTGGCAATTTCTTCAGAATTTTTAACTTCACTATTTTTGACTTGTACGACTTTTACGTAAAGAAATATCGATTTTGACATGCTTTTTAAGTTTATGAAGATGTATATATAGACTCTTTATGAAAATGTATACAAAAGATTTTTAATATTTCCGACCATTCTATGTCGGTGGCAATTTCTTCAGAATTTTTGACTCGTAAGATTTTACATAAAGAAATGTCGATTTTGGCATGCTTTTTAAGTTTATGAACATGTATATATAGACTCTTTATGAAAATGTATACAAAAGATTTTTAATATTTCTGATCATTCTATGTCGGGGGCAACACTTCAAAAGTTTTGACTCGTAAGATTTTACATAAAGAAATGTCGATTTTGGCATGGTTTTTAAGTTTATGAAGATGTGCATATAGACTCTTTATGAAAATGTATACAAAAGATTTTTAATATTTCTGATCATTCTATGTCGGGGGCAACACATCAAAATTTTTGACTCGTAAGATTTTACATAAAGAAATGTCGATTTTGGCATAGTTTTTAAGTTTATGAAGATGTATATATAGACTCTTTATGAAAATGTATACCAAAGATTTTTAATATTTCTGATCGTTCTATGTCGGTGGCAATTTCTTCAGAATTTTTGCCTCGTAAGATTTTACATAAAGAAATGTCGATTTTGGCATGGTTTTTAAGTTTATGAAGATGTGTATATAGACTCTTTATGAAAATGTATACCAAAGATTTTTAATATTTCTGATCATTCTATGTCGGGGGCAATACTTCAAAATATTTGACTCGTAAGATTATACATAAAGAAATGTCGATTTTGACATGATTTTTAAGTTTATGAAGATGTGTATATAGACTCTTTATGAAAATGTATACCAAAGATTTTTAATATTTCTGATCATTCTATGTCGGGGGCAACACTTCAAAATGTTTGAGTCGTAAGATTTTACATAAAGAAATGTCGATTTTGGCATGGTTTTTAAGTTTATGAAGATGTGTATAAAACACGTGTATTTTTAATATTTCCGACCTATTCTATATTGGGGCAATTACTACTTCAGAATATTTGGCTCGTACGATGTTTACATAAAGAATATATATAGCTTTTAAGTTTGCTTAAGTACGATAAATGTAACTAGCATATCTGTGTTATTATCAGCATCATTTGATTAAAGCAACTTGTCCGCGTGAAGCTTGAAATAAAAAAAAAAAACCCAAAAACTTTACAATTTTCCGACATTTTTGGTTTTAACCTATTTTGCATAAACTATTTATTTACAAGTGTTTCTATGACCCTTCAAAAATATTCTTACACTGTTCCTAATAAAAAAAACGTTAAACTTAAGTTACACTACCTTTACTCTGACTTGTACTGTTCATAAGTTTGGTATAACAAAGATATTAATTAGTACTGATAATAGAATAACTATTCCGAAGTTATTTCAAAAATTCAAAATGGTAACGTACCGTTTCATAGACAAACACGTAAAATATGATGTCGTACCTATGATTGTGAAAATAAATTATATCTCTCACATCAGATGACATCTTTAGGGCATCATTATAATTTATATTTTTCGCTCTAAATTTTGAAAAATGTCAAAATTCCTCTTAATATATTTTTACCAATAAATGTGAATATTACTTGGATTTTATTTTATGTCAAAATTTTCACCGATCAATATTGCTCTTGGGCAGGTACACGCAATAAATTAAAAAAACACTTATGCTCGATTGTAAGAGTTAAATTACATAAATCCGTTTTCTTTAAAATAGTTATAAAAACAATCTATTGTAAAAACTAACATGCTGATAAATGTACTTGGCGAAATGTCAACTTTTTAGGTTATACCAAAGTTAAACTTAGATCGAGGTCGAAATAGGGTTTGACAGATGAAATTATGACGAGCTGAGAAGTTATGACAGATGAAGTTCCAATAAACTGAGTTTATTAGTAGCGTTTTCTTATCTATTTTCTAATAAAACTTTTTATTCCAAATTTATTGGTATTTGTGTTAATATTTAGAATTTCATCAAAAAAGCATATTTCTCAGACCAGTAGAATGGACAGAATTATTATATTTACTGAAAAAGTAGAATAGGTACAAGTGGTCAACTTTCTGAGCATCCGTAGTGAAAATTAATTGATTTTAATATTAATATTTAAAATACACGAAGTGCAATATTCTATTCTAAAATTAAAATTTTATTTAAAATAATATTTTTAGAAACAACACTCAACTTTTAAAGTGGATAAACACGTTTTAAATAAATTAATATTCAATGAGGAATAATAGCCAATTATATTAGCATAAACAATTATTTAAAAAAAAAACTCAGACCCAAAACACCAATTAAGAATTCTCCTGTTATCTCAAACCAATGCATAATACCGATCAGGAAAAATAATGAACCCTTGTATGCTTATTGAAAACAAATTCTGAAAAGGTTCTGTAAAAAACTTTAGGCCCCCTTCATTTACAATGATCGAACCCTTTAATTCTGTGCTGTTGCTGCTTTGTTTATCTTTCAGGGCGGTAATTGGGATGGGCGGGCGGTCTAGTAGTAGACTCTAATCTTTTGAGCGTCGTGTTTTAGTCTTTGATAGAAATGCTACTAATGTTAGTTCGTTGGTTAATATTTAAAATACACTATTTAAATATTTTAGGAATTTCAACTAAGATATTTTAAGAATATACCTGTTTTGAATATAAATGAAAATTTTCAGCCATCATAACACTATTATCCAATGGATGGTTCCAGTTATAATTTCAATATCAAACTTAGTATATTTGTACACCGAAGGTAATTTTAATAACGTTGATTCTATTCTTGATTTATTTGTTTTGCACTGCTCGATAATTGTCTTAACATTACATTTAACATTGATGTTAGAGATCTATTCATTACACGACTCCAAGTAATTTCAGCAGTGTATTTAATGGTTAAATATTATTTATCCAAGCAGTAAGGCAATGGTTAAATATTATTTATCCAAGCAGTAAGGCAATGGTTAAATATTATTACACTAAGTAATTTCAGCAGTATACTGAATGGTTAAATATTATTTATCCAAGCAGTAAGGCAATGGTTAAATATTATTACACCAAGTAATTTCAGCAGTATACTGAATGGTTAAATATTATTTATCCAAGCAGTAAGGCAATGGTTAAATATTATTACTCCAAGTAATTTCAGCAGTATACTGAATGGTTAAATATTATTTATCCAAGCAGTAAGGCAATGGTTAAATATTATTACTCCAAGTAATTTCAGCAGTATACTGAATGGTTAAATATTATTTATCCAAGCAGTAAGGCAATGGTTAAATATTATTACTCCAAGTAATTTCAGCAGTATACTGAATGGTTAAATATTATTTATCCAAGCAGTAAGGGAGTGGAAAGCCTCTATTCATGCTGAATTTTATTAATAACAAGGCTTTTATCATCATGTAATGCAGAACTTGGAGAGGAGATTTTAATGCATGAGTTTAAACATGTAGACAAATAAATCTCTGTACTTAACTTTTTAAATTTGTAATAATAATTTTATGAATAATTAATTCAAAAATTAAAAGATAAAAATTAAAATTGACCGAGTTATAAAAGTTTAAATTTAATATTTAGGTAAGGACGGGAATACAGTGTTATGAGGTCATTTTTAATATTGCACATTATATTCTACAAGAGGAAAAGAGACAGGGATATACCCAACCTTATCCGTATCTTCAAATTTAGAAGCCTATAACTGGCTTATTTTTCAATCAATTTTTGAATTTTTTTTAAGACTGGTTTTTAATTGACTTATATTTCACAATATTGTACGAAAAATATCAAAATTTAGAATGAGTCAACTACCGTATTAGTGAGATATATGAGTAATTAGAGTAAGTTTATAACAATTAGAATTTGCTTCGGGCTTTACCCACGTTTATCTTCGACAGATTGCTTTGACGTACTGTGATGATTTATATTCTTGATTCCAATAGATGTATTTTCCGTTCATCAAAACATCGTTTGTATAAATAGTCGTTATTCTGAATTTTATAAAATTTTAACTGATTACTTACTAATCATTAAGTTTAAATAAAATGATATTAAAAAGATATTTATAATAAAGAAGTTTGTATAGAGAAAGGAAAAATATTATATAATGAACAGAATAAAGGAAAATAATTGGATTAAAACAGAAAATTGTGAAAGAAATTACTACGAAAATAGAAAGAAAAAACTCTTCACATGATCCTCAATCTTTGATTTATTCTACTCTTTATATGCACATATAGTGGAGTATGGCATCAGGTTCGGGGACAAGGCGAGTAATAAGATTTTCAGGGCACGTTCCAAGACCAGGTCCACTTAACTCTGAGAATATGGATCCAAATTAAATTGAAAAAAAATAAAGTGAATATAATAAGTTCACCTCGATGTTAGTCATTATAGCCAAGTCAGCTCTCTTCTTTCCATTAAGATGTACATGTAACAACGTTCAATTTCCAACAATGATCGAGTCTTTAGTATAGTCTGTAAGATTTATAAATAAACATTTGCATTTTTTTGTGAAAAAATTCAAACACTTACTTCTTTTCAACAATTATCGCAAAATTATCGTATACTTACATTGTGCTAAAGTCATCTTTCAAAAGAATTAGAAGCTGCGATCCACTTTGTAAGTATATCAATGTTAAGCCTAGTGTCCAGGTGAATGAATAAAAACCTGCCAATCGCGAGTAGAACTCGCACTACAAGAATTCCGCATATTTCTAGTTAGTTACAAACATTTAAAGGTATATAGTATTTCTAATTAAACTATTTACAAATATTAATTTTTTACAACGTAAATACATTGGCTACTATATCTTTCATAGGCGTAAAAATAAACTAATTATTAAAAAAAATTAATTATACATGAAATTAAAAAACGATGGTTTTTAAATGTTTTCCTTTGCTTGTGCAATAATACCTTCCATTACTTTTTATATTGTAAGTCAACAGGAAGGAAATCTATAGGTTTTGATGATCACTATTGCATAAATAAAAGTAAAACGTTTTTACGAGTCATATTTTTTTCTAGCATGAACCAAAAACTTAAAATTCTTACAGCAAATTAATGCTGAAGGTCTTAGAATATGATCTTAATTTCAATTTGATATCTGTAGCCGTTTCTGAGAAAAAAGACTTTGGCCGATAGACGGACAAACAGACAGAAAATAATTGATCTTTTGAAGGTTCCGTTTTTTCGTATTAAGAGAAGGACCCCTAAAAAGAAAATTTGTTATTAAGGGTTATGGTCTTTCATTATTACTGCTTATATTATTAAGGTATAATGTATATGTTATACTATGTTAAGTTCTTTTATTCCAAGCTCGACCTCAAGTCCTCAAAAATACATCACTACGTTTCTCAGCTACTATAGCAAGCAGTGTCTCCATATAATTCTGAGACTGTCCTGCTCTGGTATTATAGGGGTTCCATTCGATGGTTTCCTTAGTATGTAGTCTGTACTATTGTATAATTAAAGATGATACGACCGTACACAAAAGCTATGAAATGGATTTTAACGAAGTTCATACTGTTAAAAATTTAGGATGACCAGCAAATTGCGGAAAAGACTTGTTGCATGCACGTTAATAGTATAAGCAATTTTATGGAAATTGCCATAGTGCAAGTGCGCAATGCTTTGCAGATATAAGTTAAAAGTGCGCGTTACAGTTATAATATTAAAATTACATACAACAATTATTACGAAAACAAAAACAATGTCTCAAAATCAGATGAACAAACAACACAGCATAGTTTGCAAACAGTATAAGCTAGCCAAGTTATCTTCAAATATATACTAATAACGAAAAGCTGAACTAATTACGATTCTTAACAGCATCTAATCAAAATACAAGTCAATGCATAACCTAAAAAAATCGCGTATGAACAGGACAATTGAATTCGCACTAAAAATACCGAAAATTGGATATAAATCACCTACTTCTAGAATGGGTATCCAGCATTCTAAATAAAAAACGTGTGTATTATATATATATATATATATATATATATATATATATATATATATTATATATATATATATATATATATATATATATATATATATATATATATATATATATATATAATTATTACGGTGCTACGCATTAAACTACTAATAATATTCCAGCGGAGTTTAAATGATATCTTAGCACCATAATATATTTATTTATTATGGTGCTAAGATATCATTTAAACTCCGCTGGAATATTATTAGTAACACGGTGCATGGTAATTTACTAGCAAATTTCCAGTGGATTTTTATCATGAACTTAAGAAAATAAAAAGCAATATATAATTTAATGAATTGAAGGAAATAAAAATAAATTTATAACTTAAAACGTTATTATTTGCTCTATTTTAAGAAACGACATATCACAATTACTTGCTTATTTTTTTTAATAATTAATGAATAGACTAAGTGTATTAATGAATAGAGTGACTATGAACAAAAAATGTTTAGACAACAGACAAATAAGTATAAACAAACATTTTAAAAAATCGTATATCATAACCGAGATTTATGCGTAACAAAATGTCTTCGCGCCTTCTTATAAGGAAAAGCACATGTTTTTGAGCGCGTCTCAGTTCACTGTTGCTCACTGTGTCATTTAGTGTGTCGTGTGATTACAATGAGGCTAGGTCTAATATAATTTCAGTGAGCATGTTGACTGAAATATATATTAGCTAATAGCATTGGGTAGATGTTTGTATTTGTTATGAGCGTCCAAATCCGAAACCCTAAAACATAATAAAAATAATAAAACAATATAAAACATCAAATTTTTATTTTGAAAATTTGTAACGTTTCTTCTTTTAATCCGACTTTTCCCGCACCGCCTGTGCGCAATTCTGACAAAGAACTGTTCAGATAAGAGTTTTCCTGCTTGCACATAACAGCCTGACGCAAAAAACGATATTAATCCCAGCACTGACGGATTGTGAGTATAATCATTTAAAATTTTCAATAATTACAGTCACGTGAAAGGTTTGCATTGGTTTATATCCAAATATACTCAAAATTTTTCACCCTGGAAAGAGCTATGTGTAAGAAAAAAAGTAATAATTTTTTAAACAGAGAAATCGAATTAATCAGTTTTTTTTTATTTTCTATAAATGAGAGTGTTATATAAAGTCTTAACACAATTTATGTCCTGGAATTTTTGGGTGTGAAACGTGACAAATTAATAATAGAATCGTGAAGTGAAAGCAGCCAACTACCCCATAGTTCCAAATACTATTAATACATTTGAGACAAGAGTCTGCTACTATATACTCAGACACAATTGGGATAAATAAAAAATTATCGCTGGTCACTGATTTGTTTTAAATTGGAGCTTATTTTTCCGTCACTACGTTTACGAATTACGTCAACGTAAGGAACATAAAACACATAAAAGAAGATGATAAACTTTCTGAAATCTGAAGAGAAATTCAAAAATGTTAATAAAATATATTGTTAGAAATCTGTAAAATGAAATAATTTTCTTCCTTAGCGGATACCAAACCTGATTTTGTTTAAAAATATAACATGGCATGCCCGTTTAAAATTAATGCTAAACACCTATTCATAGTTCCATTGAGTCAATTGTCAAGATACCTTATTAACCACGATGCGTGTTATTTGTTTACTACGTATATTAGGTCACTTAGATGGGGCTCAATGTTGGCACAAATTATTTTCTTCGTAATGGAACTCGATTTTCACTAAACTCACTTTTCATTACCTTCATAAGGGAACTCGATTTTCACTAAACTCAACACCCTTTCATCTAGCAATTAAATTAATACTCAACGTCCATTAACCTTATGATCTAGATACATCATTCATCGCGATGCATGTTATTTGTTTGCTACCTAATTAGGTCACTTAGGTCGGCCTCAATGTTGAAACTAAAACACACTCCATAAGTACCATCGCATACTAGACAAATAATTAAAACCATTTCAATCATAGATTTCTCTAGAAAAAAAATGTCAATATATCATATACCACTTATACATTCAATAACAATCAAAAACTTACATTATTGCTATGAAAAGGAAATGCTTAAGATTTTCCCAAGAATTATTTCGGAAAAGTATGCAAGACGACGGATTTCAATGAAGCTCGAGAATATCACTTACATACTAAACTTAAAATCTTTATATTATATAAAAAAATATTAAAAATTTGTGCCGTCATAAAACGCCTGGCAGATGTTAATTTTTTTTTCATTTTTATATCGAATTATTTTTATTCGAACGAATTAAAAATGAAAAAGCAAAAATTCAGATTTTACTATTTTATTTTTACGAAATCATTTTATCAATCGATTGAAAATATATTTTTAATTTATAATACTGTTAATTAGATTTGTCAGACATATCTTCACCTGTTATTTTTGCAACAGTAACGGTTAATGTTGGATTTAATGGAATAAAAGTGACAATTGGCCGATAATAACTAAAATATAACAAGAATGTTTTAAATGTAACGTTATCAAGGAATCTGAGGACACTGCATTTATTGTCGTTCCATATCCAATTGACGATTCTCTCGGATCGTTACTAATGGACAGTTTGATATAAAAGAGTAAAGTTGTGAACGTTCGTAAATAAGAAACAATGCTGTACATTAACCAAACGTAAAATAGCGTATGTGTAGTGTACTAAAGAAGAAAATTTTAAATCTGAAAAAATCGATAAAATTTTGCTGGCCGAATTAAATCAGAAAGAACCGACAAGACGCAAAGCTGACAGAATTAATTTAGAAAGAGCCGACAAGACCCTGGCCGAATGGCACGCGACGTGCCATCAGAACTTTTTAACTACCATCTAAACCCGCCCATAGATGTTTTACATCAATAATATCAGAATTTATCCTACCGTTAGCATAAATCTAAAGAGAACTGAGACGTACTTAATATTTTCTTATTTAAGCCGTAACAGATCCATGAACTCATATAATATAGTCTAAAAATCGATTGAATTTTTTTTTACTTCTTCCTAGCACGAAAAATACAGGATAAAGTATTTTCTTATATAAGAGTTGCAAGCACCTAATTTAGAGTTTGAGATTAAAAATCCCATACCTAAACCTTTTTCCAAATAAAAATATTCTTGACTATAATATCTTTAATATAAAAGTAGCTAAAAATTATATCTTATATACAAAGTCGTTAGTACATAATTTTATTCATTATTATATTTTATTTAATATTACAGAGAGAACTATTATATAATTTACTTTGTGTAAAGTCGTTTAATCATTTTTAACACCTGAGGACTTAGCCATAAACATGGCACAAAATACTGGTCGTAGTACAAAACCACATATGTTATTTGTTACAATAAACACAATAATTATTAAAAATTAGCGTTTCAAGCCTCTTAGATATTCCAGAAGAGCTTTGGGCGGGCGGGCCGCCTACCAGATTGTATATGTTAACATCTTGAATCAATCTCTATAAAATGCTGCAACACTGTCCGTTACCTAGATTTTGAAAAGTATTTTTGTCATAGATACATAATTTTGATATATAAACAAGTATTAAATTTCATCATATACTGTTAAGTAAAAGAATTGCAGTGTTTTCAATTTACCTTTTGCAATCGAAAAGAACAAATTTAAGCAATCAGAGAGACTTATGTGAGACATCCTTCACCTTTTGGTTTCCACTTTTAGAATTATACATTAGGGAAAATTATAATGCGTTTATAATTAACGAATATTTTACTATCACAGTCGTATACCTATCACAGTTGATTAAGGACAGGAGGAATGCTTAAACTTGTTACGTGTTATTTCTATAATATAAATTTTTTAAATCAAAATTATGTAACTAAGTAAAAAGGATTAAAACATTTACGAAAAAATGAATAAACGATATGTTTAAATAAATCACAGCTTTGCCAGTTGCGGGTTAAGGCTACGTGCTTCAAGATTTCCCGCTAAAAATAATTTTCCACAGATTCAATAGCTCCTTCTACTAAATTTCTTGGAAAACAGCCCCAAATTCGAGTAGGCAAACATTCCGACAATATACTAATGTAAATGACAAAGATTTATTGTTGGGCTCACGTCTTCACTTCAAGTTATCTCAGGTTGCGGTTTCATTTCGACCGTCCGGGCAAATTTGATATCATTTGAAAGGGCGGAAGGGTTACTCGCGTAAGTGAAAGGGTGCCAATTTAATTAGAGATATCGCCTTCGCGGTGTGGCGGTTAGGGGTTGAAATCTAGAAGGGGCGTCACGTATTTCATTCTCAGCTGGAAGGTCTTAAGTGTGTATGGATAATGAAGATGTGACAGAGGAAGATTTATAGAGAAGGCTTATGAGTTAATGTTCAGTATGAATGCGAATTTTAAATTAATGGCACAATTTTGGGTATTCTGGGAGATTCTGAGGTTATTTTGTGCTATTACGATATATATTTAGACTTACTTGATGTATGTAGTAAATGTTCAAAGGTGCCTTCGTTCGAATAACATTTATTGCAGGAAAACAAAATTTGGCCGAAATTTATGTGTTGGTAACTTAACTTTAACTGAATTTTATTAAAAATAAAACTTTACAATATTTTAAAGCTCGAGTGAAAATTAATAAAAAAGATTTTCCTCATGGTCAATAAAAACACACACTTTCAGATGCTCCACAATTTCATTGTCATGCAAGGATCTTTCTTTGATATATTAACATCCATAACAATAACCGCAAATGAGAAATTCCTTAACTTTATAACATATTTTTAAAATTATATAATTAAAAAAATAAAGCATGAAATAACTTTCATCTAGATAAACTTTTGTCTAAACGAAATAACGTGACTAGTGTTCTATGCGTTTATGAATTTTACTGCACTGTAAATTTTTACTGTCCCTATATCGCGTAAACTAAAACTCAAAAATGATCTACAATATCTTAGCTTTATAAAATCAGCTAAAGCTAACTCAGTTTAGCGTTAATATTAAACTAATACTTGTTACTCAATAATAACTTTAATTTAGTATTCTTTATATAAACATAGAATAATACCAACTGACAAACGCTTAACTTCGCATTGTAACAACATTTTCATAAAATATTCACTTGGCCTATTAGTTATATTACTTTTAACAAAAGCAAAGACCTAGTTTAAAATTTGACCCACATAAATATGTTTTCTTAATGATGAAATTTTCTTTCTCTTAATTTAGTGCAAAACGACGAAGTTGTTGGAAAACTCGAGGGAAAACGGACTTTAGCCTTTATTTAGAGGGCGAGTTTTAACAAGAATAAAGTCGATGGATTGTTTACTTTACGCCTGAATTTGGTAACAACTGAAAAAGGGAATGTATGAATAAATAAGATGAAAATTTAATAGGAACCATTTTATTGCTACCCCATTAGATTTTTTATACGGGTAAAAGGTACTCTGGCAGCATTTGTTACGTTTGTACTTTTAGTTGTAATTATAATGGTGGTTATAAACAAGTTTCTTTATATGCATTATTGATGAAAGCAATGGATAATATGTTCTTAGATTACTTTTCGATTACCCTAAAAACGTAGGAGAAAGTCTTGTATGGAAACTGTTAACGTCATGAATAGTATGCCGGGTTTAGTAACTATAAATTAGTCCATAATATCCTCGTAAACAGAAACGTTAAATTACAGAAAAGGCAGAAATTAAGGTTTTTGTGTCTTACTTCTCCATCTATGAAAAGGATCGTTTTTTTCAACTTTACCTAAAATGCAAATTTTCTTTTACCATACTTATATGATTTGGGAGATTGCACTAAAAATAATGCCACGTCTGTTTGGCATTCTGTAAATATTCAATTTAAGTAGTTGTGTTCTACAATCCAACAGATAAGGCAAATTTGTATAGGTGGGATGTATAATTGCCCAGCGCCAAAATCGTACCTAAAAATGACGTAACAAAAAAAATAAAATCAAAGCAAGGACACGATGTTACCCAATTTTAGAAAATTCGATAGTTTTGACGAATTTATCTGGCTACCGCGTAGCGTACTCACTGCACCACCTTTCTATGTCCTCGCACAATATCCATATCGCTCACTCCTCCCTCTCGCAGTCTCGCGCTAATAGTGCGAGTGTGGGGTAAGGCAACGCAATGAGTTGCCAGATAAATTCGACAAAAACAGGGTTGCCAGATAAATTCGACAAAAATATCGAATCTATTGATAATAGGTAAAATCGTGTTATCGCTCTGATTTTATTTTTTTAGGTTATTTTTTAGGAACAGTAGTCCAGATTTCTATATTAACTATTCGAGAACTTTTATATTAACTGTTAACTATTCGAGAACTTTAACTAATTTTACCACACTTGTTTGTCACGTTTGTGTTTGTCACGTTTATGATAATAGGTAAAATCGTGTTATCGCCCTGATTTTATTTTTTTAGGTTATTTTTTAGGAACAGTAGTCCAGATTTCTATATTAACTGTTAACTATTCGAGAACTTTAACTAATTTTACCACACTTGTTTGTCACGTTTGTGTTTGTCACGTTTATGATAATAGGTAAAATCGTGTTATCGCCCTGATTTTATTTTTTTAGGTTATTTTTTAGGAACAGTAGTCCAGATTTCTATATTAACTATTAACTATTCGAGAACTTTAACTAATTTTACCACACTTGTTTGTCACGTTTATGTATAAGATAAAGAGAGCTTTTGGTCTGAATTGTTAAATAATGCGACTTTTTAGGATCTTTTTATAAAAAAACTAAAAACGGTTCTGACTTAGTGCTTTTGTATTACGTATGTGAATATGTATATATGTAGGTATATATATATATATATATATATATATATATATATATATATATATAACATAAAAAAATTTGTAATTATTAATTATGTAATTAAGCAAGAAAGCTATACTTCATAGAGTCACACAATTTCTTCAGACGGTGGGACGTCTAGCTCCTCTGAAATCGGAAAATAAGCAAAGATAATATTTTAAACTATAATACCGGGATAAGTCTAAGAAGTTTACAACCGAGGTAGTAAATTGAAAATAAATTTCAATTTAGTTTAATTGCAATTCCACTTTATTTAAAAGTAATAAATCCGCCTAAACTCAAGATATGAAATACTCATTGCCTGGAAAAAATTATAGTTTTTAATACAAAAACGAAATATTAAAATCGATTGACTAGTTCAATATGTTCGTACCACTAAATAAAAATTAAAATAATGTTTTGAGAAAATTACAATTAAACCTTTAAATATGAAAAGTAACGCTGAGAATACGTTGGTTTATTTGTTTTATATTGAGGATACTTTGAAAGTATATTTTTATTAGTAACTGCGAGGGTACGCTAACAATAGAATTGAATTGTTTATATTGGAATTACTTTGAAAGTGAATTTCCATTGTTCTGGCGTCAGGTTCAAAACGCATGAGGCAGCTGCTACTTAAAAGTTTTTAACCTTAGCAAAGAATTTAAAATTTTACGTTTTTGATACCTTCGTGAACCTTGATACCTTTTTTTAACGTGAATATGTTTTTAAATTTGCTTCCATAATGAGAGATAATTAAAAATACTTGATGGTAACAAAATCGGGTTATAGAGTTTGGCATTGCAGCTATGTAACTGTCATCTACCTCCAAAATTACGTATAATACTACGTTGAATATGGACTGTGATGCATCCTGTGCGGTGGAGGGGTTACCATTTTGAGGTCGTTTCGCCGCATCACATAATTTCCGTTTAGTATAAATTTTGACTCGGAGAAACTACGACGCTCGTTTGAGTTTCAATCAATAGCTCTCGTCAAGATTTATCAATTACGTATATAAAACGTGGAATAGTTATGGTGAATCTGTAAAGTGTTAAGTTAAAAATTGAGGAAACTTAATACAATGTCGGCCTATACTCGTAAAAAAGCCAAAACAAAATATGGAAATCGTATATGGTTTGAAAGAGCTTCCCAAGAGCAATTCAGTGATATCCACAAACTATCATATTATATAGTAAAGTGATGCCAAGAACGTAAAAATATTACTTGCTAACGTAGACGTATTCACATAAAATACATGGCCGTATCCCAGACACAGCCACACCCCGATTTTTTTTAAGTCCTGGACTGAAGCGTTAAGTTATTTTATACTGCAGTATCATTGGTAGCACGTTACTGTATAAATAAATAGCCATTTCGTATAAGTAATAAAAATAGTACATAATTTATATAGTACATAATTTTTTCTATAGTTATACTTTAAAAAATATGAAAACTGAGTACCAACTGTAAGGTACAATGGTGTAAACTAAAACTTCATTATATTTTATTACTGTTACAAATATGTTGCTATTGCCTTACGTTGTACATCTTTGGATTTAGTAAATTCTGCAACTAATATTGCAACAGTAGTAATGTTGTATAATTAATTAAATAACCAATATAGTTGGCAATAAAAAAAAACAGGCTCATTATATGAGTGAGAATGAATAAAAGTGATCAAGTTCTTAACAAATGCCAAAAAACCATCAAAGAAAAAATATTTTCAATAAGATCTAAAACTAAGAAGCTCTCCACATATTAAATAAAAGACGTTTATTTTAAAATGTAAATAATTAAAAGTCAAAATAATACCTAAAAAAAGCACGAAAAATATTGATTTGTAATTATTGCTATAAAAAAACAAATAATCAACCTCTTCCACATGCGATTTGGAAACTACGTAATTTTAATTATTTACTAGATAAACGTGATAAAACTCTATATGTAATAAGTCTAGGAATATATATGACAGAACACATAATCACTTACCGTTTCTCACCATCGACGCGACATTTATATGTTCCATTTGTTCTTAATATAAATGACAAAGATTTACATTGAAACATCTAGAGTACAAGTACTTTTTATGAAATTGAGACATGAACAAAGCGAGTGATATGAATATTTAAAACTACTTGAAAACAACTAAGAAAGTATGGAGTAAGTTTTTAATATCAACAAAACTTTAAAAATAAATTGAAAATACTACAAACTCTAGAAGTTTTAACAGATACACGTGGAACTGAATGGCTATGAACCAGTTTTTGTTTCAGCCGACCTTAAAAAGTTATAATGTCATTTAGACTATTTTCTTTAGAAAAATGTTGACTCCTTATCATAAATATTTTATTGCGGCAAAGTTGAAATTGTCTATAACATTTTTCTAACTGACATTAAGCTAAATAGATATGTTATGTACATATGAAACCAAGAAAAAAACTTTGACCTCGACTAGCGCCACGTGAAATAAAGGAGTTAGAGAGACAAGAACTTTTTTAAAAGTAAACTTTTATATAATTCTTTAATTATTGCAATCATAATTAATAGTTATATTTAAATATTTATGTCTACACAGTTTCCTCTCGTGATAATTGCAACACCATTGCAATACCGTTTCCCTAAAGCAGTTTTGCTGTTTAAATATAGCACTGAGACTATGGAAATGAGACTTAAGCGTTCATCGTTAGAACGGTTTCTTGGGGATTATTTATAAAGCACTGATTAGGTGAACATTCAATAAAATATAATTGATTATTTGTAGATATTTGATAAGAAGCTATTTCAAGTAGAAACAAAAAGATTTAATAAACGCGTTCTATTTTTTTTCAAATGGCTAAGTGGCAGCAAATAATTCTTTGACTTAAAAATTATTCATGTTGAGGAATATATTATTTCGAACCCGGTCATAGCTACATGTCAATAGATCATGTTCGTTACAAGGATTTAATAAAGGATGATACTGAAAATTATTTAATCTATACAAAATATCAATTTGAAATCACTTGTTTTTATTTTTAATAAAATGTTACACCTTTTTTTCTATTAGAAATACCATAAACGTGAAGCAAAACAAAGAATTTTCGAAGATGCAACAATAAATCATCTCGCATATATCCTTAAAATAAAAATAATCCACGATTATTATGTCATACAATATTGATAAAGTTATGATGAAAAACAAGCGAATTGTACATTTTTAAAGGAAATAGTATAAAAAATATTTTATGGAATGTATCATTTCCTCATTTTGAGCTTTGAGTTAACCTCCTCATTTTGAGCTTTGAGCTTTGAGTATAACCTTTTTCTCAAGTCATTCTCACAGGTTTTGGCATAAATCATTTACCTTTTGTCGAATAAATAATAGTACTGTATAAAGTGTCAGTACCAATATTGCCTTGATCATTTCTATATTATTATGTATAAATTATTCAATAACTGTAAATGTTGTAGTTATGATACTTTCCTGATGTCGATGATTTTAATATTTTTTTTCATATTATTTCTTTTTTACTATACGTACAGAAATTGATAAAAATAGTTTCTTTACACCTATACTAAAATACTGACATATTTTACCAATTAACTGAATCAGGTTTTTTTTTAATTGTATTGGTTTTTTATAAGTATTACATATGAAATAATCACATTTGATTTGTATATGTTCTATATGATGCGTATATGTTCTATACGCATTAACGATGAAGTAATTAGATGCTATTTGGACCTATATTAAAAACAAATAGAGTGTATACAAGTTCAGACTACGTTACAAAAATGTGTGACGGCAGTAAAGCGACGGGAGTGGGATAGCGCGCTACGTCACAGTCTATCTTTAAGATGTAAACTTGCCAAATATAGAAATTATAATATTTGTATCGCATTTATGCCATAAAATCTTCTGCACATATTTAGTCTAAGTGAATATGAAATTGTATGAATAAACTAATGAAAGTATGAAATTTATACAAAATATGTAATTCATCGACGTAATTTGGGATACATAATTTAATTAGTTAATTAGTCTCGGTTTCATACCTCAATTTAATCCATCCTTATCAAATTTTACATAATAATAGAATGTGATAATTATGTACTTCATGAAGAATAAAAAAACACGTTTTTGATGCCATCACCAAATGATATGCTACAAACCAAATGATATGATGAATATGCTACATAGCATATTACATTCTAGTAAGTAATTTGTTCATTAAAGCCAAAATTTCTTAAAATATTTTTATTTTCACTACACAATCACAAATAAATGTTACATATACAAGAAATAAAATTATAAAATTGACATGTCTATGCATGGAAAATATTAACGAATAAAGATTTAGGTGGAGATGAAAAAATACTAAAACACAAAAATAGTGTTTTTGGAATTTTTGTCAGTTTCTTTGTCCATAGTGTAGTGTGTTTATCGCACGCGTAATGCAAGAATCACTAAATATATCACAATGGAGCTTTAACCGATGGATTTTATAGGACATTGGGTAATAATAGATTCTACGCGTTACGCGTTATTCATTATTTACTTCAAAAAAATATTTTATAATGATTGTTCTGTTAACTTAATCTGATTGTCGAAAGGTCGATGTGAACGAAATCACGGGCACGTACAGTTCAAAATACAGTGCTTTCATTTTAGACATGAGAATTGAAAAAAAGTAAACATAATTTTTAAAGTCCAATAGAAAAATAATTTCTTCGAAATTAAAAAAAAAACATAAATACAATTTTGACTCACAAAATCAAATAAAATTATTTCAAAATACATTTCGCAAAAATATAAATCATAATTAATTTTACAAAACAAATTTGTAAATGGATGAATTAACAGAGCTTATTTATGATTAATTTCGTAAACTAGATTTCTGAACTGATCAGACTAATTGATCAGTCAAAAGTAGAAACCAAAGTAATTTTGCTGAGCGTATTTCTGAATTGGTCAATCCAATTAATTGAGCAAATAAGTAACTGATTGACAAAATTTCCAACAATATTTGTTTAGTACAAGTACTTGACAGGATATCTTGTAACATTCATTGATCTTAAATGAATCAACAAAATTTTAATGTCATGTATATTTTAGATTGCAACAAAAATTCCTAATGCACATGAATAAAATTCATGCGACCTTTACTGATACGAATATTTGTTACTTTCTTAAAGAGATATACAATCAACAACGCGCCAACAACTACCCCCAATCACGATACCCGATCTCGCCACAATGATTTCTGATTCCGCCCTCGACCGTAGTAACAAATCTCAGAAACAAGGGGGGTCGAGATCGCAACCGGTAGCTCTCATTCGATCGGTTCACTGAACTCGCCGCGGACGCGAGATGAATACTAGTGGTCGCTTTTTATATTTATCTAGAGGTCACTGTGAAGTAGCAATGATATATCGTGGATAAAATGTTAGAGTATTTTTTTATTTACAGTTTAAAAATATTGAAATATACTAAATATTGAAATATACTAAATATTGAAATATACTAAAATATTGAAATATACTAAAATTATGTTTTACAAGTTATTATGCGTAATGCCTATACATGAAATAAACACGTTACACCCTCCAAATAAAAAGGTAGTTCTGGATAAAATTTGTATAAATCCTCTCAGTCGAGTCGCTCTTGATTGGGCGGTCGTGGTTATGATGAGGCTATATCATCATTGGTGGTTGATGTGACCCTCCTCATAATTTCTCGCCATCTTAACCTATTGGCTGACATCCTGGTGCATTTATGTAGAAAGTCTCCAACTGCTGATTTTATTTGATCACCCCATTGCATGGATGATCTGCCATGCGGTCTATTTCCTTTTACCCTTCCCTGGAATACAAAGCGCTTTATGGAGTCATTTTTTCACCTCGAGACATGGCCAAAGAACTTCAAAATTCGAGACTGTGTTTGGGTTGATAGTCGCTGCGTGATGCCGAGTTCTTGAAGTATGGAGGTGTTTGTACGAAATTCTGTTCATGACGCTCCCAGCATTTTCCTCCAGCACCACATCTCTAGGGCATCTATTTTCCGCTTTTCCTTCTCTCACAATGTCCACTTCTCGGATGCGTATAAAAATACGGGGAACACTAGTGTTCTTACGGGCCCTGGTGTTAAGGCCTTAGTTAAGTCACTTATATAAATACTGTGAAATTTTTAACACACACTCAAACATTGAATAATACAGACCGAAGAATGAGATATCAAGCCAAAATATTACCAATAAAAGGATACTAGCGTGACCCGTGCGAAGTCTTCGCATTATTTATTCCATTATGAAGATCAGATGACAGATCAAACAAATATTTTACTAAAATTGACATATAGAGGCGCAAGTATCAAAAGCATTGAGCTAAAGCGCCACTTTATTTATACGTGAGTGGATTTGAAATTAAACAAAAATTTTACCGACCGTCATTCATATTGACGTTGAGCCGTTAGATGGCAGCATTGCCGTTTTGTGTATATAATTTTAATAATTAATTAATTTGCAAAAACAATAGCAATAATAAATTTTTTAGTTGTGGATGCCGGTAGAGCAAGCAATTATCTATAAAATGATATATAATTTATGTGGATTAATTGTGAGGTTTTTTCTAAAAAGGGAGAGTAACATCTTAACCTTAGCGTATTAATATATATGATGATGATAGTTGTAATTATGAAAGTTATATTATATATTAGCTAGTGAAACATACGTACAAATAGAACAGAAGGACTATGGGGTAGCGGATATCATCTTCTGAGATATCTTTCTAATCCATAAACAAACGACCGAATTTGATTTGGTCTTATCGTACTTGTGATACAACGTAAGTGTGTCAATCATCCGTTTCTCAACAATAGTAGATAACATTATCACATCTCTAACTATAGATTGCTAGGCCGTCATTATCAAATTTAATAAACGTCAGTTTGTTCGTTTCACTGCAATATACATGCGTTCAATTACAATAATATAAACAATAGTTACTATTACCATGGAATATGGAACACAAATCATGTATATAGATACAATCATCCGTTTCAATAACAATAGTAGGTAACACTATCACATCTCTAACTATAGATTGCTAGGCCATCCTTATCAAATTTAATAAACATCAGTTTGTTCGTTTCGCTGCAACATACATGGGTTTAATTACAATAATATGAACAATAATTCCTGTTACCATGGGATATGGGACACAACTTATGTATATAGACACAATCATCTTTTTCTCGACAATAGTAGATAACATTATCACATCTCTTACTATAGATTGCTAGGCCATCCTTATCAAATTTAATAAACATCAGTTTGTTCGTTTCGCTGCAACATACATGTGTTTAATTACAGTAATATTAACAATAGTTACTGTTACCATGGCATATGGGGCTCAAATTACGTATATAGCTACAATCATCCGTTTCTCGACAATAGTAGATAACATTATCACATCTCTAACTATAGATTGCTAGGTCGTCCTTATCAAATTTAATAAACATCAGTTTGTTCGTTTCACTGCAACATACATGGGTTTAATTACAATAATATGAATAATAATTCCTGTTACCATGCGATATGGGACACAACTTATGTATATAGATACAATCATCTGTTTCTCGACAATTGTATATAACATTATCACATCTCTTACTATAGATTGCTAGGCCGTCCTTATCAAATTTAATAAACATCAGTTTGTTGATTTCACTGCAACATACATGCGTTTAATTACAATAATATGAACAATAGTTACTGTTACCATGGGATATGGAACTCAAATTATCTATATAGATACAATTATCCGTTTCTCGACAGTAGTAGATAACAATATCTCTAACTATAGATTGCTGGGCCGCCCTTATCACTATGACGTTTATGTAGGAGATGACTAGACGCGGTATGAATAAATATGACATGTGTTATTACTGTTTAATATATCTCATTGAAGAACTAGTTTAAGGAAAATAGACTTGAATATTCAACCATGTTACGTTTGAGCGGTTCATTACTGTATTATTTTGATTAAAACTGTAACTTTTGAAGGACTGACTTAAATTTTATACGACAAATTGCTCATAGCTCATTGAGACGACTCTCAATGAGACTAATAATGCCTTTGTCGTATAAAATTTATGTAAATTCTTCAAAAGTTACAGTTATAATCAAAATAATACAGTAATGGAAATAGTTATATCACTATCACAAAGTTTGAACAAAAATAATATTAACTTTTTGTTAGTTATTATAAAAATATTCTATGTGCAATGTTTGTTAAATTTTCAATTAGAAATGGACCAGACACACATTCTGTAACGCACTTTTTAGGATTTCATATCCTCCTATTTTTCTGTCACAGTCTTAAGCTTTCCACATATTTAGACTTATCGTGTAAAATTCTATAAGTAGACGCTTGATAAGGAATATAAATTATTGTGTAAAAGATTTGCTTGTTCATTGAACAAAAACATTTTTCTTGCATGGCACGCCAGCCTCGAGTTTTGACGATAGACATAATTAAACTCGAGTAATTTTAAATTAAGCTCGTGTTTAAATTTAAACTAAGCTCGAGTTTAAATTCAGACTAAGCTCGAGTTTCAATATAAACTATGCTCGAGTTTAAATTTAAACTAAGCTCGAGATTTAAGCTAAACTCGAGTACTATTAATCTACCTTTATAGCTTCGAGGAAACATGACATTTTACTTAAAATTTAAACCATTTTTTAATTTTTTAAGATGTTTATTAAGATCTAAATTTGTCTTTGAAAAATAACACGTGACTACGTCCGTTAGTCTGTACGTATTTACGTACGAGGACAAGTAATTATTGACCGATTTTGGTAATTTTTAATAGATTAGTTAGCTATCAGCGTTTAAACCTATTGGTTATCATAATAATTTGTTATATTGTTTAATTTTGATAATAAATTTTCTACAAAAAGTCTCTTTTTCGTGGTCGGTGGGTTTTCTGTTTCCAAGCGATTCATGCGGATTTTCCTCCTTTTCTCACTGCTTCTTGCTTTTCTCAACTTTTTTTTTACTTTTGCAATTGTTTATGTAATAATAGTGAAAAAGGCGATATGTGCCTTTTTGGTTTTACCAACTATTTTTATATAGGATCTGTGGGGTGGCGAATTTTTTTTCGTGTATTCCAACGGGTTGTCTTGACTCCATTGAACAGTTTTTTTAATTGTTTATTTTATTTGCCATTTTTCTTTTGCAAGCTCCGTGTGCGAAATAACAATTTTCAAAATGACGTACAACGTGTTACCTTCCACTCTCCTCCCTCATTTTTCGTCCTTTCCTCTCTAAATAATTTCGATCGATTAACAAGATTTAGCGGAGTTTTATTTTATGTGTTCCAAGAAGCACTTAGTTGCTTTTATTACAAATTATTATATATGGCTTTAGTATTTTACATTCCCAAATATGATATTTTCTAATGAGAAATGTTATTAAATTATTTGATATAAAAATAAAACTAGATCAATAATAAATATAATATTATGATTTCTTTAACTCTTTGATTCCTAATAATGCCTGTTTCCAATACGTAATTCCATTTATTTAGTTTATAAATTTGAAACCATATCAGCATGACGATTACGTAGAAAATCATAATTTTTTTACAATTTTCTATGTATATAGATGTTAAAATACTATTATATTACAAACTACTTCAACGACCCCCAGTGATTGATTTTTAAACATTTTTTCCGACATTCATAAAGTAAATCTAATAAATAAATCCTAAGTAAATGTAGGAAAATAAATATTAAAAACTATAATAATAAGAAAAGTCCACTAGAAAAATCGATGGTAACGGTAGTAAATAGGCCTCTAAATTATATCCATGGCGGGAGGGGGGGAGGTATAAAACAAGTTAAGAGAGAAACAGCTGAAAAATAAATTAAATCAGGCGGAATTTTTTTTTTTTAATGAGAATGTCTCTCTAGATATTAATAGTTTTTACTTAGCTTTGTTAAAATGATATCCTGAAAATCCGTTTAAGTGCTTGGAGAGCAAGGGAATAACAGTTCAACATAGTTTCAGAAAACGCTTCTAACGCTGTAAAAAAATTATTTTGCTATCACTAGCTCCTACGTAAATATAGAAAAATTTTACAAATACTTTTAATTTACAATATAGTTATAAGTATAATTAGGGATAACTAAATAAGCAAAGTTAAAAAGAGGTTAAGTCGCATCAAGCCTTTGATTTTTTTTAAATTACTCTATTAATATAATTGTACTAGAAAACATTAAAATTGATTGCCGTTGATAGTAAGTAATTTACGAATCGTGATTCGTGTGGAAAATGTCTGAATTTAGAGAAAATATTGTTCTGGTCTAGATCTTAAAATATTTATTTAATACATAATTTTCGCATTTAATTTATTCCTAACTTTATTTATGACCCTCGATTAAATTTTTAAAAAGTGTTCAAATTCCAATCACTGTTTAACACCTATAAAAAAATTGTGCTATGAGAAAAATCTCGAGTCTAACTGCTCTCATACAGCGATTATTTTTTGAATATCTGATTAAGGCTTTGAAGTACTTTTATTTAGATTTAATTAAGCCTAAATTATATATTGGTAACTAAAAGAAATTTCGAGGGCGAAGCACTCTTATTGAAATTGATTTTTTTTCTTCTGTAATGATAATTATTATAATGGCAATTTAAAAATAAATTTATTATGTAATATATTTAATAAAATCTAATCAGTATATCTTTTGGTCAAAAGAAATCAAATATGATATCACCACAGTATTATGATATTTCAAAATTCACTAAAACCATTAAAACTACACCGATAAGCAAAAGAAAGATAGATAAAAAAAATACATTGTCTAAGTAGTTTCGTATGACAGAGAAACAGATATAATTTGGCTGTAGTCCTCGGTATCAAAAATTGAAATGTGTTGGCGTTTTATTATTAGGAATTTAGGGTTACTTTCAGAATGATTAGATGACAGAAACCACACTTGTTTAAATAACAAAGAATAATTATTAAAGATCATGAATGTTTAATAATGTTAATAAATTGAAAATAATTATCGAACACTTTTCTCCACAAAAAAAGGTCACATCGACCCCAAAAGTCGATGCAAAGGTCACAAAACTAACTTAGACAAATTTAGTTAAAGTTACCCTGATCATTGGCTTTCTTTCCTCTTCCCAAATGTCTTTACCCTACTCAGGCTGCTTCCGATCAATAAACCATAGAATGTATTCCCCTACATGTTCATTGACACGACAACTTTCGTCGAAAAGTTGCCGGCACAATAACCTCACGTGAGCTGTGAACTCGGTGTCCCTGTCTGCGACGTTCGAAGGTATTTAAAGTTCAGTTATTTTAAGCGTTAAGGCCTAGGGTTCGGTTAAGTTTGATACGAGGTAGATTGAGAAAATATTAATGGTTGATTGAGAAATTGTCAATTGATTATAGCCCTAGAATTATTATGAGCTAACTGGGGAATTTCTCTGTCCACTGCCTGGTAATTATATTCATACTTACTCTCTCTATTTCAATGTAATGGCATTATGACACATTGAAAAATACGTGTAAATATACAGGATGCGACAGCATAATTTCCTTTTTTCAAAACTTAATAAAATCCATTGCACAACTCAGAACATTTTTATTTATTTTTTATAATGTAGGCGCATACCTAAAGTTTTGTTTTACATAGTTCTAAAATCAAGTCAGATAGGTAACGTCCCCCATTCTCCATACACTGAGTGAATCGATTTCTGGCGTTTGTCATGACTCTTGTGATCGCTGATCACCACGCCGTGATGATCGCAACATTGAAGCTCTCACTGCTTCAACGTTTTCAGATGATCTAATAGGCCGAGGAACTTCAGTTTTTCGTCTTGTCGCATTATAGTTTGTCTGAACGTTAGCGACCCACATAACAATTGATTTCCGGTCCGGAACAGGGCCAAGAGGGCTAAATGAAAACGATTCCGAAAGGCGCGCTGGGTTGCGGTCACAGAACATCTGCTTGAAAAGCAGGTCTCAACGGCAAAAGCACGCTCCTCACTATTCCAACGCATGATGGCGACTGAACGAGACAAAATTTTATAGTCCATCCTCTCAAACCAGACTACTAGCGCTCCGCTACGACATCAATCCACTGAATAGCGCGTATGTTAAAAAAGAAAGTTATGCTGCCGCACTCTGTATATGCATATTAAATCATGTTTTAAATAACACAAAGTTTTGTCTGCCATAGAAAATTCAAACAAGTTATCAGTATATGCAGATTCTTTTTTTCTTTATTCTGATTCCCATTTTTGAAAAGCATCCACTTAACTTTTTATAATTAAAATTAATTCAGTAGCTACTAGGTGAAAAATCATATAAATATAAAAAAAAATCATCATTTTGCCACCCACTTCAGATAAAAAGAAGCTTCTTCCAGCCCATCTGAGATTTTTATAATAAACAAAATCTTAATACGAAACGTAAAATAGTGAAAAAGATAAAATCAGAAAAGACGTCTTTGAATTTACAATTCAACGCCCTAAAAAAATAAACTGATAATCGAAAAATAAGCTAAGAAAATATTCCAAATAACAGAAGAAGATATGTAATAAAAAATACCAGGTATTAAACATACCTGGTATTTTTTATTTTGAAACTTACGTTCAATAATTTTGTTAGACTTGAAGAATCCATGTTACATTTGTACCTTGTTTCCTTTTAGAACTATATATGGTGTCAACCATATGTAGTCCATTTGATTAAGATAAGATATTTAAAAAAAATGTTTTTTCTTCTTCGATACAACTAATTCTTCGTCCTAAAGGGTTAAACGTACGTATTAATTTCTTGGAATGTCATTTAATTGTCTCGTATTATCTCATCTCAACGTAATCATTCTAAGCAGCTGGCCATTTGGCCTATTATTTCGAAGACTTCTTTTTCCTTTGTATGTTGTACAGTGTATTATCTGCATGTATTTTTTTTTTACTTAAAATGATGAAATGAGATCATTATTTTAGCTTCAACTCGATCTGCCATCGTTTGACATACCGATCTAACGCTGTCAAGTGCACCTTTGCTATAACTGGTATCGTGATAAAATTTATAAGATAGGAATCAAATTATTCCGGTCACAAGGTGGCAAGTAAAACTTTATTAAATTTATTTAATTCCGTCATAGGAGAAATTAACTTAGATTGATAGAAATCGTGCAATAATTAATATTCTAAGTCTGTTGACAATTCTGTCAAGTAGTTTTTTTATAATAATTGTAGAAGAATAGATTCTTTGAAGGATAGATTCTTTGGTAATATTCCACCTGAAAATGTTGTTATAAAACAAACCTAGGACGTGGTAAAGAACTTAAAGAAAGTAGAAATAATACTTTAAGTTTCATTTAATTGTGAATAATGAATTTCTACAAAATTAACGCCAAACATATTCAATATTTTTTTTGATATTAAGTGTTCTAATCTAAATATATTATTTCTTAAAGGTGTTTTTTGGTCGAGCGGCTCGATCTCTTTAACTACTGCACCAAAAAAAATTAAAAAAATACCCACTTAAAGCTTATGTTTTCTACTTTGGTCGAAAAATATAAAAAAATTCGAAAAAAACCTTTTTGTTAATAAAAAAATTAATTTTTATAACAATTGGCATGAGCGCCATCTGTGGGCGACACATCAAATATCTTAGCCAAATTGTATACTTGGAACACGCTAGATGGCGATATAGTGCGAAGACTTCGCACGGGTTAGCTAGTACTTATAAAATAAGAAAAGTAGAGAATTTTGTTTCGAATAAAATTTGTTTTCTGCTATTTTATTAATTTGAATACATGTATAATATTTTGTTTGTATAGCGCTTTCTTATTATTTTTCAAAGACATTCTTATTACTTCTTAACATTAATACATTGAATCATGGATCATAATCAGTATCCATAGGGAACTATTAATGCTAATACCAATTTTGAAAATACTTTTGTAATCTCTGAAAATAAGGTAATTTTTGGAAAAGTCTTTGAAAGCACTATGTTCTAAACCTGCCTGATGATAATTGCTCACACTAATTTTAGAATTTGCCAGTCGATTCCGTCACATATAAAAAATAGCCTACATGTACTACTTGGATTTGAGCGCTGGAGTAAAGGGAATAAAATTTTTTCTTAATTTTCGGGTCATAACCTAAATATTTCTCATAAATTGACTAGATTTATCCACACAATTTCATTAAATTATTCCATTATATTTTTATCTTTCCCAGGCGTTAAGTATTTTTGCTATATAACACATAACTTTTGGAATCTTTTATTTCTTTATTCGAAAATGGGAATTGTGGGAAAATGAAGATAAATGAATTTCATTCTTAAAGAAAGAATGACAGTTTAAATATGGACAGTATCATATTTTGAAAAATGTTATTAAAATCCTAAATTGGCTATTTCAATATGTATTCTCGAAATATGCAATCAAATGGACTTCAGAATATCTACTGATACACTGAAGGTAATTTAATTATTTATTTATTATTTATGTAAACCGTGACGTCAAAATTTTAACAATTCTATTCAAATAGATAAAAGTACATATATATTTTTTTGTGACAATACTAAAAACAATGGGCACAACATGATTAATGGGGTGTTAACGTCGTTGTATAATATTAACTGTGCCAACGCGACTTCACGGGGGATTCGGTATAAGAAAAGTCTTCTGAATTCTATGAGCGTAAAGTTTCTTAAAGAAGGTAATTTAATTATTTATTCATTATTTGTGTAAATTATGACGTCAAAATTTTAATAATTCGATTCAAACAGATATAAGTATATATCCATTTTTTTATGACAATACCAAAAACAATGGGCACAACATGATTAATAAGGTGTTACCGTCGTTATATAATTTAGCTGTGCCAACGCGACTTCACGTGGGATTCGGTATAAGAAGTCTTCTGAATTCTATGAGCATAAAGTTTATTAAAAATGCTAACACATGGCGTTGGCGGTATAAACATGATATTCACCAAGTTAAAGTATTTTTATATCTGTAATATCCAGATAAAAAGACTCTCATATGTTAGTCAAAGATACAAGCTATTACTCTACCAAATTTTATCATGTTCTGTGCAGTCGATTTTGCGTGATCGAAGAACAAATTAATACACAGACAGACAAACAATAATCCTAAAAACACCGACTGGATTTTCTGACTTCCAGTATCATTCGAAATGCTAAATCAATCACTTTTTAAAAATGTTTTCCATCTACGGAATTCAGTTTGTTCCAAATTTTTTATATGTGTATGTTATTCCAAATAAGATACATTTCAATTAATTATGATGAATTCAATAAATAATAATGAAGCTAGTCAATACAATGTACAGTAATTTTCTTTATTTAATTGTAGTGAATTAAGTCAATAATTATTGTCTTAATTAACTGTATTTTTTTATTGATTAATATCTATATTGATTATAATCAATAAAGGTATTAATCAATAAAACATATATAGTGAAATAAATTTAGGGTAAAACAATTGAAGTTAGTAAATGAAATTAGCTTAAATTATTACAAATATAAGCATAAAAATACACAAGTGTCACCTTGTTCTATGTAGAGGACACTTGTCTTTGTTAATTTCCATAAGTTTGTTTTTAAATGATGAATTTCAAGGCCCAAAGAAATCCATAGTTGAAAAAAGTTCATTTAGGGCACGGCTTGCTAGACTAAATAGAGCAAAAAACCCTATAATTTAAAATAAAATATTTAAGAAAACGCAAACGTATGAGTGGCCTTTGGAGTACTTGATGACTAAAGAAATTATTTTAATATAATACTAACCGTGCCTACGACTTCGTTCGCATGAAATTCGAAATAGGAAAAGTTATTGGATTTTTTTCTCTCATATGCTGCTCTTGGATATAAACTATTACCAAATCAAATTTCATCATAAACCGTCCAATAGATTTCACGTAATTGACGAACAAATTAACATACAGACAGACGAACATACTAATAACAAATTTTCTGACTTCTATCATCATTCTTTACACTAAATCAATCACTCCTTTTTAAAATGTTTTCCATGAACAGAATTCACTCTGTCACAATTTTACCCCTGCATATAACTTGTTCTAATATAGCTCATAACTTGAAAACTCGCATCTAAGAAATTCAATATGGATCTAGTTTTATGTACAACAGTTTGAAATTGACCATCATATATTGTATACGTACACCCAAGTAACCAGTGCAGCTGTTAGAGAAAAGTTAAATCGGTTTAAACGGAACTTTATAGTTTAATAAAAAGTGGAACTTTAAGCAGGAGAGCTAAAAAAGATTATCAATAATGGCGCAATGCTTCTTCGCATTAAATCAACTAAGTAAATTTGTAATTTAAAGACCATAAAAGTTGTTTAATGATTTAATAAAACACAGGTTGATCATACCATGGTCCATTAAAGAAGTATTACCTGGAAAAGTTATATAATAGCTTATTTTCCTCAGGTAGAAGTTTTCATCTAAAATTACCTACGACAACTTTATTATGAAAAATTCAATGCTTTATGGAAAATATTTTATTTTATCGTGTTTTTAAGATTCCTTGCTGGAAGGATCCACTATTTTGTCATCTTTATAGCGAATTTCCTCTGAGTAAATATAATTTTAACTCACTGTAAGGTCGCAAATTGTATGAAATTGTACTGCAACTACAGTTGCAAAAACCAAATAAATAAAAGTGCCCGATATTTCACTGTAAAATTCTTAATTTTTCCATTATTTTTCAGACCTTTGAAATTATAAATAAATTTAATAGGCGCTCGAATACAAAATTGATTATAGTCGATTCCACTTCGCGAAAAAAACACTTTTCGAGAACTAGGCATACATACATTGTGTTGATTGTAAAATAACGCCCAAAAATGTTATAAAACAATCCACAATTTGATTGTGCAGAAAAAAAGCAATTCACTACGGTTCCATCGTTTCTCTTGTTGCCTTGATGATCCCTAAATTACTCCAAAAATACCAAATCAGTTGTTTTTGCCTTACATCCGCATTTTGTCAATTACGAACAATAATTGCACAAAGTATCAGCTCTTTATATTAAAAGATCTCTTAGAAAGAAGACTGTGACCCACGCTGAATTGTTAATAAAATAATTTTCGTTAAATATTCCGGTTCAGGAGGTTAAATATTCCGGGTATTAAAATTTTGATAAAACAATTTTTTGAGTTTCCAAATAAGGTCACATATTAAAATAAAAATATTATCATAATCAGTTTCATCTTCTCATTACATCATGGTCGCAAGTGGAAAACAATGCTAATTATTTCAGGAGATTTATGTGAAATAGCCTGTTTCTGAAACTATTTGATCTAACTAAACTTCTTAGAAATAGAACGTAAAAAAATTGCTTATTTATGGACCAAACACCTTAGTTTTGTTTTACTTAAATTAAAGTAATTAAACATTATTTACATAATGAATATGTTGCACATCCACATGACTTCACAGATGTTGCACAGCCACATGACTTCACAGATGTTGCACATCCGCATGACTTCACAGATGTTGCACATCCACGTATCTTCACAAATGTACCGACGAGTTTATTAAGTAAAATAATTTACAGATTTGCAAATTAAAAACTTTTGCCATCTCGGATCTCATAGCTGATTACCGGAGTTTGGGAACTCCTAATTACAAATCTGCATTTCGTTTATTCTATTTCATCAGAATTTTTCTCAGTATAAAACTGTGTAAATTACGCAAAATTAGGGTACTAAATACAAAAATATAAATGTGTAGTTTGTATTCTTTTTTCGTCGAATCTTCTGTTGAGTGATTTTCTCTAGTAAACTTGGCTTGAATCATCACACTTCAACTTCCAGCATAGTCTGCCATTATGCTTGAAGTCCACTTACCCTGATACCTATATTCTATTTTTTTTATATCCTAATGAAATATCTCACCATGCTCTTCACTTACAGCTTCTAAATTATCATGAAAATAGCTTCAATGAAAATTAAGGAAGTGATATCGATGATATCGGTCGTAATACAACTTAATCTTCAGTAATTTTGAAGTACTTATTTATATCTTCGTATTTTGGGCTTTTATGGTTCTCTAAGAAATTTCTAGTTATTTCTTTTAATGATACCCATCCTATTAATTCTTCAAGGTTCAATTTTCTATCAAACTTTTTCGGTTTTACCAGTTTCCTTGCATTTTTCCGACGAAAATAACTTCCTTCAATTTAGCTTCAGTAAATATGGAAATAGTTCTTTTAAATACTTAAATCCATCGTCTTGCTTATATAAAGCCTTAACGAAATATTTTATAATACCAAGGTTGATATGCTAAGGGGGCAGCAAATCTTTTTCAGATGGCGCTAATATCTGCCGAACTATAATTCTCGTTCCTGGATCCAAATTAGTTTTATTCGCCATTATTTTTCCGTATGATATTCTACTCTGTTGCTATTGGCCTACTCATATAAAAATCATGAATATTTTGTATAATAAACTCGCTATTCTAATAAGGTAGAGACAGTTTTTAAATCATCACACACCCTCCACCCATGCTGTTCATAATTGAGCTGTCATGCCATGCTCTTCATTGTCAAGTTTGTTACCAAATTTTTGAATACTCTTTTAAATATGCAGAATGGGCAATTAGAAAAGAAGAGTATTAATTTTCAATATGAAATAAATCTGTTTTTCAGCTTCTCTTTCAATAGTTGATGGAAAGTTTCCATTCGTTAACATCGAATTCAATATCGTACACCTTTACAAAACCGGAAATACCTTTGCAATAGACGAGATCTCCATAATCAGCCAAAAAAATAAGAAATTCTTTCTATTACGGTCTAAGGAAAATGAAGTTCCAGGAGTAAGTAAGATTTACTCTTGTAATCTCCAACTAAGAGGTTTCATTGCATCTTTTCAGTCAGACAGTCATAAATCTCCTGTCAAATCTTTAAACTTTGATTGGGAAAATAGGTGTGAATTCTCGAAAGACTATCACGATTTGAATTCTTCTGATCTCAAAAACTAGGACTTACAACTGAATCTCTTGTACAGTCCTGAAACGCACATCGCATGCACTTTATTCAGTGTGAATTTTTTTCCACGTTATTAATGTTAACACCAAACTTCGTGTTCTACAGGTTTTTCACAAAGTCTATAATATAGTTCTGTTATTTAGACCACGAAAATTTACCACAAATATAACAATAACTCTCACGGGAGTTAAAACATTTCACCGCAGCCACGTCAAAAGCATTTATATTACGCACGATTTTAATTATACTGACGTTAATTTTAGCCTTAGTATTCATTTACTAAACAACTAACAACAAGAACTAGTTGCTTGATTAATAAATTAATTACTGACGAGTGAACAAACATTTTATTTCAAAGACACACTTAGAGTAATGAGATAAAATTGTACGCATTTTTGAACTAATTTAGCCATAATTCTTCAATGCTCCTAATGAGATATCAAACTTATTGAACTAAATAATTTTCATTGATCCATTTCAACATAATAAGCTCGGTTTTAGATCATAGTTATAAGTGTCACTAGCCATACATTGCCTTCAAGCTCTGTTACTATGGAAAAATATTAAAAATTATAATTACCAAAAACGCTGACGTGATCGAATTTTTTCATTATTTTTCCCGAAATCAGTATATCAAAACCTATATCGTCACTCGCACTTCAGAAAAGATATTCGTTGTAGACCTGAATTATACAACAAAAACAGCGGATTATAATTTTATGAATTAAATATGTGATTTAAATGTTACTATTTATCAGTTGCATGTATTTTAATTCTGCGCGATACTTCAAAAAATTATTTTTTAAGTGGTTTATGTACGAAACGATAACGTCCAAGTTTTGTAATGCATCATAATGTTCATCCTTCGTAAATGTTGTCCTCAATTTTTACATAAATTTACCAATAGATGGCGTGAGTGTATCATTATATGTGGATTAAATGCTATAGATTTGCATCTCAGCGCATAATTTATTAATAAAAATAATTTGAAAATAATTTGTGCTTTATCGCTTAGCTCGTTTTCGATTCAAATCCATTCCGTTTTTTCTAAATGAGGTTTCTTGAAACACTAATAGATTCATGTCAGCTTGCTAAACAAAAATATAAGAAAATAAAAAATATTATAGATCATTTTTATTTTCGAGAGGAATATCCAAAGAAATCTTCCTACATCAATAAATCAACACCCGTGTATGTAATTTGGTAAATTTTGGTCAAAGTACACATTATAATGAGAAAATATGACAAACAGACATTCTTCTTTGTTTATAATAGCTAAGTGTGGTTAGGATTAATATAACTAATAATCAAAAGAAAAGAAAAAAAACTCTTACAAATCTTTGAAATGATCTATATATTTTTTATGAACACAGTTTTCTTGTAAATTTCTCATCATAATTAAAAAAAATATATTTTTTATGTAAAGCAATCTATTATACCATATAATTACAACAAAATTTATTAAAAAGAAATCCACATTTATCTAAACAGCGGTTTTTTTTCCATCTTTCACAAATCATCGCAACGTCTTTCTCAACTCTACATAATCAGAAAAGCAAAGTGTGAACTGTACGAAGTAAACTATTAGCCACAGATAGTGGACACCCCGACCACTGTACGAGTTTATTTCCAGCTTCACTTTTCCGAGAGAAACTTTCCCAGGCAATTTTTCCATTAGGCGCTCCTATGTTTAGCCTTCGGCACCTCCCCCGCTTTCCACCCGCCCCGTACTTAGCGCCGCTTTCTTCCTGTATCCGGTTTCACTTCATTACCTACACATGATATATTTATTTGTTTTCGATCTATTTATCAAAGTCAAATAGTATAAGGTCGAAAGTGGGTCGATGACCCATTTATGTTTTTCTGTACTCATTTATTAAGTCAATATGTGATGGCCGCGTGAGTAAATCTTGATTATCTACTCGAAATAAGTAGATATATCATTTATGGATACAGTTGAGTATTCGCCCTTCAAATGAATCTAATAAAAGACATGATGCTAGAATAATATTTTATATTTTAATCGACTTTAATAAAAGGGAGGAGATTCTCAAATCATCGGGATCTCTGTTCTTTTCAATGTTCAGCGAAATAAAAAAATTATTTGAAGACGATGGGTGTTATTTTGGGGAATCCACACAACTTCCTTTGCCTTGTGTGATGTTATATTTTTTCAGTTAGCATAAGAGTGAAGTAAGAAGGGTGAAAATTAGAAGCAAGTAGAAGCAAGAAAGGGAAAAATTTTAAATACATTTATTATAAATATTTTTAATTTAATACTCGTTTTTTTTAATGTACATCTAACTCCTTCACTGTCCAAGCAGCAAAAATTTGAAAATGATCCTCTAAATATTTTCAAAGATCGAGTGAAAAAGTCCTGCCTCTCCTGAAACCTTTTCCTTTGTGTCCTTGTCATCTCCTGTTTTTCCCATCCCAAATCATATCAATAATTTGTTTTGTTTTTTAATTTACTTTTTTACTTTCTTTTTAATTGTTTTTCGTCTAATGTGGTATAAAGAATTTTCATTATAAAATCACTTACAGTCTACCAATTAAATTTCAATACAAATTGTTATAGTTGACTGGAAGATTGCTCATGTAGCAATAAGTCCGCCACATGTACTATACATAAAAGTTAATAAATAAATAAATACGACATTATAATACAATTGAGGCAGATTTAGTTACTTTTCCGCTCACGGAGTGGGACTATGCTGTAAAAAGAGGTTGAATTTGTTTTTTAAACATAAAACCACGCTTTGTAAAAAGTCCTTCCGTGTTAAAGCTGAAAAACTTTGGAACTAACTGGATCCTGCTACTAGGAATTAGTCCTCAATAAATATTTTCAAAGACCATCTGAAAAATTTCTTCTTGTCCTAATCCCTTAATTCTTTTCTTCTTTAATACCATTTTACTCATCTTTTCTCCCCCATGCTATATCAAAGTTTTCATTTAATTTATTTTTTGTATTTTGTGTCTTTTTCTTAATTTTCTTTTTGATATAATGTGTTTTCTTAATTATTTGTTAAAGAGCGTTCCTCTAATTTATCAATTTTGTGATAGAGTAACTTTATGAGTATTTAAGCTATCGCGATTGATTAGAAGAGATTGTCCATAAAGCATAAATTCTGCTAAATATGTAATTTTATATGTACGTTAAAATTTTCATTCAAAATTTTTCCACATGACGAGTGAATTATTTTTTACAATTTTTAAACTACTGTCACGGAGAAATGGTCTTAAATTTTTTGTAATGGACTTACTCAGTTATGGGTTTTGTTTTATATCGAATTTGAAAGAAAAAATACAGCCTGAACTTCCGATCATTTTTCAAGTAAATAAAGTAATCATTAACAATAATATAGTATTTTAAGGTAAAACTTGTTATCGCACGATAAGTTATAAATTAGTTCAAAGAGAATCACGAAGTCGTGCGACGGATGTAAGGTGGAAGAGTGGGGATAACACTTTACGCTACCGTCCGTCCACTCAGATATGTATCTGTATATGTTTTCATTGGATACAGATTATACAGTTATGTTTGCTACATTTTAAAAAAAAATTATAACAAATTCCTGTGCATATAAAATGCGTGTGATTTTTGCAAATCTCGTTGAATAGGATAATAAATAGCTTTGAGTTTCGTTTGCAAAAATAAGTTTTAAACTAAAATGCGAAATATATTTGGCTCCCACGTTACGAAACAACCTGCCCCTTCCCCCTTCCCTCTCGACATCCCAAATATTTTAAATATGCCTTTCAAAAAATAAAGAAATTCTCTGAACTAGCACTGGATCAGAACTTCCTACTAGATTTTTTTTTAGTTTTACTGCAGCAACTAGCGTCAAAGATAAGGGCAACCACGGGAACATACTTAAGGTGCTCCGTCCCGAACATGGCTCTTTTATACTTTCTTAATATAATGGATAGCTGTACAGCGGAATGCACTAAATTTTTACGAATCTAAAACATGTTCAATGTAGTACTACTGTGTTGTATTAAATACTTTTATTTAAAAATTAACCACTAGTTCTAAGCTACTTATAAACTGAATTGTAGGCGACATTATATTACGTCTTTGTCTGAACCATGAATTAGAATTTTGTGAATATTTTATTCGTATGCATAAAGACAACTCTCAGATTCCTGAAATTTCGGAAAAGAAAAATATAACGATTTTTTCGGTAAGCTTTTAATATTCCGGTAAGCTTTCGGTAAACGTCTAGTAACGTTGTTTGTTCCATATTTTTTACTGGTATCCCAGTTTTAGATTTCTTATAACTTTTTCTTTATTTTTCAGTATATGTAAAATGAAAAAATAAACCAATTACATAATTGTCCCACTCTAAAACTTCTATATAATTGTTTTCGAGTGTTAACTTCTGCAATACATGCAGATCAGTATGCTGCGCCAGATTTCAAGATTCCGCGAACATTTTCTCAAAAAAAAAATGGCGTGAACATTTTTGACAATGTCTCCAGTATTACCTGATATGAAATTTAAAAAAAATTGTTTTGGTAACAATTTATACCCTACGCGATAGTTTAAATTTAAGAAAAAAATTCGATCATTTCATTTGTCTTCTCAAAATTTTTCCATAAGTTATTTTTTAAGTATAAATTTTTGAAGCTAAAATATATTTTATTATTGTATCCAATTCCAAATTTCTACGTCGAACAGTTTCCGCGAAAAACGACTGCAACCGGGGGCGGGCGGACGAACACGTGCCTGTACTCTTTTTCTCTTTTACCGTACGAAATCCTAAAAATCAATATATTCATAGTACTGCATTTTTCTGTTGAAGGACATATTTTTTGAAGTGAAAACTTCTTTGGCCCACCTACGTACTTTTTCTGAGCAGTGAACGAAAATGTGTCGTCACGCTCAAGTCGATTACGCTGAATTGGGTTAACTGAGATTATTTCGGCATCGGTCAAGTGAACTATTTTTAAGTGCACCATGCGCACTTTTAAAATATCAAGTGATCTACTTTTTTAGGTGAACCATGAGCACTATTAAAATATAAATTTAACTATTTTTTAGGCGCACCATGCGCACTTTTAAAATATCAAGTGAACTACTTTTTTATGTGAACCATGAGCACTATTAAAATATAAATTTAACTACTTTTAAAATATCAACTGAATTACTTTTTTAGGCGCACCATGGGCACTGCACTTTTTATTGAATATATTTGGCGTTAATTTTGTAGAAATTTATTATTCACAATTAAATAAAACTACGTGATGTAATATTATTTGTACTTTCTTTAAGTTCTTTACCACGACCTAGGTTTCTTTGCTAATAGCCCACCTAAAGATGTTGTAATACAACGAAACCCAGGTCGTGGTAAAGAACTTAAATAAAGTAGAAATAATACTACATCACGTAGTTTCATTTAATTGTGACTTCACTTTTTTTTAGTTATTTAATTAAATTTGAATTTAAAGTATTTATAGTTATTTAATTAAATTTGAATTTAAAGTATTGACATACGCCGTTTAAAACAGTGTAATTCCAGTGACATCATCACAACAACTAGCTACAAATAATGTTAAATCCTCGATGTATACATGTTTCGCCGTCTATTGAAATGTTGCAGTACATTTTATTATTAAAATTTGTACCTAATATAATGACATTATCGCAACGTCTATCTACAAATGATATTAAATCCTTTACATTACGTCACCTATTGACACATTGCAGTGTTAAAATTGTATTATCGAACAAATGGAATGAGTTTCATCATAAAGTAATAATGTTATTTCTCAGATTGAAAGTGACTATATAACATGTTAGTTTGAATTATGAACAGTGTACGTGCCAAGTTTTATGGAAATCTGAATAAGAAAATCCAAACATACTGTTTTACGAAGTTATAAATAATACATAACTTATTACTCCGCTAGATACAACATGTAGTGATATATTGCTTGGTTGTCGAGTTATTAGTTTACAAACACACAAACTTTCGCAATTACAACATAAGTGCAACCCGAGGGACACTACATCACATCAGTCGACGTCCAAATATCGTTGCATACATGTAAAGTTGCGCATTTGTAAAATATATATTTTACAGGCGATCTTTCAAGCGAAGAAAAAAATGTAAATTTTACAATTTTTTCGTTCAAAATGCTTGCAAAATTAAGATTTTCCACAATCGTAACTTTGCAATTTTATATTTTTCTTGTTTAAATCTCCTCTGTAAAATTAACATTTTACAGATTCGCAACTTTGCCGTGAATGCGACGATGTAAAGTTAGAATAAAAATATTTTTATTTCATTTATTAAATGAATGTATAAGGCGTACTTTTTTCGTGTTACCTTAATCTAAACGAATATTGTTAACCCGACATTGATATCTAATCATAACACACTTGCTGCGTATCTCGCTTTGAACGGACAAAAAAGGGAAAATTACTACATTTTAAATCGTCTCTTTTTAACAAATATTTACGGTTAATTTATTGACAACATTCCTAACGAATTAGTTATTTATCCTGTGCTTCAGTCGAATACAAAATTTACGGTCCAGCCTCGTAACGTAGAGGCTTATTAAAATCCATGATTATAATTAAGCATCTACGTCGTAGCATTTTTTTGCAGATTGTTGTGTATAATTTTTCAAACATTAGTTTGGTGCAGTCATAACCATTAAATTTGTTTGACTCAAAAATATAGTTTGAGTCCAGTATATATTAAAAAATTATGACTCAGTCGCGATTAGTCAGTATTAAAAAATTGAATTGAAAAATTTTACTGATAAAATTTTATTTACATTATTTTTTTTTTTAATTTTACTGTTTTTCATTAAATTTAAGATAACATACTAAATATTTCAAAATTAAATAGGTATTTTTATTGATATGGAATAAAAGAGAGGTCATAAATTTAACATCTGGTAAATTATTATTTTTTCCTCATTTAACTTTTATCATTAACATTTCTATTCATGACAATTAAATGAAACTACGTCATGTAGTATTATTTCTCCTTTCTTTAAGTTCTTTACCATGATCTAGGTTTCGTTGTATTACAACATCTTTAGGTGGGCTATTAGCGAAGATTCTTACTAATAGCCCACCTAAAGATCTTTGCTAGTACCCCACCTGAAGATGTTGTAATACAACGAAACCTAGGTCGTGGTAAAGAACTTAAAGAAAGCAAAAATAATACTACATCACGTAGTTTCATTTCAATAATGAATTTCTACAAAATTAACGCCAAATATATTCAATATTTCTATTCATATTCTTGTAAAATATGTAGTAACTAACTATAGTTTTTTGAAGTAAAAATAGTGAACCCTTACCAATAAAATATCTTACCAAAAAAAAAGACTATATTTATTTGGGAGAAGTAAACTTTGTGCATAATTTATTTTTCTTGAACATAATTTATCCTTCTTAAAATTCCTTGTGAAGCAAGAAAACGTGTTCATGCCAAACGCTTGCAAAAAAAGAAAGGTAAAAAATAAATTCTATAAAATAAATATTTTTATTCCATAAATTAAAAAATATTTTAAAATATTTATGAATTCATCGTGTAAATTGTGATAGAATAGTATTAAATATCTTTTCCTGTAATAAAAAATATTCTGACACGTTAATATTAAAATTACTAAATGATAAAAATATCGACTGAATTTTGAACAACAACCTCATGACAGTAATACAAATATTATTTTATACTGCTAAACGTTAATTATAAATACATAGTAGAATATTTTAATTATTTCTTGTAAAAAAAGAAACTTCCACAGTGAACAAAAAGATAACTTTATATCTAACGTGATAAAAAATGTTTACCCAACGAGAAACTTAAATTAATTTGGTATTTTTTTTTGTTACGGAGTAAATTTGGAAACAAATAATAAACGTGCGTTTTACAATATCTATAATAAATATAAAACCGAAAATTTGTTGATTTGTTTGTTAATTCTCGTTAATATCTGGAAATAGGTGTTTGCTTTTAATTTTTTTTGTGTTAGAAAGTCTAAACTTTTGAGAAAGATATAGCTTTCATATGAGCTACATTTTATCTAGCCATGGGCTATATATTATCAAAAGCCTATATATTATTAAAAGTAAAGCGAAAACGTTTTTTATTTACGATAATCTCTGGAATTTCATATCCGATTAAAAAAATCCTTTTTTTCCAAAATTTAAATTTCTTGGAAAATTATAGGCTATGTCTAATTATATTATTTGTATGGGCAGAACAATAATAAAAAAAATGGAATTCGGGAAATACAGTTTAAATGAGCCAGCTTGTTTATTGACTGATTAGGTATTCACGCCGAAATACCCCTGACCTCAACGTTTATACATAGCGATGCCGTTTGGCGAACGCGGGAAGAGAAGAATATTAAATAATCCTGCTGAAGTGAAACCACGTGACATAGTAAGTATATTGTATTTTTCGGACCAAATCGGGAAATTTTTTTAAAATACAAATAAAAAACAACATTTGTCTGTTTATTAATTATTGAAAAAACAACATTCACCTATTTGTAAGTACTTACTTACTTGTAGTAATTTACTTGGGGTCACCCAAGTAAATTATTTTCGTTATCTGAACAATTGTTTCAAGAAATAATTAGTGGGTCCACATTCCTAAAAGAAATTTATAAAAAGGGCATTATTTTAGTTACGGTCCATATTTATAAAAAAGATTCCTCCATATAGGGCTTCCGCAAGCAAATAAATAAAAAAGCATATAAAGACCGGATCAATTTTATTGGTTCGACGCAACAAAATTAAATAAATTTAGTACCACTCGTCTCAAAAGAAACTTAAAAGCTTCAAACGAATTGATACTTTTTGCGAAAAGCTATTTATAAGTAAAAACTCGTAATTCTGCTTTGCTACGCTCCCCACACCCCGGCCCGCGCCCCTTCCGCATCCGCTACGCGGCGTGCTACGAGCTGTTCATAAACTACGTGAGTGCGTTACGGAGTGGGAATTATCATGATTTTTCCAGCAGCTTTTCCTTCTACTTTTCGGCGGTGAAAAAATATTGCGCGATAAGTCGGGCCCGCGTCTGAGTCCACCGTGTCGGCTGTGAGAGATCGCCGCGGCGTCGGGCGATGAAAAAGAGTATAAAAAGAAAATTGGCAAAAATTGGACTCAATTTTATTGTCGTTGACATGGATTTAATTCGGTGCTCGGTGCGGTATACGCTGATACGTAACTCGTAAATAAATATGAAAAAAATATAATTTTCTTTAGGCCTATGTACTTGCTTGGTACTTAGACATGTATATATATATATATATATATATATATATATATATATATATATTACAATATAACATGAAACAACTATATGCTAAATATAATATTATTAATAATTTAAGGAAATAAATAGTTTACTTTTGAGGATACAATATGTATATATCTAATATATATAATGTAAAAAAGTATATTAAAATATGTTTTAAAGTTGAAAACTTAATGAAATGAAATTTCAAAAACAGAATTCCATTAATTGTTTTTATTTTTTTATTGCATTCATAACTTTCAAAATGTTCTAATAGTTTCTTTTTTTATTGCATTGAATGCACAAATACAACCTAACAGTTTTTAAATTGATTGAACCAATTTGTGTGTATATATGTATATATATATATATATATATATATATATATATATATATATATATATATATATATTATATATATATATAATAGATATTATATATATATATATATAATATCTATTTGACCAAAATACGTTTAGTCAGTTATAAACATTACAGTTTACATAGTATTACTATTATTAAAATTAATATTTACAAATATTAATTTTTCACAACTTAAATACTAAATATTTCACCGGCGTAAAACATGGTGAATATTTAAAAAAATATAACATCTAGGGTAATCGTTATAGTTTTTCTGTAGTCTTGTAGTCAGATTTTACTAACCCTGTTTTTTCATTATTTTTGGTTCAGTAGTTTCAGAAATTAGGGAGGAGGGGGATGCTCTGTTTTCACTTTCTACATATTTTTTGGAATATCTTTTTAACCATGTAATTTTAAATTACAAATAAAAATTGTATTCCTCGTAACAATCACTTCCGACTGACATATAACATTAAAGAAAAGAAATTAAGACTTTTATTTATCCGAACCTAAATTTCTGTATGCATATTTTAAAAACGTAGCTAATGAAAAATGTGTGGTTTAATAAGTGGTATTTTACGCTAAATTTTAAGTTTTGGTTCCCAAGAAAATTTCTATATTCACATAGAAAAACCTAACATTTTTGTCTATTGTATCTTACATAGGTATGATAATATGGTGCCCATTTCAAAAACTATGACATCCAGAGTTATACTTATAGTTTTCTAATATCGTTCGCATGGGCTTCTAAAAATATATATTATTTCAAGACTTTAGGTTGAGTAGTTTTGAAAATAATGGGGTGAACATATTTTTTGCATATTTTTCTGTTTATCTCTAAAGACATTATATACAAAAGTAGGAAAAAATATTTTTGAGATTCTGTGAGAATCTTAAAGTGATTGAAACACATAGTATTTATTATTTATTTATTTCTGTACTTTAATGTATCTATCTAATTGACACATATGGCGAACTTATTGCTACGAGAGCAATCTCTTACAGCCAACCAGAAACCAGTCCAGCCCCGCTCGACGAGCGGCCGGGAATCGAACCCGGGTCCCAGCGGTGAGCCTCGCAAAGGCCGTATGCCTTGTGATCAAGCTAACACCGAATACTTAATAACATCCCCAAATATTTCAAGATGAATATTTTAATTAACGTCCCCAAATATTTTAAGATGAAAATATTAATTAACGTTCTCGAATATTTCAAGTTGAATATGTTAGTTTACTTAATAACGTCCCCAAATAATTCAAGACGAATATGTTATTCAAGTATCGAGTACTTAATCATATTCCCAAATATTTAAAGATGAATATGTTAATCAAGCATCGAGTACTTCAAAACGTAATATACATATATATATATATATATATATATATATATATATATATATATATATATATATATATATATACACACATATACATATATATGCATATAATATTTAAAGGTTTTACAAATTTACATTATTAATAACTTAACGAATTGTTGATTGAATGTTGTTAATTCCTGTACTAACCCTAAACGTCAAAAACATTGCGCAATTCGGTCAAAAATGTGTAAAATAATTGAAGGTCTAGGGCCCGTCTTAGGGACTTATAAATATGAACTATATAAGCAACTAAGAAAAATGTTAATAAACAATAACAGGAAATCACTAAACAAATTTAACATAAAAAAAACAGAATTTCCTACACACAAGGAAAAAGAAACTTCAAAAACCTTAGGTATTAATAATTAGTAGGTTGGTTAATTTAAAAACGAACACGTTCTCTTATTATCGTTTTTTTAAAATTTCGTTTCACAGGCGCCAGTAATGAATAATTGTGAAGAAGCGGTTTAAGCATGCAGTCCGAATCTTCTCCATTTCCTCCTTCAACTTATATATTTTTCCTTATTAAATTTCACCTTTGTTTTATCACTTCCGATGTTTTAACTCCAACACTTTTATTAAAAAAAATCTTTAAATCTTCTTCAGAAATATTACCATAATCAAAGACAATTTTTGAATCATTTACATGGCTATTAAAAATTCAAAATTTATAATTCGCATACAATAATTTAAAACGTAAGTATTTTCACAACAAACATAATATATAGCAAACATAATATATGAATATTTTAATTATAGAGTTTTTTTTAATAAACTGCGTTACCTTTCAAATATGGCTAATTAATAGAGAGAGAAAGAAAGCGCAGAACAAAAATACATCTAATCAATACCAACTACGTTACTGATTCGGAGTTATTTTGCAGGGTTGTGTAAATAATATTACACAACCTAATTGGCAACTAATAAATCTACCATCATAGTTCATCAATGTTAGCTCATTTGGGATCGAAAGAGATTTCCTTTCTTTCCTAAAGCATGAAGTTTTTCTTTACGATAACATGAAAACATGACGCTAGCTCGGTAAGATAACGTGAAACTAACCTAACTAAAATTGAAAAACTAACTAATATTTACTTAACTAATATAACTTAAACTAACTAATTATTGGAGAAATCAAAATTTTCTTCTCTGAATCTTTGGAACCATTGGTTCACAGTGTCATAGGAGAATTTATCTTCACACATTACTGTGAATATATTGCGTGTTGTTTCGCTTGCGTTTCGAAATGCTAAGCGGAACACATGAAGCAAAAATACGTAGTTTCTTTGATGCATACTTTACGAAACTCAGTCGATAACCGAACATAAGTTCCAATGGGGCCTCCTTTTTATACCCTACCGGAGATCTTCAAGAAATTTTTATAACACTACAGAAATTGTCGAACCAAGGAAAGTATTTTAGAGTTAACAATTTAGTGATGTATGCTCTTGCTAACATGCAATAAATTTGAAATAAATCTATTCCATCAGTACAAGTAAACTGGCCATTTTCCATATAATGTCCTTTAACTATAAAAACGAAGTAAAGATCTTAATTCAACACGATGAAATATTGCGTGAAGGTACAGTGAGAGACAAATAGTTACACAAAACAACGCAGAAATTACACATGAATTCTGTCCATTTTTCTATGTCTACTCGGCTGAAAGTCGGCACAAAGAAAAAACGTACACAGAGATAAATTGACGAAATTACCGTGTACAGCATCGCAAGCCAAAGGTCTTTACAAAATGTTGTACATGATTGACAATTTGCGATATTCTGCTGACCCTCTGTATACAAACAAGGATAAATGAAAACGATATAAGAGGATGATATAGGCTGAAGGATTGTTAAGGGCGTTTTACAAAAGGCAGGCGCTTTGTCTTGGCTTAAGGCTATTTGCGCAAACAGAACTCGCATCCTCGAACAGGACTAGGCTCGCGAATAATGGGCTGGGATGAGTCTCCGAAACCTTATTAAGCGCATCAATCTTCGGCTTGGTATCGGGAAAATCTATGTCGATTGGCATGGAACTTTCCCAGTTTGAAACTCGTTCGGACTTAACGAAATCGTTTTTTCGTACACTGATTCGGTAACTGTCCAAATTGAAATCGGTTTTCGTAGTTTCGTTACGGAACAAGGAGAATCTCCTACTCCGGAACAAGAAGCAATAGCGTATGGTTAAATTATTACTACCGAAAGCCCATATACAATCTATGAAATAAACCAAACAAAAGTGCGACACTCGCTTGCGCATCAAGTATTGTGTACTTTTATATAATTTAAAAGAAAATTATTTTATTTTTATAAACACATTCAGGTAAATATCCCAATAGCCATAACATTTAGAATCATCGTTATCAGTTATAATCATAATTTCAAGTTCAGTAGTTTTGGAAATAATCCCTGAAGATATACATAAAATTATGAAAAATTCCTTTTTCTTTAAACAAAACCCCACACTAGATAGAGAATTTTAGAATGATTTTCGTGTACTTAATTTGTGTTCTCAAAAATTTCGATACTATTCATTTTTAGTATTATCGAGATATATGTCATTTAAAATACTGTATTGCAAAGCCAAATTTCAAGCTTCTACGTCAAACGATTTCTAGGGAAAAAGGCTATTTATTTTATTAGGGTTTCTTTAGGTACGTTACTTTTTTTCATTTTTGGTACGAAACCCTAATATAACGTTAAACAATAAAGATACGTAAATTCAGAATGTCAACTAGACCTAATTAATGACTTCGCTACTAGACTTCGTTACGTGACATTATACACACAACTATCGAGTGTACTTATTAGAACATAAAGGCACCCAGGAAATTAATGACCTTCATTCTCAAGTATAGGTATGTATATATATATATATATATATATATATATATATATATATATATATATATATATATATATACTTGATAATACAGGCTAGAAAAAAGAATATGTCTGTTATTCATAAAGATGATTCTGTACATCAAAATAAATATATTTGAAGGGAGGTTCTATCAGAATCGCAATTTTGACAGTGATTTTTTTAAAAACAATTGAGAATTATATAGTACATTCACATTTTCTACCCAGTTTGATACAGAGAATCAGAGTTGTATAAAAAGTTTCATTGTTCTTACAGACCATTTTATGCATCACATTGATTATATTTGAAGAGAATTTCCGTAAAAAATTTAATATTTTTTTCGTCACAATCGCAATTTTGACAGTGGTTTTTTTTCAGAAACAGTTGAGAACTTTATAGTTTTTTACCGTTACCCACTCAGTTCGATGCAAAGATTAATTTTTGTGAATAATGGACACGTTTTTTAAGATTACAAACTGTAATTATGTACATAAAATATCGGAAAGAACGTTTAATGTTTCATACAATAAATATTCTTTTTCGCTAAAATCGTAACTTTGTAAGTAATTTTTTTCAGAAACCTTTGAGAATTTTCCTATTATTCCTTACTTCCATCCAATTTGATGTACAGCATCATCTGTATTTATAATAGACACGTTCTTTCTTATGCTCTGTATATAAAACATATAAAGTAGCTGTTAGTTGTCATGGCCACGGATCATTCGGAATATATATTTTTAAAGATATGATTTCTTATTTTTAATAGTGCGCAATCATATTTTGTGGCCTATGAATGCCAGAAATGCATTTTTCTATTATTTGAAATAAACAACAAACTATCATCAATATTATCAATAAAAAAAATCTTAATTGAGCCATCGAACATACAAATAGTTTACAATCATAAACCCAAAGTAATAATTTGAACGCTGGATCTCCTCTAAATTAGATTTAAAATTAGGTTAATGCATAAACTTTAAGGAACTCCTTTTGTGGATATTAGTATGTATATATACATGGTATTATGACAAAAACTGGACAAAACGTATTTTATTCTAACGATTACTAATAAAACTAAACATAAACAAGACCAGACCAAAGTCTCTAACCTGCCAAGAATTACTTCCAATCGAGCTGAAAACGGAAGCTGAGTAGGATGCAGTGAGATAATTTATAATTTGATTAGTGCAAGCACCGTATGTGAGCCTTTTCTATAAATAAAAACATAGTTAATCTAATGCAAACATAATGTAATACTTAACAATAGCGTTAAAAAGAACGTTAATATTAGTTTATATTAAAAATTCTGGGAATCTACAGGAAAAATTACGAGTATTTTACATAAAGTCTATGATCTGCTAGTGAAAGAAGAACAAATTGTCAATACACATGAGATTGGAAATTGGCTTTACACAGTCATACAATTTACAGTATTTTCACCGTACAATTTACAGTATTTTCACCGACAATTTACAGTATTTTCACCGTATTCACTAAAATGTAACTTATTGCTTAGATTCCTTCATAATAACGAATGGACGATTCTTCTGAGCACCTCAAAATGGCTCTGCTGTTGCAGAAAATGACGTATTCAGCCGTTTAATAAAAGGATTATATTAAAATCAAGGTAGATCATAAATAACGTCACTAGTTCTTCTGAGTATGAATATAGTGGACAAATGATACGATATTTTAATAACGAACGACTGTAAGTTTGTCGTTTAATAAAAGGGTTATTTTAAAATCTAGGTTAATCATATTTACCGTCACCTATTCTTTTCAGTATACATATAGTCGACAAATGATATGATGTTTTCATAACGAACAACTGTAAGGTTATTGTTTAATACAGGAATTATTTTAAAATCACGGCAGATCATATATACTTTCACTAATTCTTCTGAATATACATCTAGTTGACAAATGATACAAGGTTTTAATAACAAACTCAAGTTGACTATCAATAAGCTACTGGTAAATTTGCGTAAAAATTAAAAAAAGGAATATTTTGGAAATCTATCTAATGATTGTTGAAATGTAAAAGCTACTGGAGAACATCATAAAGTATAACGCGTTAATTAGACTGACCATAAACTAAATGATAAGGAAAAGTGGGAATTAAATAAATTTTTATTCAGCCCTTTTTAAATATTGATAACGAATTTAACAAATAATATGCAATTAAAAAGTATTATTTTAAATGAAAATATAAGTTAAAAATGTTTATTATTCTGTATGTAACTATCAAAATTTTGTGGAAAGGCTCTTGTCAATTGCATAAACCTTTTAAAGTTAGACATGTTCAGCAAAAATACTTAAAAATTAAACTTAGCCTTATACATTTTGCTCGCTGACGAAGTTGGAGTTCATCCACATAGAGTTAGAAGCAATTCAAGTTGGAGAGATGACGGAATAGACTATTAATTCAGTATTCAATAAGCGACGATTATTAGGACTTGTATTTGAAATTGAATAGTAAATATATCGAATAGGCATAGATTTAAATCCCGGTTGGGCTTTATATTTTAACAAATTGTTAATTTGTCGTCATTAGATAACTTTGAAAAATAATTTATTACAATCTGTATATCACAAACTTTTGGACCAATCGAATTCCTAAAATTTCAATAGTATTTAAAAGCCATTATAAAGCTTACGAATATATGGCACGAACTAATATTTACTTCAAGTTTGGAATACCTTTCTGAATGAATATAAGACCAGAGACTGCCATACAACCGGGTAAAGGTAAAACTAAAAGTCCAATAAAGGTGAGACTTAAAAATCTACACACGTCTCCACTAAATACATTGGACGACAAACACATTTCGGACGGAGTTACGAGCACAAATAGAATGTTGTCGCTATCCACCTATTGCGTGATGTCTACCTGAAACGGGCCATCGAATTTGCACCCTGTGTCTGAGGACTTAGGTCACATTTACGAACTAAATGTCATTGAAACGTATTTGAGGCGAGCTTCAGTTGACGTACGTCATTCAAGGCCCCTAACCTTTTTGTTCAATAAACTTTACACTTTATTTTTAAACTTTCTTGAAAAATATTGAGATTACTCAAAAAGACATTGTTGTTAAACCAGATTGAAACTTATTCATTTTCATTTTAAAACTGCTGCTTGGAAAAATTGTCAGGCCCTTTTCATGCCTGAAAAATGTATCGAGTTGTAATTCCATTGCCCTTACGCCTACCCAATCAGCGCTCACTTATTGAACAAGATTCTATAAATAACATTCCGATGACTATTTGATTATATTGATATAATACTGTAGTATGACTTGGCCTAATACTGACATAGGTTCTTAGATGTCATGATTTACATCGATGTGCACATTAAGCCCTAGAGAGCTAAAAATGTTTTTTTAAGCAGTAAAATATTTATTGTAAACTTTGTGTAATATATACATATGTGCAATCCCGGATATTATTGGAGATTATTTTTCTTTAAATATTTAATCAGCACATGCCAAGTTATATGCCCAACCTTTTTTCCAACTTCCTGGACATTCATCATCGTAGGTCGATAATTTTCCCAAAATATGCTTAAATTATATATTCAAACCTTTCTCATGAATCAGTCTCTGCTTTAATATAAAGAAAACTGGAATATAATCCGTTCAGTAGATACTTAATGACGTATACACAGATAGACAGACGAGATGGGTGACTTTATTTTATACATGTATTGATAAAGATTATCATTTCACATTAGGGGTTTTTCGCGTACTTAATAATAATTTAATTTAATACAATATTTTTTACTTTTCCACTAAGTATTTTATTGTTTCCTTTGGTGGCAAAAATGAAATAATGATACTTGAGAGGTACTGTATAGAAATCAAAATTATCATTCAACATATGTACATAAATATTATTCCAGTAATTAGTTTCTACTTTCAGTACACAAGACAGAAATTTTTGTCTTGAAAACTATAAGATATTTAATTCCAAAAAAGATTCCGTCGAATTGAAAACCTTCTCCTGAAGTCGGTTAAAAAGAGCCATGGAACCTGATAATCATAAAGTTGAACTGATCACTGCATTTGAACATGGTTGTAAATAAATTCCTTTATTTAGTATTTTATTTATGACTAACTAGGCCTGCATTGTCACGCGCGTAGTATTATCTTAATTATTCTGCAAAATTTTTGCAATTACCCTATCTCTATAAATATATAATGTAGCATAATAATATATAGTCTATAACCTTCCTTAAAGTATGACCTTTTCGACAGAGAAATATTTTTTTGACTCTGACTTGTCATTGCAGAGATTAACGCGAACAGCAAATTAAGAAACAAACTTTTCCGGATTATATAAAAATAGTGTAGATAAATTTAGGGTTCCATGCCATAATATGTCGAACGGAATCATGTTGTTATAATCACGCTATCCATCCATATTTCAGAAGTCTAGTTCCTAGATGGAATAAACTTTAGATCTAAAAGAAACTGTGGAAAATAGGGGCCTATTTTCCTCGGTCATCTGGAGTTAGAGAAATAGAATATAATTTTGAAAATAAATTGTATGTAACAACTCTTTTTTTAACAACTCTAATTTATAAAAAACTGTATTTTTATAGATTATAAAAAACAAACAACTCAACGACTCAAATCAGCAAAGAACAAAAATAAAATACAATTTATAACCATAATACTAAAGATGCAATGTTTCTTGAGTACAGAAAATATTTAAAATTAATGTCAATTTTCAAGAGATTTTATACCTATCTGAAAGTCAGTCTGAAAGAAATTGAAAGTTCTCCAAGTTCTTCAAGCAAGTCCAAAAAATCAATATAAGATTACGGAAAGTTCGCGAATATACAAGAAAATTTTCTAACATTGAAGAAAGTTAATATGAAACTATAAGAGTTTTACCACATCCTGGAAACGCTTGCAATTATATAGAAATTTTTGCTAACGAAAATATTCTGAAATGTTCCGTGCCTACAGACGGAATATTTCAGAATATCTAATAATTTAAGACACTTCATAAATGTGTTTTGCCCAGTGAGGGCCATTTTTTAAAATCGTATTTCCGGCATTCTTGTATCGTTTGGTTTCCAAAGTTTCCACATCCGCTTTTGAGCTTTAGAAAATTGAGTAGATTTTAATAAAAGGATAATTAATGAATTATTAATTATTAATTAAATATTTTCTAAATATTTGCAAATCCAAGGCGAATGTGCAGAGTAATTTATAAATTTCTTTCCGTCCCCTAAAATAAAAAACACCCTTACAGGATCACTTCCCTGTCCGCCCGTTCGTTCATCTATCTGTAAAAGCTCTTTTTCTCAGAAACGGCACGAGATGTCAAGTTGGAATTAATATTGTATACTAGGGCTTATATCACAACATTGCTTGGAAATTTCAAGTGTTTTTGTCCATACAACAAAAAGATATGGTCCTTTCAAACGTATTCTTCATATAACAATCTTCACTCACTCACTAATTATAAAAATCTATAGGATACTTTCGATCGACCTAAAATCTTAAAAGTCAAACAAGTAAAGAAAAAACCCAAAATTTAATGGCTTCTAATTCTATGTGGAATTATGCATTTTTGTAATTATTTTGTTTTTACATCTATGAAAGATATAGTAGGCAATATAATAATATTTACGCTGTGAAAAAATTAATATTCATATATAATTTGATGAGAAATTCATTTACCATCAAATGTTCATAAATATCTAAACGTGTACGAAACATTCGTTGTGGGAGGACTATGATTTTTTAAAATTTTTTAAAGGATCTGGATCGTAGGACTATGATTTTTTTAAATTTTTTAAAGGATCTGGATTATCAAGTCACCGATTCTTTCTTTCAGAAATTACAAAATATTATTTTGATTAAGAAAATACTAAAGCTATTGTATTCTGGGGATTACAATAGCTTTAGTATTTTCCCAAGTATTTTAAATTTCAGTACTGAAACCTTTAGTCTCAATTCGGTATCTTTCCATCAGATAGTACGTTCGTTAATCTTCTAAGTGTTACTTAAAAAAAACGAATTTGACGTAAACACACATTTTTATGACTCAAAATGAATCGAGAACCGAAACCTTAATAATTTGTTTTTTTAAATTTATTTAAATATTTGTGAAATTTTCAGATACTTGCTATATAATCTCTGCATGTGGTACATCAAATAAAAGCTAACGTAATGCAGAAGTCATCTATTTAAAAAAAAACAAAAACAAGAATAATGGTTAAACACAAAAAAAAACAACAATTTTACAACATTAATATAAAATGAGGTCAGTATCGAATAATAAGTAGGGTTCTAAAATTTACTATAGATTTTCCATAAACCATTGAAGAATTTAAGTCAAAATTATTATTGACAGCGAGAAAAGTTATTTGTAAAAATTACTCACGTGAAAATGTCTACTCATAAAACATTTTTCAATAGCTTTTTTTAAATTTTAATTTGTAAATAAATTGTTATAATGTGAACCTAGCTTTATTTATTAAGGTACTGTAGACTCACTGAAGCAGCAGACATTCGACTGATATATACTACACCTCTATATACAAAATTGCTTGTAAAATTTGTATAAAATACGGTTTCATTAATAATGAAAATCCACAATTGTATAATTTGTTAAAGTTGAATTAAAGTTCATATTTTTTTTAAATATGGCAATATGCAGTACTTGTAGGTTTCTCTCTCTCTCTGGATTTATCGAATATCAGATGATCTATGACCGTAGGTATTTTATTGTTTTACACAACTGTATGATAACTCTCTTACTAGATTCAATCAAATACACATAGATAATACATCGCCCTGTAATAAATTAATAATCCCTTTAAAAACAATCAATAGCACATTCCTCTTCATATCATTACCCAACGATTTCTAAATTTTTGAAGTAAAATTTGTTTAGCAACGTTTAATATGTGTGTAACGTTAAAATTGTGTAACGCTTGAGAAAATAAATGCCGAACTTGTCCGACCAGTGGCGGAGCCGGCCGAGCGCTAACAACATGGTGGATAAGAAAGTTTGTTAGAAATTATTGACTAACATGAACCGTTAAAGAAATTTTACTTTATCTGTGAGCTTGCATTATTAAGGCTCACAGCCTTTTTAATTGATATATACCTATTAGGAGATAGTGAAATATATTATTCTTTGTTTAGTTATGGAATGTGATCTTCAAAAGTAATTCAAAGAAAATATGTATCTGAACACCGCGCTAGGATTTTGGTTATCGATATACTTAGTCGTGTGGCTTATGTAAAGTTTTCGAGTTAACTCTTTTAATTCTTACAAGTATATATGAAGATCGCATAGCCATCTGAAATACTGATAATATTTATTAAACAAACGCGATTAAATGAAAGTCTTATGAATATATTTGCATTATGAATAATATAATAAATCGCTAGCTCATATAAGAAATGTAATAAAACCCATATCTACGTTCCATTAATGTTTTGTATTAATATTGCGGCACAAAATATTACTACTGCATATGTTCATATTGAATATGTTCAATTCAAAATTGAATTCAGTTAAATACTATTTTGACTTATTAATTTTTCACAAAAATTTACTTTAAAAAAATAAGTTAGATCAATACAACTTATGAAATATTAGCATACCGAGGATACGCAACGATTCGTGACATACCTTAGGTCAGACTACCGTTGACATATGTATAAATGTATGAGTAAAGAAAGAGATAAAAAAAATCATAATTATTACAAAGAAATAGAATCAAATAAAGGACCTCATTACTTAAACAAAAGTAGTGTATGACAGTTTTTTATTGCATTTAATTAGTGATAGAAAAAGAGGATTCATTATTATAAGATATTGTTATCGTATTTAAAAAGTGTATGAGATATATGCAGATAAATATTGTAAATTAATTTAAAAGGGAAGAAAGCTATTTAGCTCTACCTCCATAAATGTTCAACGATCTTCTGTGGTATGCTTAAAGTGATCAAATGTATAAATAAGTAAATTTTGTGACTAGGTCATCCATTTTAAACATGTTCTATGTCACATTATACATGTTCTATGTCACAGTTTATATGACTAAATAACTTAGTTACAATTTATATGACTAAATTACTTAATGCGAACCGACTCGCACTTCTCTGGTTTTGAAAAAAAAATAATTTTAACACTTATGTTTGACAGTTTTATTTTGAGTATATACATATATAATTGCAAGATATGATTAAAAAGCAAGCTAAGTTACAATTAGAGAAAAGGAATATTATTTTTAATAATCAAATTGGTACTAATTGTTTTTTCATTTAGATCAAAACTCCAGTTAAGTTAGCTTAGTTACTTTATTGGTTTGGATTTCGTACCACGATAACTTCGTTTTGTTTATGCATATTCGTATTGAAAGCCACATCCATTCTAACTACCGTACCGACGTAGCTAAATGATGAGGTCGCAAATCACAACCCTCGACAAAAGTGACTTTTAGGTGAAAATTATGAAAAGAAAAGTGGCAATTTTTCATGTACAATCAACCCTCACGTGAAAATATACTCACCGCGCTTTTCAACTCTTCCAGAGCGATAGTTTAGACTACGTAATTATCTTGTTACGTACTTAGACTTTCCAAGGACTTTCCTTTCCTTTTTGAGAATTTCATGTAAATTTGTGCTTATTTGAAGAACGATAATGTCATGCCTTACGGCTTGGAATGATTGGAAATTTAACTTGAATATCATGCACCGAGTATGCACTGAGTATCGTGACTGTGATATTATTTAATTATATGCAATTTAATCAAATAATTATGATCACAAAAATGAAAGTAATAATTCGAATTAATTTTCATTGAATATAGTGCAAGTACCGTTGTGAACCAATATTTGTTATACAGGTGACAAAATATATTTGATAAATATGTAAGTGCACTTTTCGAAATTAAATTAAAAAAAATAGTTAAGTGTTAGTATGACTCACCCTACGAGGATTTAGTACGCCCTTTGGCGCATATCCTTTTTTAACCGTATAGAATATTTCTATTTAACAATTTACGAATAATATTATTTTTCACCATAGTAATAAATAAATATATCGCCTAATAAATTTTTCGCAGACATGATAAATATACATTTTAAAATGCAAAGCTATTTTTGCAGGTGTTTTAAATAAATTTTTATGGTTTTCTTATGAACTTTTTATAAACCCAACTACATTACCCATAAGTTGTTCGACTATTACTTGTAAAGTAGTAGAGCCTGTACACCTGTGATAATTTTCCTTTTTATTTCGATAAATTTATATATATTCTACTATTTTGAATACTTTTCAGAGTAATGAGGGAGATTATATAACTCTAATAAGAAACCATTTTAAACCTTAAAATTTCGTAAACAGAGCCCTGTATCGAAAAAATATTCAGGTCGTATCACTAATATTTTTATAAGTCCTGTTCAACTATATAATAAACAACGGGGTACGCGAATAAAAAAATATCACCCCCACTTTATATTGGTAGGGGGTGGTACCCTTAAATTTTGTTTTTAAAACATTTTATTTCATAGCATAGTATAACCATGCCATATTTCAGCTTTATAGCATTAATAGCCGGCGAGTAAAATGGCTGTGACATATGGACCGACAGACAGACGGACAAGATGGAACTGTACTTTTTATTATTTATACAGCTGTAATTTGAATATTTAACTAAACCTTTATTCATTTACCAAAAATATTTATTTTCATAAATTGACGAAATTGCAACTTAAAGAGACTTATCTATATAAAATAAAAAAAAAATTAAATACTATTTTTATGCTAAAAATTATTTTCTTGTATCTTGTAAAAATAAATTAAGCAGCCACACTGCATTTTCTTTCTTGCGACACGAGAGATTATATCGCTGTTAAGTTGCATTACTTTATTTTATTACTGGACTCATAATTGGTCATTGACTATTAAAAATTTAAAAAAAAAACAAAAAACACGAAAATAAAACATAGCTCATAATCAAAATAAAATCTAGTAGTAACAAAAGTCAGAATTCATGTGATTTAAAACGAACTGAGAAAGTAGAAGAAATAGCATTTTATAAATGGACAAATTAAGTATTTAATGCAATAATACATTATATATCGACTAGTTTAAGATCTCATTTATAAGACACAAGAAAATTTATAATATTGTATCATTTTATATTTTCAAATGAATGAATGTAAATTGCAATATATTTAAAAAATTATAATGGAACAATATAATTTCGTTATTTTGCAGAGTGAAATTAAAATTAGTGGATATTTTTTAACGTGTGACAATAGAACAACATTCTTTTTTCTCTTAGCTTTATTAAAAATAATCCAATCTACCTCTACCAAAGCAAACCTAACCTAACCAACGAATATGTTATTTACATAAGTAGTTATTAATAACAGTCTAAATAAGCAGTAATAGACAGCCGGTCATGGCGGCTACTAACTAATAAACACACTAACATACGCAAACTCGTACGTATGCACGTACATTTCTATCAACAAACTTACTGTCAAACTTTTCTCCACATTCTCTATGAATAAAGCGGCGCAACGCTCCGATACGTCACACAGACGAGTGACGCGCAAGATGGCGGCCACAACATGGCGGCCGATCGATCGGCAGCGCCGCCGCGCGTGTTGGCGACACTGGCCGCTGACGTCAACGCGTTCTAAATTCGAAGCGCGCTGCGGAATGCCCGCCCGCGGACTCTAATTATTGTTATTACGAGTTGTTGTTGGCGCGTTATGGAAACAATGTAATGGCGTCTGGCGGTTAATGTCGCATTTTGCGTTTTTTCGTTGTTTAAATTTGAGATTTGGGATCGGCGGTCGTCTATTTGGCCGTGAATATATTTACTATTAACAAAGGATGTTTTCGTTTAATTTGACAATTTCAATTATGTCGTAGATAAGCTTGGGCGCTGTGCGGAAATGATAATCATGGTGCCAGTTATAAAATGTTTTGTATATTATTCGTTTGATTTTTTGTTGGGCAGGATTAAAATTTATACTGTTTAATTATTTACATCTAACATTATGAATAATTTTATTGTTAAAATGGGATTTGAAGTTGCATTTTTTGGGTTCCGTAGCCAAGTAGCAAAAACGGAACTCTTATAACTTGGTCTTGTCCGTCTGTCGGTCTCTCCACTAATCTGTCCATAGACCACAGCTATTTTGCTCGGAAACTATTGTCACAGCATATTCATAATATGTAATAATTCTATATATTTAAATTCTTGTCACTGTTTATAAGATGCTTTTAACTAAAGTTTTTTTTGTCATCTAAAAACAAAATAAAATTTGTAATTTTACGGTGGCTTAAGAAGGAAAAAAAAGTTTCTTTTAAGTTCTACTATCCTAATTCTTCTTTTAGACTTTTACATACGTTAGTTGAACATTTAGAGGCGGGAGGAGGGGACAGTTTTAAGATTTTAGAAGTGCATATCTCACCAACTATTGACCTAAATAAAAAAGTTATTTTGGAACCACTATATCATTTTTAAGATCTATCTTACGATACCGGACACGCCTTTGTTCATTGGACATTTTTTATTAATCAGTTATGCGTATGAAGTACCATCCCTTATATTGTTATTATCTCGTAATTCCACTCTTTCATAGATATATGACACGTATTTTGAATTATCATGGATAGTTTTAATAAAAAAGGGTTAAGTATAAATACATTTAGTGTATTAAATATGACGAAACTTTTTTTTATTCTAATACGTCATTTAAACTCATCGAAGGAAGAAAAGTAGACTCTTCAAAAATGTTGAATTATCATGGACAGTTTTAATAAAAAAGGGTTAAGTATAAATAAATTTATTGTATTAAATATAACGAAACTTTTTTTTATTCTAATACGTCATTTAAACTCATCGAAGAAAGAAAAATAGACTCTTCAACACAATATTTTTTATTTCTAAAATTATCAATTAAACATTTTCACAGCTTACACCAACAAAAATCGTTAAGGTTACATTTTATAAACAATAGTTAAATGTTTCAATAATCGATTGGGTAAATGATGAAGACAAAAAACTGATGGCCGTGAAATCAATACATCTGATATTCAAAATGTATCAAAGTGTCTCTGTCTCTATCCATTTGCATTAATGGTGGTTGTACAAAACCAATTTTCACTTGGTCAACAAAGGGTTACACAGGTAGCACTTTAGTTCCATTTATGTGACGAATTGCAGTTTATAGTTTTTATAAATAAAATTAAACATTATAAAACAAAATAAATTATGGGTATCTGTGCACAATACCAAACTACATACTTGTAGATACTTTGCCAAAACAAATCCAGAACTAGTAATGTCGTTAGTTAGAGGAATTTGACATAAAAGAGTTCACTTGTGATTGATAACCGTGCGCTCAAATTAAAAAAAATTTTTTTTTTATATACTCAAACGCTCTTTTAAATGACGTTTTGCGTACATTTTTTTCTCATCCGGGCTTTTGCATGTCAAATTCTGTCTCTGGCTTTAGATTATATTTTTTTTAAATCTAAAAATGATATGCAGACTGCACTTAAAATTCGAGGGTTAGAAAATGGTTATAGACTGAAAGACGAATGATTTAGCGAACGTAATGATATTTCGCTCGTACCCTTAGGGTACACGACCATAAAAATGAATATTGCAAAAGCTTATCCATCAACATAGAGTTTATTATACGCAGTTTCTTCTAAATGAAACTACGTGATGTAAATAGCCCACCTGAAGATGTTGTCATACAAGGAAACCTAGGTCGTGGTAAATAATTTAAATAAAGTAGAAATAATACTACATCACATAGTTTCATTTAGTTGTGAAAAGTTAAATTAAAATGTATTTCTACATAATTAACGCCAAATATATTCAACGGTTTCTTCTATTTTGATCGATCTATTCTAATTCATTTTTTTCCGAAATTTGATATTTAAATTCTTGTAAAGTTAAAAAATGTATTATTTTCACACAATACGTTTACCACTTTTTGCTCAGGTCTTGTGATTTACACTAACTGATAAGACAGAAAACGCTCTACCCACACGAGCTTAAGCAGGCTATAACAAAGTGCATACCGTTATCCACACAAGTGATTCTGTATTCACCTGTATAAATAGTATATATGTTCTTTGGTATGTGATAAATCAATGTCAACGTTGCATCACCATACACACTATTTATAAAATTTAAAATTTTCCGAACCTAACATAAATATTGCTTACTACAGTCTTCACAGACACATTTTTCCAAATAAAAATTTAATTCCACACAGAATTAGGATAACTGATTTTTTTATTTTTCCTTTTATTAATGCTACAAGTCCCCCCATTATGCTGCCTTTCAAGACTGTAGGTCGACCGGAAGTATCTTATAGGTTTTGATGATCTGTAAGTAAGACTATGGTAAAAATAAAAAAAATACACGCTTTAAAAGTTGCATCTTTTTGTTGAGTAAACTAAACAAATTGAAATTGTTTTACGACATTACTGGTATAAGACTGCAGGTCTCAGTAAAGTATGTTAATCAACTTGATATATCAAACCGTTTCTGAGAAAAATACTTTCGACAGACAGATGGACGATCGGAGAGACAACCAAGTAAAGGCCCCGTTTTCTTTTTTTCAATTTCAGGGACAAAACCCTAAAAAAATTACTGCAGATATGAAATACGTTTTTTGTTACATTTTATATACGTCTTTTCTTTATAGTAAATTTAGTTTTTATTTCTACAAGTTTGCAATCAGAAGTTGATTACGATGAGAAAACGGATTTAGTTCTCGTCTACATTAGAATGTTCCTTCTTTTTATGGATTTGTTATAATCTAGCAATAGGTAAAATTGACCCTTTTGTATTGTTTTATTTAGTTTTATGGTTATAAACATAAAAACAACATATTTACAAATGGACAGCTAAACCAAAGTGTTTAACATACAATATACTTGCAAATATATCAAAATTTAACATTAATATCTTAATAATGGCCCAATAAGATCACTGGTGTACTCCTATAAATAGCACAAGCACAGAATTCACCATTAACCACCAACAAGTTACATTAAATGTCTCAGTTCTGAAGAGCTTACCGGTCGGAGAGTTACACTCAGGGGATGCATTAGGCGTGGGTAGGGTATGTTACACGTAGGGTACGTACTTAATCTTATGAAAGGCCCGCGAGGATACGATGTTTTGTATAATGTTTCGTTGCCTAATTTCGTTAGAAGTTATTGAGTTAATAGTAGGGAATAATAGCTTTATAGTAGCTAGCTTTTGGCAGAATAAGTTTGTGCGTAAACTGACAATATATAGTAGTTACTTCGAAACGGCTTTATGTTAAATATAAAGGATAATGAGTCGAAAATGATTTTCTTTATATTTAATATAAAACAGAAGTTTGAAGTTTGAAGTCCGAATTAAGATTTAAGAAGGAAAATGTTATCAAGCAAAGTTTAATCATAAAATTTAGTTTTTAAATACTTTTATCATAAACATTATAAAATATTAGATTTAAAAAATTGAGAGGTTAACAAATGCAAAGTGTTTTAGCAATATGTAACAGGTGAATATTATTGTGCGTTCAAAAAATCCATGTATTGAGACTAAGACTTTACTAGGTCCTTTTTAAGGTTCTATCCGCAAAATAAAAAGAAATGGAACCTTTGTATTATCACTTTGTTGTCCGTTCGTCTGTCTGAACTCTTTACTTCCCTCAGTATTCGATATTCAGTGATTAATTTCATTTCTCAAGCCCCTTTTCTGAAAAAAACAGCTCGAAATGTCAAGTTGAATTAGTATCCCATTACTTTAAAGGTTTTTAAAAAAACATTAAATTTTTTGGTTCACTTAAAAAAATATATGACTTTTTTCCCCCACCCACAAGGGAAGGAAGAAATCCAAAAACTAATGGTTTCTAATTCTATATGGAATTATAGATTTGTATAGTTTGTTTTACGCCTGTGGAAATTATAATAGGCAATATATTTACGTTGTGAAAAAGTAATATTTCTAAATAGTTTAATTAGAAATGCTATATAAACTGAAATATTTATAAGTATCTAAATGTGTACGAAACTTCCTAGTATCAGTTCTACTCGTGCCCGACAAGTTTTTTATGCCAGTTCTGGTTTATTACTTTAACCCTACATCGCAAACAGTGACATATGTGGGAATACCGATAAAATCCGTCCCAATTATCAAATAATGACAGGTTGCGACATCTTTACCATAAAGCGGACAACCAATAGAGTTTGACAGTTTCAAGCATGCCATCAATCGATGCTGTCAATCGTCAAGTGATTCAGAAGATGTTCCATTAACAAATCAGCAGCCTTCGTTGTTCGGTACGCCATGATACAACTAATACAAGGGAGCCAGATCATAACCCTAATATTCAGCTTATTTCTTCTGACTCCTCGTCTACGTATTTCCAAATACCTCAACCTAGCACCTCCGGATTTATCGCAACACGATCATCATCAATCGTCTTCAGTCAAAATCGACAAGAAGCCTATCCCGCATCCAAAATAAAATAGAATAAAAGGCGTTTTGTTTAGAGGAAAAAAGGTTTCAACCACCACTGCTTGAGTTTACAGGAAACACTAATTAAGAATCTCCCATTTTAAATATGCAAAGTGTTTTACAGTTTTTTTTATATTTTATTGACAATGACTTATTAGGTCATTTTATTCAGGAATCCCAGATATTTAGCATACAGAAAAATCCTTCAAAGCCCCTTTACAATGACAACAAACGACTTGAAGAAATACATAGGTATTTACTTAGTTATGAGCAATGCACCTCTGCCTAGCCCTCAAATGTACTGGTTGACTGACCTAGGAATACCATTAGTGAGGGAGACCACTCGTCATTTTGAGAAAATTCGTCAGCTTTTGCATTTTAATGATAACTCAACGCAACCACCTTCAAACTCTCCTGGATATGACCGGTTACATAAAATACGTCCTGTGTTAGAAATATTGCGACGTAACTGCCAAAACATACCTAAGAGAGAGGCTCTTTCAGTGGATGAGCAAATGTGTGCTACCAAGGTGGTAATATTTAACAAAAAAGCTACATAAATGGGGCTATAAGCTGTTAGTCGCATGTAACGATCACAGTTTTGCATACGATTTCGAAATATACAGACAGTACAGAAAACGATCCAGGACTGAGATATGAAGATGAACCCGACTTGGACACATGTGCAAACATAGCTGTTGGGCTGGCAAGATGTATACCTAAGCATCAAAATTACAGACTTTTTTGACAATGATTATACCTCTCTAGAGTTAATCTCTTATTTAGCCAAAGTATATTTACAAATTCCAAATAAAAAGTACTTGAACGTGAAGGGTAGAGGATATTCCGAAGAGTGGGTTGCTGATATAGATGATAATGATGCGGTGGCGGTAATGTGGAACGACCGTACCGAACTGTCGTACTCTCTTCATCCTCGTGGGACAAGAACCAATCCAAAAATTCGTCCATATTGCAAGAACCAAAAAAGGTGTCTTGAAATAGATTTTCCCAAAATAGTATATATTTACAATCAACACATAGGGAGTGTTGATTTACTTAACTCGTATATAGAGAAAGATAAAATAAGAATTAGGACAAAGAAGTGGAATATCAGGTTGTTTTATCACCTTCTGGATGCGATAGTGATAAATAGCTGGATACTTTATAAAAGAGTTGGAAAGCAGAATGAAACAATGACCCCTCTGAAACTTCGAGAGTTCAAATTTGAAGTTGGTAAATTTGTGAAAAACCTTGTGTATTTGTGAAAACTCCATAATAAAAAAGGGGTCGTCCAACGTCAGCATCTGGTGATATTATTGAGCTGAAGGAAAAAAAAGGCTATTATGAAAGACGTTCAACTTGACGGCATTGAACACTATCCTTTTACGAAACGTTAGCGATGCAAGTATCCTGAATGTAAAGGAAAAAGCTATATATCTTGCAGTAAATGTCAGATAGAACTGTGTCTAAACAAGGATAAAAATTGTTTTGTTGAGTTTCACAAGTAATTAGTATTTGTAAAACTCAACGAAACATTGTTTCATTATTTTTAATTTCTCCCGAAAGTTTCTTTTTTTTCATAAAAAAATGAACACAAATGGTCTTTGTTTCCTATTCATTCTATATTTTTGTTATTAAGAAAATAAAAGACAGAAATAAATTATTTGTAAATGTAATTTTCTCTTTGTAATGAAGTACAATCCATTCTTATATACAATAATATAAAAGCAGGCTGAATATCTGACACAGCGGAAAAAACTTAATTTTCAGAAAAACTAATAAAATTAAAATTAAAATAGAAAAATTCTGTTATCTAAACATAAATAGAAAACCTACATAATTTTTTCATGCAGAAAAAAAAATCGTGCATTATAGGTTTAAATTTCAACTTATGGCTTTGAGAATATAATAGCTTCATACCACAGTACTAAGTTAAGCTTTATATTCTATGAAATATTTTCTTAGTTTATTGTTAGACATGTCACAAAGTATCGGTAAGTCCCACCGTTATAATTAATTAGTTACATTATATAATAATTAATGATTTTATAATTCGTGGGATGTACTACTGAGCTATAATTGTAGCCTGGTATTGAAAAACATAATATCTGTATTGTAAAAACCTAGAATCAAACCGAAACGAATGCTAAACGAAATGGTTATGTATGTGGACCTGTTACTAAGATATTTGTCTTTAAGTCATGATCGGCCGAATAATGTATTTATTTGGTTCCGTACCTCAAAAAGAAAAATGGAACCTTTATAAAAGTTCTCACGCGTCGGTCTCTCCGTTTGCCATTTTTCTTGGAAATAGCTTGACAAAAGCTTGGAAACTTGAAATCTGGCACAGTACTAAAGCATATTAACCCGCATATATCGCAATAGCTAAAATTCAAAAATATTTGTTTAGAATTTTAGGAGAGGGCGAGGATATTCAAAATGAAGAAAGTATTAGAAACATTTCCTGTATAATGTGGAAAACCATTTCAAATGTCTAGTTATAAGGTTCTGAAAAATATTTTCACCATTATTTTAAGCAGTATTTATTCAGAAACATACAAAAATACATGCTAAAAAATACGTTTCCACTCTTATTTCCAAAAAAACTGAATCTAAAATTATGAAATCAGTAGGGATTTTAGAAGACTTTAAAGATTACAGGAAAATTATAACGATTATTTTACATGTCACAATTTTTAAGATATTTACTATAGTATATGTTTTCCCAACTTAACTATATTAGGTATTATTAAATTATTATTGCTTTAGAAAGTGCATATTAATTTCATTATAAATATATTAATTTGCCGATGCGTGAGCTAGGCCCGCAGTTGACCTGCTTTTCTGCGAAAGGAGTTCCCATCTGATTCCATATCAAATATGCTTCTCTTTCTTATAATTTTTCAACTGTTTTTAACGTATATACATTTAGTAATTACAGAACATTCCTTATTATTCTGCAATACGTAGAGCATTAAAAATAGATAGAAATATTTTTCCAAGCACAATATACAAAAAATCCAAATGATACTCAATTAAAACAAAATTTTCCGCCCTTCACCGAAAGGCGATTAATTCAACTAACCCCTCAGAAAACTTTAAAACAAACGCGGTACACTTAAATATAATCTCGTATTCAAATCAGGATATAAACGATCGAGAAAATTGCCCAAAAATGTTGATCAGCGACTGGGCGGTATAGAGTCGCTAGAGCGGTTAATCATCTCGTCCTGTCACTTCTGGGCGGGAGTTCGCCCGCCCAACGGCGTTAACTTCCTTTTTTAATGAATTTTGGAACAACGCTCGACGCTGTTATTTATATTCCTCCGGCTACTGAAACGATTTTCTGCAATGCGGCTGAAATTAATATTGTGAAATATAATTTTGTGTGGCTGTGGTTTTGTAGGTCAAACGATGCCCTCTGAATAAAATTGGGGAAAAGCATAATTTCGCCTATCTGATAATAAAAATTATTCATAATTGTTTTCGTATTATTGTGGTGTATTTTCTAATTATTTATGGATATTAATATATTAAGAGGAAAAAAATTGCTTATTTCTTGCTTCGCGTTAATCTCTGGAACCGTATGTCTGGTTTCGAAAATTCTTGGACACTGTCTATGATTAGATAGAACTACAGCAGTGACATAATGTATGTGGAAGGAACATTGCTTAAACATGCAAGATAGAGAGGTACCAGCTTATGTATTGACTTATTAGCTCCAGTACTATCATGCATATACCACCGACCCCAAAACTATTTAATGAAGGAGAAAGTTTTCACTCGTCCAATTTTATATTGTTTATCTAAGTCAGGAAGCAGTGACCAGAGACAGTCAACACTTTTACCAAAGGTAAATAAAACAATGAATATAGTATATTCTGACTATAATGAACTGAACTATATCTCACTTTAATGAACTGATTTTTGACACAATTTTTAAATATCTAGTTTAAAAGTAATTGGACCCGTAATTAAGATAATCCTGTTCGGCGAATACCGCGTGGTGCCACTAGTTATTAATCAGAGTTTTCTATAAGAAACGCCACTATTTCAACTTGTAATCTCGACATTTCTTGATAATTTTAAAAAAATTATCATTCGAAATGAAATCCAAAAAATTTGTAGGTTATAAGACTTGTTATCTGGTTTAAAATTTAATAAATAACTTTATCTAAAGTTAAGTAGTTAATTATGGTAAAAGTTTCATAATTGAAAACATATTCTTGTACTTCTGAAACATTTATTAAACTTATAATTTCAATTTAAATATAATAAAACTTGCTAATAATAAACAAAACATTAATTAAAATATCAAACAAAAATATTAATAATAATTTTTGACCATGAAAATATGTTGCTTAATATATTTTTCACAGTAGTAAAAATACGAAATTTTAAAAATATATATAATTTATAATAATTTCTATATTTTTCTCATAATTTTGGACTTTATTAGTTTAGGCGATGGGAATGATGACATTTTTGTCGACTAATTTTAAATCCTTCGCAGGCGAAAGTATCGAATCAAAACATAGATCTCCGAACGGCATACTTTGGTTTTCCAAACTGGATTAGTTAATACTAGTTTAATATGCATCTATCGAACAGTTGAATACATAATAGGACAATTCATATTAATTTAGACTTAAGTAATCGTGATTTAATCTGGTTTTATGTTTTGTCTACTAAGTTGATCCTATATGTGTCAAACTCTATCATTACAGTTACGCCATAAGAAAATGCCAAATAAAAATATTGACATCTCACTCTAAAGATGCGCAGAAATGTTGCAAGGAGAAGCTACCTAACATTTACACTTTTTTTAACGCTCTGAACTTCTGATTTTACTCCTCATAAAACTTCATACCGGGCGCTATATATGAAAAACGATTCTTAAGAAATAAACTCCAAAAAATAATAGTAAAAATATTATACTCTGGCGAAGTCGGGTAGTGCAGTTAGTATTTTATAACACTAATTCGCCACACAGTTTCACTGAAATTACGTATTTTAAATACTACTTTAAGTAATTATTTTTTAAATATAATTTAAAAAAGCTCATTACTCGTATATAGCCATTACATTTTAATGTGAACACATACAGAGTAGTCGAAGGTAAAGAAGATTAAAGAAATATCGTAGTGATTGGTTTAGATGGCGTCGTTTCAAAGTTTGTTTGATAGCTCTATTGTTTCGCAATACTCGTAGATGGCCTTAGTTTGTCTAGTATCGTTGAGAACATCGTTGAATGAGATAGATCACAGGTCTAAATGCTTACTACTCTAGTTTTATCAGTGGTGCTTATTATTAATTATAAGGTAATTAACGATATCACTTGAGTGTCTAACAGAACAGTTAAATCCTTACTTTTGTTTTATATAGTCTTTAAATACTAAACTCCCTTAAAATAACCATGTCTCTCTTAAGATTATTAACGCTATTAACTTTTCGTCCGTATATTGTTTTTTTCATGCACTGGCCTTTTTCTTTTTTCATCCAATAATGAAAAAATTAGCATGTTACCCGCGGTTATGTTCACAATAAACCTTTATTGAAGTCGGTTGGGTATTTTAATATTTTCGTTCAAATTTTAATTTTTTTAAAGAAGAAACTCACGTACTTGTCATGCATCGATACAGTCTTACTTTTGACTATGTAATTAGTTATATTATACTGATAGTTAAACATATAAAACAAATAAGAATATATCTTTCACTCAAGTCTAGTTTTGCTAGGCAAATTTAAAATTGCATAAAATACTTAATGTTTAAATAAAAGGAAAAACATAAAAATAAATTAAACACATAAGTAATTAAACACACAGAAAACAGTTAAACACACCTTACACACCTAAAGGAAAACAATTAAAAAGTTTACCGATGAAAACATACCTTACAGAAGTACAATATAATTTTTTGGAAAAGCTGGTATTTTTGAGACCACAAAAACAAAAAAAAAGAACAAAAAATCAGCGATTTACTATCAGGAAAGGGCAAAAATGAACAGATTTCAACAGAACAGAATAAACAGATTTCTTCACAAACGCCCATATATTATATTTTATCAATAAAATTTTAATAAGAAATAAATATAATAGTTATATTGTAACAAAGAACATAACGACTTATAAAAAATTTACAAAAAAATATCAACACCGATTGCTTTTTCAAAGCATAGATATTGAATATGAGCTTTTAACCGACATAATGACTGTCAGTATATTCATTCTAGGTCTACGTGCCTTTATTCGACCAGGGTGGTCGAAACTGGGAGTTTTAAGGGTTAATATATTATATCTACGTGGGTAACTGTAAATAAAATGAAAACTGCTTATATTATATATATATATATATATATATATATATATATATATATATATATATATATATATATATATATAATTTATGTTTCATCTTGCTCGCTCAGAATTCCATAAAAATAGCATTTACAAAGTATTTCGAAAAATATCCTTGACTTCATAAAAGAATGCAGGATCCCTCATTTTTCTAAATGGCGATTTAAATATAAGTTTTAAGGGGTTTATTTCTTAAATTTTCTCTGTTTAAGAATGCCGTTTTCATTCTTGCTACATCTGGGCCTAACACTTTAAGGTCCAATAATTTTCTGGCTCTCTTTTGAAAATAAATTAAAAAACGATACTCAATGGTGTTAAGGACATTTTTCAATTTCTTTAACTCGATAATTTTCTATGAAACATCGATAATTATGTGCTTTATAATTTATTATTAGATGATATTAATGCAATAATAAAATTATAAAACCACATACAAAATTGATTGACGTGTAGAGGAACATACAAACATACACCCAAACAAATGTCCGCAAAAGTCCAAGGCTCATCATTCAATCGTTAGTCGGGAGATAAAGGGAAAACTTAATCCTACTTCTCGCTATCATGCACCGGCAAAACGCCATTTCCTCAAAAGCGGTACGAAAAACCGCGAGATTTTTCCTTCATTCAATTATTCATCGAGCCCGGGCGGCCGGTCTGAAATTAATCAAGTTTAGTAAAATTTCAGAGCTTTTAAGTCTTTACGCGAATATTTAATATATTTAACGATTATTGCGGCGTCGGACACTGAGCTTATTTGCCGGGGACGGAATTTTATATGGAGGTGAAATATTTTATGAGGTTTTAATTTTTTTTGTTAATCCCTCCCTTGCTTTGTGCGAGCTTCGGCAGGGCTGCCATTTCGGGACTTTTAACGAAATAGCATCCTTGCAAAATCGACCTTTTTGCTTTGTATGCAGATCGCCAGATCCTGAAATATGAGAAGTATATCAAAAGCATTTTTCATTCGATATTTGTTTTGATAGTTTCGACTGTTGTTGACATTGCGACACTGTGTGTGTTGAAAAAATAGTAACTTTTTACAATTCCAAACAAGGAACGCTTATAATTTCTTCAGAACTATGTGTGTGTCTGCTCGTCTGTCATAACCTCATAATTTCTATAGTGTTAGACCTGTGTGCATGCAATTTTGTAAATATATTTTTATAAATATATCTTCGAGATAAAGATCGCAACTAATACTAAGCAAAATGTTTTCTCAAATTTTTTTGGAACCTTTCCTTTTTAAGAGAGGGAATAAAAAATAATTCTTAGCTTAATTCTTTGTATGGAATACCGTTAAAAAGATCTTTCAAAATGATTAGAATGAACGCCCTTTTAAATATTTATTTTTTTAGTCTTGTTTTCAAAATGTTTCCAATTCCAAACAAGATCATGTAAAATCTTGAATAAATCCTGAAAATATGTTTTGATATGAACAATTTCAAATGATACCTGGATAGAAAATTTTCAATTTCGAATAGACCAACTTCATTAGTTTTGGTACTATCAAAAAAGTACGCGAAAATAATACTGTAGGAAATTGCAGTACTAAAGCTTGCTACTCGTAGTGCACGTAAGTCAAATTTATATGAAGTATTAAAATATATTAGGAATATTTAATTTGAAAAATGCAAGCGACGAATCACAATGTCAAACTCATAATTTCATAAATAATTCTGAAGCTGTGCACATCTAAATGAAATGCATGAAATAAGAATCTTTAAAATAAATATAGAATATATTTGGCGTTAATTTTGTAGAAAATAATTATTCACAATGAAATGAAACTACGTGATGTAGTATTATTTCTACTTTCTTTAATTTCTTTAACACGACCTAGGTTTCGTTGCATTACAACATCTTCAGGTGGGCTATTAGCAAAGATAACCTACCTGAAAATGTTGTAATACAACGAAACTTAGGTCATGGTAAAGAACTTAAAGAAGTAGAAATAATACTAAATCACGTAGTTTCATTTCATTGTGAAAATAAATAAAGTTTGATATTTTGTGAAATATATTTGAAACCCGTGTAATTTACGCGTGATCTAACATGGACTTGACTGGTTTTTTACAATGTCTTCATTTTCGTAATGACTAATTAGCTTTTCTACTGCATTTTAGTTTTGATCTTTTAGTTCATCGTACAGAGCGCTCAATTAGTTCGCCATTTCTTAACTGACTAGCTCCCATTTCTATTTCATTAGTTCAGTTACAGTGGTTGTCATTCAGCGGTTAATGGCAGTATGTTTTATTTTCATATGTCGATAATATGAAAAGGAACTTCATTACCACGACCTAGGATTCCTTGTATTACAATATCTTCAGGTGGGCTATTAGCAAAGATATAGCCCACCTACAGATGTAATAAAACGAAACCTAGGTCGTTATAAAGAACTTAAAGAAAGTAGAAATAATACTACATCACTTAGTTTCATTTAATTGTGAGTAATGAATGTTTACAAAATTAACGCCATATATATTCAATAATGACATATATTTAATAAAATGAGACGACAAGGAATTTTATTTCCTCCTTGATAATGTTTCGTGATAACATCCTTGATATCGTTGCTGTGGTGTATTGGGTTGATTACAAGGCATACGGCCTATGACTGCGCCGGACACCATGGAAACCCGGGTTAGATTCCCAACCGCTCCTTGAGCGGGGCTGGACTAGTTTTCTGGTTGGCTGTGATATATTGCTCTCGTAGGAATAAGTCCTCTATATGTATCAATTATAAATAATTTTTATAAAGTACATAAATAAATAATATTTTAGCGTATAACTTAAAATAAACGCAGAACTTATTAACAGACTATCAAGTAATGCAGACGACCTGTGCTGATTTATGTGGGAGAATATCGATGGTCGAAGTTACATTGATTCCACGCATACGTTACGAGGCGCGCCTGACAGACTAAATGTCTTCCGTCTCCGTCAGCGTGTGTTTATTCGTATGTTCTATCTTTTTCTCCGCCAGCGCATTTTTACTCATAAAGTTTGGATCGGCGAAAGTCGGTCGGAGTTGCTCGATTTATTTTAGGTCCATTTTTATCCTGTGCATTAAAGTATTATTAAATGTTCCGCGTTCTTCAATTGTTGTCGAACATTTTATTGCTGGTCTTACATATTATACGTGGAAGTGAACGTTTTGGAACAAATTTGCCCAACACTCTAACTCAGGAGTTCATCGAACTCAGTAACACAGGTAGCAAGAACTAAAAGAATATAGAATTTTTGTAATGGTGTGACGAGGATCTATATTATTTTGTAAATTAAAATAACCAAGACTAGGATGCAATAGATAAGATATTTGTTAATATGGGAACTAGGCTTTCTCAAGTTTTATCCAACCGGTCTCAATACAAAAAAGTGTCTCATTTTCAACACAGCTTTTGGCGCGCATAAATTTACGTTTCGACTTTGCAAGAAATTTGGAAAAACGAATTATGGAGCGAGTCAGGGACTAAGCGACGCAAGTGGCGGTGTACAGTTACCGAACATACAGTGAGTGAACTAACGAACTGAGGTCGGGTCAAAGGCGAATTAGATCTTACAGATCATTTGCTGAAATACTCTTTTGAACTACGTCATTCGCGAACTACTCAAAACTAGGTCATTTGTCATGTTTGAACTAGGAATGTATTTTTATATTATAACTAGCTTTTGATAGCAGCTTCGCACGTATTTTGCATGTTTATGGGACTGAAAGTTGGGGCTAGGGATTGATTTGAGTACCTCCCATGGTTACCATTCTCGTGGGAATTTCGGGACGTGCTTTCTTAGGGGATGTCAGGGACTTAAAAAAGGTACTATTTAATTTACGTAATAATTCGGATTATAAGTTGCTATACTGGTATACCGTTAGTTATCAGGTGAGTTAGTTATCTACTCTAGTATAAATATAAATACACTTGTAAAATGTATTTCATAAAGTTTTGAATTTCTCTTGTTATCATTTTCGGGTAAATAATATTCTCTGAAACTTTTAATAAAAAAAATTTCCTACTTTTTGGGTGTCCATACCCACAAAATGGGTTTAGAAAGTAAATCATCTGTTGTTCCAAAGTTAATTCTAAAATAGTAAACTTCTGTTTTGTACTTTACATAAAAGTTAGTTGTTTTCAAATTTCTTCATAAGAGTTAGTTGTTTTCAAATTATAAATTTGAAATATAGAAAAATCAGAGAAAACCGCCTAATTAATATTATAAATGCGAAAATATATTTCTTGATTAACTCATAATTTTATAACAGCAACAACTCATTAACGACCATATTTAACATAAATACAATTCGTGGAGTAATATACAGAATGTAAAAATGTCATAGAAAAAAATTAAGTTTTTTATAGAATCGCCTGTATAAATAATAGATACGTTCTTTGTTACAACATGTATAAGCTGTCATCCGAGACTACACTTGCGTGAAATACTAATAACAAGAAAGTATGTAGGGATGTTCTTTAATTAATCACGCCGAAATGGCTGAATAGATTTTTATGAAATGTAGTACAAATAGGGTTCATAACGTCCAGTCATGATATATTTCATGAAAATCTATTCAACCATTTCGTAACATGCAATAAATATCATAATTTCTCTACAATAAAATTGGGTCTTTTCTTTATAAATAACAGATACGCTCTTTGCTACAATATGTATAAGCTGTCACCCGAGGTTACACTTCCGTGGAATACTAAAAACACGTTAAGTATGTAAGGATATTCTTTATTTAATTACGCCGAAATGACTGAATAGATTTTCATGAAATATACCACAAACAGCGTTCGTAACATCCGATTATGTTATATTTCATAAAAATCTATTCAGCCATTTCGTAGCATACAATAAATATCATAATTCCTCTGCAATCAAATTGGGTCTTTTCTGTATAAATAACAGATACGCTCTTTGCTACAACATGTATAAGCTGTCACCTGAGACTACATTTGCGTGGAATACTGATAACACGAAAAGTATGTAGGGATGTTCTTTATTTGATCAAGTCGAAATGGCTGAATAGATTTTCATGAAATGTAGCACTAATAGGGTTCATAACATCCTATTATGTTATATATCATGAAAATATATTCAGCCATTTCGTAACATGCAATAAATATCATAATTCCTCTACAAGAAAATTGGGCGTTTTCTATTCGATTATGAAAATTTAGTACTAAAACATATCATATAAATGTCGCAATAAATAAAACGAAATGCGTGTTTAGATATTCTTTACTCAATAAATCAAACTAATAGATTCCCATTTAATTTAAAAGAAATATGGTTCACACTTTTAATTAATATACAAGCTACTTTTATATCCAATAAACATTATGATTCCTCTACTATGAAATTCGGCGTTTTCTATTCGATAATGAATATTTAGTACTACGACATATCAAAAAAATATCGCAATATATCAAATGGCTAAATTTATTCCCTTTTGAACTTAATATAAATATGATTCATGATTATAATTCAGATTTTCTATTCGATAATGAAAATTTATTACTAAGACATGTCAAACAATATCGCAAAATTAATAAAACGAAATGCGTGTTTGAATATTCTTTACTCCATAGATCAAACTAATAAATTCATTTAATATGAATATGGTTCACACTTTTAAGATATATACAGGCTACTTTTATATCCAATAAACATTCTGATTCTTCTACTATGATATTCGGCGTTTTCTACTCGGTAATGAAAATTTATTACTAAGACATGTCAAACAATATCGCAAAATTAATAAAACGAAATGCGTGTTTGAATATTCTTTACTTAATAAATCAAACTAATAGATTCCCGTTTAATTTAATATAAAAATGGTTCACACTTTTAATTAATATCCAGGCTATTTCTATATCTAATAAACATCATGATCTCTCTACTATAAAATTCGGCGTTTTTTATTCGATAATGAAAATTTAGTCCTAAGACATGTAAAAAAATATCGCAAAGTGAACAAAACGAAATGTGTATTTTTATATTCGTTATTTAATAAATCAAATGACTAAATAGATTCCCGTCAAATTTAAATAAACATAGTTTATAATTTTTATGAATATACGGGTTACTTTTATATCCAAGAAATAGGATAATCCATCCCTCTACGACGAAATTTGGCGTTTTCTATTCTATAATGAAAATTTAGTACAATCGTGTTGTACATGGCAATAACTATCGTAACGTAAATAAAACATAATGTGTGTTTGAATGTTCGTTATTTAGTAAATCTAATGAAAATCTAACTAAATAGATTCCACTCAAACTTAATATAAAAACATTGTTCATAATTTTAATGAATATACAGGCTACTTTTATATCCAATAAATATGATAATCCCGGTACGACAAGATTTAGCTTTTTCTATTCGATATTGAAAATTTAGTACCGTCGTGTCGTAAATGGCAATAACTATCGTAACGTAAATAAAACGAAATGTGTGTTTGAATGTTCGTTATTTAGTAAATCAAATGACTAAATGGATTCCACTCAAACTTAATATAAAAACATTGTTCATAATTTTAATGAATATACAGGCTACTTTTATATAGAATAGATATGATAATTCCTGTACTCGACGTTTTCTGTTTAATGACATTAATTTAATGCTACAACAAGTTAATAAATATCGCAACGTAAATACAAAAAAAAACGAATATCCACGCAAGCAAACGCACAAGCACAAGCTAATTATTAATATAAGTTGACTGCATTATTATTGAATTAAAAAGAATTAGAAAAAAATTGAAGAAAAAGTGCCGAGAGTTTTATTCGACACGTAACATCTATAAACTTGATTTGGATAACAACATAAATCACATACACTTGCTTTTACGTCATTCCCCACTAAAGTGTGACAGTGTGATGACGCAGGGCCATACTGTATATTGGTGTTAATACGCCAATCGATCATTTCAAGAGGATTCCACTTTAATGTGACACGATATGGGGTGGCTTCATAAAGTTTTGAAGCGTGTGATTTATATCACACATATGTTTTGTCACTTTAAATCTTTTCGGTATATTTTAGTTCACATAGGCGGCTATGAAACTTAATACTATGTTCTTAATGTTAAAAGAAGCGAAAAAAGATACATTGTTTGATGTTTTAATTAATAAATGAGTTTAACGTAAAATTTAAATAGATCTGTAATAAGAAACCGAAATATAATACAGCTGACCAAAAGTAAATTTAAATTAAATTTTTTTGAAATATATGCGAGTCATTTCTTAATAAAAATTTAATACATTGTTAACAAAGGAGACCGGCAAAAGATCACAAAGTGTTGGGCCGGATGTTACAAGAATGAAAAAACAGCCAAGTGCGAGTCGGACGCGCGCACGAAATGTTCCATTGTACTAAACAATATTAAACTTATAAGTTTGAATTTCTAAAAGACATTACGAAAAACAAAATTATTGTAGCTGTCTGTTACGAAAAATGTGCATGTCTGAAAACCTACACAACATAACTTATTCAAAATTTTCTTCAGAAATTTATTTCAAATTATACCACATTAACATTTTTCAGAATTTTATACACATTAATTGAAAAGTTAGAGGACGGGATACACTTTTTAAGACTTTATAAACGCATATCTCACCAACTATTGATTTAAATAAAAAAAATATTTTAGAGGCCATGTCATTTATAAGGCCTATGTAACGACATCCCATACCCCTATGTTCCCTCCATTATATGTATGAAGTGTGACCCCTAATATTATTTTCATTTTTGGTGATTCTATTATTTAATTGTACAGCGGTTCATAGTACCTACATACAGAATTCATTTATATAGTGCCAATAGTATCCGAGTCAAATGTCTGTGACATACGGACAGACAAACTGGCAGGACGAAATTATGAGAGTTCCATTTTTACCCTTTGGCTAAGAACCCTAAAAATGACATCCCTAATAAAAAAATGAGTTCCATAAAAGTTTTATTCAAATCGTCAATCAGACAAATGAGGAATCTTGTATTTTTTTATGAAAATTCGTTTTTCATGATCATTTGTAAAATGTAATTTCTAAGGAAATATTTGAACCAGTAAGATGAAACAAAGTGCAAATTGTATCTCGTTGTATCCTCTGTGTATGGTTTTTTTACAAAAAAAGTGAAATTCGGAAAGAACGGGAAAGACTTTCATCTTTACAATAACAGAATGAATGCCAATATCAGTTAACGGTTTACTTTTAATTAATTTAGGCAATGGCTGCATATTAAGAAAAAATAATCCATACTAAATATTTACTGCAATTGTTTCTAAAAAGTTATTATGTACTTCATTAGGTTTTTATTGTTATTTTTATTTCTTACTAACAATATTTAACATATTAAAAATGTAATATATCCGCGTTTACCAAGATTTTTTACAGTTTCAAATTATATATTATTTTTTGCCATTTTCTGATTGTTAATAATTAAATTTTTTCCTAAAAAATACCAGATTTATTTAAAAACACTCTGCGTAATGCCAGGCTCATTTTCTGGTCTCCTTTGTCATTTACTTACTAGAAAAATTTACTTAATATTATGATTCTTCCGATCTTTCGCTACCATTGAATAATTTGTTTCAAAAATTTTATATTTTAATAATATTTATTATTAATGTCACTAATTTACACTAAAATATACATTAATTCCTATGAACCGTGAACCGTAAATATCCTTTTGAAGACAGATGACAGTCCTCGAATATTTGACAATTTCGTCTCAGACTCCATTCTATTATGATTATGTCGTATTGTTTCGAAGTTACTATAGCTCCAATACAAAAAGTGTTATTTCTGTCACTTTCTTCCATAGAGTTAGGAAATGCAACGAACCGAAAGACTTTTTGAAAAATAAACTTATACTTAATCATTGAAATTATGTCAACTAATACCTAAACTTAAAAGTATGTTAATACGTTTGATATGTATCTGTGAAGCTTCCTCCGGATCCTCTCTTGAAAGCTGCTCTTATAGTGGAATTCTTAACGGTCTCGAGGCTCAAGGGGTTGTCTCTTATCTCTGTCTCGTACTTCGTGCTTATCAGGACCTAGGCAGTTTGCAACAGGTCTGGCATCGGGTATCTACGGATTATCATATTAGGCTTGGAATTTACGGTATCACCAAGATGCTCAGGCAGTATGCATCATCTCTGTCATTACGTCTCAATATCTGGCGTCTATTTCATCTATCTTCTATGTTTATTTTATCTGAAGTGGAGTTAAATGGTTCTTTGCAAATTTTCCTATAAAAATATCTCCTTTTCTATTTCTTTTTTCTTATTCAAACTTTAGTAATATAAAGGAAAAATAGGTATACCCTTATAATCTTACTACATTCAGTGAATTTTGTAATTATCTCTTCTGTTAAGGGGGGGATTTTGCAAATAGGTGAAAGTGGGTGTTTGGTTTCGCAAAATACTCAATAACTACTAAAGTTAGACATTATATTAAAATACCAAGGCATAGAATGGCTTTTGTACTACGTTGTTGTATGATATTTTTTCTAAATTATGTTCCAAACTTTTGAAAAAAATCTCAAAATAACCTCTTTTACCAAAAAGTCTGTCCGCTATTTCGCATATTAGAACAAAATTATAAAGATACATCGATTTTCATTTCACTGTATCTATTTTAAACTAACGTAGCTACATTCTTGTATAAGGATTTAAATATGACATAAATATGAAGCCTTTGGTATTAGGTCAAAGTTTTTACGTCCGAATTTTTACGGCATTCCGCCCGCGAATGTTCCATACTAGCTTCTATGAAAATAAAAACGATTACTATCTCCGGCGCTCACGCATATTTTGAATTCAGTACAGTTTACGCTTGCAAACAGTGAGGACGTGAGATTCGGTCGCTCTTCGTCAGCTTGCGCCACATATTTATTATGCGTACACAGAGAGGATCAAAAATTGTTTTTATCGTGCTCATTATGCGGGATATAAAATGGAAGTCGGTAAAATAGGAGTTCAAAATATTAATATTTTTGATGGGGTTCAAATATATTAATTTTTTTTAAAAGCAATTTTTTTTTAAATATTAAATATTATTATTCAAGCACTAGAAAATTATTCTAACTATCTCTAATTTTGCAATTTTTTATTAGTTTGTCATTATTGACATTGAGTTGCAAATTCGTGTGATGCAATTTTACTTTATCATTAAAAGAAAATAATTATCATAATTGCTGCAGGGACCATGCTATAGATGAAATTGAAAATAATTTTGCAGGAGGTAATGTTGGAAGTGAACGGGTATGTACTATGACAGAAAATGTACGTCTGATATACTTCCGAGTTAACTTAAAATGTTTGCATGTTACATTTCACCCCTAATATAATTAAGCCTATTAATTTCATATGATAGTTCCAGGTCTAGTCATAGCGAATTCAATGATAATCTTGTGTGTTAATTTACAAATATATATATATATATATATATATATATATATATATATGCGTATTTGTGCATGTGCTATTTCCGGGTTTGATATTTTGGTCGTAATTCCGACTCTGTAAAGTGTCTATTGTAATTCGATAACGCTGAAATTCGTAACATTTAAAGCCAACTAATTTAAAAATAGTTAATTGAGCTATTGATTGCACACCTAAAGTTTAAATGTTGAAACATAGATTTGATATACCTGTGGTATGTAATTATAAAATATTATAGATTTATCACTTTATATTGGGTAAAATTAAAAAATTACTGAAATAATCTTTTAATAAATTATTACATATTAAGACGCTTGTTACCCGACTGGTTCACGAAACATCGTAATGGAGACATTATATAGGCTTTTTCATTTTTAATAATTTTTTAAAGTATTTTTATTATAAACCTTTACAGGTTTTATTTTTTTTTCTTATTTACAAACAAATTTTTAAGTTTTCTTGCATACGTAGTTTTATTATTTTAACATTACTTCGTATTGTATAACATTAATTTATATTGGATGTTCCTAAGACTTCGTTTGCGTGTGATTAGGATTTTTTTTCTTTTATATGTTGCTCATGGGTATATAATATTAGCACAAAAATTAAAAAAAAAATGTCTTCTGGCTTCTATTATCATTCTATTCGCTAAATTAATCACTCCTTTAAAATATTTGCAATGTATAAAATTTGTTGTTTTAATTTTATTACTTGTATCAACAACTTTTATGCTGCTTTATGTCTACCATATACAGCAGGAATCCATCAATAAGTACCCGAAAAAATTTGTCAATTTTAGTTTTTTCATTTTTATTGCCTAAATATTATCATTTGCAAAGAAAAAAAGAATTTTAATTTTTTTATCATAATTTGCACATTTTTTTAGGGATTTTATTCTTATCTTAATCTATGCTTGCCATACTAATTTATACATAAAAAATAGTGACACCAAATATGTGCAACATTTTTTTCATTTTGGAATTCCCCAAATTCAGTCAAACACCAACCTAAACCATATCCAAGATTAAATCGTATCCCGTATCAAGAGGTTTACAGAGACATTATAACAGAGAAATCATGCTCGGATTTACTTTAATAATTAGTCTAAAAAGCGTCTCAATCGATACCATTGTGCCGAGCGTGTTCGTGTAACACACACTACTAAGAGTCACACAGCACCGCCGGGGCCGGCGCGTGCGCGTGTGTAGTAGTGGTTAACGAAATATTTCATCGCATACATCCGACCCTTAAAGACAATATCACTACAGAAATATTCTTAATGAAAAGTAAAAAAGTACTTAAATGGATTCAAGTTTAAGCAGCCGTCTGATAATTTTCATGAACAGAAGTTATAAAAAACTCATGGATATCAAGTTTAAAATCTATTTCTTACTTAAAATTCAACATTTACCAATAAGCAGTAAAAAACAAAAGTTAAATGATGGAAACATGATATTCAACCATATCACGATAATAATAAGTTTACATAAAAGAACTACCTGTACTCACCTAAAGTAAATTTTCACTATACGTGTATCCGGAAAAATGTGACCGAAAAACTATCTATCCTTATTTCAGCAATAGTTATGCCCTTACACCCTGCCGGAGTGTTCTTCTGCGAGATACAGGTTCCGTTTAAAAGGCGTCCTCCTCAAGGACCAATATATCCGAGAAGACCCGATATCTCCCGCTGACAAGGCGCCCGCGATATGCTAATTCACACCGCGCCCAAAGAACCCCTGGAGGATACGGGGTGTCCTGTCAGGCAAAGAATACTCTGAATTTATAGGGTTTAGGGAAATATGTAGTTGGGTCGATGTGTTTATTAGGGATAGACTATTACATAGTGTGTTCTTTTTGCAAGGAAATTTTCGAATACGTCAGTAGAGTGGCCATTGCAAGCGGAAAATTGGACGCAGACATGAAATGTTGTACAATGGTGTGAAACAATTTTCAGGTAGAAAATATCTTAAGTCATTAAAAAAAAGCGTTAGTTCCGTGAAAATGAATAGTTTTGAACTTATAATTTTTTTACTTTTTTTAAATATTTTTTAAAATAGTATAAAAAAATCCTAACTTCTAAACTATTGATTTTTACGAGATTATGTTTTTTTTTAATTTGAGTTTTAATGAATTGTGATGTATAGTTATGTGACCAGTACATCTCTGTATACACATGTATAAAAGACAAATATCTCAAAAAATTGCAAATGCTAACCAAATCCGTTAATAATGAACGCGTAATTTAAATTTTAAAACAATCTAAATTAATATTCTATTAAGTACAGGGTTCCTCAACAGAACATTCGTGTGATGCTATGCAAATAAGGTACTAAAATATAAATTTAATGAAAGGGACAATGCTTTGAAATTATTTTATGCAAAAATAAGTGTTAATAGAAAGATTTAAAAAAGTTATGTAATATGAGCTCCAAACTGCGGATTCGATTCACTTAAAATACCCATAAATATCCATGGAAACTTAATTCCGAATTTATTATATTAATTAGAATGTACTATTCTATTGCTTTTGAAAAATACCGACACAAAAATATTCGATAATTTATAAAAAACTTAAAGCTTTACGAACCATATATCTTGCACGACCAGCGGAGAGAGAGAAGCCGCTATAATAAGAAAATGAGAAGAATATTATAAGCATTACGTTTATTTTGCTTTCTTGTATAATGGCCTCTCTCTCTCTTTCTCCCTCTCTATTAGTCATTTAACATAGATACTGCGCACTTTAGCGATACAAAAACAAACGCTTATAGCACAGAGAGTAGTATGTAACGAAAAAAAAATTTAAATATATATATATATATATATATATATATATATATATATATATATATATTGCTACCTCAATATTTACTAAAATTATGCACCTTCTTTGATTCACTTTACAACTAAACCCAACAAAAGTGTTCGAATTCGAATATAACACAGGTGATTAAATCAGAAAGCAATTGCAGAGTCGGATACTGCCATATTCATTTGCGTGAAAACGTCAATCGTCAATAGTACATTGAAATTTTAAAAAAAAATTAAATTTTGTTTCGAATCCTGTGATTTATTTGCAACTCATATTTATTGAATTTAGGGTAGTGGCATGAATGCTTTGGAATTATTTGAGCAATTTTCATATTTTCAAATTTATCCATCACAATTTTCTTTTAACTTCATGCATAAGCAATTTTGAAGCAAAACGTTGATAATATAGCGGTACTATGTATATTTTAGCCCAATTATTAAAGTCTAAAATGGCTTCGACAGAACCTGACGCTTATTTGAGCGCGATTTTCTCCCCATACCCGGCATCGATTTTAAAGACGTCTACACGTCAATAGAAAAAAAATTTACATGTCACTACTTTTTTCAATTTCATTGTTTTAAGCACTGCCTTTTAGAACTAACTTTCTGCCAATTTTCTATATTTACTTTCAAATGTCACTTAAGCCATATTCTGTCTTAAATATGATTACTAACTGGCCTGTCACACACACACATATATATATATATATATATATATATATATACACATATAAATATATATATATATATATATATATATATATATATATATATATATATATATATTTATACATACATATATAAATAATTCAAATATTAAACAAAATTATTTAAATTCTACTATTTCAAATCCACAAGACAGGTACATTTTACACACAGTGTGTAAAATTATATATTTATTATATTAATTATTATATTAATTAATAAATATGTTTTATTATTATATTAATTCCGTACGCTGTCGTTAAAAGAAATGATTTATAAAAAGAAATAATTTAATAACGAAATAATAAAAGCAGAATCGCGAAGAATCTTTTTTTAAATTGGCTCCAAATCCATAAACGTAAAATATTTAAATGAATACATAATTTCCATTCGACTTTAAACTGCTTTATTAGTCTGTTAGATACAAACATTTAGTTAAAATATCACGATCCGATTAAATATTACACAACGAGATAGACATTTTTTATAATATAGTTAGGAATTTAACCTAAGCTTTAGATAACATTTTTGTACTCACGGTTCCCATGTTTACCCCATTACGTCAGATATACACAGGATTAAACCCCCCCCCCCCCCATACACAGGCTTGAAACTGTTTCTGTTAAATCCCTATTTTTCATTATTACTATGCTATACAGTTTATTTTACAGAGGTGAGAACTAAATTTAACACACTCTTTACACAGATATTTATATTGAACATGTCGCCGTGTTTGAGCCCAGCACATAATACGAGGGTCATCAAACATCAGGGGCAGACGACACAATGTTACCCGTGTCAAGCGGACGGGTGGACTAACAACTTGTATTATAATATAAGTGGATGAACCTCCCTTCATCCCTCGGTTAGGATCCCTCTTCGGCCGGGAATTGCATTCAACGAGACCCTTTGTATGACGCCACGACCCACCCCGAAACGTCTTGAGGCGATATTATGTTTTGTCATGGTAAATATTTGTAGATATCGTCACATGGTTAAAATAGTATAAACACGTTAGCCTTTAATGATTTGAGGGTGTTTTTATGGATGATGGCTTATCTCGTTGAAAATGTGATGATTACTTGATCTTTTTATCATTTGTCTACAGGAGGAGCTAAGGAGGCAAACTTTGAATCTAGCCATTGACAATGATCCGTATGGTATCAAATGGATTTTGGCCAATATATTTCCCGTTGTTTTTGTATTTGGTTGTCTATGGGAATAAAGTTTCGCTTACTTAAGTATAAATTATAAATATAAAAATAAACTGATTATAATTCTTCATACACAATGTATATAATATATATATATATATATATATATATATATATATATATATATATATATATAAGCAATATTCTAGACATCAGTACGAAATATGTACCGAATATGGTTTTATAATTGCGTTTGTTCATCCGTCCGATCTTCCGAAAAATCTTTCCATATCAATTAACGAATATTTAATACTATATATAAACTATGTTTTATATAGGTTACTAAACCTACTCGTTTGTTGACTTAAATAGACTCGAGTTATTTTAAAATGATAACGTATCAAGTAATAGCGGTGACTTGAAATGAAATACTTCTTTTAACGGGAATTTAACGGAAGCCAGAATACAGTTCCTGTTACCAACGCTTACCTCATTTCCTTTATTATGTCTTGGCCTCGTGACATTGAATGCAATGCCAACATCAACATATCGATTACAGCTTTATCTAATTAAATTTGTTTATTACAAAATTAGCAGAGTGCCGCATAGTAGTTGGACTGCTGCCGTTGATTTTTGTGAAAACACTTTGACATGTATTAGTACATGGAGTTCCAATAATAAAAAAAAAATTTAGTTTATAATTAGTTTCTTTTCCGTGACTTTGATTAATTCTGTTTTCCAATTGTTTGTAATATTGGTGGGATATGAAGCCAATAACTAATCAATCATATTGGGATTGTTAGCAGAACAAAACTTTATGTTTATTTTTTTCATTATTTGTCATCATATTTATCTCTAATTTCTTCTTTAAACTATGTGTGTACAAACAGATATAGGAACACACTGCCAAAAAAGTCTATTTATAAAATCTGAGGGACAAGATGGTAAAGCCTCCAATAAAAACAAAACTAGTCACTTTTATTTACTACTTTTACGTAATATGTGTTATAAAAACATTATTAATAAATAGAGACAGAGAGGCAGTGAATCTGGAAACAATCTGGCTCGAACTTATGTGTTTTTTAATGTTTTTAATATGCGTTTATTCTATCCCATATTTTTCATTGTGCGTATAGATTCTGAAATATTGTTTAAATTTGTATAATGTTTTTGAACTCTGTTTTGATGAAATGACTAAAATTATTCTGCTGTAGATCGCAATCAGAGATAAAGTTATTAAATTCAAAACTTCTCCTTTCAAATTTATTCATATAATTATTTGCCTATTCAGGCTTTGAAACTTTCCTTTCAATATATAAATACTGAATAAAATTTAAAAAAAAACACGATGAACGATAACGATTAAATAAGGACAATAAAATATACAGTTTGCTATCTTTAATTGTAATAAAATAAACATCAAAATACGTGAAATAGTAGCTTAGCAAGAAACAGTATAAGCTACTGCAAGATTAGCAAGAAACAGTATTAGCAAGAAACAGTGTAAACATTGGCGTACACTTACAGTATATAAAACAGAAAGTACAGCAAAATATTTGGCGCAACAGTCATAGTCCAAATATGACATCCATAGTAGTAAAATTATCAATAAAAGGACACAATTTTTGTATAATTTCATAAACGTGTGGGTCAACTTATACTTGAAATAAAATATTAAAATACATTTCTAGGTAAGAAAAATAAATTACCCTAACTTTGAAATATCAGGCTCTCTTATAAATTGTATATTGTTTTTAAATATTTTTTTAATATAATGAATAAATATCTTTTTCTGAAAATATGAAGGACATTTTTGTACTAATTAGGTCTAATTATAACATTTTCAAGGATTTTTGTGCATTTTCAATCATGAAATAATTGTAAATTTTTTGCAATTTTCGTGATTTGATCAAGAGATCTATATCACTTCAGAAAAAGCTGTTTAACAAAAGCTGTTTCGAGTTGCCATTTGAAAATACAAAAATCCGATTTATTAGCAATATAAGCACACTTATTATATCCTCACTGTGAGCTTCTACATTCTGTACTTTTCCAACAATTAACTTAATTCCGCACAATCTGATGAGAAACTTTTCTCCACACGAAAACAAAAAATAAACAAATCGAAGAGCAGTGATGGTTGTTTCTAAATTTTAAAAAAGACTATTTTAGGTATTTCTAAAGCTTAGAAACTCTAACATACCCAATGTGCTCATTTTCCATTATACTGTCATATATATTTTTTTATTAGGGAAGATGATGAGTCATATAAAACACAATGATTATGACGAAAAGCGTACGAATCGCAATACGAAATTGTAATATCGTTTTTATTGTTTTCCATTTTATACAAATTGCTTTTTGTGGTAAATTTTCAAATAAATTTGCTGTAAAACATGAACGTATCATTCGTTCGAATATTATTTAGATTATAATAAAAAAGAAAACGATATTCGCGAAACTGCCTCTGTCGATCAACACGATATCTCAAAAACCATATCGTCAATCGAAGTGAATTTCAACGTGTTAGTCTAAATTAAGATTTTGATTTTTTTTTAAATACGAAGAAAAATGTAAAATTTTCAAGAAAATAAAATATTTCAACAAAATTTTGAAATGTGCGACGAACATTTTTTTCCTATACGTTATTTTTTTTCTTTATTTCCTTCACGTTATGATATGTTTCACTGAACAAAAAATTACGGTTTTGTCAATGATATAGAAATGTTCTATAATTTTCATATTAAAATCTTTAAATATGACATGAAATATACTTAAGTTCGAGTAATTATTTGAAGACATCAGTAAAAGTTCTGAAAGACAAAATATGCCCGATATTAATTTTATCTTAGAAAAAAATATTACAAAATTGCGTCTATGATATTATACAAATATAGACTTTTTTTTCAAAAACTTTTTACACTAACTTCATTATAAACCAATATCCTAACATTATAAATATAAATGTTTATTTGTTTATTTCGTTTTCACACCTTAACTACACAATCAGTTTCTACAAACTTTTGCGTACATATATCCTGTATTATTGAAATAAATATGGAATCCCGAAATTAAATAAATATTTTTTTACTTATTTATATATTAATACGTGACGAGATAATTTTGTACCCCTTTTTAAGCATATTACGTGCAGAGAAAAGTGTGAGTTTTGGCATAGTTAAAGTTTATATAGAGAAGAAGTGCAGTAAGATAAAATGTATACTAAATATTACGTTCATACTGTCAATATCAAACACATAATAATATGTAGTCAAACAATCGCACAGAGTAGAGTCGCCAAAGAATTTTATAACGTCAGATCAACTGAATGAATCACAAATAAACTAACAACATTCGCACTTAAAAATTTAGCCACTGGGCACTAGTAAGGCCGCTAGTCTCTCCCCGATAGAGATGTGAGCGTGCAAATAAGTGTGTACATATTAAGTGGATTCTTAACAATACAAATAATCATCTTGGCTTTAAAATCATTTTCAACAAAAACCACGTAATGTTTATTTAATTAAAATGTAATAAGGTAGCAGTATTATTTTTTCATACTACTTTATCGATTATGTGTATATTAAACTACTTAGCCCATTTCAAATGCTAAGATTCAAATATTTTTACAAGAACATTTGTTTTTAAATTATATCAAACTTTTTCCTGTTTTTTACGCGAACCAAGCAAAAGCCAATGCAAATTATATATAAATCTAAACCTAACTTAATATTGAAAACATATAAATATAAAAATATTTAAATTATAAATATGGAAATGAAAGATAAGATAGTTATTTAAAGTTTATACAAAAATACGTTATCTCATCAACTAATTGAACCGATGAAAAACACGAAACATTAACACGAACTTTTTTTAAATTTAGTTTAAACTGATGGTTTTTTATGATTCATTTACAAAAATAACTTTAAAAAAACATAAAATAAAACATAATTTCTTACGTCAGTTGTTATAAACATATGCGAGCGGTTTTTTGCAGTGACACACTAACATATTAATATGACGATGACTGTATAGAATTTTAACTGATGAAATGTCAAAAGAAAATGTAGGTCTCGCATTTCTGAAAGTGTCAAAACTCAGACTGGAAGAAGGACATGCAAACAGTTAAGATTAAATTATATTATAGTTAGTTTGTGAGATATTTCCTCTGCCTATTTTTTTATTCTTTTGAAAAGAAGGAAGTAGGAGAGGAAGGATGTACAAAAAGATTGGTTAAATCATTCTCACTTGACATCTACAGTGTCAAGGTAAGAATAAGTTAGGGGAGATAAAATTTGTAGGATATTTTTTTCTTTTTAGGTTTATGTACCTCAAAAGGAAAAAGAAACACTTATAGGAGCACTTCGTTATTCATTGGTGTCTGTCAATCAAGACCCTTTTTCTCAGGAACGGGTAGAGGTACCGAGTTGAAATTAATACCAATACTTAGGTTTTCGGTCCCTTGGTGCTGTAAAAAATTAAGCTTCTAAGTCAACACAATAATCTAAGTCAATGCAATAATCGAAGTCAATGCAATAATCGAAGTCAACGCAATTACGTTCATTTACGATGCACCCAATCGACCTAGAATCATGAGATATGTCTAAAAGCAAGGTCTTGCAGCAAAAGTACAGAAAAAAATACGAAAGTCGTTAATTTGTAGTTGTATCACAGTAAAAATATTTTCTTTTAGTATGCGCCTGAGACAAATAGTAAGCAATATGTTTTCATCCTAAAAATTAAAATTTTGTAAATAGTTTAATAGGAATATCACATACCATCAAATATTTAAATATGCCTAAATGTGTCAAGAGTTCTCGTAATGCGAATTCCACTCGTGCTTGACAGGTTTTTTATTTACATTCTCGTATGAAGAAGAAGAAATTTAAACTAATTGGTTAAATCATTTTCACTTGAAGTCTGTGGTGTATCTTCGCGTTTATTTTTTAATTTGGTGAAGAAAGACGGACTTACAAACGTATCGATCAAATCTTTTTCACTTAATATCTAAGGCAACAAAGTTACGACATACATTTCTCACCTAACACATATGTTTAAAAGAACTTTATTGTTTAAAAAAAAACACGCTCTAAGTCTGTTACTCGTTTCTTTAGTGACTACCTGGCTTTAATGTTAGTACAACAAAACAATTCAACAATAACTCTGTTCAATATTCTAGTTAACATAATTGTTCTACAAAACCCACGCCGATAAGCGAATTTCGATTGCCAATTATTAAAACATGAGTCAGGAAACAATGTAACAATAGAACGGAAATACTTCTTACCGGATATTACAATCCCAACGAGTGGCAACGCCCCTTAGAGATGCCGACGAATTTTTCAAAGGAAAACTAAGAGAAAACTCCTTCGTCCTTAAGGTTAGAAGCATTCTCTTGTCTACTACCCTCCTCGTTTCTTAATTAAAACATTTCGCGTAGCCGCCCTTAGGTGGGCGAGTTGAAATATTTATGTATCCTACGTTTTCTTTTCGACTTTTATTTCTTTTTCACGTTCACTATTGCCGGCAATTGGGGGTGGGTTTAATAAGTTGTAATACGGGTTTTGTGTGATAATTTCTCTTCCCATATTTTTTTTCATTTTGGTGAGATTAGCGCCAAATAAAGTGAGGTTGTTGAGTACATATTTGCAAAGGTCAAACTTGATTTGGTTTATTTTTTAAACTCTACTCACAGAGAATTTAACATTTGTATAATAGCTTAAAAAATAATATGTACAAAACACTGATCCGACCCATATTTTTAATAGCAAGAAGAAATGGCCACCAAACGAGTCGGAAGGAAATGTTAAGTTGGTAACTATTCAATTCGGAGTTTTCTGGAACAAATCGGAAGAAAATATTAAGTTAAGAAATATTATACTAATTCGACCCTCAAGTGTTTTCTGGCAATTTCTGGAATATCATTGAAATTTCCCAAATATATATATATATATATATATATATATATATATATATATATCATCATCATCATCATCATATATATTAATACGCTAAGGTTAAGATGTTACTCTCCCTTTTTAGAAAAAACCTCACAACTAATCCACATAAATTATATATCATTTTATAGATAATTGCTTGCTCTACCGGAATCCACAACTAAAAAATTTATTATTGCTATTGTTTTTGCAAATTAATTAATTATTAAAATTATATACACAAAACAGCAATGCTGCCATCTAACGGCTCAACGTCAATATGATTGACGGTCGGTAAAATCATCATCATCATCATATATATTAATACGCTAAGGTTAAGATGTTACTCTCCCTTTTTAGAAAAAACCTCACAACTAATCCACAGAAATTATATATCATTTTATAGATAATTTCTTGCTCTACCGGCATCCACAACTAAAAAAATTATTATTGCTATTGTTTTTGCAAATTAATTAATTATTAAAATTATATACACAAAACAGCAATGCTGCCATCTAACGGCTCAACGTCAATATGATTGACGGTCGGTAAAATTTTTGTTTAATTTCAAATCCACTCACGTATAAATAAAGTGGCGCTTTAGCTCAATGCTTTTGATACTTGCGCCTCTATATGTCAATTTTAGTAAAATATTTGTTTGATCTGTCATCTGAGCTTCATAATGGAATAAATAATGCGAAGACTTCGCACGGGTCACGCTAGTATATATATATATATATATATATATATATATATATATATATACACATAAAAAAGATTGCTATGTAATAAGATTTTCTGTTTGGTTAACGGCTGAGTTTCTAGGAGTAAACAACGTAGAAAGTATGGAACGATGGGGGAAGGTGCACTCTCCTATGAAACGACCAAGACTTGGTTCGACATATGCAAGGAAGAAAACTTGGAAACCTACGTTATCCTCGCGCAGAGCAATTCTCTACATTAAATTTTTAAAAATGTAAAACCTCAATAAAACATATCCTATCTGACATAGCTACTTATGCTCTCGTACTACAATGAGAGGACAAATTCATGGGTTGTACTGTTTGGCTACTATTTAATATGACACTGGTGAAGTGAGATAGCTCGTTTATTAGTTGCCAACGTAATATATCACTAAACTTTAAAAAGCAAATCCTTAAATGAATTTATCAATTCCACCGTTAAAATAAACAGTTAAAAATAAATAAGTGGTAAAGAAATCCAATGAATGCGCAAGAAATACTGAAAAATATAATTAATTATCTATAACGTTAATTAATGATCAATTTAACTTAATATATTGAAAAATTAGACAATAATGAAAAGTAAAAAGCGTTGGTAGTGGTAAAAGCCAGAAACAGATAAAGTCCCCCCCCCACCCACCTCTGCGAGTCACTGAATAATGAACCCCAAATAAAATAAGCCCAGCTTTGTCTAGTTTTCATAGTACTCTTAGCCGTAGTAAAATATATATTCATCTTTGTGTGTTAATAATATTTTGACAGTTAGGAAAAAAATGTCCGTTAATTTCAACATGTTACATAAATACTTTAGAATAAGAAACAATATATAAAGTTATTTCGCGTGTAATGTTGGATAAGCACGTTGGTCGTGTGCATTTGACGTTTGTTTTCTCAAGGGTTATAACATTTTAACGTAATATTGTGTTTTAGACGTTGCTAAAGTAGTTTCACGTCAAAGAAACGCCATTTTCAAGGTAAACTTTTTTAGTGACAATTCAATCATTATGTAACGTTAAAATTGAGTAACGCTTGAGAAAACAAATGCCGAAAGCACCCGACCGGCGGCGCAATCGGACGAGCGCTAACAACATGTCGGACGAGAATGGTAAAATGTTCATTCAACCGCTAATGCTCTCGGCAAGTCGCTATAAATTTTCGTGCATTTAGTCATGCATTAGTTTTCGAAATTTACTCCTTAAAAATCGATTTACGTATATAGCGACCGGTATGAAGTTTTACGAGGAGTAAAATCAGAAGCTCAGAACACTCATCTTTAGAGTTAGATATCAATATGTTTCTACGGCATTTTCTGATGGCGTAATCGCAATGACGAAGTGTGACACACATAGTTTATTATCGTTCGCTCATACCAAGATGTAATCATTAAATATCATTATGTGTGAATATTTGGTATCTTCAATCCTACAAAATTAAAAAGACTCTTAATTTCTTCTTTTAAAAAACTTTTTAGTCTGACGTTGCTAAATGTTTTTAATTTTGTTACATAAATTTGATCTTCATTTTTGGTTTATTGAACGATCATTATTAACGATTTTCATTTGTGATTTACTTGAAAATAATTGGTCAGTATATATATATATTGATTATATCATTGATACATATATATATATATATATATATATATATATATATATACATATATATTTATATACAGTGTTACCTATTTTACCCACTCCAAGACAATCATACTTTAGGAGTAAACTCTATTCACGCATCGGAGTTGACACGCACAATTTTTTTGTATGGTACAGCAAAAATAATGAGTGAGTGTGATGTTATTATTTATTCAACAGCTTCGAGTGAAATTTCATTAAATGTACCACTATAAATTAGTAAAAATATAGTTTTAAATAGGTCGAGAAAGAAAGAAGAATATGCCTGTATAAAACAGTGCGCGTGTACTTTTGTAGGCGCGTTAGTAGTTATACTTCTTTGACATAATACAAGAATATATTTATTCAACACTCAAATAATTATAAATGGAAATAGAATGTCTAATGATCAATATTAATTATTAATTAAGATGAACCATCAACGATGTTTCACTCTACCGTGAACTTATATGGTTTAGCTGGTACTTTTTTTAACAAAATTCTGATTCTGCTTCAAAACGCTTTAAAGGATTGGAAATATTTTTCCACTATAACCAGAAAAGGCATAATGTAAATTATAATGGATTATGATAAACTAAAAGTTAACCTTCGAATAGATTATGATATTGAAGAAAAGATAGGAAAAAAATGTCGAGATGATGAAAATACGGAAAGACTGATAAAAAAGGTAAATAGGGAAAAGTATGTAGAAAAAGAAAACAAAACCTAGGACGAATACCAAGATAAAGAAGTATTCGATATGATCATTCCTTCTTATCCTTTCTACGTTGGAGATTGGAGATATGATGCTGTAGATAGGTGAATAATAACGGGGTCTATTTTTGTTTTAAACTCTTATTCGTAAACGAGATCACGGACTATTTCATCTACGAGCTCACATCAAATTCATGTCCCAATATCAAATTACAATCGTTGGTAGTTCCCGTGCTGAATTTGCATACTCAATTTAGGAAGTGACTTGCACTTATTATTTTTTCTATTGTTTCATTCACAGCATCAGAACAGAGATTGCGACATATTTTAATAACAGATAGCAAGATATCCTAATTTTTATTTATGTTCTGGATAGTTATACTTGTTGCCATGTTTTTCATTTATTTATTTTTTGTTATTGATTTAATCGTAAGTTACCTTACTCGACTCTTACATTACTCGTCTTATACCTTAATTCGTCTGTTGCCTTACTCGAAATGGTTCAACTAACCGGCACAAGTCTATTATATGTAGATTGATCAATAATTTGTGTAATATCCCTTATAACTTATTTGTTACTAATATAACATATTTTTCAAATATAATTTATGTATTAGGAAGCAAAATATACTTTGATATTTTTACATTTTCACACTGAATCCACAAAAGGCGGCACGTATGTAACGAATGTCCCTTTCTCTACGCAGCTGTATTTTCTAATATAAAATATTATACTGGTCTATTAATAAACATGCTTGAGAAGAATACGGAGCAGGTAGCTCGTGATTGGCTAGATACCATGGGTGTTGCGCACCGTTTCTAAAGGCCGTTACAATGTCTGTTGGGGCATTTCGCAACGTTTATGGTCATTATTTCCCAGATGGCACACCATTTGTATGCCAATTTCTGCAAAAGCGTTGATTGTGGCAAGATGGGGCCGAGGGTAATAACTTTTGGATTTGCAAGATATTAAGTTTAACTATTATTGTGAACAAATGAGAGAGGATTAAAAAGTTTTTTTTTACACTTTTTGTAATGAGAAATTCAACTCTTGCCTTTGCCCATGCGGAAATACATACATGCATAAACACCTACACCCACATTTATGTGTATATATATATATATATATATATATATATATATATATATATATATATACAAAATATAAATAGAAAATAATTTCATTAAAACCAAAGGATTTTTGCTAGATGAAAAAACTGACTTAATTTCTTTGCGTTTTATTTGATACAGCATGCGGTTTTTGGAAAGTATCCACTGCAAATTAGGTTTTGAACACAAAATAGTACGAGAAACTCCAAACGATAGGAATGAATATTATGTTATTGACTAAAAGAGGGAAATAAATATAAGTGGCGCTTTAATATTGCTTGGCATTTATATCACAATTATTGGACAATTCGCGAAAAGAGTCCATAAGTAATATTTTTTCACACACAATTTTCAAAATAAATAAGGGTGCAAAAGGAAACTTGAATAAAAAGATCAAAATCGTCTATTATCTTTCAGAAAAAGAATGAAGCCAAAAAACAATTACCAAAGACATCGATGGTCTTTTAAATGGGAGTTTAATTTATTGACCATAATATCAAACGGCAAGTCGAAAAGTCAAAAAAAATTTCGAAAAGCATCTTACAATGATTCATTGCTATAATAATATAAGATATTAATTAGAATAGCATGAAGTTTATATGAGATCAATTGAGTGTCGCTTAACCATAGCTGGCCAAGCTAAACAGATTTCAATCTAAATTGGATTATAGGATTAATGGCCCATATATTCTCGTTAAGCCTTCTTAAACTTTTTTCAATTTTGGACTAATCAATTTAAAGCTAGCAAATTCATATCAAATTAAGTATAAATTTTTTTTTAAACTTTATTAGCCTTTTTTACGTAAAACCAACTGATACTTCTTTGTGATTTTTTCTTTCAATTTATAACTACACACATCATCTCATCAACTATTTTCAGTCTGACTCTTGCTCTGTTATTGAGAAGTCTCCAATATAATGTCATTTTAAATTATGATTTTAATTTTGCTTTCCTAGGCATGAAGGGCGTTATGAATTGATGAATTTCACCACATTTTATTATTTAATTAGTTTGTTTTAAATTCGATGTTTCTTTGATTTTCTGGGAATCATAGTACTTTATTGGTCTAAGCGCTTTTTAAAGGATTTTTCTCTTAAAATAATGGACTATTTCTCTTTTTTTGACTTTGTACAAGTCTGACAACCATTCCTGATCGAAACATAGCAGATTTATATATCTTAAATTTGATTACTTTTAGTAAGTATGTTTTTTCATCTGAAACCTACTATTAATAAAATTAAAGTCACTAGAATTCTAGCCATAGTTTGTCGATGATAAAGGCGACCAAACAGTGATCATAAAAGTGCAGGTATGGAGGCATTTCAGTCAAAACGGTTTCCACGGATTGCGGATTTCGGTTTTGATAACAAGAATAAATCCCACGGTGCTAAATGCGGCGAATATGGTGGATTTTAGATAATAACAATCGAGTTTTTGGCTTTGTACTTGGCCACAATTGTTGCTCTGTGGGAAGGCGTATTATTGTTCTGCAAAATCCATGAGATGTCCTTCCACAAATCTGGCCTCCTAGGACGAAAATTCTCGCGCAAACGCCTTAAAACATTCAAATGATACTCTTTATTCACTATTTGTTCCCGCAGGAGAAATTTAGAGTGTACTCCATCACGGTAATTAAAGAACACATTCAGTAACACCTTCATTCGAGCGGCTTTATTGAATTCGGCTCATTTTCGAGAAAAAATCTTCGACCACTTCACGTCCCTCTTTGAACGATTTGTACCATTTATATGTCCATGTTTTCGGCATAGTCGAGTCAACATGGGCCTTTTTAAACGTTTTTAATGATTCAGCACGAGAAATTGCAATTGAAATGCAAAATCTAAGGCAAACTCTTTATTCAACTATCCATAATAAAATTCAATTGACAAATTGTACTCAAGTTTGATTTGGTAATTACAAAAGATTCTACTATATACAAAAGATTCTACGATATACTTATAATATAATCAAATAAATTAGCTATTCCTTCTAAGCAGTTCATGATTTTAACGATTTTGCGATATTCTATTTTATAATATTCTATTATTATATCTACAGCTAACATATCTCTACAATAACTTACGATAAGATAGTAGAAGCAATGACCGCTACCGGAGGACAAGTCAAAAGACCAATACATCCCGATAAAGACCTTAACAAAGTATTTTATTGCCCGGCAGTGGGAGGCGCTTCTTCCTCATCGATACAAAATAAATAATGTATTTGTAACTACTGACAAGAAGAATTTAACTTAATCCATAAACGCGAAGTTGGTCTCCCCTCGTGCTAACCACGAAGTTGCCCTCTTTGAGGGTTTGACAGTTCTTGCGGGAAAACTTTGCCATAAATAAAAATCTTTTTTTTTGCTCGGATCTGTACGGCAATCATTGTTTATGGACGAGTAGACTTCGCTAACTGAATTTCAACCCTCTAGGTTGCAAGGGTTTTGTTGATTAGGTATTTTTTCGTGCGATAATATTTATATTATGATACAAAATTTCGAGTGTCTTAAGTAGTTTTATAGTCTCTTTTTAACTTGTATACTTTTTTAGACTCGGCATATTGCATTGTTCCACAAGAGTATTTTAGACATTTCTAATAAATTAATTTAGTAAGAAACAAGAATGGCGTCTAAAACATGAACCGGTGTACTTTAATTTGAACATAATGTTAACTTCTACAAAAATTAAACAATATTTAAATATTTAAAGTTTTACCATAGATAAAAACTTATTTGATAACGGCGAGTCTCCGTTCAACGGTCTTAGAAACTGTTACTCGAATTGAGTTAAAAATTTAATACTAAACACGAAATGAGCTTCTGATTACGAGAAAAAATATCAAATAACTGTGAACATTTTATGTCAGCACCGCCCCAACTACTCAATTGGCAAAAAAATATAGCCAGTGTATTTGTGGTAACGCACAACAAAGCTTAAATCCTTAAAACCTTGTTTCAGCTAAACAATTAATTATTTGTAATTTACAGAATCAATAAAACTTGTAAATAAAAAATAAAACAAAAACCAAAAGGTTTAAAAGAATTTCCATTTATTTGTAGATTTATTTATGAAATACATATGAAAGTGACACTGGTTGTCTTAGTAAAAACCATGCAAATCAAGTTGTCATATTATTATTTTGATTCTTTTGCTTTATTGAGTAGATAACAAGAGTAGTTAAAATCTAAATTCTGGTACCCATTTGTGATAACTAATAAATTCGGTTTTTCTATGAATCTACAACATATTTGACAGGCAAAACCTTTCGATTGGTATACGCTTCAAATCTGTTAGTATAATTTAGTATATCAACTTCACAAGCGCTACCGCATATGGTCCTTTATATAAACCGTGAAAATATTAGTCTTGTATATAAATCGAGAAATATTATTAAAGTGAATATATTTTGAACTTACCACACTTTTATTTTTTCTAATAAGTTTAACTATAAAAATAAGCATTGTATTGTTTCATTATATAAATTTCCATGATCACATATAAATGAAAAGGATAATTTAAAATATAATTAGGAAAAACTGCATAGTGCATCTGCATGAAATAAATTCATGTTTGGACAAATTTGTTCAAATGTATATTATGTAGGTACACGACTCCAAAACTATAAAAAAGCTATACACATTTATATAAGGATAACGCAGGCTTTATTACTTTACGTTTAAATAAAGCGAACTAGAAAATATAAAGTCGTAAATGCAATATGCAGTATTATATTGGGATTTATAAAGGATAAACATTGTGTATAAAAAAGTTACAGAACATATATACTGTTGAAGTAACTTAAACAATAGACAGTATCTTTATTTATTTCAAATAATGGCATTTCACAATCTTTGTTTTCTTTGATTTAATTTGAACTCCGTATTTTCTCTTTTGTACGACAGTATAAAGAATAATTCATTACTGAGAAAGATTGAGATACAAGAAAAAGTATTATTGACTTTAAATTTCCACGATACGCTTAATGTTTCTTTTATATCTACGTTATATATTATATATATATATATATATATATATATATATATATATATATATATATATATATATATATATATATATATATGTTAGAAAATAAATAAAAAATGTAACGACAGTAACTTTAATTTGAAAGGATTAAATGCTCCGTATATTTTACGAAATATTTTATTCATATTTCAAACACAGCAGGTTATTTTTTTATATCAAAATCTGTACATATAATGAAACTGTATGCTTTTGATACGTAATACGCTTAATATTTCTTTTATATCTATGTTATATATATGTTAGCAATTAATAAAAAATGTAACGACTGTAACTTTCATTAGAAACGATTAAATGCTCCATATATTTTATGAAATATTTTATCAGTATTTCAAACACAGCAGGTTATTTTTTTATTTCAAAATCTTTACATATAATAAAACTGTATGCTTTGATGTCTGTACATTTAATGTGTTTAAAAAAAATACGGAATAAAGGCTAAATGACAGAAAACATCAAAACTTAAACTTAACTAGACAAACATAAAACTTAACATAAAACTTAAACATAAAACTTAACATAGAACATAAAACTTAACTAGAAAGAACTTTCTACAAAAATGTATAAATTAACTTGGAAGATTTTGGTTAAATTTTATCGCAATATTTGTACTCATTTAAAAGATATGTAAACATAATATTTTCAAAAATTCATTTACATTGCATTAGTACAACAATAAATAAGCGCCTGCCTACTCGACGTGTAGTCTAAATGTATAGTGTACTGTTGTACAATAATAGATGGCGCTACCTATGTTTTAAATCGTACAATTAAGTTTTTCAACCTTGGCTAAATGAACATTGGCGAAGTAAAATGTGGAAGTATATTTATAAAAAGTAGTATCGGTAGATTTTTCAGTGGTCTCAATGTACGAAGTTGCAGGCATAGCTAATCATCTCTAAAACCCGAGAATTACCTTAGATTGTATGATATTTTTAAATTTTATGTTAGATATTGTTTTTACTAGTTACGTAGACCGATCGTTCACAGTTTATTTCATGAAATAAATTAATGTAATAATTTTTTTTCAACGAAAGATTCGTTAAAGTGTTTTAGACTTAATTTACATTTTTCTTCACTGAATACTTGATAACATAAATAATTATAAAAAATAAACATATATTAAATACAAAAAAATTTAAAAACATTTAATAAGTATGAAAATTTAGTCAAATAACTTGAACTTTAATATTGGACAGCTGTTATATCAGTATTAAAGGATTTTTTAAAATAGATTATTTTATATTATAATACATGTTATTTTCAAATATATATATGATTATTTTTGGTTATGTTTGTCTTTGTAATTGTCACAGTTTGTGATTGTAATGATTATTTTTGGCTTTGTAAATGCTAATCGAATATTTTTGGACTTAACAAAAGAAAATAGATGAAAACTTCAATTATGTTAAAGTATATTATGCTTTAAACGGTATTCACATATTTCTCCTCAATGAGAGATTTCTCCTCAATGTGAATTCGGCTTCAGACGAGATAGAACAAATTAGAATTTAATTTGACAACGACAGAATATAAGACCGAAGTAATTACTTTGGATATTCATTTTCATTTTTACGAAGCAAATCATTTGCTGACAAATTCATAAATAAAGTACAATAAACCAAATCAACACCCTCTATATTTTGCCACATTTCTCCTTTGATGTTTTCCTTCAAAACAAAAATAATTCATCCCTGTATAGCGAGGTAGGTAGTAAGCAAGGCGGTACGTAAACCCGCAGACAACAGGCCGCTTTAGTGTTATTTCAGTAATAATTGAATTCTGTAGTCAATATTTATTTATACGTAATAACTTCATGTTCCACAGGGAAAGGGATAATATTCAGCGAAGCGGCTCGTCTTGGATCGGCTTTGGGGTGGTTTGGGACTCTTTGTTATTGTCTTTAGGGTTGCGCCTATTGTGCGGGTTTTCTCAGAAAATACGTCGTTATACAAGTGTATTGAATTTAACTTGGTGTCTTAGTAAGTGGTATAGCTATATATGCAAACACGGTCATGGTAGTGTCTTCATAATACACAATTATAAATAATGTATTTTAAATAAATTAATGTTACAAATACGTTGCATATACTTTCTTTCGAATCGCAAGCTTGTGTATTATTTGTGACGTTTTAATTTCGTCGTGTAACCCTCACTTCATCCGATTTTTGCTAAACAAACGCACTCTATATAAAGAGAAAATCAATTTTAAAATAACTGTATGAGAAATACCCTTATCAGACTTTTTCCGGGAAAACGAATTATGAAATTTTATTTGGATAATAAAACATTCGCTTTTACCCCAGTTTCGCTTGCGTGGTACCAAACTCATAGGGATAAATTAAATTACGCGGCGCGTTAGTTTTTCTAAAATGATTAAAGGAAATCAAATGCTAATCTTAATTATAATTGAAATGACAAACCCTCTAAATTAGATCGTAAAGGAATTGATTTTATTGCTCCATTATATTGTATATAGAATGATCCAAAATCACGTCGATCTCTTGCTCCGTTGCTTCTTTAATCCGTTTGTGCACTTTTAAATAATTTTTTTTTCATAGGAATTACATTTTTTTGGATAAAAAGAAACATATATTATTATGAAGAAGGGCAAACAAACTTGCTCTTTTATTTATAATAGTAATAGCTAGGATATGATTTAATTTAAAAGTAGCCTATACCATTTCTCGGTCTGCTAACTATTTTTATACTAAAATAATTCCGATTCTTGGTTTTGTTGCAATGTAAAAGAAGCATAGATAAATACATTTTTGCCTTTAAAATATCGATGTTAGGATAGTCAGGATTACGATTAGAATCAACAGAATACGATTAGAATTGAAAAAATCTTAAGAAATTTATTGAATACATTTTCATGCTCATTCATTAAAAATGCTTCATAATTTAACAGTTAAATAAAAAATATTTTAAATGACAGTTTTAATCAAAGATCTTATATGGTTCAGTGTATATTTATCTATATTGTTCAAATAGTGAGATATTACTTATAAGCTTACCACATTTTAGTTACTCTTATATTCAAAGAAATTATTTTAATACAATTTTTATTTTTCTTATCAACCAGTTTCAAGCAAAACTGACTCAATTCTAATGGTAATTCTTTTGCAAATGGGGTATATCAAAGAAGTACTCAAAACTTAACTTCACCGAGTAACGATAGCTAGATCGGAATGGGTTGACGAGCGGGCGGGTTACAATTCAATCCAGATCGGAAATAGTTTGTCTCATATTTCTGTCCGAAAGTCTAGCCTGTGTGGGCTATGTTTGTTTACTTTATATATTTACAGGAAAAGAAGATACTGACAATATTCCACACTCAGGCAACTTGAACCAAAATGAACTTATGGTCCAGATGGGCTTCAGCTAATTCCATCGTATTTAGTAAAATCACATGCTACTTTTACATTACATTATTGATGTTCAAATGAATCGTAAGAACATATGGTGACAATATTCGACTAGCGCTCAAGCAACTTTTACGAAAATTAGTTTATGGTTTAGATGAGCTTGAGGAGATTCCATCGCATTTAGTAAAGCGTATACCACATTTTTCATTTCATTCTTGGTATACTTATATAAATGAATCGGAAGGATATATAATGACAATGTTCGACTGGCACTCAGGCAGTTTGAACCGAAATGAACTTGTGGTCCAGATGGATTTGAAGGGATTCCATCGTAATTAGTAAAGGCGTGTGCCAAATTTTTCCTTTCAATCTTGGTATATTTATTTAAATGAACCAAAAAGGTATACTGGGACAATTTGACTAGCACTCAGAAAATTAGATCATTATACATATATTAATCATATTTTATAAAAAAATTAACAATGTCGCTCAATAAAACCTTTCTGAAACGTAAATTATTTTTGATAAAAACTCCCAAAAGCTTCTTTTCGTTACATTTACAAGCCTTAAAAAATTAGATCGATTGAAACTTTCGGCAATTAATCGTTTCCAAGTAACCAGTACGCAAATGAATGAATTTTCAAAATGAAGATTTGTTTCTTGTTCAGAAGAATCACATTGCAATGTTACGGGTTTTATTATTCTTAATGGTTTCTATTGTTCTTATGGGTCTTCAAATAAGAACTGCAAGTAGTGAAATTGACACAGCTTCTAATAGAAGGATCTAAAATAGACCATCACCCAGAAGACTCTAGAAAATTTATTGAATAAGTATACTATATGCGTAGCGGCCTTTTTCGCATTAAAATATCAGTGTGAATACTCAAAGATCGGTTGTAACAAAGTTATATGTATTCCGAAATGACTAATTATTTATATAACCAGAGTATACAATACTTTAAAACATCTGCCCGTGAAACTTTCCTTGTTCAGTTACATGCTTTAAAAGATGTTCAAGTAATCGATCGACCTCATGATTACAACGGTAATAAAGTTCGTAAGTCATAATTACAATATTTTAACGCGAAACATATTGGAAATTTTATCTGGATGTCAGAGTGTTTAGTAGACTCACTAATACAAGTTGTAATAAATTCCGCCTTTCGTTTATTTTCTCCGACATGAGCCTAAATAAGAATCTTTCTAAACATTCATTCAAACGATTATTTTACCCCATAATTTGTTTAAATAATTGCCAATAAACTATATTCCATTTACCGAAAGTAGATGCATCCAATATCCTATTTTCCAAAAATTCGTCACACTACTGTCGAACATCGTCACGCTATTGTCGAACGTCGTTATACTGTTATCGAAATCTAGCTGCTTTGGCCATCGCATTTGTGCACTGAAGAGCCGCATCAATTGCGGGCTAACAATGGATGTACGATAACACGGATGAAGCCGAGTACAACTGGCGAATTATTTGGTTGAAATGGCGTGCGACGTCGGAGCGCATGCAATAAAGACATTTACGGAAATGTGATAGGGACACATAACGCTTTCATCCAGTCTACTGAATACGTGAGAGAGCCGGTCATATTAGATTGTAAAATGGCCTTTGAGATTCCTGTTTGAGCAAACATAACACGAATTCGATAGATTTAAACTTACCCTCAATATATTATCCAATTAAACAGGGTCGGCAATCAAAACACAACGTACCCCTCTAGCTTCAACCCTTCTTTCGCTTCTCTCATTCTTCTGTGTTTTCATATAGGTTCTTCTTTTAGACATTTTTTCAATTCGATCCAACCACCCTTTTCTTGGTTTTCCACTGTTTCCCATTCTGACATTCTAGTTTTTTGTCAGCAATTTTTTTCAATCTCTGCATAGAAAGGAACTAAATTGCTTTAACAGTCTTTTCTTTAAATTTATGTTTAAATTTTCCGGGTCATTCACCGTTTTTGGCAAGTACTTGGAGTTTGATTCCTCCATGTATTATTTTAGAAAGTACTCCATACTGTTTCAATTTGACTTAATCCATAACCTAACATTAAAATGCTATATCTATATTTAGTCAATTTCTATATATAACCAGTTATATAAACTGAATAGCAAAGGAGTGATAGTCATTCTGATATTATCATAAGGGTTAAATCCAAAAGAATAAATATCAAGAGAAAAAAGAAAAAAAAAAAAATATATATATATATATATATATATATATATATATATATTAATATTAATATATTAACTTGTTAATACTAACTCAGTTCACTAACATTATTTAAGTATATATTAATTCATTTTACTTTTACAATAATTTAACACATTTTTGGTTTATTTTTGTTTTTTTTTATTTAGCTTTGTATTTTACGTCAACCAATTAAGAGACATTAATGGGACTTCCTTTCATTTGTAATACACTCAATATACCTGCAATTATTGAATTTAGCCAAAGTTATCTAAGTATGGAGTAGAATGAGTGTATTTGGCTTCGTTTAATCATCATTGGAATTGGAGAAATCTTTAGATTGAGATAAGAAGCTGGAAATGTTGGAAAGTGGATATTTAAAACTGAAATTAGGAAAAATTGATTGGAAAGTGAAAATATTATATACAACTATTTCCTAAATGTTAGATTTAATTTTATAAGACCTCGTATTCAAAAAAAATAATAAACAGTCTTTAATATTCTGAAATATACGACCTTAATATAAATCGATATACAAGTGGATCAAATAAGTATCTGGCTTTTGAACACGAGATTAAATTATAATTAATTTAACATCATATATGTAACAAAATATAACAGATACCATTTAAATTAAAAAAGAAATTAAATATATCACCTTTGTGCACATGCACAACAAACGACGTATATGTTATTCATACAGGTGACTTTGCGCATCAAAATGTTTTAAGCAGTAATAACTGGAAAAAAATTTAATTTTTTTTTCAACTCGCAATTTTGACAGCGATTTTTTAGAAACGGTTGAGAATTTCCATAAATCTCCTTAACATTTCTGACACATTATGACGCCCACGACCACTTATATGAATAATATGTTATGTTTACAGGTTGAAAAAAATAAGAATGTGTTATCCGTTATCTAACATCGATAAATACTGAAAAATTTAAAACTACTTTTACTATATCGCCACACTTCTTTTACGGAGGTGAACAAATTATTATGTCGATTCTCATACTAAAAAATAAAAATAAACAAAACACGCCTTTATCTGTGTTCAAACATCATCTGAAGTCACATTACCTAAGAATACCTCATAATCTCATTTATACTTTATACCTCATTATAAATGTATATATATATATATATATATATATATATATATATATATATATATATATATATATATATGTATATATATATCTGATTCCTCATTATATATATTCCTCATAATCTCTCAATTTCCTTCTCCTGACGGTACCCCCGATAATGCTTGTCTTGTTTTATTTGACGTTATGTTATATTTTTGTATCTTTGATATTTATATCTACATATAAATATCTTAATTTTTGGAGTTATGTAACCAAAGGGTTCGAACAGAGCTCTATTCTTGCAATGTTGTCTGTCTGCCCGTCCGCTCGTCAGAGGCTTTTAATTTCGAAACAATATACGATAAGGAAATTTACACACAGCATGGGACATGAAGCCAGAAATGGTATTTATTATGACTCAAAATTATATTTCAAGGAACGTCCATATATGAATAAGGGTTAAATAAAATTTGGATGGAACACAAATTTTTTTTTTCTCTTGTTTTTTTCGCTAAAAATAACCATTTTTCCTGACCACCAAAATTGCTATTTTTTGACCCAATTTGGAACTAGATATATCTGAAAGTGCTATTATGCTAGAAGCTATATACAATTTTTCTATTTCTTTTAAACAATAAATATAAAGAAGGGTAGTTATATTAAAAAAGTTATCAGTGATCGAATCAAAGTATTTTTGAGAAGTTAATGACATTTTACACCATTTTAAGGTGTGCTATCTATTACATATTTGCATACTAATATATTTATAAAAATGATATAAACATTTGTAAATAATAATGGGTTCTAAGATTACTCTTTCAGCATTAAGTCCGCCATCTGTGTACTTAGCTTTATAAGTTTCGGTTAAGTGTGTTAAATATTAATAATAAACGAAACACATAATTCCCTTAATAATCGTAATTGATAAGACTTTGGATAAAACTGGTTACAAATTGGATCACTATACAAGATTAAGAAAAATATTGTGATTGTTATCTGCCGCCCAAAAAACAGTTTCAATAAAAATCATATTCACATGCGATTTTTAAAGAAACTGTATATAAATAATTTTAAATAACAGTGTCCATTAGCAAATCACAAAAGTGGATATCATCTAGCACAGAACGCGCTTTATACTGTGCAAATACTGTACTGTAGCCGATTAGCTTAAAACGTCATCGGCTCAAATACCAGTACGAAAATCCGATATGCAATTTTGCAGACAAAAAGTGTTTCGCGCACTGGGTGTCGATAAAAATAAAAACAAACAAAAATTTCACTAGGCATCGACGAAATCGTAGATGCATATGAATACAAGCATTGATATTTTTTTGTTTTCATAAAAACAGCTCCAATGAAAGCGCGCACAGCGGCCATTGTTTTTGTGAAAACCATCTATCCGCGTTTGCAAATTTGTTATCGAATTAGTAAAAGTTCTGGAAACAATTATGGTAGCATCTTATATCGAAATGTATAATGCTGTTATTGCTAGATATTTCCGTTTTTTAAATCGTCCAGTTTCAATTAAGCAATACGTCTATTTATGCTTGCATACACGCATGCAACTCGTTGGTATTTTACATATGTATATACCCTACCAGTACCCAACAAATTACCCAACGTGGATGAATATACGACGCGCTACGACGAGATATGGGGGGAAGTGTGTAATTATTTCGCATTGTTGCACTGCGCGCCTAGCTCTGCACCCTGCGCTTGTACTCAAGTACCAAGTGGATGCAAGCTGCATAATTGGTAGTAGGAAGGAACTGGCTTGCTTTAGGTTGTAGGAGCGGAAAATTGGGTCGGTTGAAGAGATGGAGATAACTTTGAGATGGATAGAAAAAAAGGATGGTTCTTGAAAAGGTTAATACTCTTTTTGAGGTTGATAATTCGATCACTATTTTAAGAAGAAATTTAAATGAAGAAAGACGTGAGCAAAAATGTGTTAGGTACTATTGTATATTTCAAACTATTGAGTATACCCATCTTTCGTAATAGTTATATTAATTAGTATATTTATTTCATATAAGCATTAGAAGTATTCCTTTTAAAGAAATATTGTCTTCTCAGGGTTGAAATTTATTACACACATATCAGATGAATATGATAGCACTGACTTTTTCAAATTTTAGTCTAAACCCAGGATGGTGTTAGTTCCAGTTATTGATTCAATATTAAAACTAAAGATGCCCAAAACGTGTATGGACTTTTTAATAAAGTAACGCAAACAAAACACTTAAACTCAAGCATGTTTAAACATCAATTTCCTAGAAACCGGTTGGTAAATATTTTTTCCCTAATATAACAGCGCCAAAGAAACGCCGCCCATCAGTTCTAAAAGTTCAGCCCCTAAAATTTTAGCTCTTTTCTGGTAACACCGAGTTTTCCGTTATCCATATTTTTCAATACCACTCTAACTTTTGACGGAAAGTTATGGCTTTCACGCAGTTAAAGTATGTAAATAGTATGAGATAAATTTCCCCAGAGTAAAAGTGGGGCACGAGTCAAATATAGCTAGGGTATGAAATATTATGTAAAATTATATAAAATTATGTAACTTGACACACATATGCATAAAAAAATAAAGTGTGAAAACCTACGCATCACTCCAAATCTACTATTATTAATGTACGTTTACGTCAAATTCATTATTAACATGAATATGACATAAATAAAGTGATATGTGCCTCCGGAGACGCTACATGGTAAGTGCACTTTTCGTGTTACATTAAACAAGTTATGTACTAATTTCCCACTCAATCAGCTTTACCACTACCATGGGAGGTGTCATATTATAACTTCGTTAATTTTTAACAGTTTAAAATAGTGTTACAAGTAATCATACAATTAAAATTAAAAATCTAACACAAATTACTTTTTAACAATAAAAATTACTGTACTCTTTCGATTTCGAAACTAATTATATTGATCCTAAATTTTCTTCAGATTTAGACAATGGAATATTAAAAACTTCCAGTAAACTTGACTTACAAATATTACTTATTTAGAAGTTATAAGATAATTATAAATAATAACCTTTAAATTAATTGTTTTCTATAATTTATTTGTGTGTTCTGATTTTTAATGGACTCGTATCCCGTAAACATTTTTTTGTGTTAAAATTATTTAATAATCTGTTTTCTGTTTCACTTTTATTATTTAAAATTTAATTTTTGTTTTGTTACTCTTTCGATTTCGAAACTAATTATATTGATCCTAAATTTTCTTCAGATTTAGACATTGGAATATTAAAAACTTCCAGTGAACTTGACGTACAAATATTACTTATTTAGAAGTTATAAGATAATTGTAAATACTAAGCTTTAAATTAATTGTTTTCTATAACTTATTTATGTGTTCTGATTTTTAATGGGTTCGTAACCTGTAAAAAATTTTTTGTATTAATTTTTTGTACCTCTTTAATTTAAATTTGCTTTTTATTGCTTCATTTCTTTAAAGTTTTAACTATTTTAATTTCCAAAATTAAAATTTCTTGGTTCATTTTGTCCAAAATTGTTTGATGGGAAAGATATGCGATTTCGCATCCCGCTACGAACGTGCCGCCCTTCAGGTATACTCGGCGGTAGGGCGAGTACGGCCGAATGAGATGAATGGCAAGCGACCGAGTTAGTAATTATATTTTTATTGCGTCAATTTGTCCAGTGAGTCATTAGCGCTGCGATAAAACACTGGATTACGTATGCAACGTAGCAGAAGTCTGAGTTCGAATTTCGATACTTGTGTTTATTTTTCTTTAATTTTATTTTAGGAAGTAATATTTTTTTATTGAATTCAAATCCAAAACATTTTTGTCATACATTTATTAAATTTTTATTTAATTTTATATCAGTACTTATGTGCTTTAAGTGCATATCAAGATGCGGTTTAATGCAAAAAAAAATTGGATAGTCGGTGATGTTAGTTGAAATCCCATAGCTTAATTTCCTTTTTCAAATTATTTTTTATAAAAATATTATTTCTTAACAGAGTTCTAACAAATATCATCCTCTCCCGCATTTGAGAAATACTCAGTACATAAAATCCACGTTCACAATGAAGATGTATATTTCCTTTTTAGATAAATGTAATTATATATTATGTGGTGTATTTTGTATGTAATTACATAAGTTTTATAAATTAACTGAGCAGTTTTGTATGCAATAATATAACATATATATTATGATATTATTTGGTGTTGACACCAGTGGATAAAATATGATAACTCAAATGTGCACTGCATTATTTTGGTTGTTCACGTATCTCCATAGAACACGACTACTATTAAAGTTAATTATTTTTGGTTTTCAATTTTTGGATTCAAAATTACTAACATGCACAGTACGCTTACATTGGTTGTCAAAGTTTTCATTTCTATACTGTGGTCTTAACACACCCAATTTTTGTTTATCATTATTTCGAATATTTTTCCCTTAAATCAGTTAACTATTGATTTAAATGTACTTCTATAACTTAATTTAAAATATTAAAATGTGTTGTATGTAATTGCGTTTGATTGCATAAAATTCAATATATGTGTATCCAGGGTACAAGTATATATAAGCTCTAAAAACCAAGATGTTTTGCATCGCAAAATTAATAAATAAATAATTAAAAACAAGTTTGAAAAATCTTACCTATCGTTTTTTATATCCCAATTTATATTTATATGGTTTTTGTTCTTGAACTAAATGTTTTAAAAAAAAAACAAAATATTAATGAACATTTTTTTTTAAGTTCCATAAAACGAATCCTTATGAAATCAACGAATCCTTATGAAATCACTCACATGTCCGTTCGTCTGTCTGTTTCAGACGTTTTTCTCAGAAACCGCCAGACGAAGAAACAAGAAATTTAAGACAGTAATAAAACATATTGACAATAAATCTCAATAGCTGTTCAAAAATATCTCAATAGCTATTCAAAAATATCTCAATAGCTATTGAAAACAGATATATCTCAATAGCTATTCAAAAATATCTCAATAGCTATTCAAAACAGACATATATCTCAATAGCTATTAAAAAATGTTCAAAAAGAAATTTTACGAGAAGCCAAAATTAAGTACCTCAATTTTTAATTCCTTACACGAGTAGAGTGTGGAACAACATTTGAATGGGCTGGTTATAATTATGAGAAAGTAGACTTTCTAGAGGCCTATGATAACATTATAGAAAAAAGCTGAAGCGATGAATTTAGATGTCCTATTTTTTTAAATATGCGTCAAGTTTTTACGCCTTTTAAAATACGGTAGGCAATATATTTATGTTGTAAAAAATTAATATTTATAAATAATCTATTAGAAACACTGTATACTCTTAAATGTTTATAAGAGCCTAAATACGTGCAAAATTCTCGTAATGAGAGTTCGTACTTTAGACGTTTTTTTAGGATTTACGTATAATTCTTATTTTTATTTACGTTGCAAATTGTATTTTATCTTTGAAGTTCACCCTAAACTAGTCTTTACTACCTTGTTATTGCAGTTGATCGAAAGAGCTGCTGCTCGAGTTGCTGTTGAGCTGCTCGAATTGCAACCAGTTTATTACATAAATGCGACAATTAATTTTGCGTATATTGACGTTTTCAAATAATTAAAATTATAATCTACTCATCGTTGTATAAAGTTTTATGTATAAAGTTATAACAAGTCAAATTACATGCAACTAAGTACTGGTACATTATTTATTGTTAATTTACATAAAGTACCCTTACGCTGGGACCTCGCAGACTCGTAAAGCGCGCATCAGTCATAATTCAAAACGAAACAAATATGGCGACAAAGCGTATCGGAAAGCGGATGTGGAAGCTGTCACCGACGGAACTCACCCGCCTTTCAAACTATATCCCTTTATGATTCGTTCCGTGTATTGAATGTGCTATTTGAAATCTGCCTGAAGCAGCTACGCGAGAATCAATAAATATATTTGTATATGTATTTCCAAGCAACATTGGCTAGATCCATTTTTCTGTTTTTAAAAGTTGATTGGCAAATTAAAATATAATGGTAACAGTTGAAGTGCATATACTGGCATATTATCAGCTGCAGAGGCCCAGTAACCAGCTGCAGTGGTCCAGTAATTATCAGCATACTAGATGCTATCGCAAAAGAGCTTGAGGAGTACTTAAAAATAATGAACTTTAACAAAATCAACATCTGTCTGCTAGATAATGCAATAATGCTGGAATATTTACATATCATTCTCCGATATATAACTATATCCCAGCCATACCAAATACTAATACAGGTATATCATCTAGTGTCATGTTAGATTACTATGTCGCATATAATATAACCAATAATGTTAATATATCTATATATATGGTGAAATGAGTGTTTCTTTTTTGCCGAATGTCCTCTAAAGTAATTATGCTATTGAGGCCGTCTCTAATGTTAAGAATTTTAGAAATTTTCACTATTTTGCTACCGATCGTGCATACTAGAGCTTATATAGTGTTCGCAATTCTTAACGAATCATTTTCAAACGGTGCTTGGGTAGTTGCGTCGTTATTTGAATGCGCAAATCCGGGAAAGCAAGTTTCAGACTTTGCATGTGAAGTGGCAAAACTTTTATAGCTTTTGCATTCTTCCTCAAAATATCAGGTAAACTTAATGAACTTTCAAATACTAAATTAATTAACACCAGTACATAATTGATTGTTGCGTACACAGTACAAACTGTTTTAGGATGTTTGACAAAAATATATGGCATTTGATCTTTAGTGCATGAATATGTCAGGTATCCTATCTAGTGATGTGATAACTATATTATAATGAATAATAAAATCATAACTTTCCGCAGAAACCATGCAAATTTTAGTACATTTGCAATTTTAATATTTGAATATATTTATTTGTATTTATACTATTCAAACAACTATTGATTACGAAACTTACAATGTGTATATACACATCTATCGATATAATATTTTATGGCGGTCTGTGTAAATAAGTATCTAATATACGAAAATTATAGTGCATGTCTGTACATCGATTTCTTCGTCAATATTAAGAGGACTGATCAATTATATGATGCAAAGATAAAATCGACAATTTTTAATATTTTCGTCTGTCTGTCTAAATGTATTAAAAAATTGGCAGCTGCTTTTTTTAAGAAATGTAGATACATGTTGAAATGTAGATATAAGTTTTGAAAAAGAGCACTGCTTTTTATTACATCAAAATCAAATGAGTAGAAGCTACAAACATAGGCTGTCGCCACATTCGCAACGTTTCGCTCGATTGCGTATATAAGGCGTTTGCGCCTAATCTAAATCTGAATTATTTTATTTAATTTGTTTTTTATGATTTGTATCTTTTTTTGTATCTTATTTCGATTTTTTTTCTATATCTGTATTACATAGTTATCAGAAATTATGAAACTATTAAATTAGATCATAATTCCGTAATACGACTAATGACGAATCGCTTCATTCTTGTGTTTGTGTGGAAGATGGTATATATACCCTAAATATATATATATATATATATATATATATATATATATATATATATATATATTATGTAGTTTGCTCGACTACATCAAAACAATTATTAATATAATTTTTTATGAAATAACAGAATAAAATGTCACGCCCCAAAATTCATAATGCGATAAGGGTGTACCATACATAAATAAATAATATTCCATACTTCAAAAACATTTTACTCGTACATGGGCCTATCAGGAGGTTGATACTCACATGGTTGTATACGCGCAGGGGATGTGAAAGTGGCGTGCGGTTAAGCGGGTGAGTGAGGGTGTGAGGGCGGGCGGTAAGCTTTGTACATAGCCTACCCGAATGGACACATATTGTTGGAGGACATCTACGCTTACTAGGAATTTCCGTAGCATCAAATTCCTAATAGCCAATATATTTATAACAACTTATAATCTTTGTAACTTCACTGCATAATTCGAATAATTCACCATATACCAATTGGTGAATTTCTAATGCTGTACGAAATAGATTTTTGGGCGGACAAAGTTACGTGCAACACTAGCACTAGCGTAGCAACTAGCTGATAATTACAACTTTTTTTCAGTTAAACGCACCTTATCGCTTTCTTTTTCTAATTCTTTATTACATGCTTTTCATTGCTCTTCATATTTGAAGAACTTGGAATAACTGCTGCTTTCCATGGGAATTAATTTTCTGTTCGGTCCACAATATGTTAAAAACAAACCGATCTCAAGTATTTAAAATTCATCTCTCATTAATATTTTCAAAATTTACCTGAAAAATTTTTATTTTCTTGTCTTTAATTTCATTCTTCTTCCACCATCGAATAATGGTATTTCTTAAATTTATGTATGTTACACATGCTGTTACTAAAATATCATAATTGAAAACTTATTCGAATGAACTGACTAAATGCTTGTCTGGATACTCACAAAGTAAAGTTTCATAATTTCTTAAGTCTTCTAAAATTATTAATAGAAGTTAGGCAAAAAAATAGCATTTTTTTCCGATTTTTTGGATAAAGATATCAAAATTAGATGAGGGGGAATATATTGTACATAATTATAATATTAAATATTTTACAAAGGGAGTTAACAAAGAAAATGATAAACCGAGTTCTAATACCATTTTGAAAGACCAGCTAAATAATATCAAACTTGATACCATTCGCAAACAAAAAAATTGGAAAAAAAAATTAAAATCTTTCATTTAAAATTTATGGAGAGCAACATTAAAAACATTTCTATTAAAGTTTTACTATATATTAATTGCTACCTCTGTAACAAGCAACAGGATGCATAGGTCTATAACTGTAGAAACTACAAGGATATAAAAGACGATTGCGGACAGATGGATGGAATTATATGGGTTCCGTTTCCTTTTGGCTACGGACCCCAAAAAGAATATTACTTTTATAATACACCGTATATCATTCACAATAGAGATATTTAAAAACATAATATACTACTGAGGAAAGTGAAATGATTCCAATTTGCTACTTAATTTATTTCGAGATATACCGATAGAAAATATAACTATACAAGCCCATAATTTTTTATTATAAAAAAACTAAAACCACAAAAGACACAAAATCCAATCCAACTTATACCAATTAAAAAATTAATTATGATGTGGTAATTTTAAATTAAACAAAATTTTTCAAATTTAAGAAAAATATCCACTTCTCTACAACATACAATTTCAGATCCATGATTTTATCGATACTAAATATGCAAGAGAAGAACTTTTAAAAGTCCGCCTACCATAATTATACTTGGGTAAAAAGTTTGGAACAAAGTTTTGAACTGTGAACAAAAAATAAGCCTATATTGTCAAATAATGAAAAGCATTTTCCTTTTTTCAATTCAACCGACCTTGAAAACAAGTTGTGCTAGGTTTGCAGATCATAACATGAAAATACTCAAAATTAAATTTTATCGCGAAAAGTAATCTATAATAATAAATATCTTTGTCTTACTCACTGCGAAAGAAAAATCTGAAAGACACACCTTAAAAGAATCTCCACTTATGGTCGCGTATTTTGAAAACCTTCGACCGTGTCGATTCTAACGGGGAGATACACCTTGAAAACCAGTTGTATGTTGATTTCAAATGTTATATTGCGTTTAATAAAACTCAACACAGAAAAGAATTTGAACAAGATTCGAACAAGTGTCCTTTTGATCGTAATTCCAATGTTTATACAAATGGACTTATAGTAAAAATAATAAAAAAATAATAAGAAATAATATATATTTAGTATTTACAAATATATGTTTATAAACAAATACTGTCTGATATCTGAAAATTGGAAAACATATTTCTGTTATAACGTAAGCACTCACCCAAAGAAGATTTCCCCTATGATTTTGCTCCCGAATTGGGTTGAAAATTAAAATTCGTTTTAATAATGAAAATATATTTAAAATATATGGATTTTGTGGATTTATTTCTTTTATAACATAAACAACATGGCAATAGACAAAATTTCATATCTTAGAAAGACGAGGCAATTTTTAAAAATTCCATCTCCAACAGGATAAAAAGGACATACATCTTCTTCAAACTCCTTCTATTCTTCATGATTTGAGAAACAAAAAAAATAAAATTTGATACTACGAAAAAATGGTAACATGAAATAAATACCTGTCAAGCACAAGTGAAACTCGCACTGCGAAGGTTCCGTACACATTTAGGCATTTATAAATATTTTACGGTACATAATATTCTTATTAAACTATTTACAAAATATAATTTTTTTAGAAAGAAATATCTTATACTCTATCTTTCGCAGATGCATTTTTAAAAAACATTTTTGATGTGATATAACTACAAATTAATGATTTTCGATTTGATGTTTTTCTTTATTTGTATTGTAAAACCTTGCTTCTTGCCAAATTTCATGATTTGAAGTCAACGAGATGTACCCTATAGGTTTTGATTTTCTTGCGAGTGTCAAAATTTGCGGCGTAAATGGTAGTATTTTCAGTTTTCTTAATCGCGTTAACTTAAAAACTTGTTTTTTTACAGCTCCAAAGGATGGTAGATCTAGTCTTGACAGACAGATAAACAAACGGACAACGAAGTGATCCTATTATGGGTTCCTTTTTTCTTTTTGAGGGTCGGAACCCTAAAAAGGAAAGAAGATTCTAAAAATGACTTATCTTCTTGAGTGCATAAAAGCAATGCTAACTTATTATTAACACTGACGTAAAAATAGTACAAAAATAAAAAAAAACTGTAAAAATAATAGAAACATACTATATTGCACACCCGCGCGTATGTGTTACACTAACAACTAACGCGCCAGCCTAGAGCTTTGACGATGGAAGTAATTGTAAATCAGGTAATTTTCCAAGTAATCAACTTTGATTCTTAAAGTGATTTATAGCTTTAAGTATATTTTTTTTAAAAAGAGAGGATCTTCCTCTAAAAAATGATACAATTTTTTTAATTTTATAGTATATTTCTTATGATCAAACCTTTGAAAGATTACATAGGTCTCCGTACGTTAACCTATCCGCATGTACGTTTGAGGACACGCTACAGATCGAAATTGTTGACCAACTTTGTTACTTGTTTCTTCTATCGATTGATTTACTATGTAGGTTTAAATTATTTGTGAAATAGTTTAATTTAAAAAAATAATCGGCGACCATTCCTTATAGACAATCAGCATATCTTTGCTCATTCTCTCTGCTTAAGAAGTTAAAAAAAATTAAAGTTGAAAATAATAGATTATGATTAACTTCGAAATTGTTTAACTTGATTTATTAGGTATATGACCGAAGGTGGCTTCCATGACAATTTTTAATTGATTTTTGTACAATTTCTGATACTAAAAAAAACTACCTGAATTGATTCATAATGTTTCTCAATCAGGATGACCAATGTATCATATTTGTAGGCATTTTAATTTCATATCACATCTAGAAGCGAAGAAATTTGACATTTATTATTTTGACGTAGGTTTAGGTTAAAAAATGTTGTTAGCTCGAAAACAAAACAGTATTGGAAACAAAACTTAGTTTATACAATAGTATAATGACTAATCTTTAAAATGTCCTTCGTGTGTGTTAACATTGGTGATAAAGGTATTATAAGTATCTCAAAGGTTGATATAATGGAAACATGAAAAAAATTCCCTTTGTTACAGCAAAAGTATGGGGAATGTCAACGAATCATGCTATGGATTGCTATTTGTTACTAGTACTATCAAAGGGGTTTTCCGAGAAATCTAAAATAAATAAGGCCGATGTGTCACCTATTACAAATCTCTAGCCACATTCTGACGATTTTCTTGCTCCTCAGTGCCTAGTTCTATGTTCAATAGAAACTGTAAATAATTCCAGTTCAGCAAGTTTTTAAAATCCTGATAGATCGGAATCTATGACGAAAGATGCATAGAAGCTATTTTTGTTAACCAAACCAGGCTCAATCATCTGGTAAGAGATTTGAATTTATCCAATGAAAAAGCAGAATTATTGAATTCAAGATTACGACAATGGAACCTGGATGAACCAGATATCAAGGTAAATTTCTACCAAAGAAGGAATAGTTTATTAATTCAATATTATTCTAAAGAAGATGGTTTAGTTTTTTGCAATCATGTGAATGGTATAAGTTCCAACTTAATCATGATGATGTTGCCATAGAATGGTGATTGTCTATTGATTCTTCAAAAATAAGCTTAAAAGCTGTTTTATTACCCAATAGAAACAAAATTTATCATCTTTGCCGTTCGCCTTTAGTGCTCATTTAAAAGAAACGTCTTACGTCATGAAAATTAAAAAAAAAATTCGGACAACATAATTGGCTGATTTGTACAAATCTTAAAGTGGTTTCCCTGTTAACTAGCTTACTAATAGACTATAGAGAATGTAGCTCCTTTATCTGCGAGTGGGATATCCTTGTGGACACTTTCTTTTTCTAAAAGAAAATTTTACGATAATCTAAACCAGCCGCAATTAGACTGTTTTTACATGGCATTGCGTGTGATACTGTAGTTAAAACAAAGTTAAATAAAAATAAACCAAAATAAAAAAATCAAATCAAAACAGTCCAAATCAAATATAAAGAAGTTAAATAGCAATTGAAATAAAATAACTGATATTAAATTAATCAAATCAAATAAGATAGCGCCCAATGGGGTGAGTAACAATAGAATTCCATTAAATAATCTAATAATTTGGATAAAGAAAACTATAGCGATACAGTACAGCAAATGAAATAGTTCATAATTTAATTACTTATAGATTGGAAAATATTAATTATTTTATTAAATATATTATTTTAAATTAGGTTAGTGAAAAAGCAAAAATATCAAAAGAATAATGGAGAAAATTCACTGTACGACAAATCTTTTCACGGGGTTGAGTAATTTTATATTGGCGAGACATTGAGGGAAATTAAAACGTCGGGGAAAACATTTTCATCTTTTTTCATGTGAAATATTCAACTTTATCTGCTGGTACAGGTCAATCTTTGTATTTATCAGTTTATATAAGAAAGTGTAGCCTAATATTTCTATACTGTGAGCTTGAGAGATAATTTTGGAACTCGACAGGCATCTTCCTTACTAATTTAATGTCGTCTTACCCGAGTTTTGAAAAAGAGATAGCGTAAAACTAGTTTCAGAATATTCTCAATTCTTTCAGCAAACTTTCAGTAAACCACACTCAAATATTCAAGAAGTAGGCTTCTGACCAAAGTATTATAAAACCATGCGATATTTATCCACAATGAGCCCCACAAAAATTGTCTCATTGACTCTCACTCAAAAGATTTTAAAAGTAAATGTTTATATGATACACAAATTCCTTTTGTATAGATCTAACACCTGTTGTAAGTTTTTCACAATAAAATATAACGTAGAACCTTAAACTTCGGTTCAGTTAACACTTAATTAAAATACAGTTTGCATAAATTTTGAAAGTTTATAAATCTTTAAGCTATGAACCAAAGTCCTGAGTGACAAAAAATCGTTTAACAATTATTTTCTGCACTTCTTTAAACACGAATTGAGAGTCATACATCTATCATACAATCCACCCGATGATTCGTCATAAACAATAACACGAGGTTCAACACTTGCGGGACAAATGACACATTTCACCTACACAATAACACATTAGGCTTCGCAGTTTGAGCGACGTACGACTTCCGTTGCCTACGCCCCTTCCGGTTTCCGACATTTCGCGTCGCCATATTTATTTCGTCGAGAATTCTAAATGATGTAACTGAGCTGCGTTGGAAAAGTGTCTTCGGTAACATCGCGTTTAACATTTTGCTTATAGTGTGATAAAATTGTCTGAAAATGTAATTTTGTAATGCAGGGTTATCCCATTGAATTTTTTCGACAATATTGTTAAGATTTTAGCAATATTTTTTTGTAGATTATTAAATCTATGATTTATAATAGTATATCAAACAGTCAGAGATTCTTTATTAGATTAAATAAGTGGACTTGTTTAACGAGAAAAACTAGAGAACTGTATTGTCAGCAACATCAAGAGACACATTATAATATGTATATAACAAATACTTAAGTAGATTTAACATTAAACAAAGAAAATTTAATTTAAAAAAGGGCAAAAATCTCATAACCATTCCTTAAAGGTCACAAGACTAAAATCAGTACTCAACTTTTTAAATAACATTAATTCCTTTTCGCTCTTTAGGGAAAATATTGTAACATTTCGATTGATAAATAGTTTTTCAATTGACAATTTAAGAAAAACCTGTAGTTATAAAAACTCCATTTTTTTAATCGAGAATTAAATTAAAAAATGTCGAAGAGTTTGTCAATTAATATATATTAGGTATACTTTAACTATTACCCGTGGCAAGGCCCGCAGCAACCGAAATTTATGTAAGTTTACATATATATATATATAATATATAAATATATATATATTTATATATATATATATTTATATTATATATATATATATATATATATATATATATATATATATATGTATATATATATATATATATATGTATATATATATATATATATATATATATATATATATATATATATATATTTAAACATAAAAGGAGAAACCTACGGACATACCAAAGCTCAGGACAAACCGCTGACTCTGAAAACTTGAAAATACTCAGAATCAGAATAAGGAAGGATTTTTCACAATTTAACCTGTTTGGAAGTGAAATGTGGGTTCAAAACGTGTACGAAATAAAAATTAAGTGATTCTATTAACACGAATTTCCGTAGAAACAGTTTTACATTAATACAGTATACGGAGTGTTACAATCTCCGCTGTTCTTTGGATATCGACTCCTGAGGGGTATCAGTGATGGTACAGTCATGTAAACAAATATGTTCTAATTATTAGATGGATTGGTATGTATAGTGATAATGCAGTTGAGTACACGTCAATATTTCATAATATGGGTAGAAGGGCTTGGCACAATTTTTAGGATTTCCATAAAAATTATATATAAAAATATATTATTTATAATTAATGTAATAAAAGCTAAAATGAGTTTGTTAGTCCGTTCCACTTTCATGGCTTAACTATTCAGCCGATTCTCATGAAATTTGGCTTATAAATTACCTGTTTCATGGAAAAAAACATAAAATACTTTTTACTTCAAAACATAGTAATTCTATGTAATCAACATGCAGAAAATTTCAAGCAATATCTATGTCAATATGTATGTAGCTATACACATAGACTTAAATATGCAAGAAAGAAGCTCGATTTGAAGCGTCACTTAGAGTGAATTTAACTTCCATTTCATTTATTTAGCTCTGCTTTTCCCATCTTAATTATGTATCTCAATTAAAGCTAAAGATATATATATATATATATATATATATATATATATATATATATATATATATATATATATATAAAGACTTGATATAAATATTACAAAACAAGTGTTAAATAACCTTCAACATGTACTATATCCATCCACCTCACATTTCAAGGGCCAGCGTCAGACCGGAGGTACAGCGGCAAAAATCTAAATAATCCGCCGCAATCCCGCATTCTATTACAAGTTTTGCAGCTTCGAGTCGATACTGAGGCCCGGGAAAGTTTACTCATTTTGCCGGAAAATAATGTCGGCCCTGTTTTTCCATCAAACATGCTTCCAGCAAGTTTTCCCACTTGGGCCGTGGTCTAAGACGCATTTAAGTGAGCGACGCTTTTTCGGGCATCGCGTTTTAACGGCCCTTTTATGTGTAATACGTGCGGCGCTTTACTTTAATGGGATTATTTGTGAGGTAGAGTTTAGACGAAATTTGCGTTTTGAAGAATAAAAACAAAATAACAAGTTCTTGGCCAGTTTTTCTTATGGATCAAAGCAGCTGCTTATGTTTTAAATATGGAAAATTCTCAGGCCTGATCGTGCAGGTGGCGATATTCAATAATAATGGACGATTCAGTCATCAGGAACTCACGCTTCATATTTTGAAATTGAACATTTAGGTACTTTCTAACTTATTCCAGTCGACCTTCGGGGTCATGATTTTGGAAAACCATATTTAAAAAAACCTATGTGCACGTATAACTCAACCTAACACTTAAATCAATAGCAATATAACCACTTCATCTCATTCAATTAATTTTACCTAACTAATTTATAATTTTTTTAAAATTCTGTCGGTGTTGAAAAATATATTTATATATGGCTAGAAGCTGATACTTAACATTCTCTGGGTTTGTTTGAGATAACGGATAATAATTCCTATCGATAATAACCAAGTACAAAATAAATTATCTGCTTTAGGGTTGCTGCTTCTCAATGGTGGTGTAAATCAAAGTGTAGAAAACTAACTTGATATTCTTAAACACCCCCGTAAGGTAAAGTCATTGCATTCCTTATTATCATCAACTCCACAATCAATAAGTTCCTATGGATGAACACTTTGTTAATAAAATTATACCCTCGTACATTAGTTTAGTAAATATGCTACAAGGGAATCAGCGAAAGTAGGAAAAGAAAGTTCCTTTTCGAGTTTCAATGTTCATTGTCACTGTTTAGTTCCCCTTGCATATATTATAATGATAAATAACCTATAAAGATTATGAAAGACTATGGAAGACATTGGTAAAAGACAATCGACCCAATTATTTCTAAGGTTAGCGTCTAAATAAGGACAAACAAACGTATGAATAAATATCCCTTTTTTGCAAAGTATTGCTAAATTAGTAAAGCCAACCTCTTCTTGAGTGGGTTCTGTAGTGATTTTAATGTATATTTTTTTCATATTTTATCTTATCCTTAAGATACATTGTTTTAACCTTAACGCAAATTTTCAGCATATCCTACTTTACACACACATTGCATGCCACACCATGCATGAATTCAAAGCGGTACGATGCGACGCGACGATGCCGTTATTCGGCCGTAGGTATTGAGTGAAAGGAGTATTATTTCGCAGAAATAAAAATGTAAGTTATGTTTATGATAAGGTCTAGTAAAACACGTTTTTTCGCAGTAGACTGTCTTTTATTTTAGCAAATTGTCATAGACAGACAAACAGTTTCTACAAAACGATAAGAGATGGCGCTATTATTCACTAATTACATATTTTGATACAACATTATCACACCCCCACTTATCAAAATAAACAACAATTTTATTTAAGTACAATCACCAATTTACACATAACCTTATAATGCTTAATAGTACACAGTCCTTTGGTAAGTAAATCGGCAGGCATTTCCTCACTACACAAGTACATAACTTTAATATATTTATTTTTAACAACATCTCTTACATAATGGAATCTCACATCTATGTGTTTTGATCTGTTGTGACTTTGGTTACTTAATGACAACTTTAAATCACTCTGATTGTCACGATAGATCTGTATTACAGATAAGTTACCAGTTATTTCATGTAACAGGTTTCTCAAATACACTCCTTCGCGAGCTGCCTCAGACAAAGCAGTATATTATGCCTCTGTACTAGAGAGCGATACGGACTTTTGCTTCTGCTTTGCCATGAAATGGCAGATCCCGACATAGTAAAGCAAAAGCCCGTGTAAGACTTCCTATCTATGGCATCGCTGGCCCAATCGCTATCTACAAAGCCCTCTAACTTGCTACCGCCCTTAAAATATTTTAAACAGTAAGTTTTTGTACATTGCAAATATTTAAGAATGCGTTTAGCATAATGCCAATGTGTAAGATCATAGCAACTGTTAAATTGCCTCAAATAGCTAACAGAATAGGAAATGTCAGGCCTGGTTAATACTGCCAAATACATTAATGATCCAATTAACTTATGATATGGAACATCAGGTACACATTTATCAGGTTTCTCTAAATTTAATTTACACTCTATTGGTGTTTTATGCATTTTACAATCCAACATATTGAACCTAGTTAATAGCTGATCAATATAATGCTGCTGATCTACAATAATTACATGTTTACTAACATTTATTCTCATGCCTAAGCATTGCCTTACAGGTCCTAAATCTTTTAGCTTAAATTCTGATCCTAACGTATCTTTTAATTTTTTACTTTCAACAGGACAATTCGAAAAAATTAAAAGGTCATCCACATATAAGGCCACAATAATTTTAGCTTCACCTTTAGTTTTTGTGAACAAACAAGGCTCATACTGACTGTTTTTAAAATTTAATTTGCGTAGTAAATCTTTAACTCTGTCATACCACGCAAGGGATGACTGTTTTAACCCATAGATTGCTCTTTTCAATTTTAAAACCTTTCCCCCACTTTTGTTTATAAAACCTTCAGGTAATGAAGTTTCTAAAGAATAAAATGAAGGTAAATAGTTTCTCTCAAAAAACCGTTTAGAAATGCTGTAGTAACATCCAAATGATCAATACTCATATTCATCTTAACACTGAGAGCAAACAATAATCTGAGCGTTCAATGTATATAGTATATATAGTCAATTCCAGGTTTCTGCGAGAAACCTTTTGACACCAATCTAGCCTGAAACCGCACATTATTGTCCACATCAAACTTTTTGTTAAGCACCCACCTGTACTTCACAATTGTCACATCACCGGGGTTGTCAGAGAGCTCCCATGGATCGCTGTCCTCAAGAGACTGCAGCTCGTCGGCCATGGCATTCTTCCACTGTTCACTCGCAGGCCCTGCAAGAGCCTCTGAGAACACTATCTCCTATGATGCTGAAACAGTGTTGGAAAGACATGTAAAACCATAACGTTCAGTTGCTTTCCTGGAACGCTTTTCAGGTAATTCTGGTGTCTGTTCTAGGGTTGATGTCTTCTGGACTTCTGTGCCTAATATGTCTGTGGTTGGAGATGAAGTTTCCGTTATTGTTTCATTACTCTCTTCATACACTGAAGAATAATCTGATGGGCAGTCTTCTGTCCCTGAAATATGAGACGATTTATCCCCCACTGAAACTGTGCTCTCTTTTTCTATGTTATATACAAGTGTCTCTTCGTTAGGAATCCAGATAGCTGATTTGTTGCCTGTTTCTTTGAGCTCTGATTCATTTTCCATCACGATGACATCTCTACTTATAACAAGACTCTTCTTCGCAGGATTATACAGCCGGTAACCCTTGACTTCTTCACTATATCCCACTAAAATGTGCTCCATGGCTTTCTTATCCCATTTCAAACGATGTTCCTTGGGGATATGCACCACGACTTTACTTCCAAATAAACGGATGTGACTGAGGTCTGGTTTCTTCCCATACCACAATTCGTACGGAGTTGTCTGAAGTCTTGCAGCAACGGATCTATTCTTCAAATAAACAGCAGTGTTAGCTGCCTCTGCCCAAAATCTTTTATCCAGCTTTTCATCATACAATAGACATCTAGCCTTCTCCACAACTGTACGGCTGGCTCGCTCACATAAACCGTTCTATTCAGGCGTGTAATTATTTGATTTTTGATGAATTATACCCTTTTGTTTCAAATAATTATCAAACTCCTTATTGCAAAATTTAAGTCCATTATCTGAAAGTATCATCTTTATTTTCTTATTCAATTGATTCTCAACCAGTGTTTGGAAGTCTTTGAATTTGCTGAGCGCCTCACTTTTATTCTTGATAAAGTATATAAAAGTCATCCAACTGAAGTCGTCTACAAACAGTATGAAATATCAAGCACCATTCAATGACGTGGTTTCCATTGGTCCACAAATATCTGTGTGAACTCTTTGTAATAATTCTGTGCTTCTCTCACCAACATGCAAAAAGGGTAATCTTGTTTGCTTTCCCTCGCAACAAGTTGTACACTGATATTTGGTTATGTCAAAATTTTGTTCATATGACAAACCATTCACAATATTTCTCATCTTGTTCATGTCTTGACTATTTAGGTGTGCTAATCTTCTGTGCCACATATTTCCACTAACTGCTGGTGCGGCCAACATACAAGTCTGTGTTTCTAACCTCAACTTGTAAACACCATCTGACAGGTCGGCAGTAGCAATCAAAACATCATTCTTGTCCCGAATGTAGCAGTGTTTTTCATCAAATATCACATTATTTCCGTTTGTAATCAGTTCACACACGGATAATAAATTTGTTGTCAAACTGGGAACGCACAGCACATCCTTCACTGTAATTTCAAATTTCAGTTCTGAAACAATGTCGACGTCTCCGGAACAAACTACTGGCACTGTAGATTCATTTGCAACCACTATTTCTGGTAAACACGGTGATCGGTTCATGTTTTTTACCCAAGATTCGTTCACCGTCATATGAGCGCTGGTGCCTGAATCCACGTACAATTCAGTTTTATTGAACTTTCCATTCAGGAAAACGACATTAAAAACATATTTACTATTGTTTTTCTTCAATAAAGGGCACTGATTTCGATAATGACCATTTTCTTTACATTTGTAGCATGTAATTATTTTTGATGAATCTGTCATTGCTGCTGTCATTTTCTTGTTTGATACTGACGTTGAAGGACCGGGACTGCCTTTCTTTGACTTATTGAATGAATGATTATTTCGCGCTGCAAATGCAGCACCTGTGTCATTGTCTCTGGTCACTTCCATGTCGAGCAATTTCGACTTTATGACATCTGCAGTTATCGAAATGCCCGAATGTTCAATTGCCATTATCATGGGAGAATAACGATCTGACAAATTTGCTAATAATAATGAACCCACCCATTCATCGGTGATTGTAAAACCTGTGCTGTTCAACCGTTGAGCTGTCTCGACCATTTGAGTCACATATGTAGCCATTGAATCACAATTATCTAGCCGAATAGAAATCAAATGTCGCAGCAATGGTATTTTGCGTGAGAAACCGGAGTCATCAAACATGGTCATCAATATAGTCCATAACTCTGCTGCGCTCTTGGTATTCTTAATATGCACATACAAAGATGGGTCCACAGTCAAAATTAGCTTTGCCTTCGTTTTTGCGTCGTCTGCTGGCTTAACTTCAAAACTTGCCGTTGGCTTGATGTACTTGTCCATTCCTTCAAGAACCAACAAATTTTCAGCCGCGAAGCTCCACTCATCATAATTTTCTCTTCCTTTTAGTTTAGGAACACTGGCAATATAGTTCGTAGTCATGTTTCCGCGATATAACTTTCACAAATTATCTATTTTCACGAAAATAACTGATAATTTAGCACAGAGTACGCCCATAACCTCTAGTAAAACACGTTTTATCGCAGTAGACTGTCTTTTATTTTAGCAAATTGTCATAGACTATTCACTAATTACATATTTTGATACAACATTATCACATAAGGAAACGTTTAAACTCAGATAATGTTGAAAATAAAATTTATATTTTTATTAAAAAAAACTATTATTATTCTAAGTAATTCTCTATATATCATAAATTAATTAGGTGTATTCTAAATATCATAGATTATTTAGGTCTTATATTTTCAAGAGGTACCTGCAAATAATTCTTCCTACACCTAATAAAAAAAACGTATGTAATTGTGTAATTTGATAAACATAATAAAAAACCAAATACTCACTTAAATAGGAATATATCACTATTAGATTATCTACAACTAGTGATTGATATCTAGATACTCGAAGCCATACAAACCACAAACCCACCTTTTGTGCTATCATACACTCGTTTCAGTAATATATATCTGACTGTCCTCAATAATCTTTTTTGTCTATTGAATACTACAATAATTTTATAATACATAGTTAGATATCAACAATGAATAGTACAACATGACTAAAATCAAAATGTGGCCATCAAATAATTGTAAAACTTTTTCGCACTAAACATAATAATAATGAATGTAAATATTAAAAATGTTATGTTAAGTAGATAACATAAGAATAGAGGTTTCTTTAATTCCATAAATAAAACTTCAAGATACAAGCCAACGTGGAGCGCAAAAAATTTTGACAAATCTTAAAAATTGTTCGAGTTATTTCAGTTTAAACTTAACGTCTAAAGACAAGGAGAGCAATAATGAATTGTGACGTCATTGAAATAATGCTCATTGTATTCTACAAGAGCGAAAGAGACAGGGAGATATGTCAATTTTATCACTACCATTAAATTTAAAAGCTCACAACTAGCTTATTTTTAAATTAATTTTTAATTTTTTTTTCACTTTTAGTTTTTAATTAACCCACATTTTATAATGTACCAAAAACAGTAAATTTAGTACTGAATACCTCTCATAAATTTTAGTCTTATTTTTCATTAGGTTATTCAATTATTTCTATGTTTTAATACTTCTAAATTAATTGAAGGAGTTTATTACAACTAAACAGCGAAATGAAAATTATTGATTTCATTTAAAATAATATTTCTTGCTTGTGTTTTCCTTAATTTGAATCATATTAAAAAACGTGTAGTTTATAATTAATGTATTTATTATATGCCCAAAATATCATTAGGTAAACCCCGTATATGATACAGACACTTTATTTTTTATTACACCACCTGAAAAATTTCGCACAAACTCTCAACTGCAGTAAAATAAGAAGTGAGGTGTCGTGAGACACCCGACAGACGAGAAGCTTCTTACGCATCGCATGTAAAATTCAAATTCTGTTTTTAATTAATATAATATCTATACAGTAACAAATAAAAGACATTTTTAAGAATAATTTTCAAATTATTCATCACACAATAAAAATTGTTTAATAAAAACGGAAAAGCATAAACAGGGTATACATGCCGAATAACTTTCCACGCGAGAGAATGATTTGTTTTTCCTACTACATGGCGTATGTATGTAGCACTTTCCCCGGGCCACCCAGTCCATGCAGAGTGTTTCACCTCCACGTTCGTGACGTTTCACTTTTTCTCAGTTAGGTTCCCATCCCAAACGTCCTTTAAGTACCTTTACTTCAAAACACTCAAAGAAAATTTATTTCCTGAAATTTCACAAAGAAAACAAGCATGATAACTTTCAAAATCTTATACATTTACATGTAGAGTATGGTAACAAACGCATAATAAATCGAACAATTGAAGCAATTGTTCCGTACAAAAGATAATTTTTCTTTCAGCTCAAATTGAAAACCAATACATACATTTTTATGATATTCTACTACATACCCATATTATATTTACATTGTAATCGAGCACTTCATAATCGGATGAAATTGATATTTTTTAGATCAGAGAATATATAACTTCAACCAAATGTATTTCATGATCAGTTGTAGTAGTATTTCTTGAAAGAAGTAGTAGTTGTAGTAGTATTTCTTGAAAGAAAAAAATGTCTATTATTTGAAATTATAAAGTAACTTTTTGTCATAAAATATTAAGTATAATTGAAAAATATACCCGAATTTCCATCACCATCCCTTTACTAATACTCAACACATTTTTATATGTCTTACTTAGACTTATGAAAGAAAAATGATATGTGAGGAATGTGACGAATTTCACAGAGTCCCTTCTTGAATATAAATACCAACAGCTAAATTTCGAAGAACAAAACCATAAGTACTATACGATTCTAAAGTTTTGATTAAATGCGCGAAAAGATAGAATGAAAATTCATTTGAGTTTTAGCATATTTATTTTCCGCCAGAATAGGTTAAAAATGGGTAATTAAATTAAGGTTTGATTGTGTTTTATTTCAACTAAAACATTTTTTGTTAAAATAATATTTATTTCGCTCAACGAGAAAATTGTTGAGTAATATTTAATAAAAAAAAAACAGAATTCCTTTATTTGCAGAAATGGCATGAAAGAAACTGACCACAAGTGGAAAATTTCCCGATATTAAAAAAACTTAAATGACTTGAAAACTGTTGAATTTGAGGCAAATATTTACGTTTCAATTGAATTGTGACGATGTATTATATTCCTTGTTTCCATTCGGACTTGAACTGAGACTTATGTATGAGTGGATTTAACGGAGAATACCCAAACTATGAATTCATTGTTTTAAAGGTTACGTAAAATAAACATTTATTTTATTATTATTGATGCAAACCTAACTTACATGGTTTTGTATATAGATACGAAGTTTATTTGCAATCTACGAAAATTAAACATGTTAAAATTGGTAAAATTTATAATTAAAATTTAAACATGTTTGTTAATTAATATCAAAGTTAGAAATATTTATAAATATTGACAATTAGATTGTGTTACATTGGCGTTATATGTTGGCGAAGCAAAGTAAAGCTACCCCACCTCCCCCCCCCCCAATATTTCATCTATTATTTCATATAATCACAACTTAATACGCACAAAACTTTTAATTAAACAAAAAAAAATAATGTTTTGTTACAACACAAGAGTGGACACAGCATGGTTAATTAGATATTACAATTTACACAAAATTATTTTGGAATAGATACATGTTCAGTTCAGAACAATGAATTAAATAAATAATTCAATAACGGGTTTAATCATTAAAAAACAATAAAATAATATATTTATAATTTGAACAGAAAGATAAGTTATGTTTACTAAATTAGGTTTAATTATTATAAATATAAAAATAAAAATACACTAAATCTGTGATTTCCATTATGTATAGAAGTTACATAATAACACGATTGTCAATAAGTTTATTGCAAGACAATGAGGTTGTGGATCAAAAAACCCACCGATGAAATAAGTTCATTAACGGTATGCTTTCCAGTAAAAAATGCTATGTCGATGAGACACTTCGAAATAGAGACGGGATAATAGAAATGCCTTCTATTGTTGTTGCAAGGAACGCTGAAGGAGGATATTCAAAATGGTCCTACCACGGGAAAACTAAAAAAAAATTGTGCGTTTTTTGTATATATTGAAAAAAATACATAAAAATCCTATTTTTCATTATTAATGGAAGTTGCCTTTAAATTCTACATTTAATTAAAAAGTTTATGGTCGGAAAACAAAAAAATTAGATTTTAGGGCTAATTACAAAATATTGAAAATTGAAAATTGTAAAGTCAATGTACTTTTTATTTTTGTAACAAAAAGGTGACTATCGGATGTTTATACAATGACACTTGTATTCTCTGTTCGTGTTATAATCGCCAGATATGTAGTACGAGTGGAAATATAATTGTATTCAGTCAGAAAATTCCGATTTGTATATTGTTATAATAAATCAAATGACTGTAAAGTGAATCCATTTTTTATTCTTGTAACAAAAATGTGACTATCGGATGTTTATACAATGACACTTGTATTCTATGTTCGTGTTATAATCGCCAGATATGTAGTACGAGTGGAAATATAATTGTATTCAGTGATAAAATTCCGATTTGTATATTATTATAATAAATCAAATGACTGTAAAGTGAATCCACTTTTTATTGTTGTAACAAAAAGGTGACTATCGGATGTTTATACAATGACACTTGTATTTGATGTTCCTGTTATAATGACCAGATAAGTATTACAAGTGGAAATATAATAATTCAATTGTATTCAGTGATACAATTACAATTTGTATATCGTTATAATAAATCAGATGACTGTAAATTGAATTCACTGTTTATTGTTGTGAGAAAAAAGAGACTATCGGATATATATACAATGACACTTGTATTTTATGTTAGTGTTATAATCGCCAGATTTGTAGTACGAGTGGAAATATTATTGTTAATATACAAATCGGAATTCAGTGGTAAAATTCCGATTTGTATATTATTACAATAAATAAAATTACTGTAAAGTCAGTCCACTTTTTATTGTTGTAACAAAAAGGTGACTATCGGATGTTTAAACAATGACCCTTGTATTTGATATTCCTGATATAATCGCCAGATATGTACTACAAGTGGAAATAAAATAATTCAATTCTATTCAGTGATACAATTACAAGTTTATGTAGCGATATAATAAATCAAATGACTGTAAAGTGAATCCATTTTTATTGTCGTAACAAAAAGGTGACCATTTATACAATGACATTTGTCATCACGGTTGAGCAATGGCTGAGCGCGACATCAACCAATTATAACATTTTCGGCGTAGTTTTTAATGTACAGTGGAGAATATTCACAATTATGTATATATAAATATAATACCATTTTTGTAATGTTAAAACTCAAATATATTAACTACCAAAATTGAGTGTTTTCATTATGTTTTTTTCTTGGTGTCATTTATGCTTACAAATATATGAAGGATGAAATGAAAGGTATTTTTATTTCATCTTATTAAAAATTACTGAAAATGAAAGAAATAAACGTTTATGAATTATTAAAAATATTTCTCAATGATATCTGAAAATATAAAAATAAAAAAACGGAATAGTAAAGTAGATCACTCGTAAATTGCACTAGATGATATTAGGTGGCACTAAATCTGTACAATCACAATCTACTTTTGCAAACATTTATAAAATTCTACAAATTAGTAACGAAATATTTATTATATATAATTACAATATAATTTTAATCTGTCAAATAAAATATATTTGAATCATAGAAAATATTCAATGATCTCAGACAGCATAAAACTAAACAAAAAGATAAAACAGAACACTTAAGAATTGGAATACTGCACTGGGTGGCACTAATTTTCATTACCATGATCTTGTTTTTATTTTGTGGCTGTCTTTTCCTAATAGAGACAGTTTGCCAGTAACCATGGCCCATTTCTATAAATATTTAAAACATGCAAAGTAATAAAAACGAATTTGTTTTATTAAGTATCATTATAACAATTTTAAGCTTTAAAATGATGAGTTTCATTTGTGCACAATTAATTTTTTTCCTGGGCCCAAGAGTACTTATAAAATAGGCATGCTCCTTTAAAATATTGAAGTAGTGGCCCGCCATTAATTGCATTGTGAACAAGCTTGTGAAGTGGCTCGCTATTAATTGCATAGTGAACAAGCTTATGAAGGAATATGCAGTCATGGTGTTTAATTAATTCAGTCAGAAAGTTCAGTTTAAAATATGGAGAATGCTCTCCGTAACAAAGCAATTTCTTATTTAATCCTACCCTGTAAGAGAGATTATGCAAAAGTATTTTTTTATATCCTTTCGATGCGATCAAACAATTTTATAAATAATAAATTCCACATCACATTTTCGCACTCATACTGCTTGCCCACGAGCTGACTGAGAAAACAAAGTTTGAACATTTTTAAAATACTTACATCTTTAAAACAAAAACCAATGCTTCGCAACCTTATTCGTAATGTAATACATATGTTTCTCAAATTTAAATTTATCATCTATATTTATATCCAGGTCCTTAATATTTTTACATTGGACAAGTTTAACATAATTGGTGGCGTATTGACTGTTAAAGTTTAGTAATCATTAGGATATTTGTGCAATTTCTATGATTTTGTAAATTTTAAAATCGTCTGCAAACCTAAGATATTCGCACGTAATAATTCCTTGCTAAGTGTAGATAGAGGTAGGAGCCCTTTGGTACACCAGATTCTGATTCAGTTTGGCGAGATGAAAACCCATTGATTATAACGCGATACTTGCTGCTTGTCAAATATTATGGGATCCTGGTCGTCACCATGTAACCCATAATATTGCAAGTCCTTTATTAAAATAGCATAGTTTACTTTATAAAAAAAAAGCTTTGCTGAAGTCAGTATAAATGACGTCGTGACACCCGCTATGTATTCAATAATATTTTTCAAAGTAGACTTTTCTTGTGGGTGCAAATTGTTGATTACGGGTGAAATAAGGTTTATTTATCTACTTTAATGTATCTAATTGATACATATGGCGGACTTATTGCTACAAGAGCAATATTTTACAGCCAACCACAACACCAGTCCAGCCCCGTTCGACGAACGGCCATAAAAAATATTATTAAAGCGCTATGATAAAAATTAGTAGAAGCCAAACAATATGACATTAAACTGTAAAATATTCAACAATAATATATATAAGAAATAAAATGTTTTTCATGAATCCATAACGGCAATCACGTGAAATAAAATACACCAAAAAATCAATATCTGCTTTTGGGCTAATAGGATTTTTACAGGATATATATGTTTATCATAATAATTCTTTGTGGATTTTATCTGTCTATTTTATTCTTCAGGATAAACTCAAAAATGGTTAGCTATATAGCAAAGTATGGCATGTTCTATATGGAATATGCAATGGAATACAACCTTCGCTTTATTTCATGTTTATATCTCAATTCAAGACATCAAAAAATATTTCAAAAGCTTTTATTGAAAATTAAAAAATCTCTGCCGCGCTATGGATAGGGACCAGCGGCCCATAAAAGCATGGGGGAGTATACAGAGAAACGGATGGTGGGAGTACATTCGCAGGATCTAAACATAATTGATCATTTCATTAATTCATTTGCGTAATGGAATTCCACGTTCTTAATGGATGCGGACAAAGTTGCGCGAAAATGCTAAATCGTTATAAAACTTGGCGTACATATAAAATATTCAATGTCATCAGAAAATATCTATATGTTACCCGAAAAGATTTAAATAGCTTTGGTATTCAATATTTAAACTTTTACTTTCGCGGATTATGAAATATTGGCCAGATATTTTTTCGGATTTTTTACAAGATATTCTGTAGTTGTCCATGTGCCCTTAAATTGTCGATGTTTGTTAACCGAAATTCAATATAGATTTTTTCAGATTTTTAAATCCGTGGTTGCAAAATTAGAAAGGCGAGGTACGTAACACGATTTGTGTCATATCACTTCAAAGTAACACAATGCGTTGCATGTCACATTTTATATCATATCACTTCAAAGGGATACAAAGTAAAGCCTATTATTTCACTAAAGGGGTGAAAAATTTAAAATAATAAATGGAATATTATTTTAATTTTAATAAAACCTTTTCTATGATAATCGAAAACAATGTGCCTCCTCACCATTGAGAGGGCGGCATATTAATATTTTTAAACATATTGCTACGCATGAAATGAAATCTCCATATGAAGCATATACTTGGAAAGTTTTACTTCAAACTTTTCAAACTATTTGGACCATGGTTGTGATGGATGGTAGGATGAAAAGACATGGTGAAATTGTTACGATTTTGCTTCAGAATTATAAAAATATATTACCTTTAAATGCTAAAGAATTTACATAATCAATCTTAGTAAATTGTTATCTATATAGTAATATCTGAAGAGAAAACTTTGTACCCCTTTTTAAGCATATTCACATGGAGGAGTGTAAGATTTGGCATAAGGTTTAAGAAGAAATGAAGAAAGCTAAAATTTATATATAATAATTGTTACATTTTGAATATATATGAATATATAGAAATTCATTATTCACAATTAAATGAAACTACGTAATGTAGTATTACTTCTACTTTCTCTAATTTCTTTACCACGACCTAGGTTTCGTTGTATTACAACATCTTCAGGTGAGCTATTTGCAAAGATCTTACCTTTAAATGCTAAATGGAATATTTGCGAATAGCCCACCTGAAGATGTTTTGTAATACAACGAAACCTAGGTCGTGGTAAAGAAATTAAAGAAAGTAGAAATAATATTACATCACGTAGTTTCATTTTATAGTGAGTAATTGTTACAATTATAAGATTCATTGTTTACTTTCAACAATAAAAGATTTATTGTTAACAGTATGAAACTGTTAATGTCAACCATATAATAATCTGTGGTCAAACAATCGCACAGAGTAGAGACAGACACCATAGAGCTCTAAAGCGTCAATTTGATTAAGATTCGGGCTGAGAATTTCGTGTGATTTTAAAATCTTCCCTTTTCAATACTTCTTCGAGTGTATGTAAAGGCAAACAAGCATTTACGTTGTGCTTTGTGTGATAGATATCTGTGTTTTTTATATTAGTGAAATACAGCTTGCTTAATATGTATCTGTTGTAAAAGGAAACACCTGTCTAGTTTGCTTCACATACACTTGTTGCAAAAAAAATCTGACAGCTTGCTTAATATACCCCCGTGTAAAAGGAAATTTTGTAGCACCAATCTAAATTGGATCACTCTCGCCTGCCTATTTGTGTTTTCAACAAAGTGAGTAGATAAAAACATTTAATTATTTCAATTAATTCCTGTTTCGTGATTTCTGTTCGGAGTTTCAGTAATTTTATTACATGTTTTTTTATATGCAATGATTACAGAGATATAGTCTTTGACAAAAGAACCTCAGTAACGTTCAAATTTAAATATTTTATGAATTACAAGTACAGTCGAATTTTGACCACTGGGCGACCACTAGTATTTATAATTTTACAATTTATCTTAACAATGTTATCCAAATTCAGACATCAGTATGAGCGGGATCATTTATACAAGGCCTAAATTTATAAGCAGACTTGGCTTGTTAAGATATTCAGTAATAGTTGGTACACAACATACATAATTGAATAGGTATGTACCGTAGATATTAAATCTTCTCAAATTACATCGTGAGACATTTAGTTATATTTTAATTAAATTCTCCGTTTATAATAACATATGACGTCGTAAGTTAGTTTGTGTATTCGCACGTGTATATACAATCCTTTTAAGTTGATTCTAGGAAGGATTTGTCGATTTAATCCTCGTTAGTCTGAAAGTTTTAGAATTCATTACAGTACGTTACTAAGAGAGCCTGAGTTGAGAGCTTGTGAATTATATTTCTACATAATTCTTTGAATCAGCACGATAAAGAAAAGTGTATATTATATTTTTAGGGTTTCGTAACTCAAAAAAAGAAACCCTTATAGGATCACTTCGTCGTCCGTCTGTCTGTCTATCTGTCAAGACCCTTTTTCCCAGGAACGCGTAGAAGTATCAAGTTGAAATTAATATAAAGTACTTAGGTCTACGGTCCCTTGGAGATATCAAGAAAACAAGCTCCAAGTCAAGGTTATAAAGAAAACCTAAAAATAAGGTCATCTATGCCACATATTTTGACATTAGCAAGTAAATCAAAAGCTGTAGGATATTTCTCGTTGGCCTAGAATCATGAAATTTGTCAAGAAGCAAGATGTCACAGAGCAAGTAAAGGGAAAAATTGGAAAATCGTTATTTGTAGTGATATCTTCTTCTTCTTGGTTAGCACTACAACTTATTATAGGTCAAGGCTGTCTCGACAAGCTTTCTCCAGCGGATCCGGTCATCTCAAACGGCCCATCAGCGTTGAATTTTTAAAAGTTTAAAAGCATTCTCGACACAATCGATAATTAAATTATTAAGTGCTCTACCTTTATAGTGTGCGTATATTCCAAGTATTAATAAGCAGGTCCATTTTCGATCCGTGTCGTCTGGGTAGAATCCGTCCGGTTTTAAGCTTTTGAGATTTCTGAACTTACTCTAGTGATATCACGTACAAAAATATTTTTTTTTTAATATCTACCAGCGAAAGATATGGTAGGTAATACATTATCATTCTAAAAAATTAAAATTTTGCAAATGTTAATGAGAATCTTTCATACCATTAAATGTTTATAAATGCCTACAAATGTACGGAATCCTCGTAGTGCGAATTCCACTCATGCTTGACAGCTTTTTCATGTCATCTATATACAGATGTTATATATGAAATTCGCAGGCCCGACTAAGTTGTCAAAAATAGCCATATAAAGTAAAGACGTTCATTTTGATAACAACGTAGAACGAATGTCCACGTTAGTTAAAAGTTTATTTTTAATCCATTTAGGCAATTGTTACGCATATAAAAAGCGAATAATGTTAGTTATTTTTTGTAATCGTTGCTAAAAAGTTATAATGCAATTCGTTAGATTTTTATTATTTTTTTATTTTTTCTTAACAGTTCTTGATAAATTAAAATATAATATACACGTTTTGGATTAAGATCAGAAGTTTGGTTTTATTTTTAACTCTTTCCTGTCTGCGAAGCATTGAACTTGTTTGTTGTTTAACTTTTTTTCTATATGATATATGATTATTATTTATTTATTTATCTACTTTAATGTATATTATTGATACATATGGCGGACTTACTGCTACGAGAGCTATCTCTTACAACCAACCATAACATCAGTCCAGCCCCGTTCGACGAACGACCGGGAATCGAACCCGGTTCTCCGCGGTGCGCTACATCGTCAAAGATCGTATGCCTTGTGATCAACCCAACACACCATGGCGACAACAAGATATTATTGTATATTATTGTTTGACTTTTTTCTATATAATATAAAATATCAGCTTTTAGTTGAAATTATATTCCCTTTTTGTAAAGCCAGACCCGTTTTCATCGGTCTACTTTGGAAAAATTGTTTTTTGGTTGTACTTATTAAATAACAAACAGTCAAAACAAACAAAATAATTTTTAGATTTAGGTTAGCGGGGATTTTATTTATATTATTGAATTACTTATTACTGGATTTTTTATTTATATCATTGTCGATTTGCAATTTAAATTTAAATGTGACAAGCTAAAAATGTTAATCTAACCTATTTTTAATCTAACCTATTTTCATTTTTTTAAAACCATAATATCACTACGTCGAACTGAATTTTTTGGTGCTTCATTTATCAAAATTGAATGTTTAGATAACTCATTTATCAGAATCGATTTAAACGTTTGGACTTAATAATTCAACAAATGGATGATATCTCAATCTAAACAAACAAAAAAATTACAAAATTGGCATGCCTATACACTGAATATATTCATGGAAATATAATAAAAGCAACAAGACATAAAAATATTATTGTTTGAATTTTTAACTTTTTGTCTATGAACATATTTATTCATCACGCATCTTCGTGGATTAAAACTCATAGATTGTGTAGAAGATAATATGCAGTTTTTTTTTCATTGCAATTGACCTACTGGAAAAGAAGAAACGGTAATTTGAAATTTCTATAAAAATCGTGCTTACTTGACAAAAATGTTATTTTGTAGTGATTATAAATGACGTTGCTTGTATTTTAACCTTCAATCATACAGTTAATTTAATAATATTTTCGAAATGTCCTCGTCAACGAAGTCAGAAATATTTCTAGTTATAACATAAATGTGCAGTATATTATACAAGGACTTAATATACTTCACTGGAGTCAACCAATAAAACAAATAATAACAATTATTATTTATTTATAAACTTAAAGAAAAAAAATAAATTTATTAGGTTCGAGAAAAATTCGCGGAACGGGGCTTCCGTAAACATTTTTTCTTCCCAGTCGTGTATTCTTGACAGAGTGGTCGTAATTGCTCCGACAACTTAGGTACTAGGTTGACGGTGCTTGTACATATATATTCTTCATTCGGTCTTCCTGGTCTGAACTACCTCCTTAGCAATGTCTCTCCATTTCTGCCGGTTCGCTGCGCCGCGAGAGCACTCAGTCACGGTAGTTTCCGTTACTGATTTAATTTGGTCCGTCCATCGAGTATGTGATCAGCCTCTAGATCTCTTGCCTCTACGTGATCCTGCACCAGCAGTCTTACGATCGAATGCTCGTTCTTGGGTATGTGGCCAATGAATTTTAGTATTCGCAGTTGCACAGTCGATGAAATTCGTTCCTTGAGCTTGAGTTCCTTCAGGATAGTTCAGGAGAGTTCCTAGGTCCTTGCGCATACAGGATTTTTCGGCAATCCTGTATGCGCAAGGACCAAGTTTCAGCTCCATAGAAAAATATTGGGAAGACAGGACATTTCGTAAACATTTAGATATACACAAACATTTAAGGATACTGTTTTTCACAACGTAAATATATTTCCCTGCTCTTCTTTTCACAGGTGTCAGTAAACAAATTGGAAAGCATTTAAAATACGGAGATAAAACTTATTTTGTAGTCGTTAAGCCGTTCATGAGACAATAGATCTAAGGAAAAACGAAATACCTTATTTAGATACAATAAATTTGTTATTTATATGTGTAAACTATGTACTATTATTTGTTGATAAACTGGATAAGTTTATATTAGTACTGTTTAATTTAAAGTTGTCGAACAAAAAGAACAATTGAACAAGAAAATTTAATGCTCATTTCCATACCACATTTTCCAGATCCTCATTTATTACGAATACTCCCAGAACAACAATATTAAAGAAAATCATTGACAGTAATGTAGATTCAACGACAATTTAAAAATTACAGAAAAAGCGTCTTCAAACAACTAAAGTAACTAACTCGTAGACAGAAATGACTCATATGACGTTTATCCCGAATGAAATCTCGTGTTGATTATATTTTAATTATTTACCGCAAAAAAAAATTAAATGCGTAACTCAATTTTTTCAAAAACGCTGTTTTCTTCTGTCTCTCATGTTAGGAATTTTTAATGTAATGTAAATGGTATATTCTTATTTTCTTAAACTACATATTTCTTTTACTGAATATTTCTTAATTTTCCAGTTTTCGTAAGTAGAAGTATTGTAAACTTATTACAAGTAAAGAGTGTAAAAAAAAAGCGTTGTGTATTTAATTATAAATGGTATATTCTTACTTTCTTAAACTACGTATTTCTTTTATTTAATATTCCTTAATTTTCCAGTTTTCGCAAGTAGAAGTACCGTAAACTTATTACGAGTAAAGAGTGTACAGAAGGATAAAGCGTTGTGTATTTAATTATAAATGGTATATACTTACTTTCTTAAACTAAATATTTCTTTTATTGAATATTCCTTAATTTTCCAGTTTTCACAAGTAGAAGTATAGTAAACTTATTATGAGTAAAGAGTGTATAGAAGGGTAAAGCGCTGTGTATTTAATTACAAATGGTATATTCTCACTTTCTTAAATACGTATTTCTTTTATTTAAACTTGTTGTGAGTAAAGAGTATATAGAATGATAAACGTCGTATAAAATTAACACCGTTAACAATTGTCGAAGTCACTCATGATAAATTACTGATAGTATATTCGGAATTACCGATAATAATGTATCGGTAATATTTTGTTTAATTATTATGATATAGAAGTAAATTAGGACATTACACATCGAGCAGTTACTTGTGTCTGACGTGCCAATGATTATTTTACATTTAATATATATGCGTGTCTAATATGACCGGTGAGGGTTACTTATATTCTTCGCATGAGTGGTGGTAAGGTATTTAGATGACACCCGGGCCCGCATTAACGACGTTTTTTTGAAAACGTATCTCTTATCTATATGATATGTGCACTAAACCCTGCTTTGTTACGATTATAATAATTTGATTGTAATGACAATAAAAAAGATGATAGTCATAATTTTTTATTGTAAATTATAATTTTTATGTATATTATCATTTATGTTTAATTAACGAAATTATTTCTAACAAAAATAATAAATTTACCAAATGTGAGTAGAATTCACGCACCAAGTGTTCAGTTCCCATGTTTTTTTATCTAAAGACCTATTTACTGAATGAAAATGATATGATATAGAATTTTACATGAAGCCGCTAAAAGCCAATGATCACCCAATTTGTCAAAAGGCGTGTCTTAGGGGCATCCGTGTTGATTATGATTGGTCTGATAAGCATCGTTAGGATCACCGTGATGGAGGAAATGGAGAAAAGTAATAGTTATAGATACAAAAGAGTATAAATATATTTATAGTTATATATTATATTTATGTTTACACGCATACACACACCCATACACATAATAAATAACATAAAACCTCACACAGGCAAATTTATACGTACGATATTTAAACACATAACTATGAAATAGTTACACGCATGCAACACCACACTACACACTGACATAGTCAGTAGTAAAAGTAAACAGGAAGTAGAAAATTTATGTATAAATCACCCTTCGCAGCACATAAACAAAGCATGATACTGTTCAATATCTTATACTGTTGTACATATAGCGTTGATTGAAGAGGGAAAGTCACATTTCCGCCTCCGATCCCCCTTGTGAAGATGCCAGAGTGGTATCAACATCAACGCAACAACTGTTGCATATTTCAATTCAGGGAAGTACCTGTACGTTTTTTGTGCAAAAAAACGTGACTTCTGTGTCATGAATATTTTCTGATTTTTTTCATATTATGGATTTTAATTAGTTTATTATTTATATTTATATGAAAAACGCCCACTTGTGAACTGTCCATAATATGGGAAAATATATTATCCATGGTCGTCATGTCCACCGCCGTCGGCACAATAATTTAAGAAAGCTATTCTTTATAATTTATGTAAAAAGTAAAACCTTTTATTCACACAATATAACTTTAAAACAAGTAAACTGGTTTTTAGAATCATTGAATTCATTTGTATTTAAATCCTGTAAATAACAATGTATATTCAATAGGGCTGACGTGCAGTGAGCGAGCGAAACACAGTTCGTTAACTCAATTATTTATTATTATGACAATATTCTTTTAGAGTGCATTGTCATAATAACTACTCTATCAATACTTACATATCTACATAGTTACGAAAGAAATTCTGGAGTCAGACCAGAAAAGCAATTAACAGTTTCATTTTCTCGAAATGTGTGGAACTTAGTTTTATTTTTCTTGTAATGTATACAAAATATTTTCTCAATATTGACTTTTTCTCATTTTCGGTTTACATACTCTGGAAATGGTACCGGGGTGGAGGCTGAATTTTGTTGCCCCACTTTCAATTTACAACCCCTCATTTCGGACACGCTTTGAATAAAAATTAAAATATTTCCATATTTCTTAAGAACAGGCGCAAGTATAATAAATCCTACAATTGTGACAAATTTTAAAAAGATGGCAATAAAAGTTGATGAAAAACTTGACCGTGATCTGTGGATAGACAGACACTGAAACCTTACCATAATCTTATCATGTTTTTATATTTTATGACACCCTAAACCTAACGTGCCGATTTTTTAAATAATAAACCAAATTATTTATATAAAATATGTCTGAGCTCACGTTTTAATCAATTTTTTTGACACCCAATAAGATAAAGAAAAAACATTTTATCGCATCTTTCCTAAACCTAGAAGAGAAGCTTCCTAAAAAGTATACGCTACAAAATTTTAGCGGCGTCACAAACTTTTCTTATTTAACATCTGCATTTAGGTTAATTTAACACAGTTATTAATTGATAAGCTGTGTTGAACTTAAACTTATCAATCAGTTAATTTAACACAGTTATTAATTAATAACTTGCTTGGAACTTAAACTTACCAATCAGTTATTTTTATCAGCCATAAGTCGATATGAAATTTTTTACTGACCCTTTTAAAACGTGTTCTTTATTTAATTTTCACCCTTACTGGTAATATAAAGCTCTTCCATCCTTTTGCACTCAAAATACAAAATAGTAAAAAATGTCTCCGATTCGTAATTTTAAATTTGCCCCATCTTAAGATAACAGTATGACATTATGTCTATAATAATAAATATTTTTTTCTTTTCATCCCTTTCTGATACAAATACTCCGGAACTCAAAGCTCCAAATTAACAAAACGTATTCATACGATTCTGAAGTTGACACCGGTCGATATACTCGCGAGCTTTAAAGCTTCACCTGCCTTTACATTGCTTACCACAATAAAACAATCTTCGAAACTATGACGACGCGGCGCGCGACCGCAGTGCGGTTTTGGGGGGGCTGAGGTCGGGGTAGGCAGCGATTCTCCCCCTTGGGCTAAAGCTGCCTGCTCCGGCGAGACGGCGTTGTGCCCGCGTGGGCGGCTTTGTGGGAGGGTAGCCGTGTTCTCGCTCGGGCGGGCGTCGCTCAATGGTCGTAGGAATTACAGGTGTTTTATTAATAAGCTTTTTGGAAATGGATGTTTGTTTGGTGGAAACGAGGTAACTACTTACCGTATGAAACTTGCTTTTTAGATTTAATTATTTTATTTAGTCTTTCTTGCGTTCTTCAAAAAGCAGCTTACAGATTAGAAACTCGCATGCTAAAAGAGTTTAGTTCGGCTGATTATAATACAGGCAGAGAAACATTTATCTGAATCATTAAATGCAATCTACGGTTAAATTAAAACCGTTATTAATACAAGAATGCAAAAGCATGTCACTAATTCACGTAACAAAACTTAAGAAAGTAACATTAATTAAAGTATACACGTTATCAAAAATCAATAAACGATATTAATAAATAAGAAAATTACATATTTTGAATATTAAAAACTGGTCAACATAGACGTGTATATCTTAAGAAGCCATGGATGCAAGTTAGCCGAAATAATTTCAAGTGAAAATTCTAATGAAATGGAAGCATGTAATTTTTTTAAATCTGTGATGAAAAAAATGAAAGCTTATTATTTCGTAAAAGGAACTTAAAAATAAAAAGTGCTAAAGAAGACCTCAATTTAATTTTAAAAGACCTCTATTCAATTACCCCTCACCTAAAGGAGTCCGCATTAAAAATTAGCCCCTTATTTCAGAAATGATGGAGTTTTAGTAATGTTTTATCACGTATTTTTCCCTTTTTAAAGCATCTACTTGGAAAATTACATGATCACAAATCTAAAACTGTAGTAATTGTGAGGCTGTAATAGACGAAGGAAAATGAAAAGTTATAGGGGTTGTTTTTTACTATAGTTAGTAAAATATAGGCAAATTAATCATAATTTGCTGAAAAATATATTTATTTTCGTTGGGAGTTGTAAATGAAGAACAAGGCAAAAGATTTCATCAGGATTTCAAAGAGATTAAACGTCGCTATCAGGAAAGGTGGGAAAAAGGATGATGGCAGATTATTGTTGGTTGCTAAAGCGAAATGATTCAAGTCGGACTTTTAACCTAAAACCTCCGGGGTTCTCTAATGGGAGCTTTGGTAAAAAAAAAAATAAGGAACCACTTTTCTAATTTATTTATTAACGTCATATTTGTGTATTTACAATATTTTAAAGACATGTAATTATTTTTTTTTATTAATCACAATTAAATGAAACTACGTGATGTAGTATTATTTCTACTTTCTTTAATTTCTTTACCACGACCTAGGTTTCGTTGTATCACGACATCTTCAGGTGGGATATTAGCAATATCCCATCTTTGCTAATATCCGACCTGAAGATGTTGTAATACAACGAAACCTAGTTCGTGGTAAAGAAATTTAAAAAAGTAGAAACAATACTACATCACGTAGTTTCATTTAATTGTGAATAATGAATTTCTGCAAAATTAACGCCAAATATATTCAATATTTTTTTATTGTAATATAAATTTTTTACTTAGTAAAATTAGCTTTTTTTACGATTTCATATACAGGGCTTTTCTGAAAAAACTGAGGGTGATGGGGAAAATCTAATTCCATATTCGTAATCGGCGCAACAAAATACCCTAAGATCAGCTGTTAAATCCAAAGAGGGGAAAAAAAGTTAAAATTGGAGACTTGTGTATTTAATATTCATTTTCAACTTTGTTCGGTCACTTCATTTCAACATATTGATTACCTTTGACATTAATAATTATGACGAGGAATTATAATTTCTATTTAAGTTTGTTACATTAATTGTATTCTGTTTCTAGTTTCTTCGTTTTGTTTTTCATAAATATATACTTACATATTGTCTATATATATTTATATGTCCTTGTTATCTACTGGTGGGTACAGACGATAAATATTGGTAAATTACGAGTATTATTTAGGATATTGATCTGACTTAGGTAGGGTACTCTTATTTTCTTAACTAATTTCGTGAAAAAAATACTTGTATCTCATCTGTAAATACTCATACCTTGTTGTCATTGACTGATTGGGACTTCAGAGAAGTATTGGTGCAGTTATGAGTATCATTTAAAGTACTATGAGCAATATCTATATATATATATATATATATATATATATATATATATATATATATATATATATATATATGCATTGTTTCTATTAAACTATTCACAAATATTTAAATTATTTTTCAGTTTATAAATATGTTACCCAGCATACATTTCATAGTCGTAAAAACATTTTAAATTTCAAATATTTCGATATCTAGAATCATAGCTAGTTTAAATAATCTCCTATAAACCGTATACCCTATTATGTTGACAATTTCAGGATCACTAATAATTTATTTTATCTATATATTTTGTAAAATACCCCATAGAAATGAGCTAATCAAAGTTAAAGTATTTTTGGCTATTGTTTTCAAAAAAATAATTAAACGAAATATGACCTAAAAATTACTTCGAAAAATGAGAAAATTTAACAAAAAAATGTTTATTCCGTCAATGATCTCATACCCAAATAAAAACGATTTGAAAATCATTTAAAATTAAACATATGTGGTTTTTTTGAAATTGTAAAATAAAAGCATATATTTAAATGAAGAAAATTGTCTGAACCTACCGTGAAAACAAATTAAAAAAAATAGAAAAAAATTGCAACAAGTATCATAATTTGTTTTTAATTTGCTTTCTGAACTTCTTTTGTAGTCGGGGTTTTTATGTTAGTCGGGGTTTTTCCTGTTAAGGGGCACAACTTGTTTTTTTAATGTTTAATGGATATCCCCATCCGAAACATCCATCTACAATACTTCCTGTAAATAAGTTTTCATAAATCTGTAATAAATTTGTGAGGCTGTAACTAAAAGGGTATCGAACGAATGGATGGTTGTTGAAATTATAACAGTGCATGGCATTTCTATGAAAAAATATTTTTCAGCACATTTTAGGGTTCTGATGACTTTATTAAATCCGTTCCATTCATTAACTGCGGTAATAAATTTTATAATGTGTAGATGTGTACAAAAAATACATTTTTTTAAATTTACCGTACAGAAGTAAAACTCTGAATCTTTGATTATATTTATAACATTTTGTGTTCCCTAATCATATTATTATTGCTATTTAATAACTATATTAATAAATTTTTAAGATATATTTATTATATATTAATAAACTTATATATTAATAAAAGCCTATATATTAATAAACTTTATGATATATGGATATGTACTAGGCACATAATATTTTGTTAATTTATCTACTGCGCCCTCTTTGAAACTTTTCCTATGTTCATAATTGTTTTGTAACCCCTACTGACATCACCGTCAGATATAAATTTAATTACGATTTAATTTAAAACCTATAAACCACTAAAAAGGCTGGATTTTTTACCTTTAACGCGAATTCGCCTCATTCATGACTGAATTTTTAACGTAACATTAAATATCATGATATCCAATTATATGTTTCAAATTAAGAACTTCATGCTAAAAATGTATGTTAAATTTTATTGATGATATAAAAGTTTTAACGCTCTTTCTCGTTTACCCTCGAATTAGCATAAAATTAGTTTAACATTAAAATTAATAAATCAAAAGCTGTTAATCATTACAACAATTTATATGATATTGAATAGGTGTTGTAGGTGATTTAAAATGAAACTGAATAAAATGTATAAATGCATTTAAGTTCGAAAACATTTCTGTGTAGTCCTCATGTGATGTTACGAAAGTAAGTCCTCATGTGATGTTAAAAATTTTTTATATTTCGAAAAGTATGGATAAAAAATCTTAATTTAATTCAAACACGTAAATGAAAATGCTTGTGTTTTCAGGTTTCATCGCTTAATAAGATGAAGATTATCTTTCGTTTGAATCATCACGAATTTAATAGATTTTTTTAGTTCCGACTGAACCTAACTTCAATTATGCTTGGAGCGTATACCTATTTCTGTGTTTTCGCTTCGACGACTATCGCCAATTATATACATATCGAACTTGTTCAATTCTATATATATATATATATATATATATATATATATATATATATATATATATATATATATATGTATATATATATATTGCTTCTCAACTGAAAATATTTTATTTAACTCATGACTTCAAGACACAGTTAGGGGAATTTATTTAATTGTTTCTTTAATCTTCAATGCAACACTAGTATATATGGTGCTATAAGACCAATCTACTTCAATCAACTACAACAAAGGGATGAAATTACTATAATTAATTAATGCTGAGCTGGAATGCGTAATACTATATTATTATAATTTTAAATTTGTATTTTGATCTGACTATATGATATATTCTTTTTTGTTTCGATTTTCTTTATTTTTCTTGTTTGAAAAAGCCCTTAATATACATTAACATATTTATACAATATTTTGCTCTAGGAATTGCAGCTGAAAAATGATTTTTAAAATATATTAAGCAAATAATAAAGTAAAAACTTAATGTAGACATATTAAATGAAAAATGTAGTGCACACTTTTCTTTAAGGTTTTTTGTATCTAGAATGTATTCCGTTTGTTTGTTAATGCATTATAATTTATTATAAAAAAAAGTAGGTTGTCGAAGTAGAATCAGGAAGAAATGAAATATTCAATTTTATGACATAAACTTAAAACGTCAGCTGCTCATTTCCTCCTCACTTCATCCAAAAGTGACAAAACATTTAAAAAAAAATGTCCCAGGAAAATTGAAAAAAAAACAATAATTTCATCTATAATTAAAATATAATTCAACGACGAGTGTGGGTTCTGTGTGTAAATTAAATTTGTATTATTTGTTCTACTTGAATTAATAAATAATGTCTTATTATACTTAATAAACAATTTTAAACAAGTTATGATATGAATATGTTTCAATTATTATAGGTATAATAGATTGCTAGTTGCTACAGCATGATAGCGATATCTCTTCTCAAGTGGAGCATTGCGAGCTGTCTGCGTCTTGATTCAAGCAAATGCTTTGTTATTATCTACGGTCGAGCGCGCGTCACTCTTGAGTATAAATACGTCATTCGTGATAGATCCTTATGCCGATGTATTGAGGTAGTTGGTCTGGAAATTAAATTCGGTTCACACCTAACTTTTCATAGTCATTTAACAGATAAAGTGAAAAAGTCATTCAGAAGGCTTGAATTTGTGTTGCCTAATGCTAGGAACTTGATTCTGTTTCCTCAATTAGCATATTGTTTATGACTTTAGTGCGAATCAGATTAGAATTAAAAGACACCTTTATTATTTAGAGCCCATATAAATCTGAATACAGCCTGAAGATTGAAAGACACCAAAAACTTTCCTTCGACATTTGTACAAGAGATGATATGGTTACTTCCCTCTTCTATTTCCTACCAATTTTCACTTGGATATGCTGAGTTATCATAAGTTGCATCAAAGCAGCACATAAGGAAGTTTCTTTGATGAAATTTATCTTCCGGTTGTTAAATGGAAAAATATCATACCTTAATCTATTAGAAAAACTCTCGATCTTTGTAGCTCATAACTAGTTCATAGTCATCATCTTTTTGCGATGCTGCCATCTTGAACTAAATTATATCGAAATATCTTACTTTCTCACGATGTTAAACTACCATGTCGCAATGGGGTATTTGACTGAAGCCGATATTTTTTTATAAAAATATTTTAAAACTGTAGAGTAGTTTAAAAAAATCTTCTGATGGAAAAGTTATGCATATAACAAACAATTAATCGAAACTTCTAAGTACAAAAAGTGTATATTTTTTGTTCATTAAATTTAAAAAGTTATTATGAATTTAGCGACTTAACGCAATATTTAACGAGATACTAAAAATATTTAATAAACTCCCTTATAATGAATGCTAAATACTGACCAGTGGCGTCATAAACTAGTTGTGTTTTGTATTTTGTACGAATCGCATTTAGTCAATTTTTATGTCGTTATAAATTTGTAATGAAAAGTCCCAGGTACGGTATATTTATATTAACCGTTTTTAATGTTATTACATAGTAAATTTCAGTAAAAAAAATATAGTTAAATACCATATTTCACCTGTGTAATTTGTTTGTGTCATCGTTATGTGTTATAATGTTATTGAATCTATTTCATTATTTTGTTCCGTATATTGAAACGCATTGCTTAATAACTGTACATAAATAAAGAAATAAATTTTCAATAGCTGAAAACTATTCGTAGTTGATAAGCAACCCGTGAAAAAAATAAAAAAGAAAAACTAAATGGTCTATGAAGATATTTCAGTGGGACGATGATATGAGGAAAAACCATTGGTGTTTGTGTTCTTAATTCATTATTATGATCAATTTACTAATCCTGTTAAACATGAAAATACTCTTCAATTAATCTACTGAAATAAAACGTTAATGGGGCGAAGTCCAACTTTCATTCCTTTTACCTTTTCAATTACTGACTTGTTCATTGTCGTATCCTCAAAATTGTTCACTATAATTTAACTCGAAATGAACGATCATTTTACCTCCGCGCCATCATCGTAACCCTTCGCGACCGTTCCTCGAGCGCCACGTAAAGAGAGGTCACGTCGAGCTTAAAAAGCCCGCACAAACTACCCCCAGTCTAGGCCTCGTCCCACAACCCTGGCCCACTGACACGAGGGCGCATAAGTGAAAACAAGTTGGCTTGTCACACTATTATAATGTAGTTGATATTGTAGTTAGCGTTTGTGTTTATTTTTATGCTTGTAAGCGAAAGTTAGACGTGCTTTTTTAAAGCTATCTTTTGGCGTCACGTTACATTGCATCCAAAGATTAGTTTATGTGCAAAAATTTGCTGATTAAAATATAATATGTGGTAAAATTAATGGGATAAATGTTTTTAAACTTAATTATAATGGATAAAAATAACAGGGAGTTTTATATTTTCACAAATTTTAGGTTCATTTTTAATTATCTTTAACTTGTAAATAATTTAATTGTCCATAACTAGTATCAAATATCTTCCACTGATATACATATTAATGATGAAAAGCAAAATCATCCGATTCTAATACCTAATTTTCCTTAAATGATATAAAGACTGCTGTATCTATTGCCTTAAATTTGTTAAGATTTTGAAAATTTTCCTTTATTAACCTATCCTAAATTGTACCCCCCTATGCTTATTCCATTAAGGGAGATTACAAAATTGTGTGAAATAACTATTGAAACAAAACTTGGCATATCAAGAATTGCATCGCCATCATTGACAATCATCAAATAGTGATCGGATTTAAAGTACATCGAACACGATAAAGCTTCAATGGGTCACTCCATTGAAATACTCCACAGAAAATTATGTGCAATGTGGAGCTGTTTTCATAAGGAAATTTTTTTTTCAGGTACAGTTGAGAATTTTCATATAACTCCTTCACATTTCCTACTCAGTTTGGTGCACGGAATCACCTCATGAACCGTAAACACATTTCTGTTATATACATGTAATATATATATATATATATATATATATATATATATATATATATATATATATATATATATAGAGTGAGTGTGGCTGTGTGTGTGGACAAAGAGACAATGACATAACTTGGAGCGATAAATCTGAAAGAAAACAAATTTATTTAGTACGAATATACATATAAACGTTCAAGGTACATTTAAACATTCAAGGGTAAAGTGTAGTTCCATTAAGCAATTTATAAATCTTATTATTTTCCCCATGGAATTATATTGATCGATTAGGCCTTTAAATACTTTCTGTAAATACTTCAATAAATATAAGATTTGGAGTCAAGACTATAGTTTTCTGGTAAAGTGTAAGTCAAATTTTAGTAACGCTGTTTTTTTTCATAATTTTGAATGTTCAGTATAGAAGATTAGGACTAAGCGAAATATGTTTTTGTACTTTCTTGTTATAATTAATATCTTATTGTAATGTAATGTCTTTCTAGTATGTATTTATGATCACACGACAGAAGAGAAAACGTCTAAATTTAAAATATTTATAAAAATAATAACTTTGATGTCATATCATGGCTATTAGTATGGTGAATCAGGACCTATGCGAGATTATTAGTTTAAAATACAATAACATACGCGTATTATATTAAACGAACTCTCAAGTAAAATATTAAACACTAACCATATACACTTTATTATTACACTGATTATATACAATAACACTCGCGTATTATATTAAATTATACTCGAATAAAATACGAATCAAAAATTGCGAATGCTGCGCCTTAAAAAGTAATTCACTTGACATTTTAAAATATTACACTTGGTACGCATAAAAAATAGTTCACTTGGTTGATGCCAAAGGGAGCCGAGTTTACCCGATTCAGCATCACCAACCCGAGCGTTATGGCTCAGTTTCGTCCACTGCTCAGGAAAAGTGTGCTGGTGCACAAAGTGCGCATGTGCGCCTACAGAAATTTTCACTTCAAAAAGATTATAATGTTATCATAATAATTTACCAAATATTATATTTTCTGTAAATTTTCCGCAAAATGTACTATTTTAGGTGTTCTTCAAAAAGACTCCCATTCATCGTACATAATCAATTCCAGCGTTCTCGTTATAGTCCTTGTAGAACCGAACCTAGAGTATATTGCAAAAGTGATGATTGAAAATAAATTTTATTTGATATATTGTATATTTGAAGTTTCATGGAATATATATATATATATTAAGCATTTAAATATAAACTTTAAAATATTTTAAACGAAAATATATGAGAGATTACCTGAAATTTATGAATTTTTTTAAATTAAAATTTATAAAATTTCCTTTTATATTTTTTGTACTTTAAAAGTTACCATTGTAATCGCACTAAGAAACTTTTTATCAGAACGACATTTAATATTATGACAGATCAATTTAAAAATTAATCACTTAAACAAATAGGTCTTAAATTATACTGTATTGCAAAATAAAAATCAGCAAAATGTGAGCAGTATAGACAGTAAGACAGTATAGAGAGTAAATACAATTATAGGGTTTTGTTAACGTTACTAGGTATAAATTAAGTTATTTTTTCAGGAACCATATTCTCAGAAATCGTTTGGTATTTTTTTTAATAATTTATCTTTAAGTAATTTATCTCGGAATTTTTTAATATCAGTCTTATCCATAAAACAATTTTTTCGAATTATATTTTTTTGACAGAAAATTTCATGCAATAAAATGGAAAAAATCTGTCACTGATATCAAGGAAATCTACTTTTACTTCACCGTTTTTTTTGTGTATATAACAACCTTAAATAAATAAACCAATGCAAGTTTATATACACAGCTAGAATATGATCCAAACATTGGATAGCCTCACCCACCTTACCTCAAGCAGCATGATCTAGAGTCAGAGCGCAATGCGTCAATTATGCAGACGATTCCGTATATTTAACGACGCAGAAGTCTTCTGAATACCACCTTACAGTTCGCTGGTAGTAGGCGAGGTCTTGTTTATTGATGCCAGTATATTTTGTGGTGTCTTAAACCCGCACAACTTAGTGAGAAAATTTCGGTGTAAGATAGATTAAGGGAAATAAAGCTTTTAGTAATTTTTATTAAGTTATCGGAAAATTTCTGATAGTGTGATAATTGAAAGTGAAATTTTTAATCGAGGTATCACGAAAATAGGAAACGGAAATATGTAACGTGATAAACTTAACACTTTTTAATAAATTTATTTTAAGGAATCTCGACACAGTAGAGTATTTGGTTATTTCCTTTTTTTTCTTCAAAAGTCATAATTCCAAGTCATAAGCTGACTAAGTGTGGAAAAAAATTAGCAAAAAATTGGCCTCCATATATATATATATATATATATATATATATTTATGCCCATGTATGAAATGTGTACACGATGAACACGTTTTATATGTAGATCGTTTACCTATAATTTTTGGTAATTTTTGTTAAAGTGACATGTCTCCACCTCCAACTAGCTAAAGAGACACTTTTGAATATCTGAAATATATTCACAAAAATATTATATATAAAAAAGGTAAAATGAAGGGTGTCTTAGTTATATAGGCTCCAATAGTTGGCGAGTAATAGTAGATAAATTTATGATACCGCATGGGTTTGTAAAGAGTTTAATAGAAATACTATGTATCCGTAAATGTTTAAAGTGCCTGAAGGTGTACGAAACCCTCGTAGTTCGAGTTCGACTCGAACTTAACAAGTTTTGTTAGTAAAGCTCGTTGTATTATACGAGAGCAAATGAGACAAAGAAATATATCATTCCCTCCATTAAGATTAGAGGCTCACTTTCCTTTAATTTTTAATTGACTTATATTTTCATGAATATTTACCAAATATTACAATTTAATTTTTCTTACTAGACTTAGGTTTCGTTGTACGACAACATCTTCAGGTAGGCAATTTGTAAAGATTGTCGTCATACAACGAAACCTAGATCATGGCAAAGACTTTAAATAAAGTAGAAATAATACTACATCACATAGTTCCATTCAGTTGTGAAAAATGAAATTATAATGATTTTTTACAAAATTAACACCAAACATATTCAATAAATATTACAAATATAAGAGTAGCCATCCGCCTTACTATTTTAAATATTAATTAAAATGAAACTAGAAACTATTTAGTTAATTTCTTAACCATAATTCTTCGGTAGTTTAATTATTTTTAATTCTTGTTTCTGTTTCAAAGTAATATTACAATATACAGAAATTATAAATTTAAGTTTCGTTATCGTTTTCAGATGATGGTAAAGTAGATCTGATTCAAGTGTACATAAAAAGTAGCACACTTCACCATATAACTAGATATCTGTGTTATTTCTTCAACTGACAAGGTCTGTGTTCTAATTAAAAAAATACCTAGTTTCCTTCTCGTGAAAGTAATAAAGTGAGTAACAATACATTCAGTCGTAAGTCTAAAATTTCTTTAAATTTTTTACACTTAATTCAAAATGTTGGTTCTGTCTTTGATTTTGAGGAATATACAAATATATAAAACTGTATTGAAACGAAATCTTATTGATACGAGTGATGAATATTAGCAATTTAGAAAAAAAATAAAAGATAGATTCACAATAAAAATCCGTTCTATTGGTACCAGGAGAATCATTTTTGGAACACGATTTATTGTCAAAATCTGAATCGGGGATGTGAATCTCAAGAATTGTTAAATGATGTTTAGTAAAAGAAACGTTGACAACTAATCCCATTCAGCCAAATTGTCTCCGAACGTGGAAATATGTCCTGAGGGCAAAACTAATAGTATACCGATCACGCGTACTTTGGAATATTTTCAATTTGTGGAATATTTATATCTATTCCAATAACTATGATGGCATAAATATAAAATAAATCAAATTAAAATCATACATCTGTCTGTCGCAGTTTCTATGGTTTTAGACTTATAAAGATGACATTTTAAAAGTAGCGCTTATATTAGCGGAAGTAGTAGTGGAAACTAGTAGTGGAAATCCAATACCAGGGGAAAGTAGTAGTGGAAATATTTCCAAATTCATATTTTTAAATCCCTTTTTGCAAATTAATCAAATACAAAATGCTGCAATGCTTCGTCATCCGCTCACATAATATTTAAAACATTTTTAGAAAATCTGAACAAAATTACGAATACTAGAATTTTATCACAACTTTCAATTAAAATGGTTTCGGACCCTTTATATTTTTTGAATTCTAGAAAATCTTTATTTCTAGAAACGAAGAGTTCTTGGAATAGCTCGTAGAAAAGAACCGAGTGGAAGACAAAATAGCCCGAGACCGAGCTCCAACATGTTGGACATTTACGATCGAGGCAACAACGGAATCTACAAAAGCGCCATTTTTTAAACTGCCAGAAATAAAAAACCATTTTCCAGTGCCAATACTCGCTAAAAACATAAAACCCCACCGTACCTTCTCATCATTCATACTAATCACAATCACTCTGGTCAGAGTGATCGACTCACGCGCGCGATAGAAAGGGAAACTTAATGCATGAAAACTTAATACATACACTTGTTCTATTTTTGTGTTACAAAGACACAAATAAACGAAAAAGCGAGAAACAAACAAGCACGCTCAAAAATTCTCATTTTCGACGCTTTTTGAATGGGTAAAATCTTGTGAGTCCACGTGACCGACATGCTGTATTAACAGTATATCTGTAGCTATAAGGGTGACGTATCATGCAACATTAGTGTTGTGTATATCTATACAAGTAAAATTAAATTGACTACGTGGAAACTTCAATGTGTGCATACTGTGCATTGTTCAAATTGTGTTTTAGTTTGATTATTATTTTAATTGTTTAATTGCATTGTTTAAATTAATTATGATAATGATGCAAACAATAAAAAAAATGTTGAAAATTAAGTTTATAGAAATTTATATAAATACTAATACTATGTGTAAATAATATTAGTTTACATTAGTTATTATTTCAATTAAGTTTTATTTATATTTTCTACTGGGTTGTGCAGCCCGTCATATGTTTTCACTAATAAATAAACCAGGTAATTATGCATATAATTATTGTTCGGCGTGCCTACAGATGTGAAAATCAGACTAATGTTAATAATTATAATTTACAAATAATTACATTTTAATTTTTGATACTACAATTAATTTACAAATTAAAAAAATCACTGTTATTTCATAGTTTTAAGTTTTCACTTCTGTCGGTAGTCCCCATGACTGCCTATGTTTCAATGCTTTTTGTGCATGTGCTGACATAGTTATATCGTATGTTATTGATTGCGCATACTTCAATAATTTTGGTAAACTTACCCAAACTATACATTATTACCGTGCAATTTTAACCAAGGACAATCTCACCCATCCTTTTTAACACCCAAAAAATCACACCCCCTAATTACAAAAAGCCAGTGAACCCCTCCACAATTCGTGCACCCAATTATTTCCACCTGATCTCCCATTCAGGACGGGCGGCGACCCATTCCATCAATTATTCATCCAAGGAGCCGAAACGCGCCGACGCGAGCCCGAGACCATCAATAAAATGAATCCACAACCCAAGTAGCGATTCAAGCAAAGCCAAACTTACCCACGCAGCTTTTAACCCTTTCAATGCTAGATGATTCTGAGACCGATTAAAATATTTTTTTAGCTTTTGCCCATGATATCATTCGCGGTATAACGGAAATGGGTTAATGGATTAATTTTTTATCCTTTTTAGGCTTCCATACAGTTAAAAAAATAGAATCCTTAGAAAGTTACTTACGTATCTGCCCCTATATCCATCAAAGCCGTTTTTCCCAGAAACTATTTGAAACTTAAAATTTAGCATAGAAATAAAATATATTATTTCACAGATATTGCAATATGCTAAAACTCAAAAATATTCATTTGAAAATTTTAAGGAGTTAAATAAAATTCTCAATTTTTTTAAATTCCATGTTTAGCGCGAGATGTCGTTTGAAAGAGCTAGTCATTCGGGTATCAAAAATAATTTCTTTCATGATTTCACGTATTATACCTGAGAAATACTTAAAAATATGCAAAACAAATATGTACAACCCCCCCCCCCGTACTATTTCCCGAAACTATTCAACCAAAAATAAGAAAAAAATATGGGTTATCAGAAACTCACACAAAAGTTGTAGGAAAACTTAGCGATATTTCTGGATAACATTATTTTTTAAATATTCTCCGTAATTTACCTCTATGTAAGGTATAATAGGCAATACAGACACATTTTTCGATTTCCAAACCCGATTTTCTCAGAAACCGTGCTACGTACAAAACACATTTTCACACCACTAAATTTTTTCTCATTTTTTTCGCAATTTCAAATTGCATATATAAAATATATTCTCAAAAATATGCAAAAATATAGTATTCCGATTACTTATTTCCGAAACTACTTAGCCAAACATCTTAAAAAAAAGGGTAGGTAACATTTGAATATGAGGTTGTAGGAAAACTCTACCGATTATTCTGGATCTTATAATTTTTGAAACATACCCCATGTTTTTACGCCTTGGAAAAATATAGTATATTATGAGTTTTTAAATATTTACGTTTTAAAAAATTAATACAGATTTGAAAATAGTTTAATAAAAATACTATTAGCACTCAAAAGTTTACAAGTGCCTAAATATGTACAAAACTCTCGAAGTGCGAGTTTCATTCATGCTTGACAAGAGTTTTCTCTTCTTTTTTGTTTCTATTAAATTTGTTTTGTACTTACTTCTGTATTTTTGGGACGTACTTTCATTTTTTTGATATTTTTTTCCACAAAATGATAAAGCTAAAAATAAAGTATATAAAGAAAATCCTACCAATTTTAATATGTAGAAAGTCTTTAATATCTTTGTTAAATGGTGGGAGTTTCTCTATATATTATATTTTTAGTTTTACCATTTTGTAGAAATGAAAAATACCATTTCACGTATTTCTTTTCTTGACAATTCGAAACATAGTTACTCATGAAAAAGTCACTTTGAATTAAAATGGATTCCTACCATTTTAAAAGTTCGTTCCCGGCATTCTGTCGTGAAAACAAATGATACTTTCACCAAGATAGGTAACCACTTGAAAGTAATTTGAAGAATAATCGGTGGGAATCATTAGGTCTATGGGATATGTACTGCATCAAGGCTTTTCGACCTGCCAACACCCTCGGCAGTCGGATTGAGCTGAAGACGGCGGTGGCACATAATTTGCAAGTGGATCGAGTTTGCAGGTGGCGCAGGGGAAAGGCAGAGAGGCGGGATGTCAATTTTGAAATGCTTAGATTTACATTTTTTATTATTTTTTATTTTAATTTTTTTCTGAAATATTGAATTTTTTTTCAATTCTCACGCTTTAGGCTACTTTTCAATGGACTGATTGTATAAAAGATAATAAGTTCTTTAGCCTATATTAGAAAGCAGCATATTACGCAAATAAGAGATAAATATTTTTTTAAATTAATTAAGTAGTTTTTTTAATTTCCTTTTACAAAAAAATCTCATGAAACTATACTTCTTTGTTATACAGATATCACTTTTGGATCAACCAATTCATGAATACAAGATAGCGTTTGTACCAGCAGGCAGTAACATACAAATAATCAAACGCCAGTTTATTAAAAAGACAGTTAAAATATTTATGTTTTTTTTTTAAAGAAACATAATTTTTTGATTCAAGAAAAAGGTTACTGACCTTTTATTTACATTGTGGCGAAAAGACAATCAAATTATATCTCTGGTAAGAATACAAACGGTAAAAATATTATACTATATAAAAACGTAAGACGCAAAACTACTAATGATGAAAATTAAGTATAGGAATAACTTTAACGGATAAATTAACAATAATACTGATGAATTATAGAATAAATTGTCACAATAAAGCTATCGTTACTATATTTTCACCAAATCTACGATATAATTAAAGCGACTCTAGATTTTTAACTGTCGACTCCTTAACATTGTATCCAAAGATATATTTAAATATAAACTAATTCCACAACAGGATCTCGAGATTTTAGTTTCAATATTAAATCTGAAATCCTACATTTGTTAAGTTAGCTCATCTGATAAACATAAAGTTTTAGAGACAAAAAAGTCATACATATGTTATGTTAGCCATCTGATGAATATAAGAATTTAGGGATACAAAGAGTTATACATTTGTTAAGTTAGCTCATCTGATAAACATAAAGTTTTAGAGACAAAAAAGTCATACATATGTTATGTTAGCCATCTGATGAATATAAGAATTTAGGGATACAAAGAGTTATACATTTGTTAAGTTAGCTCATCTGATAAACATAAAGTTTTAGAGACAAAAAAGTCATACATATGTTATGTTAGCCATCTGATGAATATAAGAATTTAGGGATACAAAGAGTTATACATTTGTTAAGTTAGCTCATCTGATAAACATAAAGTTTTAGAGACAAAAAAGTCATACATATGTTATGTTAGCCATCTGATGAATATAAGAATTTAGGGATACAAAGAGTTATACATTTGTTAAGTTAGCTCATCTGATAAACATAAAGTTTTAGAGACAAAAAAGTCATACATATGTTATGTTAGCCATCTGATGAATATAAGAATTTAGGGATACAAAGAGTTATACATTTGTTAAGTTAGCTCATCTGATAAACATAAAGTTTTAGAGACAAAAAAGTCATACATATGTTATGTTAGCCATCTGATGAATATAAGAATTTAGGGATACAAAGAGTTATACATTTGTTAAGTTAGCTCATCTGATAAACATAAAGTTTTAGAGACAAAAAAGTCATACATATGTTATGTTAGCCATCTGATGAATATAAGAATTTAGGGATACAAAGAGTTATACATTTGTTAAGTTAGCTCATCTGATAAACATAAAGTTTTAGAGACAAAAAAGTCATACATATGTTATGTTAGCCATCTGATGAATATAAGAATTTAGGGATACAAAGAGTTATACATTTGTTAAGTTAGCTCATCTGATAAACATAAAGTTTTAGAGACAAAAAAGTCATACATATGTTATGTTAGCCATCTGATGAATATAAGAATTTAGGGATACAAAGAGTTATACATTTGTTAAGTTAGCTCATCTGATAAACATAAAGTTTTAGAGACAAAAAAGTCATACATATGTTATGTTAGCCATCTGATGAATATAAGAATTTAGGGATACAAAGAGTTATACATTTGTTAAGTTAGCTCATCTGATAAACATAAAGTTTTAGAGACAAAAAAGTCATACATATGTTATGTTAGCCATCTGATGAATATAAGAATTTAGGGATACAAAGAGTTATACATTTGTTAAGTTAGCTCATCTGATAAACATAAAGTTTTAGAGACAAAAAAGTCATACATATGTTATGTTAGCCATCTGATGAATATAAGAATTTAGGGATACAAAGAGTCATACATTTGTTAAGTTAGCTCATCTGATAAACATAAAGTTTTAGAGACAAAAAAGTCATACATATGTTATGTTAGCCATCTGATGAATATAAGAATTTAGGGATACAAAGAGTTATACATTTGTTAAGTTAGCTCATCTGATAAACATAAAGTTTTAGAGACAAAAAAGTCATACATATGTTATGTTAGCCATCTGATGAATATAAGAATTTAGGGATACAAAGAGTTATACATTTGTTAAGTTAGCTCATCTGATAAATATAAGGATTTAGAGACAAAAGAGTCATACATTTGTTAAGTTAGCTCATCTGATAAACATAAAGTTTTAGAGACAAAAAAGTCATACATATGTTATGTTAGCCATCTGATGAATATAAGAATTTAGGGATACAAAGAGTTATACATTTGTTAAGTTAGCTCATCTGATAAACATAAAGTTTTAGAGACAAAAAAGTCATACATATGTTATGTTAGCCATCTGATGAATATAAGAATTTAGGGATACAAAGAGTTATACATTTGTTAAGTTAGCTCATCTGATAAACATAAAGTTTTAGAGACAAAAAAGTCATACATATGTTATGTTAGCCATCTGATGAATATAAGAATTTAGGGATACAAAGAGTCATACATTTGTTAAGTTAGCTCATCTGATAAACATAAAGTTTTAGAGACAAAAAAGTCATACATATGTTATGTTAGCCATCTGATGAATATAAGAATTTAGGGATACAAAGAGTTATACATTTGTTAAGTTAGCTCATCTGATAAACATAAAGTTTTAGAGACAAAAAAGTCATACATATGTTATGTTAGCCATCTGATGAATATAAGAATTTAGGGATACAAAGAGTTATACATTTGTTAAGTTAGCTCATCTGATAAACATAAAGTTTTAGAGACAAAAAAGTCATACATATGTTATGTTAGCCATCTGATGAATATAAGAATTTAGGGATACAAAGAGTTATACATTTGTTAAGTTAGCTCATCTGATAAACATAAAGTTTTAGAGACAAAAAAGTCATACATATGTTATGTTAGCCATCTGATGAATATAAGAATTTAGGGATACAAAGAGTTATACATTTGTTAAGTTAGCTCATCTGATAAACATAAAGTTTTAGAGACAAAAAAGTCATACATATGTTATGTTAGCCATCTGATGAATATAAGAATTTAGGGATACAAAGAGTTATACATTTGTTAAGTTAGCTCATCTGATAAACATAAAGTTTTAGAGACAAAAAAGTCATACATATGTTATGTTAGCCATCTGATGAATATAAGAATTTAGGGATACAAAGAGTCATACATTTGTTAAGTTAGCTCATCTGATAAACATAAAGTTTTAGAGACAAAAAAGTCATACATATGTTATGTTAGCCATCTGATGAATATAAGAATTTAGGGATACAAAGAGTTATACATTTGTTAAGTTAGCTCATCTGATAAACATAAAGTTTTAGAGACAAAAAAGTCATACATATGTTATGTTAGCCATCTGATGAATATAAGAATTTAGGGATACAAAGAGTTATACATTTGTTAAGTTAGCTCATCTGATAAATATAAGGATTTAGAGACAAAAGAGTCATACATTTGTTAAGTTAGCTCATCTGATAAACATAAAGTTTTAGAGACAAAAAAGTCATACATATGTTATGTTAGCCATCTGATGAATATAAGAATTTAGGGATACAAAGAGTTATACATTTGTTAAGTTAGCTCATCTGATAAACATAAAGTTTTAGAGACAAAAAAGTCATACATATGTTATGTTAGCCATCTGATGAATATAAGAATTTAGGGATACAAAGAGTTATACATTTGTTAAGTTAGCTCATCTGATAAACATAAAGTTTTAGAGACAAAAAAGTCATACATATGTTATGTTAGCCATCTGATGAATATAAGAATTTAGGGATACAAAGAGTTATACATTTGTTAAGTTAGCTCATCTGATAAACATAAAGTTTTAGAGACAAAAAAGTCATACATATGTTATGTTAGCCATCTGATGAATATAAGAATTTAGGGATACAAAGAGTTATACATTTGTTAAGTTAGCTCATCTGATAAATATAAGGATTTAGAGACAAAAGAGTCATACATTTGTTAAGTTAGCTCATCTGATAAACATAAAGTTTTAGAGACAAAAAAGTCATACATATGTTATGTTAGCCATCTGATGAATATAAGAATTTAGGGATACAAAGAGTTATACATTTGTTAAGTTAGCTCATCTGATAAACATAAAGTTTTAGAGACAAAAAAGTCATACATATGTTATGTTAGCCATCTGATGAATATAAGAATTTAGGGATACAAAGAGTTATACATTTGTTAAGTTAGCTCATCTGATAAACATAAAGTTTTAGAGACAAAAAAGTCATACATATGTTATGTTAGCCATCTGATGAATATAAGAATTTAGGGATACAAAGAGTTATACATTTGTTAAGTTAGCTCATCTGATAAACATAAAGTTTTAGAGACAAAAAAGTCATACATATGTTATGTTAGCCATCTGATGAATATAAGAATTTAGGGATACAAAGAGTTATACATTTGTTAAGTTAGCTCATCTGATAAATATAAGGATTTAGAGACAAAAGAGTCATACATTTGTTAAGTTAGCTCATCTGATAAACATAAAGTTTTAGAGACAAAAAAGTCATACATATGTTATGTTAGCCATCTGATGAATATAAGAATTTAGGGATACAAAGAGTTATACATTTGTTAAGTTAGCTCATCTGATAAACATAAAGTTTTAGAGACAAAAAAGTCATACATATGTTATGTTAGCCATCTGATGAATATAAGAATTTAGGGATACAAAGAGTTATACATTTGTTAAGTTAGCTCATCTGATAAACATAAAGTTTTAGAGACAAAAAAGTCATACATATGTTATGTTAGCCATCTGATGAATATAAGAATTTAGGGATACAAAGAGTTATACATTTGTTAAGTTAGCTCATCTGATAAATATAAGGATTTAGAGACAAAAGAGTCATACATTTGTTAAGTTAGCTCATCTGATAAACATAAAGTTTTAGAGACAAAAAAGTCATACATATGTTATGTTAGCCATCTGATGAATATAAGAATTTAGGGATACAAAGAGTTATACATTTGTTAAGTTAGCTCATCTGATAAACATAAAGTTTTAGAGACAAAAAAGTCATACATATGTTATGTTAGCCATCTGATGAATATAAGAATTTAGGGATACAAAGAGTTATACATTTGTTAAGTTAGCTCATCTGATAAATATAAGGATTTAGAGACAAAAGAGTCATACATTTGTTAAGTTAGCTGATCTGATAAATATAAGGATTTAAAAACAAAAGAGTCATACATTTGTTAAGTTAGCTGATCTGATAAATATAAGGATTTAGAAACAAAAGAGTCATACATTTGTTAAGTTAGCTCATCTGATAAACATAAAGTTTTAGAGACAAAAAAGTCATACATATGTTATGTTAGCCATCTGATGAATATAAGAATTTAGGGATACAAAGAGTTATACATTTGTTAAGTTAGCTCATCTGATAAATATAAGGATTTAGAGACAAAAGAGTCATACATTTGTTAAGTTAGCTGATCTGATAAATATAAGGATTTAAAAACAAAAGAGTCATACATTTGTTAAGTTAGCTGATCTGATAAATATAAGGATTTAGAAACAAAAGAGTCATACATTTGTTAAGTTAGCTCATCTGATAAACATAAAGTTTTAGAGACAAAAAAGTCATACATATGTTATGTTAGCCATCTGATGAATATAAGAATTTAGGGATACAAAGAGTTATACATTTGTTAAGTTAGCTCATCTGATAAATATAAGGATTTAGAGACAAAAGAGTCATACATTTGTTAAGTTAGCTGATCTGATAAATATAAGGATTTAAAAACAAAAGAGTCATACATTTGTTAAGTTAGCTGATCTGATAAATATAAGGATTTAGAAACAAAAGAGTCATACATTTGTTAAGTTAGCTCATCTGATAAATATAAGGATTTAGAGACAAAAGAGTCATACATTTGTTAAGTTAGCTGATCTGATAAATATAAGGATTTAGAGACAAAAGAGTCATACATTTGTTAAGTTAGCTCATCTGATAAATATAAGGATTTAGAAACAAAAGAGTCATACATTTGTTAAGTTAGCTGATCTGATAAATATAAGGATTTAGAGACAAAAGAGTCATACATTTGTTAAGTTAGCTGATCTGATAAATATAAGGATTTAAAAACAAAAGAGTCATACATTTGTTAAATTAGCTCATCTGATAAATATAAGAATTTAGAAACAAAAGAGTCATACATTTGTTAAGTTAGCTCATCTGATAAATATAAGGATTTAGAGACAAAAGAGTCATACATTTGTTAAGTTAGCTGATCTGATAAATATAAGGATTTAGAGACAAAAGAGTCATACATTTGTTAAGTTAGCTGATCTGATAAATATAAGGATTTAGAAACAAAAGAGTCATACATTTGTTAAGTTAGCTCATCTGATAAATATAAGGATTTAGAGACAAAAGAGTCATACATTTGTTAAGTTAGCTGATCTGATAAATATAAGGATTTAGAGACAAAAGAGTCATACATTTGTTAAGTTAGCTGATCTGATAAATATAAGGATTTAGAGACAAAAGAGTCATACATTTGTTAAGTTAGCTCATCTGATAAATATAAGGATTTAGAAACAAAAGAGTCATACATTTGTTAAGTTAGCTGATCTGATAAATATAAGGATTTAGAGACAAAAGAGTCATACATTTGTTAAGTTAGCTGATCTGATAAATATAAGGATTTAAAAACAAAAGAGTCATACATTTGTTAAATTAGCTCATCTGATAAATATAAGGATTTAGAAACAAAAGAGTCATACATTTGTTAAGTTAGCTGATCTGATAAATATAAGGATTTAGAGACAAAAGAGTCATACATTTGTTAAGTTAGCTCATCTGATAAATATAAGGATTTAGAAACAAAAGAGTCATAAATTTGTTAAGTTAGCTGATCTGATAAATATAAGGATTTAGAGACAAAAGAGTCATACATTTGTTAAGTTAGCTGATCTGATAAATATAAGGATTTAAAAACAAAAGAGTCATACATTTGTTAAGTTAGCTCATCTGATAAATATAAGGATTTAGAGACAAAAGAGTCATACATTTGTTAAGTTAGCTGATCTGATAAATATAAGGATTTAGAGACAAAAGAGTCATACATTTGTTAAGTTAGCTGATCTGATAAATATAAGGATTTAAAAACAAAAGAGTCATACATTTGTTAAGTTAGCTCATCTGATAAATATAAGGATTTAGAGACAAAAGAGTCGTACATTTGTTAAGTTAGCTCATCTGATAAATATAAGGATTTAGAGACAAAAGAGTCATACATTTGTTAAGTTAGCTCATCTGATAAATATAAGGATTTAGAAACAAAAGAGTCATACATTTGTTAAGTTAGCTGATCTGATAAATATAAGGATTTAGAGACAAAAGAGTCATACATTTGTTAAGTTAGCTCATCTGATAAATATAAGGATTTAGAGACAAAAGAGTCATACATTTGTTAAGTTAGCTCATCTGATAAATATAAGGATTTAGAAACAAAAGAGTCATACATTTGTTAAGTTAGCTGATCTGATAAATATAAGGATTTAGAAACAAAAGAGTCATACATTTGTTAAGTTAGCTCATCTGATAAATATAAGGATTTAGAGACAAAAGAGTCATACATTTGTTAAGTTAGCTCATCTGATAAATATAAGGATTTAGAAACAAAAGAGTCATACATTTGTTAAGTTAGCTCATCTGATAAATATAAGGATTTAGAGACAAAAGAGTCATACATTTGTTAAGTTAGCTCATCTGATAAATATAAGGATTTAGAGACAAAAGAGTCATACATTTGTTAAGTTAGCTCATCTGATAAATATAAGGATTTACAGACAAAAGAGTCATACATTTGTTAAGTTAGCTCATCTGATAAATATAAGGATTTAGAGGTAAGAAGCGTCATATATTTATAGAACCATTCCTCATCATCGAGCAACCTTGTGAAACTTTCCTTTTTACGCATTTTCATTTTTCGTGTATGTCTCCCTTGTGAGTATTATAATATTCGATTGAAAGTCAATAATAATAGAGCATAGGTGACATTTGAAATTTAAGCAAAGCATTAGCCGTTTTCGTAAAAGGCGGCATTCATAAACCGACAGCTTTTTATATTGCATGAAGTTTGATTAAAGCTGCTGGAGTGGTTTTAGGAAAAATTTGTATTTTAAATTATTTCGTATCAATGAGCTGCCCCATTGCAATTTGAAAGCACGGGACGAAAATAAAAATAAAACTGGGTACTTGCAAGAAGACTTCGAATATAAAAAACTTACGTACGTACTGGTGTATTTAAATGTTTATTTTTTGGGTATATGATATAATTTTATTATCTATACGTGGAAGAGCAAATTATATAAAAATTCGAAGTTATTTTATCTGTTGAAAATTGAAAAAAGCTGTGTTCTAATATCTGTTTTCTTACCTATTTTTTTATGGTCAGTATAAATATTGACTTCATTATAATAATCATGTTTCTTGTGGTGGAAGCAATACACTAACTAACCTATATATTTTCCTTTTTTTTCGAAAAGCCATCTTAAGACCAAGCTTGAGTCCCAGAACCAAAAGATATTATTTGTTCCTCTGTACATTTGTGACTATATCGCATAATAATAGTTGAATGGACTTTAAACAAATTTTCACCATTTTTACATCAAGTAAAAATTACGACAAATGCCAATAAAACTTACAATATCTATTCATTCTCATTTTAAAATTCAAACGTATTTTTAACGAGTGGGTTGAAATAAAGCCCGAAAAGACTCAAATAAAAAATTTAATATTTAATTACGCTAAGAAAAATTCATCACAGTTACAATTTAAACAGAAAAAAAACAGATAAAAAATCTACCTCGTATTACATAATAAACAACCCTGGATAATTTACATGAAGAGCAGCAAACTTATCGAATAAAAACAGCAAAAACTACCTATAAAGTCTGAAGTCTGAGCTGTCAAACATGGTAACAGTCACTGATAACAGTCATCTTTCTCTTCTGCACACGCGTAATGTTACTAGTAATTTTCGGATACATGGAAATCGAATCCTTTTTCGGCCGTATCTTCGAAACTACTTTACTGATTTAATAGAAAACTATAGATACCATCTATACATTAAAACTAATAACCTATAATTTAACCGATTCTAATAGAATTAGTTTTTTTGGAGTATGGGCTTAAACATTTTGATGGCGAAACTCAAAAACAGAATGAATTTACGAGCTTGGAAATTTATCTTTTCGCTTCCTCTACGCACCTCAAATAAAGTCTATGGTCAATCGAATGCTGTTTTCAGATTATATAAGCTTTTGAATATACATATACATACGTACGTATATACATAAACACAGATAGACTCCGATATGAATCCTGCTTATCCCCTAACGAAGACACCCTTTCTCCCTTGCATTCATCGATGCTGATGCGATACTTTCGTCATTTTAAAAAAGTACCAATACACTTCCATTGAAAAGGCATTGAAAGAATTAATAAAATAGTATTATATATATATATAAAATTAATACCTATTTATATAAGTTTGCCCTGTTTTCTACAAATTAAAAAGTTCAAATATTTGACTTGAAATGTAAATATCTTTCGATTGGTGAATTCCTTACATTTCTGCTCATCTTTCGCTTACACTCATACATATTTCTTCCTATTTCATTGAAGTTCATTGCATAATACAGGTTTTTTTCCAAGTTACATCATTCACTATCGGCTTTCCCCTCCGGCATCCTTTTAATGATGTAGTGGTTCTATCGAGCTGGTAATCTGTTTTTCCCCTTCAACTTTCACAAGGTCATCAGTCAAGTAACTTGCAAAGACGAGGTCGTCATCTCTAAAACCTACCTGGTCTGTTCATTTTTACTAATTATCACTATTCTGTACTGTGCTGGTCCAAAGAAATTTCTAAGAATTACTCTTTCCACATGTTGTTACATTAGCTCAAACTGATCAAGTATTTGTTTAAGTTCAAGTATTTATCCAGGATCCATATCATCGCGAACAAAAAAAACTGATGTAACTATACCAGCAACTTCCTCATACTAGTAAAGATGTCAGGAAAAGCACAAAGAATTCCGTTTCTTGAATATATTTATCCTATATAAGATCTTTTTTTACTATATTTCAAATACTTTAATCAAACTTTCGTCCCAAATTCATTTCCATATAAAATCGTTGGGAAAACACATTACTAAAGAGGTCAAATTGAATAAATATTGCAGGGCCAAAATGTTTCATTAATGGCCGAACGCTTTTACAGTATATTCTAAACTTTTTTACTTATTCATTTTGGACTTAAACGGACAAATAACATTATACATACAATTGTAGACTAATTGCCACACAATCTATATCTACCAGTAAATCGCATGCCTAAATATGAGAATTTAGCAAAATGGAAGACTGTTTTGTTCCACTTTCATAAACCCAATCTTTAACAAAATAGAATAAGCACTCTTTACAGAAAAAGTAGCAAAATACTATAGAATAAATAAATAAGGGAAAAAGACAACAAATATAAACAATACATGATTCGTTACAAATCTTGAAGAGGTCTCGAGAGGATGGACTTTCCAGATGTCATTTGAAAACATTTATAGATGGTAAGCTTCTGATATCAGAATCCAGTTGATTTCAAAATTTTGTGGTTTGAACGGAAAAGAACCTTCCATAAATGGTTATACATATATGTAAAAAAAAGGAGGCGGAACTGGCTTCAAAGCAAACAATTTTATATTGAAAAACGGTCCAATCTTCAAACGTAACGTATAAGTTTTATTGAATATTTGAAAAAAAACAGCTATATTTTTCCTTCAGACAATAAAGTGTTTAACTAACCCAGACCTTTTAGTCCAACTTCCAACAACGAACTTACAACTATAAACCTTCGTTTTATGACCACTGTAGTCGACTGTTCATGTTACGTTTATTATTTTCGATTAATTTAAGTGATTAAGTGTACTCGTAGAAACCTTTTGCGACCTGATGCTGATCGGTATTTCGACGTATTTACTATTAACGTTTATAACTTAAACGTTGTTGCGGACACGGTTATTAGTAATATTTGTTTTAGCAAGTGTAGTATAAGCATAATATTGTGTAAAAATTGACTTACATGATAATGTGTTAATACTGAAATAATCTATATGAATATCATATCTCTGCTAGAAAGAAAGTACTTATATACGCTACGTATGTACGCTAAAAAAAAAGAAAAAAGTACTTATGTACGCTATGTGTGTTCCACAGTTTCACCAGCGTAGAATTATCTTTTTACGTTGCTCTTTCTCCTGCGTTTACTAGACATTTCCGTTTCAGGATTAATTTTTCAAGTTTAACATGATTTTCAGGGATTAACATGATTTTTGCGCTGTTTTAGCAGTTTTCCCCGACTCTTTTACAGTTTTATCAATGCATTATGTATCGTAACATGTCGATGTATGGCCTGTAAAATTTCTCAAAGTATATAAATTCTAACACAACAAGAATTTTTGAAATTAGATATGTAGTTCCAGAATTGGGGCAGACAAAGAAATAAACCAACAAAATTTTTCGCTTTTTTTGTTAGTGTAGTTAATGGCTACTGAAACAGTACTTAATAAAAAAAACTTACATAACACATGCGGAAAAATGTTTTTAACCAAGCTGATATAAATGATGAGAATGAAAATCCTCATTTATTTAATATGAAATGAAAATAATGATGTTTTTAATATTAATAAAAAATTTTCCAAATAAATTTATTTATAATATTAATTACAAATTTTCCAAATAAATTTATTTATAATATTTAAATATACCAACTTTCTATTATATTATTCTTTAATATATATGTCAAATTCGCCACTAAAAATATATATGCACCAAAAAATGAAAAAATTACTAGACAGAAACATTTGAATCCGATTAAATGTAATATCAAAGTTTCGTGAATTTTTAAGTAGCGGATATTTTTTTTTAAATCTGAAAAATCAAGGATAATATAGGTAAAAGCAGTTAAAATTGTGCATAATTATGGAACGCATTCAATCTCTAATTTCCATTCTGTCAAGTGTTGCATCAGAAAAAGCTAGTATTAATATAATGTTTACAATTGAGGGAAGTAATAAATTGTAATAACAAATGGTGACATATAAAAGGTGATATATTGTAATAACAAATGGTGATATATAAAAGATGATATATTGTAATAATAAATGGTGATATATAGAAGGTGATATATTGTAATAACAAATGATGATAATTATTATTATTTATTATATACACAATAACAGTCATATCATAATAATTGAACGAAATTCTTATTAATCCAAAATCTAATTTAAAATTTTCTCATTGAGCTCACACGTATAATTTACTCAATCTTTATATGTATGCCAGGCCCTATCACCTCCATTATCGGAATCGTCATCTCAGTATAATATTGATGGCAAAAATTGTAAATCCATGTAAATAGAGGTCGACATGTTCGCTATTGATTTTAAAAAATTTTTATAACAAAAAAATTCGATAATTTTGCAATAAACAGACTGTCGATAGACATTAATCGATCGAAAATGACACATAGAAAAGTTGCTTACTATTGGTAACCTAACCTATCGAAGATAACTGTTAAAAAGTTATTGCGAAACAACATCTGTCACTTGAACAAAATCTTGGATTGCCAGTGACTGATTCACCCTCCCATCGGTAGATAGTGTACGGAGACAGTAATTCCCATCTGTTGATATGTTATTGATATGCAAAACTGAAGGGTCAGTTAGAATTCATATTCCTAGTAATACAAAAACATGGATAGATAGGTTTTGGATATCAGACACTTTAGTTATCCACTTTGTTTATTATTTTTGATTAATTTACAAATCAAGGTATACATACTGATAAAAGCCTTTAGAAATATATTCATCACACCCTTTTCATACTAAAAATGGTACTACCAATGTTATACATGTCATTAAACATCAGTAATCTTTTGAACTGTGATTCTTTCAGCACTTCGTTAAATGGTTTCAATAGAGTTTTCAACGATGTTTTCCTTCCTTCTTTCCTCTTCTCCCATATCTTGACTCTTTCCCTCCCTCCTCTTTCTCTCTCCCTCCTCCTTCCTCTTCATTTAGATGCTTAAATATATTTCTTCGTTTATATACATTTATTTATATTTATGCACAAAATAAAATGGTATCGAAATTTGTACATTAAAAATATAAAAAAAAATTGTGCGTGTACATATGTACGCGCGTTAGAAGTTATTTTACTTTGGCATAATGCGAGAATAACTTTATTGAACACACAAATAATTGATAGAAATAAAATAATAAAATGACTGAAGCATGATTATAATTACGGTTGGTGAAATCTAAATTCAAATATTTAAATTTTAAAAATTTAAATTTATTTTAATTTTTAAAATTTAATTATTTGAATTCAGATTTAGGAGTAATAAAAAAATTGTTCTGTTCATATAGAATTACAATCATTATCAATTAATAATTTAAAAAATTATTGTGCTGATAATAAATTATAATGTAAATAAATAAAAATTGAAACTTAACCGCACTTAGAAGATAATACTTAAAATATATTTTAAATAGCTTCTAAGCAATATTTCCATCACGAATATTCACAATAAGTAAATGTTTTTTTTTATTATATAGACAACTATTAAATTTCAATTACTAAAAATGTTAAAAACACGTGTTGTGTATTTACAAATGCTTTAATAACTATCATGAATATAGCATCAGTCACTACACGCACGTCAATATATGTTTAGTAAGCAACTTCATTTTGTCGATTTTTGTTGCATCGTGCCAGCACATCGTGAGCAACTTCATACTGTCGATTTTTATTGTATCGTGCGCCATAGTAATCAACTTCATCCTGTCGATTTTTATTACATCGTGGGTGCCAATCAAAGCAAAGATAAATTGTTGGCAAAAAGTGCAGACCCCGCTTTGATATTTTTCAAATTGTTAATGAAATAAATAATTTAAGAAAGAAAAATCTAAAAATAGCCACAGCTGCGTATAAATCTAAATATATTATTTCTAAAAGGTGTTTTTTGGTCGAGCGGCTCGATCTCTTTAACTACTGCACCAAAAAAAAATAAAAAAATACCCACTTAAAGCTTATATTTTCTACTTTGGGCGAAAAATATAAAAAAAATCGAAAAAAAATATTTTTGTTGATAAAAAAATTAATTTTTATAACAATTGGCATGAGCGCCATCTGTGGACGACACATCAAATATCTTACCCAAATTGTATACTTGGAACACGCTAGATGACGATATAGTGCGAAGACTTCGCACGGGTCAGCTAGTCTACATTTATTAGATATGTATTTTCAATATTGGTGTATTAAATAAATAATTGTAAAAAAAGTTAATAATAATAAGGAAAAATCAAAATTACTTACCATTTTATCAACTATTCTCATCGGCAACTGTTCTCAATCTGCGTTTTGTATGAATCTTATTGCAGAGGCAGTAAGATCCATACAAAACGGAAATTGAGAACAGTTGCCGATCACGTCATCAAAAGGAATTTTTTTTAGAAAATTGTTTATCAAAGTTTAACTATTTGACCAATTGTTGTAAAAATCAATAAATTTCTATTCCAATAGTTAATTACTTGATAAATCATCAAAATCTCTCAAAAATTGCTATCTGTAACTTGTCCTTATGCAAATATACGTAAATACGTAAAGACCGACCGACGGAGACACATGACATTTATCAAAGGTAAATTTAGATTATAATAAATATTTTTAAAAACTAAGTATTATATCATTATTTAGAGTGAGATCTCTTGTTTCCAAAAAGCTTTCCAAAAATTTAAAGTTGATTACCTACTTGTAAAATTACCCGAGCCACAATTACATATATCGTCAAAACTAGAGGCCGGCACGCTTATCGACATTAAAGCATTCACAACTTATCGAAAAAAAAATAATTTTTTTTTTTCAATGCCCGTGTAATGCATTATAAAGGGTATCAGACCTTTAGCTGACATGATTTAACTCCCTGTCTGGGAAAAACCCGCCCCTTCATGTCATCAGCTTGCAAAGGGCCGCCTAAAACCCAGACCTTTGCTTGGCCCAGCCTAGTTAAGCCCAACCACAGCCTAGTTAGGCCCGACCTAGGACCCTATATTAAAGCACACATTTAGAGGTGTGCAGTATCAATGTACTGATGACCGTGTGAATTGATCACTATCTCCAACAACTAAAGACGAAGTTCACGCAACCCAAATTGCGAGAACAACTTATTCGAAATACGTAAATTCGCGTTTGTTTTTAGTTAACTCAGGTTATTTCAAACTGCAGACTTTAAATTTCGCAAAAATTAATTAATTTTTTCATTGAAGTTTGAACTCAAGTAAACAAATACAAGTTACGTTACTTCTTTCACATCTTTCGCTATTTATGAAAGAAAACACTGAATATAAATAAACCAGGGGTCTGTTTATCAAAATCCACGCCCCCAGGTCAACGGAGGGTAATGAAAATTATGCAGATTCGTCGATTTAAGTTGTGATTTTTCCTCGAATTTGATTTATGTTTCTTCGATGTAAATTGGCGACGAAATTTTATGTTTCATGTTTATTAATGAAGTGGCGAGTTGATCGTAAAGTTGTCAAACATTCGTTGATTTTCCCGATTGAGAAACCGATGAGAATTTTAACTCAATGCTTATGTTATATTCTATTAGTGGTTTTTATCAAAATAAAACCAATTAAATACGGGTCGAATTCTCAATATAGGTAACACATGCTGGGGCATATAAAAACGAAAGTTTATTCAATACCTCTTTTGCTGTCTCGCTTTCCAATTTATTTGATATCGAACTTTCTCGTAGTGTTTATACTGGGTCTATATCAATTGTCTATACTGGGTTATCATAGTTGATACCTTCTAAGTTTTTAGACCACCACATGATAAGCGGCTTCCTCTTCCTCTCAATGGATCTGGGATGTTAACAACTTTCTTATCAGCATGGGTATCGTCTCTTTGCATAATATGGTCATGCAATCCCACGCGACTTTCTTTGAGCCTTTCTTGAGTGATGGAAGTATTTTTTAAAAATTCCCCTAATATTCTGATTTCTTAAGTTATCCAGGTGTGTAACTCCACCAACCCACCTTGGCATTTTTATCTTTTTAATATGTAGTTGGTCTTCATGTACTTGGTTGATAATCCAACATTCGGCTTTGTAAAGCATGGTTTGTCTTGTAGATCGTGTTTTATTGCGGATGGGCATTTTGGATGACATCTTTTTCGATGGAGATATTCATTGTTAAGCCGAAGCTATATTTCAGATATACATATCTCGGAGAGTTATATTATTAAACAATATATTATAATTCTATTAAATATTAATTTACAAATAATAATAATAATGTTAACAACGTATTACTAATAAAAGGTTGGTAAATAAGGTATATTTTGGACAAATTAAAGAATCGATTAATTATATTAAGGGAATTTGAAAGAGCAGATATTGGTAAAGTCTTCCAATATCCTTTTTCAATCATAACAAAAAAGCTTATATGAAGTTAAATAATCTTATTTGACTTCATATTCAACGAATGAGTTGAAAAAGTATACCGAAACGGAAATACAAAGCGTTCCTTTATTGCGGCGTAAAGGAATCGTTACAGTATTTATTATTGATATAGAATATTGAGGTATTCTCGTAATAAGAATACCAGAACAAATATCGCTGTTACCAAAAAGCTATAAATTATATGGGTAATAAAAGAATACAATACACATAAATATGAACTTACATGATAAGGGATTAACGTATCTAAATAGGGACATACAGAATCAGTTGAAATATTTCAAAATCAATCATTTTAACTTATTATTAATAAAATTTTCAAAGTATAATTTAGAGAGCTTTAATAATTCAAAAAAAGCTCCAATAGTTTGTTCTGTTAAATGGACCCACGGAACACATGTTAATGGAACACTTTTTAAAAAGACTTTTATGTATTGAATATATTTGGCGTTAATTTTGTTGAAATTCATTATTCACAATCAAAATAAAACTACGTGATGTAGTATTATTTCTACTTTCTTTAAGTTCTAAAGAGAGTAGAAATAATACTACATCAAGTAGTTTCATTTAATTGTGAAGACTTTTATGATTACAATTTTAAGTCATTATGGTTTATTTCTAAAAAGTATAAAACAATTTTCTTAAACATGACTATTTAAAACACCTTCTTATATGTTAAATAAAATAATTAAGACTGAACTGAAACGACAACTAACGTCAGCTCCGATTACCAACTTCTAAGCTACATGGAACTTGGAGAATAAATTGTTGAGGTTTATAGGAGCAGAGCTTTACCTTAGGAAGGTAAAACATTGGGAACCGGACTATATCATCATGTCAATATGATATGCTGGGGAGCAATGCTGCATAAGCATTATGATTGGAAAATCAGGGTTATAACAATTCGACATTTTTCAGCGAGACTACAAGGGTGGGACACGTGGGGAGTTACGACAGGGGTGTGACGTTTTTGCTAGCTTACCACACTTATAGAGGCATTATATATTTATTATTAAAACAAGCAAAATTCATCAACATCCTTAACTATTTTCTCTAGGCCACTGGAAAATCAATTTTGCTAGTCATAGGACCACTGTGTGCTGTTAAATGACTAAGCTAATTTAGCAATTACTCCTAAATTAATAAAAATATATGAATAAAATATAAATGAAAAATATGACATAATAAAAAAAACTAGAGTACAAAGAAGAAAAAAATAGAAAATCCCTTGTAAATTAAGCTAGTAAATACACTTGTAGCCGTACATTTTGTACACATCGGGCGTATGCTTTATTACTGACTAGCGCACCAGTCTCCGACTTTGACGATTAAAGTACAAATAGTCAACTTTTGTTATAACTTTTCTTTAAATAGGAGATATCCCTCTAAAAAGAACATTATATTTGAATATTTTTAAATATGTATTATCATACAAATTTACCTTAGAAAAATAACATACGTTTCTGTCCGTTGGCCTGCATGTACGTATGTATGTATGTATGATCGTACGTATGAGAACAGGTCGCAATATTTGACCGATTATGATTAGCCTTTTTCCCATCGATTGATTAACTATAGAAATAAAAGTTTATTGACTTTCCTAATGGTTTTTTAAATAGTTTCATAAACAATTTTATAAACATTTCTCTACAAAAGCTCACTTTTTTCCGCGGTTCGGCGACTTTTCTCGCCTCCATTCTGTGCGGATCTTTTTACTCCATTTCCCTACTTTATTATTCTATAACTTTTACACACAATACAATTATTTATTCAATAATCAATAAAAATGGCAGCGCGTGCATTTTTTAGTTTCATCAATAATTTTTTTAACAATAATAAACAATTTAAGAAAACCGTAGAAATTAAATTTATTTACATGTTATTATTATGAGGGTAAAAAGAAAAATGGTAATCAGTAGATAAAAATATTGCCATATTCATCTTAATCAATTTCAAAATTATTCCCAGATTTTGACAAAATATCTGATTGAAATCAAAAATTTAACGTCTTGAATTTCCTGCTAAAAAAATAAAAGGAACAATTATATTTAACACTATCTTTTATCCGCGACTTCGCTCACGTGCATTTTGTATTATTTTCACCTGAAAATTACTCGTCACCGCGATATAAACATTTTAAAATCAGTTTTTACGTGATATTTTAACAAAACATCTTTACAATATATTCCAAAAAGGACAAAACTTAATCTAAACTTATATTTTAACCGCAAAGATTATTCCGCTAGAAGTTCTATTTAAATCAGTCTAGTAGTTTTTTGCGTAATAGCAAACAAACGGACAGATGAATATTCTAATAAAAATGCGTTTTGGATTCGGAAAATCCTAAATAGGATATCTTATCTTTAGTGGACAGAAACACCTCTGTCATTTTCATAATACTCGCAGTATATAGATTTGTTCAGCCAATAGTTAATTTTGGTAACCAATTACTAATTATATTATAATAGTTAGCAAACTAGCACTTTTTATATGCTGTTAATTTTTTTTAATTTAATAAAATTATCGAAAAATAAAATAAATCGATAAGTGAAAATACGAACTAAATCATTTGAATATGTACATGATTTGAACACAAACATAAATAGTGACAGACAGATAGCCAAAAATTATTAAAATGCCCATTTATTTTTGAACTCATTTTGTTTATTAGTTCTTAAATAATACAACGATGCAACCTCCATTTCAATCGATCTAGTAGTTTTTTGTTTCTTCGTACTTAAACAATACAACGATGAAACCTCCATTTCAATCGATCTAGTAGTTTTACCAGAGGAGCATGTAAAAACACATAATCATATCTAAAATTCTAAAAATAGTAAATTGTATAGTTCGAACGTATATATTAAATCAAACGATAGTTTATAGTTTGATAGTATATATTAAACCAAAACATTCCTTTATTTTGATGGCATAGTAAAATTGTAAATACATGAAATTTTTGGATTTTTTTTTGATTCATGACAGTTTTCACTAGGATGACACTTTATTGGAGTTAAAATTACTAGTGGGAATTTGAAATCCAATAAATTATACCTTAAAATTAATGAAATCCTAATATCCTTTAAGCCGTAACGAAATAAAATACGTACGTTTTTACAACCCTTTCATGATTATATATACGGGTGCTTCCTCGATTTATTGACCATCGGTTAAATCAAATAGAAAGTCTTCAAAATTTACATATTCACTACGTGCTTGGTATATGAAACTATGGCCTTATTTATGAGTTTTGGTCGCATGTTAACTGGGTGGTAATACTTGACCTGCACAATTTACATATTCGACGTCTTCTCTTCGATACCTTGAAGAATTCTTGTAGTTCATCTTATTTATTTCCTAAATTTGAAGACCTAGGAGCTCATGACACATTAAGTTTTGAATAACCTTCACACTCTCTGGAATGAACTTAATCTCAATATCGGTGCATATCGTCCATTTATGTATTCACATACCCACTGAAAAAATACCCTTAACTCTATGTCCTATCACTTTCCTACTTCTGTCTAGTCTATTTTTGATATCCATATTAATGCCTAAATTTTTTGTTAATTTAATTAACATTTATTTCCAGTCAACCATAAAAATTAGTGTTGAAATTTCGTCGGTAGACTGTAAGAGATTTTACAACGAAAATTCTTAACAGTAATTTAGACAAAAAAATACAAAAGCATAAGTAATACAAATTATTGACATGATTTGGGATGGGAGAGGCAGAAAAGGACAAAGGCACAGAGGAAAAAGTTTTTGGAGTTCACTCGATCTTTCTGGGGTTTCTGGGGTTCACTCCATCTTTGAAAATATTTAGGGACGTATTTTTCCTGATGCCAGGATCCAAGTGATTTCAAATTTTTACTGCCTCGGCAGTGTAGGATTTTTCGTAAGTGGAAGAGGTATGTTTAAGAATAAGTAAGGTGAGTAAACTTTCAGATCGTAGCCCACGGCCGTGAAAGATTGGTCTACCAATCTTTAAATTTACCAGTAAGGTATTTGGGATCTGAATATTTTCTAATATATTAAAAAGACGCATAAGTACGTGAAGTTGACGCCCGATCACGGATCTTCAGCCATTTGAGAAGTGACCTGTATTCAGAAATATTATCATATTTTCTGAGGCCGAAGATGTAACGGTTGCATAAATTTTGAAAATGTTCCAACCTATACAAATATTCTTCATTGAGATCAGGGTAGCACACATCCCCATAATCAATTAGCGGTAACAGGAGTGTTTGACAAAGGTAGATTTTTGTTTTAGACGGTAGAAAATTTTGAAGACGTTTCAAAGAGTGCATCCTGTTGAAAGCATGACGACTAACATCATTTACTCGAGGTTATTACAATATTAGGTTAATCTTCATTAGATAGCTATATCATTAATTGTTATATTACAATAAGTACCTTCTCGTTATCATACTTCTCGTGAATTATGCATCTCGTAACCTCAATTACGATATATTGCATTCTTTATCAACAATAATTGCAGATGTAACAGCATATGAGCACAAATCAATTTATAAACTATGTGTACATCATTAGATATACTAGTAAACAACAACGAATGTATTAAGATGAAAAGCACTAAAACTACTCTCCAAAATTCTACTGAAATAATGAGCCATCCTTTCATGCAAAAAAATTAATTCAAACAGGTGTCCCTGTGATAAAAATATCACAAAGATTCAATTATTTATTTATATATATATATATATATATATATATATATAACAAAAATTCATAACAGAATATTAAATTGAATTACACTCTTTTCTCTTTTGTCTACATAGATGACGACTAAAATATCTAACCACAATAATGCTACAGTAAAATAAAACTATATCTGCTCCTTCCGACCAAATTAATCGCAAGTAACAAAATGTTAAATTTAAGTTAAATTTTGCTAACAACTACTTAACTTAGTCCAACCAAATTAGTTACAATGTAGACAGACTTGTTGAAGCGTTAACACAATCTTAACTGCGAGGCTGCAAGACAAATTGACAAGTGAGTCGAATGCCAAATCTTGATTATCTCCAGGGATTTTAACAACAAAGTCATGTTTTCGCCGTTGCCGCTCTCTGAACACTGGAGAAATTAATTTTTGACTTTGAAATCCCCGTATAGTCGAGTGTTTCGAAGTTATTATGAACCTACGGTTTAAACTTGATATTGTTTATATATAAAATTAAAACGTGCTTGAAGTGATTTTCTCAAATAGAGACTTTCCCAAATTTTTGTGGTATTTTTCTCAAATAGAGACGGATATCGATAAACTTACTGATATAATATATTTTTGGTAACGCTGCTGGCAACGACAGATTATTAAAACTGGTAATTAATGTTTTATAATTAAAAACACAGTGAAGCTATGGCACGAGTTAGAAGTAAAACTTCTTTCCACTCGTATATTATTTATTTGAAGGACAAAAGAAAAATATTGAAGTAATCTTGAAATAATCGTATTATTAATACTTAGAAACAAATGAACGCTTTATTATGACTGAGAGCAAAATGAAAACTAATACGCGCTAGATTTACTTTACTAGCAGTTTTTTTTTCAGTCACTGAATAACGTCGAAAAGTCGTCTTTATCTCCAATGTGTTTCACTTTTTGTTATGGTCTAATTTTTCCACATACCAGGAAATTGACGAAAGTTCATAAAGTGTTGGGTCCAGGTATTGCAAGATATTAATCCTCATATAATGACCCACTAATATAGAACTTGAGAAGAACGAGCCTCTTAAAAGTTTTATTTAAATCTACAATAGGACAAATTAGGAATTATGTTTTTCTTTTATGAAAAGTCAGATTACTTTCCCCAATTGTTTGCAAATGCTATTTCTATGGAACTATTTATATCAACATGAGATAAAGTGCAAATTATGACTCGTTGTATCCTACGGCCCCATATATAACATACTGATGAAGAAACTCGCAGGCCGGAAGGCATCATCGAAAAAAGCCACTTGAAACTCGAAAAAAGTGGAACATAGAGTGAATATTAGTGCCAGTTAAATATTTATTGGAACGAAGTTCCTTATGGCACATTATACGTTTGGCGAATAAGAACTACCCCGAAAAAAGTGTAAGATTTTGAACGCTACTTTTACTACAATATAATACGATACTTATGCCACAGTATAAGCAAAAGCGTACGTCAATGTTTTTTTCTGCTGGCTTTCTCTTTTAAGCCAAATATCTGCCAAACCGTTTCCTATTCGGTATGTATTTATTTCCATTATAAATTATTACTTTATTATTTATTAAATATTTAAAATTGGTAAATTACAATAAATTTTCCTCACATTCCTTTCTTTTCATTATTACTTCATAATTTATTTTAACAATTCATTATATTCATTAAAATTTATAAAATAATCCATTTTAACTTAAAATTAATATTAATATTATCTTAAAATTAATTTTAATTAAAAAATTAACTTAAAATTAATTTTAAATTTAATTTCATTAATTTGCTGAAGAAATAACAATAAAAATTAAAATAAAAGTAACTACCTTTTAATTTTTATACACTTTGTCTCATTTGAATTTCTAAAAACTAAATTCAATCTAATTAAATTATTAAACAATTTAAAATAACAAAAAGAAAGTGAAAAATGTTACTTTTATTTTGAAAATCGTATTTATAATCATGCTTCGGTCCTTTTTATTATTTTATTTCCATTAATTATTTGCGGGCCAAATAAAATTACTTTTGTGTTATGCAAAAGAAGCATACCTTGTAACGGCCGTAAATAAGTACACATGATCATTTTTATCAATAAAGAATAAATTGTGCAAGTGATTTAGTAGAAGTTGAGCATGGTGATGATGAAGTAAGATAATTACCAGTGTTAAAGTGCAAACAAGTGGAAAATTTATCTTAAAGTTAAATTATGGTATTCACTTTTATTTGCATCGACTAACGTTTTTACATATTACCTGATACCAATATTAAATCATGCAACATTACGTATAATACAAGTTTTCTTTAATTAATAGATTTTCTCGGATCACTTCATTATCATAATTATTTTTTCATATCTTAAAATTAACAATGTTTTATTATGCTGAAATATTTTTATATTTAATACATAATATCTAGCGAAAAGTGTCCCATGACACCTCTCGTTCTTTTTTTTAATAAATTTAGGAATTGGCTACACATTAAAAAAAACGACCGACATTAATTATTTTTTTAAAAATTTCTAAAATATATTCTTCAGATTTTCTGTTATTTGCATTTCTTATCAACAAATCTTGATATTTTAAAAATATTTTATATGAGCGTCTATTAAGATAGTCTTTCTTTATTCGGTACTATGATTACAAATACTATTATATCTTTTGGTCTTTCCTAATTTTCAATCGGTAAATAGTTTGGTTTTGCATTCCAAAAGAGAGCAGCTTTAGCTGTAGCCCCATTTTTGGATATTTTTTGGATATTAATTTTCTACCGTTACAGTGGCATTAAAAGGTTTACTGCAAGAATTTTTTTTGCATTTGACATAATTAAACCCCTTTTCCTTTTTAAGAAGTTCTATTTCTTAAAATCGTTATATGTCGTATTTCTAACCTGAGAGTTATCTGCAAAATTTCTTATAACTAATTGCGATTTGCTATTTAAATAGAATAAGTAATGAATACAAAATATACATCTAACTTTATCATGGCGGGCGTCTGTCGCCTGTTTCAAGCACACCACTATTCAAGTTAAATTGTCACGATGATATACATTATTCCCTTTAGATACGTGTCATTATGCTTTATTGTCCTACCCGCGTTACCTCGCGAATTCGTCTACGCAGTTGCTCAATTAAGCTACGCAATTTACGAATAGGTTTAGGGCGTTTCATACACGTGCTCTATAGAATTATTATAATTGTGTCAATACCCAGCCATATTGCATAGCATTACAGTTTTATAATTGATCAGGAAAAACCGAGTTACGTACAACAGCTATTACACTAAGTCTTAAGTCAAAAAGTCACTATTTGTTAATCCGAAAAATAAACGACGTATACGCCAATTTTCATTAAATTTCAGCTGTCGGCATTTTATATACCTTGTTTATTGGGGTATATAAAATGTCGACAGCCTCATTAGGGTTGTTAAGTTTGTATACATTGTTCCACGATAATATATTTATTATTGAAAATTATTTTAAAAAACTTGCCTCATGGAAATCCTGCTTGATATCAGCAGTCACCTGATATTCCATTGACACTTTAAGTCTTGATAAATTTATACCCACCTGGGGCAGTATAAATTAGCAACTCTTATAACAATCACAATGTTTCTGACTCTGTTCCTATTAAAAAGTGGATCTGTCAATCGGTATCAGTATCCGACTAGGTTTAATACTAATCTTATCTTATAAATCTTTTAACCATAAACGCTATAACAATGCGGTTTGGTTTATGAGTGGGAAATGTTTGGTTTTTTGAAGAGCCTCGCATAACATGTAAATTTGAAATAATAAATCTAGCATTATGTCTGGCTCAAAAGCGTTTTGGATGCTCAGGTAAGCAGCTTCCATCAACTATGTAGAACAATGGCATCTTCTACTCAGGTGAGGATACGTCAAACGATTTTATTGAATATTTAAATTCAATTTTTGTGAATATCGAACCAAGGTTCAACTATGCAATGGCGGCACGGATCTATTGTTTATCGATTGTCTGGATTATGTAAAAATCGGATTCGCATTAGACCATCTCCACTTTTGGGGAACCCAGATGGCTTACCACCAGTTTATAACAAAACTTTCTTTTAGTTCTGAAATTTCTTTCGAAGATTTCTCGGGTGACTCCTGTTTTCAAATCGGGCAAATTGTTCGAGGCAGGTATATCTTCGGTTCTGGAAAAATTGTTTGCCAATTACTTCCTGGTTCTCAATCAATTCAACTGGTTTAGAAATATCGTATGTCTGCTTTATGTAATGCAATCAGTCAAGGTAATACGAAATGGGCAATAGTCCATTTCAGTTTCTCATTATAATAAATGACTTGCTTTCAGTTATCAGCACTGTTTACTACCTTCTATTTATCGATAATTTAAAACTTTTCTTAACTATCAATATCTAATCTGATGGCGAGCTCTTCCGATATGATATTGATCCAGTATTCCAATGGAGTCTGAGTAGCAAGCTACATTTTAATGTAAACAAATGTGAAACGATGACACACTCGCGTTTACGTATCCCCCATTGTGCATGGTTGGAGGTAGGAGGTAGGAACTAGGAGGAACTACACTTAATAAGAGTTTCATGTATGCGGAATCTTGATCTAATTATGGATAATCTTATCACATTTCACGGGCATATCATCAAAACCTGTCAGAAATCCTAAAAAGTATTAAAATTTTCCACACGGCATTCCCACGATTTTAATTATATCGAAAGTTTCGTTGCTTTGTTTAACAAATGTAGTCATCTGATCTCCGTATGAAGCTACATATATCCTTATTTTGGGAAAATATTGAAAAATTGACTGATTTGGATGAATTAACTGATTTATATATTACAAAATATATGGACTTTGACCTTAGTTATTCTTTTTTTGAATTTACAATAAACATGGTCGAATGTAATTCCTATCAACTTCGAAAGAAGTTGCTTTTGACCAGATTTTTTTAAATTATTACATTATAACATTGATATCCGTCGATCTTGAATTTAGTAGAGTTTAATGCTCCTGTCTGTTACTTAAGATTACGATGTGATAGTTCATTTAACCTGCCTAGGATTTGCGCGAATATCCCACAGCGTTCACCTGTTTTTCATTCACTCACGTTGTTTAATGCAGTATAGTGATATGCATCCATCTGGATATTATTTTCTGCTTCATTGACTGTTTCAGGAATGGTGTTATGGAGTTTCTTAGTAATTCTCAACGAATCACTAGTAAAAATTATATTTTTTGAATTATTCTGTGTTCCTATCTCATTTGTTATTGTTACCAATTTATTCTAACTAATTGTTGTTTTTATGTGCTTGTATTGAACCATTTATTATGTCACATACCCATCGCTTTGGAGTAAATCTATAAGTTAGACGTGGAGTTTTATAGGTATAAATAAATAAATTTAATATTCTACACGAGTAACTAGTCGCTAGTTAAAATAATATTCATTTGAATTATTCTCTATTCGTTCCTGTCTTGTTTATTATCGTTACGTATTTGTTCTAATTAATTATTGTTTTTATATGCTTGTATCGAACCATTTATTATGTCAACGCCCAACGCTCTGGAGTAAATCTATAAGTTAGACGTGGAGTTTTAAATAAATAAATTTTAGTATTCTACACGAGTAACTCGTGTGTTATTCCGTTACACAAACGATATGCGTAACTACCTTGGCTACGATTCGTAATATGCTTGCAGGGTAATTAGATAACAAACAAACACATTCCATAATTATAATATTGATAAGGATTGTTCCCTGAATATCGATCCACCAACAACACTTGCAATAACAGCACGAATACTATACGTGCCAATGTCATCCTAAGAGACATTCAGGTCATCTCAAATGCCTTGCATAACTGGGCTGCTCAGAGTTTAGTCTATAGTAATAGGTATACGGTTATTTATAGTTCTGTCGTGTCAAATAGCATCAGCATATGATTTCATTTAATGTAGATATACCTCTGCTCTAGATATACAAATTCAATAATAGTTACACAATTCATTAATACACAACTTGGGTGTATTAATGAATTGAGTTCATATTATCGAATTTACAATAGGTGATGATAAAGGTTGGACTTATATTCATTACGGTTTACAAGAAAGGTTTTTTTTCAAATGAAGATAAAATACCTACAAAAATTGTTTGACAACTCATATTAATTTAGAGAAGTGGTATAGGACCCCAAGATTAGGTACGGTTCTGTAACCAAATAATAAATCTAGCAAAATTTGGCACACGTATATTTCGTGTAGAGGAGTGACATGTATATTATCCACGGCTTCGTAAAGTGAAATATATACACCACAAAAATATATTTGGATATTTGTTACTCAATTATGCCTAAATGGCTTAACAAATTTTCATAACACTTAGTTCGGACATACTTTATGATTGAAATTAATATAATGAAATACCATTATTCCTGCATTGGTCCGTGTTTTCGCTCAATAATAAAATTTAGTAGGTTGGAATTAATCACATATCGCACTATCATAAGACCTGTTTTGACTGACTCATGCGACGTCTGAACTTTAATCCAATGATGAACAAAAGCTAATTTTTTCGCTTTTGTTCATCACTGGATTAAAGTCCAGAAGTCCAGATGTGCGATCATTTTTTGTTCATCACTGGATTAAAGTCCAGAAGTCCAGATGTGCGATCATTTTTTGTTCATCACTGGATTAAAGTCCAGAAGTCAGAAGTGCGATCATTTTTTGTTCATCACTGGATTAAAGTCCAGAAGTCCAGATGTGCGATCATTTTTTGTTCATCACTGGATTAAAGTCCAGAAGTCCAGATGTGCGATCATTTTTTGTTCATCACTGGATTAAAGTCCAGAAGTCCAGATGTGCGATCATTTTTTGTTCATCACTGGATTAAAGTCCAGAAGTCCAGATGTGCGATCATTTTTTGTTCATCACTGGATTAAAGTCCAGAAGTCCAGATGTGCGATCATTTTTTGTTCATCACTTTTTTACATTTTTTAAAAGGGTGTATTCAGAAAAATCTTTGTGCCAGTGAGAAAGATGGATGACATATATCCTATATGAATAAACTACGAACTGGAAATACTGAGGGGGCAAGAAAGCATTGTTATATTATGTAAGTCGTAACGTCGAGGATGGGCGGTTCACCTGCAAAAAAATCGAGATAACAGGCCTGCAAATACTATAACCAGATGGATATCGCAACAAAAGAGACCAAGAGGCAAACTCAATAAATGATGCATAAATGTATGGAGGAAAACCTCAGAAGAATGGGAAAGCTTACCAACTGAAGAAAAGAGGCGAATAAGATAAAAAGATAAAAGTTTAATGTGCCGCTGGAAGAAGTAGAAGTCTTCAGGTTAAACATAAATTTGCTTCCATAGACCATATGAGGATCAGCTTCTCTGTCACGGGTTTTTAACATAAGTAACGTCGGATATGTTCAAAATGTTATTACTCAAGTTTAGTAGTTGTCGCTTTTGAAATGTGATATGATTTTTAATATATACAATGATTTTTAATATAATACTAACGCACAATATACGTGTATTTATTTTCCTTTTCCGGATTTACAATTAATAGCAAATACGTTTCAGGGGTTACGAAAATTTTGCGATGATGATCTTCATTACGAGATTATTACAATTCGCTTGATACAAAACTACAACAAACTACAAATTAAGCAATATCAGGGGTTTATATTTGATTTAGTCTCATGTATAAACCTCGCAAGTCCCACGACACCTCTCGTTCATTTTTTTAATAAATTTAGGAATTGGCTTGGAAAAAAAGCGACCGACCTTAATTATATTTTTACATATTTTCTTTAATATGTACTATGATTACAAATTCTATTTCATCTTTTGGTCTTTCGTAATTTTCAATCGGTGAATAGTTTGGTTTTGAATTCCAAAAAGTAACATCTTTAGCTGTAGGCTCTTTTTTCGGTATTCTTCATACTATCGTGGCACAAAAAATGTTACTTCAAGAATATATTTTTTTCATTTGACATAATTGAACTCTTTTTCTTTTTAAAAATGTCTACTTCTTAAAATCGTTATATGTCATATTTCTAACTTCTAGTCCGTGAGAGTTATCTACAAAACTTCTTATAAGTGATCACGAATACTTTTTTCCGGATTTAAGGTTTATAGTAAATACGTTTCATAATGATCTATATATCAAGATGATTATAATTCACTCGATACAGAAGTACAACAAACTACAAATCAAACAATATCAGGCGCTTATATTTGATTTTATCTTCTGTATAAACCTCGCAAGTTTTCCCAAATTCACGTAATAACAAAAGCAGATTGAAGAGGCAAATTTGGGCCGATACCGTCCGCCAAAGTAAAACATTAAGATAACTTGCTTGACATAATTTGTAACTCGCGGATACTTGTCGAACTAAGTTCGACAGCTGAGGCCCGCTAAATCTCGACATTGTAATTATAATTTATGACTAAAAACGTTAAATTTTCAACGATTACGCGAATCTGAATTAAGCTTCAAATTTAATCATGTTCGAAGTATTTTCATTTATGCAAAGCTTTATAACTTTAGTAACACGACAACAATAAGGCCATTTAATTGGCAGTCTTGAGTGAAAATAATATCGATTATGTAATTTTCAGAAAAATACATTCTACGAGGCATGTCAGATTATGACATTCATTCCAATGAAAACTAAACTTCACTTTTTTAAAACGTTTTTACTATCCATACCTGATTGTGGAGGTACACTTCACCCAAATTTACATAATAGGATGTAGAAATAATACTGTACTTCTATTTTGTTTGTAAGATCACTGTCTGATTGTAAAGCCGCTGAAATTCTTCAGTATTTAGATATAAACTAATCGGTTTTAACAAGTTTTGATGTAAAAGTAAATAGGTAGATAATTATATACAAGCACATGAAATGGCATGAAGCAACTAATATAGTAGTAGTTAGACTGATAAATAAGTATGTACGTGTATAAAAAGAGGCGTGAAATAACGAAAATGTCAATATAAGGGTAAGTACGTAAGTAAGTATATACAGGCTTATATAAAGGCGTGAGGCAACTAGGATATTAATAGCTGCGTAGGTAAATATGTATAGATATATTAAAAGGTCTGAAGCAAATAAAATTTTAGTGAACAGGTGTGCAGCATATATAAGCATGCATACTGACTACTGTGAAACCATAAGAGGGAATGTGGTTTAATTATCTCTATATATGTATGTCTGTACGTAAGCATTTGTAGACGTTAGCAGGTATTTAAGTAGGTATATATGGATGTATTTATTAATTGCTTTAAATTCTGTTTCAATTTCTTAAAGGAAATAACATTGAATTTTTCCTAATTTCATGATAATTTAGGTTAAATTAATATATCATAAGCACTAAAAATTAAAAAATAAAACTATTAAATCAAAAATTGAACAATCTTTAAATATCTGCCGAATAAGAAGCTTACTAAAAACAAAATAATGAAAATACGAGTACTCAGTTGGAAGTTTTACAATTAAATGAAACTACGTGATGTAGTATTATTTCTACTTTCTTTAAGGTCTTTACCACGACCTAGGCTTCGTTGTATTACAACATAAAGAACTCAAAGAAAGTAGAAATAATACTACGTAACGTAGTTTCACTTAATTGTGAATAATGAATTTCTACAAAATTAACGCCAAATATATTCAATATTGGAAGTTTTGCGGTAAAATATAGTCTCTGACCATGAACAAACGTACAAAATACTGCTACTATTAGAGAATTATGGAATCACTTCAAGTCGAATATAAAACTCTCATCTGTATGTGTGTGTACTTTTCAAATTTAATTATGTTCAGAAACGATGTTTTCCTGCAAAAGTTACTCATACGTTCATTATTTTGCATTTCTCGATGGACCTCAAATTCGGTAGTAATTTGAAATTTGTCCAATTTTTGTTTGTGAAAAAGGTTCTTGAATTCACCCTTTTTGTAATAATAATCTCTACATTTTTGTATCCTTACTCATACACTGGATGTGTACAATTTTTATAAGAGCAGCTATGTTGTTTCCATTATTGTCTACTGTGGTAGACATTGACGTGGTAGAATGAGTCTAACTTGAATGGAACATGAATAATCAAACTAACTATGAATGGTACTTAGAAGCACTAGGTGAAATTGACACATCGCTAACGAATATTTGTTCCATTTCACAAAATAAGTAAATCACTAGAAACGATTTATTGTCAACAATTGTTTCTTGTCTACAGTTATAAATGTCAATTACAAATTTATTTGTCTTTCATGCGCCAAAATTGTATATGTCATTTCAACAAAATCCACATAAACTCGAGAGCAAACATTATGCTAAAATATCCTTACATCAAACACCAATTACGAGAGCAAACACATATCTAACCAACAACATATCTGTACCAACAACAGTAATGTCGTTAAATTTAAACCTCCAAAACAAATTAAATGCGACAGTTCAAAAGCGTGCTATTTACAATTCATACGCGCCCCAAACTCCCTTCAACACCTGGTCGCTGCTCCAGCATATCAAATCCTGAACATACCAAACTCACATAACGACATTCCGTTCGGTAGAAGCCACAGTGAGATGTAAAATTAACGTTAAATTTATGGCCAGAACTGGCGCTGTGTGTTAAGCAGATTGTCGCGGAGGCGCAGCGGTGAGGAAGCATTAAACAATAGACCAAACTCGTTCAGAACTTTGTTTAATTTACCGAATTTGAAGTTGATTATATAATCATTAGGTAAATAGTGCAGTGATACTGTTGCGGTGAGAACTTTGGAATAATGAATGCGAATTTAATTTATTAGGTATATACAGCAGATTACTCTATTGAAAAAATATATTTAGATAAATACAAACGAAGACTTTTAAAGAGAAAAACAGCAATTTTTTTAAATAAAGGTAAACAGTATATTTATTGATGAATTCGTAAATTTAAAACAATTATTACAATTGAAGGAAAATATCTAAAATTACGTTAAACGATAGGTATATAAAACTAATGAAATTAATGATACATCGGTATCAATAATTATGAAATATTTATATGAAAGAGATAAACATTATATATGTTTATTTTTTTATTTATACAAATAAACATGCTATGTACAAATAAAACTTATACTAAGATGGTTTTATACACACTTGTGTATATAAAACTATTGTGTACGTAGTCGCTTAAGTTAAACTTCTCATTAGCCATCATACCATGATGTTTTACATAAGCCCACCACTCCAAGTAGTTAAGCCACTCCGGTGATCGAACAGAAACATGAACTGAGTGGTGAAATTGTCTGCTACGAATGCATAAGAAGGCATTATATAGAATTTTATTCCGCTATATTAAATTTGTAACGCGTAAATATGAAAGTTCAAAGATTTACATGTACATGTGTTAATTAATATTTTTAATCAGTAAACATCCAACACATTTAAAAGGCATGTGAAAAATAACAAACGAGGCGAAATCTACTAAACAATACAAGATGATGTGGGTTTTCCGAGTCTTTATTGTGTATGCTTCAGAAATTTTAATATAAATTCGTGTTAAATGTGTACCATGATTAAATTTTTACAAGAATTGTACTTTGTTTTTGGGATAGCTAATAATTATAATTAAGTGTATAATATTTTACTGATTTTTTTATAATTATAGACAACAATAACCAACAGTAAATATATTTTAAGAAAGATTGTGTACGTAGTCGCTTAAATTAAACTTCCCATTAGCAACGATACAATGTTATTTCACATACACCCACGAATCTAAATAGTTACCCCGTCTGAAGTTATTATATAGAGTTTTTTTCCGCTATATTAAATTTGTAATGCGTAAAAAATGTTCATTCCCACTAACTTATTACTAGTCTTTCCGGCACTTGACATTGCCAAATTATTTATTAGAAACATGTTTACTTATTTTCACAAAACTATTAGTAAATATTAAGTATGTGTATATATATGTTTATATACATATATTGGTGCATGTAAAGTAAAAATATGTATTTTTGCTTTAATAATGTTAATTTTGAATAGTTTAATAAATACGGACACCATAGAAAACGCTCTCCAGCTAGTGGGTGGCAATATCCAACAGATTCGCTGTTAACCTGTTAACAAACTTCACATAATGACTTTATATTTATTAATTAATTGAATTTTTGACTAATAAAAAACATTTCTGTTTACAAAATACATTTTTGGCTTTATGAATGAAATCATATTTCTTGTTTAAACAAATGAATAAAAAATTATAAACGTCTGTTTCGACTTGCCAAATCTACCACTGTGTATTGCCTACATCAAGCTCGATCAACACCTGATGTATATATTATATAGTAAAATGTATCAGAATGCTGTCACTGTTAATCGCCCTTAAAAACAAAACCTCAGAAATTGTAATAAAACTTTCAGCATTACGAGTTATTTTGAACTTCCTTTTCATTTATAATAATACATGAGAAACCAAAACCGTTCGTCTTTGAGAACAAATTATAAAAGTAGGAAGTTTATTAAGCATTTTAATTAGTAAACTTTTTGAAGTTCTAGTGATTATGATTTATTGAATGGCTAAAAGTACTTTTTCTTTTCCAATATCATCATCGATCGTCCGCAATTTTTATGCATATTCCAAAAATCTTCCTTAACATGGTTTTTAATAAAATGTTGTAAGTACGTATAGTTAAATTATGAACAATAGAATGTAACTAACGAAACGCGATTTGAAACGTATTTTAGACAAAGCAAAAGTTATATACTTCATCGTTTTAGGGTTCGGTAACTAAATGGCAATAACGAATCGTCATATCCATTCATAATATCCATCCTTTTGAGTATCTATTCCTGTCTGTCGTACCTTTCAGTTTCTAAACTTCTACAGCTTTGTGGATAAAACTTGGCAAGTACATACTCCACATAAAGATTTCAATTAATATATAGCAATTAATAATGTAATAATTAATAATACCCAAAATATAATTTCTTTCTCATACATGTAAAGTGTTGATGTTGCGGAATTTTACGTCAACTTTAGCAGACTTTAGTTAACAATAGGTTTAGAACGCTTTAAGGATGCGGCGACCCGCGGGATTCCAAGTTCGATTTCCTTCCGCTTGTCGAACGGGATTTAAATTATTTTTGTAATCGTGTAACTAAGAGCTGATTTTTCATTCATCTCATAACTTTTATCCTTTGGTTAACTTTGATATTTTGACAGATACTTCATACAAAAATTGTCGAAACGTCAAAATTAATATCTGAATAAATTTTGTCTCTGAAAAATCAGTCCTAAATGCCACAGACCAGCAAGGAGCAGCGGTGCCTCTGGTGCGAGGAGATGTGCACTACCATCGCCAAACCGCCTATCCAGCATGGTAATTGTGGACATTACCTCCAATAAAACGCACATTAAGAGAGTCTCATATCCAGTATTGGACTGAGACCAGATGTTGATGATGACGATAATGACGACATCTAAATTGGGAGAAAAATAAAACTTTCTCGCACTGGTCAATGAGTTAAATATCATTGGTTAGGGCTTTCAAAATAAATTTGAGGTTTCTTTTCATATTGTTTTTCAGTTTTATGCCAAGGTTGTAGTAAAACTATAACTATAATTTTAGATGTAATATTTTTGCGATAATAACGATTATATATTTTTCCCCCGCTTAGTTATATTAGGTTTTATTAAATAAATATATATAGCGCTAGGAAGCCCATATTAATGATGACATAGCACAAAAGAAGTAATTTCACTTCAAAGAGGTGCGGGAGTCTTCATGCGCTAGCCAAACTCGTCTTTACCCAATTTTGTTTCAAAAATAACAAAAAGTTGTTATTGCAATTGTAATTTTGACGTGAAACGCCTTTCGTTTCAGTCAAAGGGGGGTCACTAGCAGAAACTATATGTAACGAAATATGTTACGGCAAGATCGCTTATAACTTTGGAAGTGTAGCACCTACCGGCATTATTTTAGTACCGCAATTTAGACAATAGAAGCCATTACTCGGTAGTGCATATGTCGCTGGCGTAAATGGCGCTGCGATTGCGTGTAGCAGGACTCATTCGGAACTAAATTTACTATCACGCGCTGTGTTTAATTAGTGATTACTCAGCAATACATTGAACAATTCGAGCGGGAGTGGTCGTGTTTGATAGAGCTCACGACGTTATAAAATATGTGATACATAAAACTCATACTTGTGACGAATAAAAGTTGTAGAATTTAAAAAAAGTGTTGTTTTTTACAAAAAATTGCCGACTGCTCTATTACGGTGCAAACGCAGGCGGTGTGTAATGTACAAAATTGGCGTGTAAGAGGAAGAGAGAAATATTCCAGCTCTCGACGATTCGCTTTGACCTCGGCAGAACGTATTCGTCACCACAGGGAACATGTTAGACTTATTATATTACACACTCTAGCACGCTCAACACGTTTCACATACTCCACTGAGGCTGCGTACCTGATACAGCCTACCCGTTTTTTTATGTCATACGACAATGACTACCTTTATATCCACACTTAACGGCATAGCAATGAGTGGGAAACTGTGCAAATATATTTGCTTTCATCAGTCTGAATAGCTACATCAGGGGTATTTGTAGTCCAGATTGTTAGCAGTTTTTTCAGGCAGAAGCAAGTATTGAAATATAAAAATATGGTTTTAATACGAGCGAAGTAAACTTAAAGTTCTCTAATAGCTCTATATATATGTTTATGTTTGCTTATGTATAAGTTAAAATCCACTGTTACTGATTCGATTTCTTTGAACGATATGTTTTTTTTATTTTGAGCAATGGAAAGTTACGTTTTAAACATTAATAAGATTATTAGCAAAAGGACAATGACGACTCTAAACCTGTAATAAAAAAAAACAATTATTAGTTTATAAATCGAAATTCCTTTTGTTTAATTGACTCTAGATTTATAGAACTAAATGCTTGAAATTTCACAATTAAATGAAACTACTTGATGTATTATTATTTCTACTTTCTTTAACTTCTTTACCACGACTTAGGTTTCGTTGTATTACAACATCTTTAGGTGGGCTATTAGCAAAGATACAACATGATGAAAACAATAATATCTTTGCTAATAGCCCACCTGAAAATGTTGTAATACAGCGAAACCTAGATCATGGTAAAGAATTTAAATAAAGTAGAAATAATACTATATCACGTAGTTTCATTTAATTGTGAATAATGAATGTCTACAAAATTAACGCCAAATATATTCAATGCCTGAAATTTCGTAACTTTTGTATGTGATATGGAGATTTTTATTATTAAGCGGCAAAATTAAAAAGTAAGAAAAAATGGTTTACCGTTTTACTTGGCGTTGGGTCTATCTTATTTTACTAATGAGTAATATCTGCCAATATCCGATATGAAAATAGTTACGATTTATACTGAAGCCGGTATATCGACGCGAATCAAATTTCACTCCCTAATCAGTAATTTCATCAATTGAATACTGGAATATCGTCTCATTAAGACGGTGAATATTTAATGAAGGTATATAGAGTTTCCTGTTATAATTGTATAATATTATAAAAAATAAATCTATGCATATCGTAATACCACTACTGAGGCAATTATTTTTTAAATAAGAAAGTGTAAATTTTCTAAAGCATTTAACTTCCTTCCCACAATAACATACTATAAAATTATAGCTTAGAGTTATATTTTTATATTTCAATACTTGCTTTAGCGTAAAAGAACTGTTTAAAACTTGGACAACGATTACCACTGACGTAGCTATTCAGACTGTTGAAAACAAATCTATATGCGCAGCTTCTTATTCATTACTATGTTACTGAGTGTGGGCATATAAGTAGTCATTTTCATATGAAATAAAAATGACAACTGTATCAACAAATTTTTCTTATTTTTTATGAACAAAACGCAATTATAAGGGCTTCTTCTCTTATTAAGGAATCCAAATGAAGTTATACCTCTCTTCATAATGTTTCGTCAACCTATCAACGTGGGACCGAGAAACGTTTCAACATGAAAACAATAATATTCAACAAGTAACATGATGCTGAAAACGAATAAAAAACGCAAAACAATCGTTTTTCTCCTAAACCTTTTTACTGAACCCCACTCAAGGATACGTCCGAATTTTTCTGCGACAGACATCTCCATCGCCTCAATTAACCCTTCACCCGCTTCATCAGTATTCAGAGCACATATCCGTTGTGCGGACCGGGCGTTGACATTAACGCTTTCAACGCCAGAGTCGTAATAATAATAAAATACTAAAATATATGTGAAAACAAAAACGGTCTTATGAAAAGTAATGTACCGTGTAAGATACCGGTAACAAGTTTTTCACTGACCAGAAATGTTTGTTAAAAAGACGTGTATCAGAGTATTCGTGGAGGAAGTAAAACTTATTTAAACGTTTCGTGGGCTTCGTACAAGTAAAAATATTTTCAAAGACGGGAGCCCAAGTATCGCAAGACAAAAAATTAATTGACGAAGTTACGAAGTCAAAACATGAAACAATAATTCAAAAAATTTAAAATTCAAACCGATCAAATCGAACGAGTGATGTGTATTTTGCGTCGCATTAACAATGATCTAAAAGACGTGCATAACAATCAAGAGAAAAAAATATACAGTGACACTTAAGTTTGAAGATGCATAGCTTACTATGTCCAGTTATGTGATAACTGGCTTTGGAGATAAAATGTGTGTAAAGGTTTTTTAGATTTCATTCAAATCTTTTCTATTTTATCGTAATATTTAAATGCATTCAAAATTATCTTTTTAATATAATTACGTTCATTTCCGCATTACACTATAATTTAAATTTTTTTTCTTTATTTTTATAGGGTTTAAATAAGTGACAGACTTGTATTTTACGGCTCATCAACAATATATTACAACATAATCTGATCCATATTTGTTTATGAAAACTAAACATTTAAGTTCAATTAAAAATTCTTGTGTAATTCATGAAAACTATTAATGTTTTTATTTTATCTGTAATCTTTAAACAATAATATACTTAAATAAACAGTTTTATTATTTGTGACCATTAAGAAAAAGAAAAAATATTTTTTTAAATTTTTATCTGGCATGATAAGTACTGAACGCTCAAAACGAAGATCGCCTGTGAAAATGTTTGCAAGGTTTAACTTACTTAGGTTGTTACAAAAACAATATTTTATAGTTAAAGCTCTTGATAATTAAAATTTGACTAACATTTCAATGTCTGTTTGCTTAGGAATCAGTTAAGAAATCGATGAATAAATCTACAAAAATTATTAATTTTTCAAAATTTTAGTAATATACTTCGGTTGAAGCTGGCTACTAACGCACATTGTATTATAATACTTTTAAATAATGGAGAATCAATAATCAAGGAACTAGGAATGGCAAAAACACATTAAATAAATAATATATAAATTGAAAATAAGAAAGAAGTAGAAACAGAAGAAAAGTAGGGAAAACCAATTCAAATAGATGACCAACGTGCTCAAAGAAAGTGACGCTGCTACTATTGGAAAATTCGGGTATGGCGCTTTGTGAAAAATATATTTGAAACATTTCTGTGCTAAATAAAAAACCTGGGTCACAAATATCCTTTTGTACGTAAAGGGTTAAATAATTGTTCGTATTATAGTCACGCCCGGTGCCTTCCGTTACAAAGGTTTAACACAATTTTCAATAACGAAGTACATTTATTTTGAGAATTACGTGAGTGTATTCATGATTAAAATTGAAAGGAAAAAATAGCTACTTTTGAGTAATATCAACAATGAAGAAAATGCAATCGTTCAAAAAATTTATTTTCTGATTTTAGCTAGATATATTTTAAATTATTTTTGCATTTGGGGAAAGGCGTCTTGGAAAATTATTCATAGAAATCGGTTAATTGATTTTGTTACAAATTCACAACACGCAATCTCATTTTAAAGCGATTTTTAAGATCAATTCATGAACGTATCTTATTTATTTAACATTTCATCTATACTTAAAATTAATTATATATTTTAAAATTTATACATTACAATATTATTATGCTCACACATACTTGTATAAAACCAGTCAATAATCTAACAATTTGGTATCACGACTTTATTGGTAACCAGCAAACAAAAAAACTAAATATGAACTTTTGTTCATTTGAAATATGTAATACGCCTGTTAATGTACGTAAAGAGTTGTGTATAATAAATTATCTCATATTATATTAACAATAAAAGCATTATCTTTGGCTGCTCGTTTAGTGGGGTAATAACCACAAATGGGAAGTTTGTAAGCTCGCTCTGTCACTTATTTAAACTGATTAAAAAAAAAAGAAGAAAAATCTGAATTTTAATGCAATATAGTAAAGAATGTAATTATATTAAATCGATCATTTTGAATGGGTTCAAATGTTACAGTAAAACAGAAAAGATCATAGTGAAATCTTAAAAACCGTTTATAAACAGTTTACCTTAAAAGCTGTAATAACTGGACATAGCATGCTACGCATCTTCAAACTTAAATGTACATAACTGTATTAGCAAATATGTATATAACTATATTAGCAAATAAATATACATAACTATATTAGCAAATAAATGCACATAACTATATTAGCAAATATGTACATAACTATATTAGCAAATAAATGTACATAACAATATTAGCAAATACGTACATAACTATATTAGCAAATAAATGTACATAACTATATTAGCAAATATGTACATAACTATATTAGCAAATAAATGTATATAACTATATTAGCATAAGATCTAAATATGAATAAAATTAAATAAATCTTATAATTAACGTTTACGAAACGAATAGAAGCAACTTTTTCAAATGAAAAAAACGAAGATATTAAAATATTATTAAAATATTTTTTAAAGTTAAATTTTTTGCTTTCAAATTAATTAATAGAAAAGACAATTGAAATACACGACTACGGTTTTATAATAAACGAGAGCTCGGTAAAAATCGCTCCAGACAAAACTTGCATCGCTATGAGGAAATGTCTGAACCGCGCTAATAATAATGTAACAAAATCATAATTTAATATTCAATAAACCAACCTAGCGTTATAACTCGAACATAGAAAGATTTTGAATCATGGATGAAGACTATCTCAGTTAGAACAGGAAAGAATAACCTCTACGATATGAGCTGCTGCCAACAGCATAACCATAGCAACGGCATTAACGTTGCTGTAATGTTTCTTTACCTCACACGCGGCTTGCCCGTAACTATCTAGTATATGGTGCACAAATTGGTAACGAATAATTATTTGACTCTGGCTTTAATATCAGTGTTGTTTTTTCTTCTCTTATTCAAATAATTTTTATGTGTTGTGTTGTAATTTATTTTTACTTTAGATTATTAAGACAAATAGAAGTCCCCTATGTAATACATCGTATCATTCCTCATAACACAAATGAAATATTAAAATTTTTTTCGCTTTAATATGTTATACGGAAATAATAATTAGTAAAAAATATTATCTTAGTGTGATTTGTAACCATAATGATATAATTACCCTCTCATATAATTACAGACCGAGCTAAAATAATACCAAGACATGATGTAGAAATCTAAATATATAATTGAAGAATATTATACTACTAAGGTATATTGGGACTGAAGTATTCAGATTAAGTTAATGAATTTAATACGAATATTTCCTACTAAAAAGAGGATTACAATTAAAAATATGCTATTATATTAATTTGATGTAAACTTTAGGTTATGAAATACTAACATCGGGCTAAATCGAAGCGGTTCTCTGTTATGTAAATAAATAAACCGAACCCCATTGAACTGCGATGGATAAACAAGTTCACATCCGTTCGCGTGTCGCCTTCACAATTCAGAGGGGGGGGGGGTGTTTCCGTTTCCTGTTTAATTTTTTCACTCGCACGCGGCGCCATCTTTCGGGCGCGAGCCGTGAAGCCCGCGATGAGGCTTTATGAATAATAATTTTCTCGTTTAAAGAGCTTAAAGCTTGATTCTCGTGTCGGAGCTTTTAAGCTCGGTATTTTGTGAAAAGGCTTTGGAATTCTACACTTTGTTCGAATGGTGAATAATATTTTTCAAGGTTTGGCATCGTTTAAATGAAAAACCTGATTGCGAAAAATTCCGTCATTCAATAATTAGTTTGTTCGATTATCGCGGTAAATTGTCTCGTTGGTAGTTTTAGCTGGAATTGTCTATTTTTATTAAAATGTAAAACTATAATCTCTCCATACATATATTTTTTTTCAAATCTAGAAATAGGTTCACCTAGTTGAATTCTCACTACTAACTTTTTAGATTTCCGTAGTCAAATTGCAATATAAAAACCGTCAACATTTCATTCGCTTGTCTAACTGTCTGTTCGCATATCACAGCAGCTCTTTTAGTTTAAGACCAACCGTGTTTCAAGTCCACAAAAAGACCCAGTTTAATTATAATGAGATATAGAACAATTTAAAAAAAACATGTTTGTTTTTTTTTCTAAATATTACCCATACATCGAACTTGGATGAATTTTTGTTTAACGGATATGCCATCGAGTGGGATGTGATTTGAGAGCTCTTATAAAACTCAATCGAAAATGACTAATAATATTTTAATACACATAAGATTCGTCGAACAAAATTACTTACATCTAGATAACGAAAAAAATTATTAATTTTATAGTTAATTCGTTTAGACATATAAAGGAATTAACTATAAAATTTAAACTACAAATTAAAATGAAGCTTTTGGTGTAATAACTTATCTAGATATGAAATTTTAAACTAATATCCTAAAATAATGTTAATTTTTATCATACCTGTTATTTGTAATCATATTCACAGATATTTGGGGATATTTTTTTGTTAAAAATAAAAAAAAAAAAAATTCCCCATTTTGTTGCTGTCATAAAGATAACAGCTTGAGAAGTGAATACTACAGTTTTCATTTCTTTCCTGCTTTAAGTTCCTTTAAAATCCTTTTCCTATTTACGTACATATTTTTTCATCAATTCATGTTATATTATGGTCACTTTTAAATCTATTAATCTGAAGCCAGTACTGTTCTTTTGGGGGTCGGTGGTTCTCGAACATTTTGAACAATAATTTTCCATTCTTTCAGATTCATTTCTGTTTTCTTTGCCGCTAGGCACTGGACTCCAATTATTCCGCAAAATTTAATTTTTTTTAATTCGCTGGTATTCTCAGGTATTCTGAATTCGCCCATTCAGTAGGTGTGTTCTAACCAATGAAAGATTGATTGCCGAATGTAATCTTCGACAATTTTGATATCCTGATCAGATGATATCGTTAAACTATTTACAATATAATGACGATTCATGATCGATACAATCTTCGTATTCTTTCATTATTTTACAATATTTTGAACAATCCAAACAGACCTATTTACCTTAAGGCCAGATTCACGGACTATCTGCTAATGCTCTCGGCTTACATTCTGAAAACCAGCCTATGCTTCTTATTTTTAAACATTGTTAATTATTGTATCTCATCTCTGTTTACGCCACTAATTTATGTAATTCATTGAGTCCTAACATCAAAAATTCACCATGTACATACATTATTTCAAAGTCGTCCAAAAATTATACCTTTCCTTATTAACCAGCGCCGTTTCTTGTTTCCGTTCACATCCTTCACGCTTCATTCCTTTCCTATTTTCCTTCACTCTTCATTCTTTTCCGTTTTCCTACCAAATTTTTAATTTACGCTTTTCCTTCATTAATTATTTTTTTATTCGTTTTTTTTATTTTTATTTAAAAATTGTTTTTGCCAAAATTGTAATAGTACAATGTATTGCAGTCCACTTTGCAACTAATTATTTTCTTTTTTTTTGTTTGGGTCGAAAGAAAGAAATCTCTTATAGCAATAAGTCGCGTTATATACAAATATTACTAAATAAAAAAATATAAGAAACTAACTATATTCTTTAGTTAAACTATAGACATTATTTGTAAGTTATGTGTTTACCCAATATGCATATATGTCCATGTATGTATTAGAGAAAAACATATTAAAAATAGAATATTTTTCGTTATCAAATTAGCCATCGTTACAGTACACTAATTGTACTAATAGGGCATAACAGCGTTAAGTTAATGTTACTCCAAATAATTATTATGAAATAGTTCATTAACGAAGTTTTAACGAAAATATATTTTAACCAGAGGAAAAAGGAAGTAACATTGCTACAAAACAAACATAATGATAAATTTTTACAATTCTTATATTGACAAGACTTATAACGCCTATTTTGATTCTCTATTTTGATTCAAAGTTCGTCACAGAATTGAGATTGTTATAACTGTTTGAGAATACTTTAAGCATTATTAGATTAAAAGTGCTGTAAAGTTTGGAAGAAAAATTCATTATAATCTGTCTAATGGTTCCTGCGTAATCTTAACATAGGCCCTGCCTCGTTATCATCTCATTAAATGTACGTACAGACAATTTCATAAAGTTGATGCTATCAATTTTTAAAACTGACAGACGTAAAACGACGCTGTTGGTTATATTTATAGAGATAACTATGTAATCAAAGTAGATACATTTTGCAACCTATATAATAATATTAATCACCATCAACAGAAATAGACCTCCTCCATTAATTTCCACAAAGACCGATCCGATCCGCTTGCATCTAATGGATTTCTACGACCTTTGACAGGTCATCTATTCGCCTAGCGGGGGATCATCCCACTCTGTGGTTTCCGTTACGGGATCGCCATTCCAGAACTTCTCTTTCCCAACAATCATCGGTTGGTAATAGTAATACTACCATATATGAAAACAATTATGGTTAAAGCTTTCATAACTATTTTGTCACCACAAGCAAGTGAGATTTACTTTAATATAGATACTACTTCTATTTTACAATGGGCTACAGTGACTACACTAATAATCTTACTAAGTTGAACGTTTTCAGAATTTCCACAAATATTGGTCGCTATTCCAGAACTTTTCTTTCCCAACAATCATTGGTTGGTAATAGTAATACTACCATGTTTGAAAACAATTATGGTTAGAGCTTTCACACTTTTGGTTAGAGCTTTCACTATTTTGTAACCACAAGTGAGATTTACTTTAATATAGATACTACTTCCCTTTTACAAAGGCCTACATTGACTGCACAAATAATCTTACCAAGATAAACGTTATTAAAATGTTCTATATTCTTTTCTTTTTCTTCTTTTTTATACTGTTGTTATCATTCTTTCAAAACAAGTATTAATTGAAAATAAATCAGCCAGGGGAGGATCGAATCCGTCCGATATAATTACTTGCCATAATTAGAAATGAACACTGATCCTCTGCAAATGTTTACTATAGATTTAAGGGATGAAGATCGGTGAGAAGATGAAAATCATTGATATGAATACAGTATTTTTATATTTTCCATTATGATAATTTTTGTTTGAAATCAATTTTAGGGTTGTAAGAAAAATAAAAATTGATTATACTTTATACTCCCCTTAGAAGTTAATTTAAAGTTGTAGATGAATATTTATATACTCGTGCGCTTACGTCAATGTTTGGATCATCGCTAAGCATAACTCTATGAAAGTTATGCCCTCTACGTCCTATGGTCTCTTCGAAAATAAGCTGGAAAAAACTAACGTGTAACATAGCGTTTTCATACTTGTTCTACATTGTTTTCCCAGTTTTGATATGAAAAGCTGCAACAATCATTGTGCATTATAATCAAGAGTTCAAATAAGATAAACTGATGGAATCTTTCAAAAGATTAGGCCAAAAACAAATAATACATATAATTCACTTTCTACTCCTTTGCATTCTAATCTCGTGCTCTAATTCCTTACACTGTCCTTCAAATTATGTTCAAGGTCGTGTCTCAAATATTTCTCTCAAGTCGAAAGTTGGAACATCTAGAAGCACCACTCCATCTTCGCCCTACCGTAAGAGCGCAGCGCGGTCGCTCTTTTTATACATAATACGAGAACCGTATCATTAGTCAAGCCACACGCCGCCACGGCGCCTTCCTAACGCTTAATATCGGCATTAACTTGGAAATTTTCACGAGATCCCGTTACAAAGGAGACAAGTTAATAGACGAAGAACGTGTCGAGAAGACAAATAAGTAGGAAGATGTTCCGAGAATGAAAAACAAAATCATTGTGCGAGAATTTAATGGAACGTTTGTTTAGTGTCTGCTTTTTAGTTGCACATTTGTTAGAGAGAGTATTTTCGTTGAAAATGGATTCAGTCGTTTATTCGGTTTGCAAAGAATGGTTGTTGAGTAAATTAATTATTTTAAGTAGGAATTGTTAATATTAAATTGAATTCATGAACCAAAATATGAAAAAAATTGACCATGGCTGTTTCTTGTTGACATGGCCGAGATTGGTGCATGACAAATAATTTCTCTTCCTCATAGAACCTCTTTATAACTGAACAACACAAGTTTTCGAAAGCGTCTTAGTTCACTGTTGCTCGTCGTGTGTGTAAGAATGTGTGTGATTACAATAAGACTACGAAATAAACATCGAACTACAGGATTGGGTAAATGTTTGTTATGCACGTTCAAAGTCAAATTTAGAGTATGAAACTAATGTTTTTTTTATTCTTTCGCGAATACCGTGGTCTCGGTGCACTCTATCTTGATTTAATCTGTATCAAATTTGCTCGATAAGCACCAAAGATTAATACTTACAAATATTAATTAAACTTAGGTCATTAACGCTTATAAATATTTAAATAGAAGTTATAAGATGGAAATTGGAGATATCGAAGATTTTTTTAATTTAGTATGTGTTTAGGCATTAGTTAAAAGTGTAAAATAACAGGGAATCTCAGACTATGGTTTTTAATTTTATTTAAGATATGTCTAGAGATATTATTGAGAATTTCAGTAAATGATATATTCTTCCCCCTTCATCTTCGGAACTGCTGTAGTCAAAAGTATAAAAAAACAACGTTACAGAAATTCATCTAAAATTTACCACAAAGCTACTAGCTATGATTCGACGTTATATATATATTTTTTTTATTCATGGTATTTTACGTCTATAAAATCTTTATTAGACACTATATTTAATTGGTGAATAATAATATTAATATTTAAAAATAAAGGAATTTAAATACTATGAATTTACAAATATTTATACATATTTAAATATGTACGGAAATTATGAGTACTTAGACTTAACAAATTTTTACTTCGTTTGTCAACTTTTTAGCATTTTATTACAATAAGGTAAAATACCATCTTTATTTTTTTACAAACTACAGATTTCCGACTGATGCCATAAGTTAGAAATGTGAATTTAATCTATACTAAACAAAATTGTAGCAAAGTGAATTCTGTTAATAGAAAATATTTCTAAAAAGTGATTACTTTAGTGTGATAAATAATAATCGAAACCAGAAAACTTGTTTTTAGATTTTTTGTCTGTCTGTATCTTAATTTTTTCGTCAATCACGCGAAATTTACTGGACGAATTTTGATGAAATTTCGTATGGTAATTGTTTATATCCAAGAGCAACTTGTGAAAGAAAAAAAGAAAAAAATTCTAATAACTTTTCTTTTTCCAAATTTCATTCGAGTATAACCGTTTCATTCGAATATAACCATGGAAACCAGAAAACTTGTTTTTAGATTTTTTGCTGTCCGTATCTTAATTTTTCGTCAATCACGCCAACACCACTGGACGGATTTTGATGAAATTTCGTATGGTAATTGCTTATACCCAAGAGCAACATGTGAAAGAAAAAGAGAAAAAAATTCTAATAACTTTTCCTATTCCAAATTTCATTCGAGTATAACCGTGGATCACAACTAGTATTATAGAATACTAGTTGTATAGAAAACCGTTTTTATTTTTATAAATTTATTGAGTGGGATACGTGATATATACATAACTTATATATTTTACGGAACATTTCATTTTTCATTAAAAACATCATTGAACCTATATTTTTCTACTAACTTTTTTTTTCCATAAATCATCTAACAATAATCTTCAGGGCGAAGTTTATCTTCTAAGTATGATAGCTACTTTTTCTGTGATACAATTTCAAATTATTATTTTAACTTCTATTTTGATAACTTAAGTTATTGTTTTAAATTCTATTTTAGTAATTTAAGTTATTGTTTTAATTTCTATATTGGTAATTTGAGTTATAGTTTTGACTTCTGTTTTGGTAATTTAAGTTATTGTATTAACTTCTATTTTGGTAATTTAAATTATTGTTTTAACTTATATTTTGGTAAAAATACACTTTTGAAAAATTGCCTTTATATTTTGTTATTTCCGTCTTTTTCCAGACCTTTTGCGTCGTCTCGAAGCGTTTCCGCAAGAACTATATCCACCGGTTCACTGCAACGCGCTCACTCTTTTGGTGGTCGCCTTGGTCTCCGGTGCGGCGCGCCTGCGTTTATCTCTCCACCAACCAGTTCTTCGACTACGTCGTCATGGCGACCATCTTGCTCAACTGCGTCTTCCTCGCCATGGCCGAGACTGTCGAGGAGGCTGAGTGAGTACCCTCTCTTGTGATCATTTTTATTCGACTCCTTGCATTTTACAGTAAGTTATTCTTTAGTCACACTCACTCAAGGTTAATATAAAAACACAAGGCGTTCGCTAGAAAGATAATAGTATTTAGGTATATCTAAATGTTTAATACACCTTACGAGTATTTAAAACTCTTTATATGTACTTGAAGACATTTACTTCGTAATATATTTAGTTATTTTATTAATTACGGTACTAACTTCAATATGATTAAAGTCACTTTGCTCTATGGAAAAAAATTATGAAGTAAGAAATATTAATAATAATTTCTTAAATAAAAGAAAATCTTTCGTTAATTTTTTTTTTATTAATATTTTATTAGTAATTTTAACATTAGTTTAAATGATGTTTTTTGATCTTGATGGTATTATCATACATAAGGAGAAATCATTATCTTCATATTAATTCTGTTATCTTTTAGTCTGTCTTATGTTGGATAGATTATAAGGTAGATACAAGAATAAATTTAAAAGATTATTTCTTAGATTACTGAATATTAATGGCCAAATTATAGTTTCGAAACGTAGCAAAAGGCCACTAGCAAATGAATTTAAGTCTATGGCGACCATTAGATGCGCAATTAAATTTAAATAATTCTGACGGATTGACAGAAAAATTGGTCGTATGATTGTAAAGATACTTTCAATAATCCGTCAATCATTACAATTGCACGATCAATCTGCCGTCAATCCGTCAGTATCTCTTCAATATAATCAAGCATCTAATTATTGCGTAAGATAATATTAGTTACGTGATTTCTTTATGATACCTGACGTCACGTGACGTGGAAAAGGGTGTAGATTTCTAATAGGCTAATTATATAGTTACGAGTAAATATTACTTTAAACAAAATTTGCCAGATTTTACTTTTAATATTTGTCGTAGTGTTGTGCAATCTAGACTAAAATGCAATTTTAACTTAAAATTTTGATGTGTTAAATGAAACATGTTACATTATTTTTAAAAATTTAATTAACAGTAACACATTCATTTTTTCATGCGCAGATTTCAGACGTCAAAAATGCATATACAAATAAATTGTTCATTTCGTTCACTATCATTTTTCCGTTTTTTTACAAAGCTGGCTTTTGCTCTCGACTTCGTTTAAGTAGTGTTAGAAAAATGTATAATTTTTTTTTACCACGAAAAAGGTGAAGATTTCTAATAGATTAATTATGTAGTTACGAGTAAATATTACTTTAAACAAAATTTGCCAGATTTTACTTTTAATATGTGTCGTAGTGTAGTGCAATCTGGACTAAAATGCAATTTTAACTTAAAATTTTGTTATGCTAAATAAAACATATTACATTACTTTTAAAAATTCAATTAACACTAACACATTCATTTTTTCTTGCGCAGGCAGGTTGCTTTTTATCCGACTATGGCAGAGAAAGGGTTATGAATTTCACAGGCTATGTATAGACTTATGTACCTGAGTTAGTTGGTTCCCTCGTACAGACAAAACTACTAAAGCGATTTCACCAAATGAGGTGTCTTTAGATTTGTCATCATCCCAGGTTATATAACGTTATGCATTTCACAGGGTCAAGAAATACATGCATATGTATTTCATGCTTTCAACTTACTTTTTTATATGGATTTTAATTTTTCCTCTTGTTAACGTTTATGTTCACCATTCTGCTCATATAAATGATAGCATAATTAAGTACATTATTTTTTACGCACAAAATTTACAAATTAACATACAACACTATTTTTTTATTATATTAATAGCGTTTGGATACATTCGAACTGTTACTAAACATTGGGGATGCAAAGAGATAGACCTAGTAAATAAATCATGTAAAAAGTATGTAAAAACCGCCCTCCTGGCGATGGTGGTGTTTATGTGAAGAGCTATGGCATATTGATTTCCCTTTAGTCCCTTTATTTTAGATATTTTAAATTAAACTCCTTTTATGGCAAGAAAATAAAGCAATACAGTAAGTCGACTTCAGTTCAAGTTTTCAACTTTTCACTATATTGAATATTTAATTAAGTTGAAATACTTTAAATGATAATAAAAATACTGTCGTATAAGAATATGGAATATAATATATTTAATTGAGCTATAACCCAATAATTCCTCTCACGCGAATTTAACTTTAACTACGTTAGTCGAGTGTGGTGGTGTATTATATCATATAAGAACTTAGGTTCACTACCAAGTTGTTACTTTGATCCTAGAGTCTTTACTATTTTTTAGGGCTTCCCTACTAAAACTCTTGTGGAAAACCAAACCTCTTGTAATCCTTACATCGTGGGCAAAATTTTCGTCAAAAAATGTTTTTCTCTGAAACCAATGATTCAGTAGTTAAAAAGAAATAAAAAATTGGATTATTTGCATCAATTAAACACACTAATATTTTTTAATTCTGATAATTTTATTTTAATCTATACCTAATTTTCAATTTTCCTGCTTTGATTTAGATTTTCATAAGCCTTTTAATGATAAGGGTAGGGACGGCACCTTGTAAGCGTTTTTTGCAAAAAAATATTTTAAAAACTCATAAATAATTATACCCCAAATAAAAATTTAACGTTTTATAGGCATATCTATAATTGGACCACCATACTAAATTTACTAATTTTTTTCTACTTCTGCACTAAATTTCAAATGTTTACGTCGAATAGTTTTGGAGAAAATTACCTGTGACAGACTAAGGGATGGATACCAAAGTGATTTCATAAGATTACCATTTTGGTAATTTTGGCATGGAACACTAACTAAGGATGATAATAACAACAATAATCGTGTAATCATAAAATGAATGAATATCTTGCCGCTACTGGGTATTAATAACTACATTCATTCTTTCGCTGCTCAGCATGGCTCGTTAGTTATGATGGGGTTATATTTTTAAAGGGAAAATATTAATCCTAGTATGCTTAACACGACTGCTAAAAATAATGACTTAATAATGATAACATGAACAGAAGGTTTCTCGGCTACTGGAAATTAATGAGTACATTTGTTCTTCCGCTACGTAGCATGACTCGCTACGTAGCATGATATCTCTCCGCTATTTCGAGCACTTTCTAATTTTATTAATGCCACCCTTTAGGAAGCATCACGACATCACATGTTATCCTCGCACAGTGAAAGGTTTAATGTGAATTATGTAATAAAATTATTTAGATTATTCGATATATCACGTAGCACTATAACATATTTATAAACAAACCTTGCTTATAGGTTGTAGTTTTATTTTTAATAAAGTACTGTTAATAAGGTCCGTCCGACTTATTAAAAATATGTCAAATATTCTGCAAAATGTTATGTAAAATTTTTCTCAGACATTTTAGTTTAGTTGCACAATAAAAAAGTTATAATTTGGTTTTTTAACGTTTCATTTACGCTTTTTTATAAATAGAGGAAGAAAATAAAATAAAAATATTTTTACGATTAAAAGCAAGCGTTAACTTATCTATTTTAGCGTTAAGTACCTATTTCATTTAAAATCGAAAAGAATCGACGAGGGTTAAAGTTGATAAGAAGTTATCCATTTCTTTTCTAGATTATATTTCTGTTTTCCTAAATATGTAACAAATAGAAAGTTGATATTAAATAAATTACATAAATTAATTTTAATTTAATTAATTTTTGTAATTTTTTTTAATTTAATTAATTAATTTTTATAATATTTTTGTAAAAATAATAAGTCTCATGCTATGAGAAAAATTATTTATTGTCACTGAATCCTGTATCGCAACCACCCAGGTGTATTTTAGGGCAGATAAAGAAAGTGTATTTTTTCTCCCAAGTGTCAAAACGACTTGTACGAAGACTTCATACGAGTACCATTGAGATATTTGATTAAGATTTTTTATGCATATTTTTTTCTTTCATGAATGCAGTTCTGTACTTTATTTCAATTAACAAGAGAATAATAACGTACATGCAGTTGTACCTGATCTCTTCTTTTTAGATCTTTTTTAAGGCTTCCAATTTTCCTATGCGTGTTATTAGTGGATCTGTTTCAATTTTACCAGCATTCATCATGAAAACATCCAGGCCAGCGAATTTTCTCCGATAATGTTCACATTATTAAACAAATATAAAAAAATATACAACTTGTGTACATACCATGTAACCTGTGCCAATTTGGAAACTATGCGCTACCCTTATTACAAAATTAGTATGTAAATCTGATCAACAAATTTTGCGTGAAACCCTAAAAAACAAATAATAAACAAACCGTTCCTCTTTATTATGTAAATAGGTTAAATCTGAAACTATAATTTTAATAATTAAGTGGACGATTTCAAATCGTAAATGCTAAAAAATAAGAAAGGAATAAAAATGGGACCAGATATTATTTTTTTATTAAAAATAATTTCATTTCAACTTAACTTGAAATTATAATAAAAAATTGTATTAATAATGAATAACTTACAAGTTATATTATTTTTTAATAAAAATTCAGTTAAAATTAACCAAAAAATATGTTCTTTTTGAGTGTTAACCATTGAAATATGTCCAGGTTATTATACCTCATTATGATGCCAAATTTGAAGTTTCTATGTGAATTAATTTCTGAAAAAAACTGTGACAAATGGACAAACGGACATGTGAGTGATCTCATAAAGTTTCCGTTTTTCCTTTAGTGGTACGGAAACCTAACAATTGATGTCTTTTCCTATAGCTACAAAGATTTGACGAATTTTCTTTTGATTTCGCCAACCCCCTCAAATTTTATCGGACAAGTCTTTCAAAATGTAATTGAAGTTCTCATTTATAATTTTGACTTGAAACGTCTTTCATTTTAGTCACTTGCAAAAGCCATACGTAACGAAATATGTTATGGCAAGATCGCTTATCACTTTGGAAGTATAGCACAGTAATTAGAGAATAGGAACCATTACTCGGTAGTGTATATGTCGCTGGCGTAAATTGTGTTGCAGTCGCGTGCAGCATGACAAATTAGGAACTAAATTTATCAGCATGCCCTGTTGTTATTTAGTGATTACTTAGCAATACGTTGATCGATTCGAGCGGGAGTGGTCGCGTTTGACAGAGCTCACGATGTTATAATAGGTATGGTACATAAAACTCACACTTCTCAATATTAGAAGTTGTATATTTAAAAATGTGTTGTTTTTTGCCAACGCATGCGGTACCTAAAGTACAAAACTGGCGAGATTTCAGCCCCTCGACGACCCACTTTTACCACGGCGGAACGTGTTCATCTCCACAGGGAACGTGTTAGACTTACTATATCACACACTATCTGGTACGCTAAAGACGTTTTACGTACTCCACTAAGGCTGCGTCCCTGATATAGCATACCCGTTTTTTTTTTATTTAATTTTAAGCTCCATCTTCGCTATATTAAACTTCAATCATCCTCTAATTTGGCAGCCGTTTGATTTGAAGAATTTAAAGAAATTCTAGACTCCCTATTTGATTATAAACTAAATAATACATGATTTTTTAAAAATTATATTACTCCTATTTTAAAATCAGATAATTAATATCGTATTTCATAAATTTGAAACATCCTTATTAAAAACGATATTAAATCTCCGCCTTTAACAAACCGCCCACGACCCTGGCGATGCTTAATTAGAAACGCTTCTCCAACCCTGTAAACCTGGCTCCTCTCACTTTCGTACCCCCCCACTCATCTCGAACTCCGTAATTCAATTTACACTTCATCAATATTAACGAACCATACCGCGGATACAAAGTAAATATCAGATGGCGTTAGCAAAAATTCAATTACGCGTTAAGAATACGCGTGCCGAACAAGATAAGGAAGAAGGAAAATGGAGAAGAAAGTGAACCTAAAAAACCTTATACTTTTTTATGAAAGCTATAATATAAAAGCTCCACAGAGTTTTTTTGGTGTTATTTTAGCTGTATCAAATACATACTAACAAAAAATAACTCGTTAAAAAAATATCCCTTTTGCTGAATTATCTATTACACACGTTCATTAATCAATGAAAACTGAATACCATATAAGCCATTTTGAAACTAAGAACTCAAAACTATAGAAGACAAAATCAGTAGCTTTGAATATATATAGACTTATACAAACTCCAGACATTTTTCAGGACCTGTGCTATAATGATACTCTGAAAGCATAATACCGGTGGGCGAAGTGAACAACTTTGTTCATGACACTATCCGATCCAATTAACCAGCTGCTCTAAAATATCAATATCCAATAAAGAAATGTGTCAGAATATTCTATTTTTTAAAGTGGTCGAAATATTTTAAGTTTGCTAACAAGAGGGTTCTTTCCATAGAAACATTGCCACACAAGTAAAAACCATGTTTACGATTTTTATTTGTGTGGACGGACTACTCATTAATTATGGTTCCGTAATTGGACTACGCAAAAAATTTGGGTTTCGTAGTCATACTATGCCTAAATTATGGTTTTGTAGTCGGACTACAGATAAATTAGGGTTCCGTAGTCGGACTACGCCTGAATTACGGTTTCGTAGTCAGACTACGCATAAATAAGAGCTCCGTAATCAGACTACACAAAAATTACAAACTATATATATTTTCATGAAATATGAACCTGTGTATATTTTATTAATTCGTCGTGTTTGTACGTGCCCATACAGCTGAATAGGAATTCTGATATTTCGACAGTTGGACTGGCTATTGCGATTGGTCACCTGTATTTTTTTTTAAATAAAATATTTCAATAATTTATGTTAATTTATCTTAAGCACACCAGCAAGTTCTATCATCTAGTATTAATTCATTCCGTTCAAGCATGCGTGCACGTACATGTTCAGTTCCTGTTTTGACAGGTTGCTCGAATTATTGATGAGTATGTTTGGTAATTATTTAGTGAACTTTAGCGCGTCTATCTGTCAACACATGTTTTATATATCTTTTAAATGGATTGAAATAAATTAATTAATTCAATTAGTACAATGCAATTTACTTCAATTACAAAATAAAATTAATTTAATTAGTACAATGCAACGTAATTTTATTAAATTTGGTGTTATTTTAGGCAAAAGTGCAGATAATATTCACAAAAATCTCGTAAAATTGAGAATCAGGTATTGACTTGGGACCAGCCACAGTACTCTCCTGATATAATGCCCCCGAAATATTGTTTAAAACGGGCTTTCACAGTTTAAAACGTGCACTGAGTGACCGTCACTTCGACGAGGGGTCAGACCTGTACGGGGCACAAGAAGTGCAAATTTACGAGGAAAACGAAAGAGGTATATTCCAATAGGTTCGAAAGCTACAAGAGAAGGGGAGTGCTATAGTTGAAAAACATAGGCAATGCTTATAATTGCATTTATATCAAAAGGAAATTTTAACAAAATTTGAGAATATGAATAGAATGACCAAAAATTTCCATCTGCATTATTTCTCTGCACTTAGAGTTCTTCTAAAGTTCCAAAGGTGTGATGTTATATTACATTATATTACATTACTCATCAAAAGGTATTTTTGGAATTTTTGTTTCGCTCTAAAACAGAACAGAGGACTCAATGAATTTTGGATTTAATAAGATGTATACGTCATACATCTTAGATTAAAAATTAGGCTATATATAATGACACTATAATTTACAGGACTAAACAAAGGAGGAAAAAATATGCCCCTGCACAAAAACTGAATACCCTGGGAAAATTATCTGAAAAGTTCGTGACTGCATATACCTTTCGTCTATAGTTATAATATAATAAACTTTTAATGATAAATAAAGATATTATTGCAGTATATCATATTCATGGATTTTTAAGTTGAAAACTTATGAAGCCATATGTAAATAAATTTCACTGTTGACAAGTAAATATATAGTAACCAAAGTTCCTTTGACTTTATATACATATCATTTATATGTCAGTAGTTCAAAGGAGGAAAAAATATGCCCGCCCGCGAAGACCCGTGACTACAATCAATACCTTGCTAAAATTATCAGAAAAGGTCGTGACTACATATAAACATTGTCAATAGGTATAATATAATCAACTTTTAGTGATAAATAAAGATATTATTACTGGACATCATATTCATGGATTTTTAAGTTGAAAACTTATGAAGCCATATGTAAATACATTTCACTGTTGACAAGTAAATATTTATATACCAAAGTTCCTTTGACATTATGTACATATCATTTAGATTTTAGTAGTTATAAAGGTAATCATTTATCTTTGCTTATATTTACGGAGCACTTACGTATTTCGACTGGCCGGAAAATTCTAGCATATAGAACATTTAAGCATGAAGAGACATTTTGCTTATGCTACTAATAAGTTAGTTTAAAGCAACAAATTGATTATTCAAATTGATTCAGATTTTCCAGAATTATCGATGAGAAAGGACTCCTCCCTTTCAGGACTCCTTCCCTTTTAAGATTCCGTAATCAAACAACGAACTCTTCTAATTTTGTCATGTCCATCCGTCCGTCTGTAACAGTTTCACCTTTTCTAGAAATTTTGACCTAGGTGCAACATTTTCTTCAAGGAAATGCTTGAGATTAAGATCTTGTTTAATTTGTAGCAAAATATTTAAATGTTAAAATTTGTATAAAAATAAAATTTGTATAAAAATCCGCTCAACACCAAAAATTAATTTTTCCACCATGAATTTTAAAAATTAAAAAAAAATTAGGTGTCGGCCTTTGAGAAGATCTTTAAAATTTAAGTCATTTTTAGTCAAATATGAAATTAAAAAAATTGAGAATAAACTTAAATTATTTCAGAATTAAAAAAGATACCTGCTGTAGCTAATTCTAGATGAATGATGGCTATTATTATCTCTGTCATGATTTAAAATCAAAATGTCGTTTTAATTTTAAATTTAAAACATCGGTATTTTTATTTTCAATTATGTGACTGGATAATAAGAAAACTTTTAATATGTATTCCTAATTAATAATTTAAATTATATTTTTCAACGAATTTTATTACTATTTCGTTATATTATTTCATTATTCTATGCTATTCACACTATTTTCATTATGTTATTATGTAAAGACCCATTGTCAAGCTAGTCGTCCCTCTAAAATTGGTGCACCATAAACTAAATTTCATAGAAATGACAGAAATATTATTTAACTACAAAAATTAAAATGTAAACGTGAAAGGTTAAACAATAGCGTATGGTTTATGAACGAATTACACCAATTTGAAATTACACCACTATCTACCACGCGCAAATTACACAGCCCATTCTACGTTACCTCCCCTATAACGCACTACCCCCACCTTTTTACTCCCTCACTGCGACACTTCATCTTCCCCGTTAGATGATCCCATAACACCGTTTCGCATCCCGGAAAAAACGTAAAACGCGCCAAATGAGAGGTGAAAGCGAGACAAAATGGCGCCCGCTAATGCAAATGGTCGACGCGTTTGCTCGTTGGGCGCCAAAAGAGAAATGTCAAAAAAGATACGGTTGTTAAAGAGATGAACTATGTAGATTTATGCGGAAATATGCAATGATACGTTCTTGTTTTCCATTTCTACGCATAAACAAAGAGATTTTTAAATACAGGGAAAGTTTATCAAAATTATTCGGAAAATCTGTGCAGAATATTCTGTGTACATTTATTTGGATCAGAATATCGACACATATAAAAAGTGAAATTGATTAATTGAATGACTGACTGATATATCAACGCACAGTCCAAACCGCTGGCCTTAGAAACATGATATTTTGCGCAGATATACTTTATATAACACAAGCATCCATTGAGAAAGTGTTTTTCAAAATTCAACCCTTAATGGCGGGAAATCTGGGCTCAAAATTTGTAAGAAGAACTCTTAAATAGTTCTATTAACAGGAAAGAGAAGTACTGTAAAAATCAGTAATTAAAGACAACGTCCAAGGGATTGGTTTCCAAAACACTGTAAATCTCGTATTTAATTATTTATTTTAATTATACTTCAAAGAAGTGCTATCGTCTCTGATGTTTCCTTGAAAACGACTTCTGGGCTCCTAGTCTGTGATATAAGGGTACGACCCTTATAAGAAACAAATAAGGAATAACAACGGAACAAATATTTAATTATTTATTTTAATTATACTTCAAAGAAGTGCTATCGTCTCTGATGTTTTCTTGAAAAGACTTCTGGGTTCCTAGTCTGTGATATAAGGGTACGAACCGTATAAGGAACAAATAAGGAATAACAACGGAACAAATGTTTAATTATTTATTTTAATTATACTTCAAAGAAGTGCTATCGTCTCTGATGTTTTCTTGAAAAGACTTCTGGGTTCCTAGTCTGTGATATAAGGGTACGACCCTTATAAGGAACAAATAAGGAATAACAACGGAACAAATATTTAATTATTTATTTTAATTATACTTCAAAGAAGTGCTATCGTCTCTGATGTTTTCTTGAAAACGACTTCTGGGCTCCTAGTCTGTGATATAAGGGTACGAACCGTATAAGGAACAAATAAGGAATAACAACGGAACAAATGTTTAATTATTTATTTTAATTATACTTCAAAGAAGTGCTATCGTCTCTGATGTTTTCTTGAAAAGACTTCTGGGTTCCTAGTCTGTGATATAAGGGTACGACCCTTATAAGGAACAAATAAGGAATAACAACGGAACAAATATTTAATTATTTATTTTAATTATACTTCAAAGAAGTGCTATCGACTCTGATGTTTTCTTGAAAACGACTTCTGGGCTCCTAGTCTGTGATATAAGGGTACGAGCCTTATAAGGAACAAATAAGGAATAACAACGGAACAAATATTTAATTATTTATTTTAATTATACTTCAAAGAAATGCTATCGTCTCTGATGTTTTCTTGAAAACGACTTCTGGGCTCCTAGTCTGTGATATAAGGGTACGAGCCTTATAAGGAACAAATAAGGAATAACAACGGAACAAATATTTAATTATTTATTTTAATTATACTTCAAAGAAATGCTATCGTCTCTGATGTTTTCTTGAAAACGACTTCTGGGCTCCTAGTCTGCGATATAAGGGTACGACCCTTATACGGAACAAATAAGGAATAACAACGGAACAAATATTGAATTATTTATTTTAATTATACTTCAAAGAAATGCTATCGTCTCTGATGTTCTCTTGAAAACGACTTCTGGGCTCCTAGTCTGTGATATAAGGGTACGAGCCTTATAAGGAACAAATAAGGAATAACAACGGAACAAATATTTAATTATTTATTTTAATTATACTTCAAAGAAGTGCTATCGTCTCTGATGTTTTCTTGAAAACGACTTCTGGGCTCCTAGTCTGCGATATAAGGGTACGACCCTTATACGGAACAAATAAGGAATAACAACGGAACAAATAAGGTGGAGAAATGTATAGTGATAATGTAATTCATACAAACTTCACAATTTTCTAATGTGGCAAAGTTCATTTTTAAACTTTCTATGAAAGTGCTTCGTACCGCCAGGAGGTATGTATAAATATTGTTTTATTTCAATCCTTTCTGAATTGTCCCAATTAATACTATAAATGATAGAATGAGTTTGTTTGTTCCACTTTCATGGCTTAAATATTAATTATATCTTAATGCAATTTAACTTACATATTTGTGTATATAATAGTTACAAATATGAATTTGAAAAAACTAATTCTCTCTAAGTGAAATTGCGAGCAACAGCCAGTGACTTTGTAAAAGAAGAATAAAAAAAACACAAAAAAATGATACTGCCCACATCTACAACTTAACTTTGCATTAATAGAATAAAAACTGAAACAAAAACCTTCATTCTAACACCTTTCCCTTTATTTTCTCTTTTCTTTTAAACCTCTTCATTACTCATTTGCAAAATGGTGCAACATTAAAGTTATATGAAATACAGTAACTAAGCAAGCATAATTAAACTTTTATAAAGGACACTGCACAATTCACTATACATTGGATATCGTAATAATATAAGCTTCATTATTTCTAGGAAAAATGATATGTTGGGCCACTATCGTGAGAAACAAAGTCATCAGTTTCTACTTAATATAATGGCAAACAAAACTGTCCGTATACTGAGAGGCACACAAGCAAACTTTAAAAGAAAACCATTAATATAAATATACCTCAACATTACGTAAATCGAATAGCAACAAAGAGAGTATGGAGAATACAAATTTATGGGAAAACTGACGTATACAACATATTACCCAGAAAAAAAAGTAGTACTTCTAAAATAAACAGTATCACAGCTGATGTTATACAACTAAATGGATTAGATGAACCTACGCGATGTAGTATTATTTCTACTTTCTTTAAGTTCTTTACCACGACCTAGGTTTCGTTGTATTACAACATCTTGTAATACAACTGTGATGGGCTATTAGCAAAGATAGATCTTTGCTAATAGCCCACCTGAAGATGTTGCAATACAACGAAACCTAGGTCGTGGTAAAGAACTTAAAGAAAGTAGAAATAATACTACATCACGTAGTTTCATTTAATTGAGAATAATGAATTTCTACAAAATTAACGCCAAATATATTCGATAAATGAATTAGCTAAAAATAACTAAATACACGAATTTCACAAAAATTATGCTATATATTTCTAAATTAATGTGCGATAGTGGTAATATTGGGGCTACTAAAATTTAAATATAATTCACTATTAAATTATAAATGTTTATTAATATTTTAACTTTTCACAACTATGAAACTACATGATGTAGAGTTATTTCTACTTTATTTAAATTCTTTACCATGACCTAAGTTTCATTGTATGGCAACATCTTCAGGTGGGCAATTTGTAAAGATCACTATATCACGTAGTTAGTTGTGAAAAATTAAATTATAATGAATTTCCACAAAATTAACGCCAAATATACTCAATATTTATCAATAATTAAATAAATACCGCCATCTATTGAAGAACTGTGAAATTACGGGTTAATGTCCAAGTATAGAAACCTCTTACGTATTTATTGAGATCCCATGGAAGAACATTGTAATTAATTTTTTTGTTGCTTTTGAGTTACAATTTTATTATTGTTGTATATATCTTTTCGTACGAGACTATATAATCATCATATATGTGAGCATTTATTAATTATATCAAGAGAAATAAAATAATGTGAAAAGTCAGTATTTTTATGACGTCTTAAAATTATCTCACGCTCTCCTATAAAATTGCAAAACCTGAGTTAAAATGGTGTTTTTGAACGTATCAATGTGATTGTTGTTCATAAAACAATAAATGGCGTTGAAGATTAATCCAGTAAAAATTTGTTAATCAATTAAAAAGTAGTAATATTAATTAATAACTTAAGTAATGTTAAGTAATCATAACTTATGTACTTAAGTTCATTTAAATTTATTCAACTATGAAATAGGACAAAACAAACGCACAAACACACATACGGTGCAGGAGGCAGTTGCTAGATTTTTATAAGAAAATATAACTTACGCTCATTTCTCTTTTAATCCAATACATACTTTAGCATAATGAAAAAAAATGTAATAAACACAATCGAATCGGTAAAGAAGCCGTGTATTATTTAGAATTTGTAACTATACTGTAGTCAAGTAGGTAGGAATAAATATTCCGGAAAAACCTGTTTTGTGGACTGTTACAGTATTGGGCACACATATATTTTTGTTCAAATCCTCTTAAGACACATTTGAAGTATTTGAATGTATACAGATTATTTAAAAATTAGTATTAGTGCTAGAATTTGTTTAAAACTAATATTAAGCTAACAATTTGGTTGCTCTTCATGCGGCAAACTCGTGCTATATTAAACATTTTCGAATGTTCAAACTTTCTCCTTAAGGGGGTGCTCTAAAGTCTGGCAGATGATATTAATATAGTAATTATTATGTAAATATAAATGGGTTATTAATGTTTTGAACATTTGTTGCATATAAAACGTAACGCCATCTAGTGGAGAATTGTAAAATCATGGTGTATCAATAACGCTTTTCATATTTATGGTGATCGCTTACAAAAGATATGGATGTTGCGGTTAATTAATTAATTAGTAGTAGTTTAATTAAAAATTTGAAAATTGCGTGATCTTACTCGGATTATAAATCGGACTTACCGATTACGAAACCTTCATTTAAATTATAGAATTACGAAATTATATAATTGAAACTTTCATTTCAATTATATAATTACGAAACCTTCATTTTGACTGCTATGTGCTTTAAAATGGCGCCTTATTTCATTATACGTAAAGGTAGCTAAAACAGTTGGCTTTACGGCTGACTATAACTTAGTTAATTTGTTTTTTTAATGTAGTAAATTTAGCCTTATCAATATAGTTAATTTAACAAACTGAAAGGTGAAACGTCTAATGTTTATAGTTACTTTATATTTATTATATTTTGCATTCTTCTAAAATCCGTACTCGTAAATTGAGCGATGATTCGCATTCATTTACGTTACCAAATAATACTTTCGTAAAATATTTTGGACTAACTAAATACATAACAAAATTTCAATAATTTGCTAAGTTTCAATAAGTTGTTGAAAGTTCACGAAGAATAAACCTTACTCGATGCGCAACAAAACCAAATAATCCACAAAAATGTATCTCCTGTCAAACATAAATAAAGTACAGAACTGTCATCATTGACAAAATAGCTCCGTCTTTTTCTTTCTGCTCGTAAAATTACATGATGCTATTCTTTTCGCTCAAGCCCCCGAACGTTAACTGAAAATAAAGGCAAGAATAACGCGAATACGATACAGTATGCCTATTTTTAAAACAAACATTATGGTAATCATTATTGTTGTGTTTTAGATAACATATACGTATGCGTTAGCTAACGCATGTTAATAACGGTTGCCATAACGTTCAATAAAGTAAATGATACTTCATGGGGCGGATTGTACTTCAATAGGTGTATGTCTGTATATCTGTCTTAATTTTAATGAAAAGAAAATGTCATCGTGTAATGAGGATCAAAGTTTATATTTTACTGAATGTTTCTGTCAAATTCAAGGTTAATTCCGATAACCATTTTAAAGGTCCAAAGCCTTATGTCAGAGATTACAGTTTTTAAAGCATCCTACTGGAAAAATACATCATGACAAATTGTAAACTGTAAAATCTACGAAGGTGTGATAGATGACAAGATGGAGTGATGAACATGACGTAATTATAAATGGTCATACGAAACCAGCCAGAGCATGAGCACCCTCAGAACAGGTTTCCGTAGTCATCGCTGAAATCCCTCTTCAACCATACGTTACCTATATATTATTTCACATTGTTTGTAGTAACATGATGCCAATTCTACCGCGCACCCAATAAGTAAATTGTTTAGTTGAGTACATAACTATATACCGAACTTATCTGACTTAGTTTTTGTCTATAATGTTCACTTATTTAAACTTATTGAATCAATTCACTTATTGAAAGGTATATTTGATCTAAACTTTATGTAACAGATTATAAGAGCTACTTCACCTCAACAAAGTTACATACTTTCGTGGAGATTTTTTTCCGAATTATTTCTGACACTGTGCGTTGAACACACATAATCATTATGCTTACCATAACCATTATTACAAGTATCCATCATAATTTTTGCTTAAAGTACTTACAAGATCAAAATATCCCTTGCAACTACGTCATATTAATACATCTATCTTGAGATATTTTTGCTTTATTCTCTACTATTACTCCCTCAACTTTTAAAGTAAAATATATTTCTGTATATCTTACTTTAAAAGTTGAGGAAGGTGTACGTATTCTTAACGGTTTTGAGCACAAATATCTCAAGATAGATGTATTAATATGACGTAGTTTCAAGGGATATTTTGTTCTATTTTAAAAGATCTACCATGATAAAAACCAATGATACTCCGTTCGATTGAGTTAGTAATTTGTTTGCCCTACTTTTCATTGTATTGGATGGGAGCCCCTTTTTTTAATCCAACTGATTATGATTTTGGATTATCGATGTCTACCTATATACCAAATGTCAGCTTAGTAAATGCAACAATGAGAGAGTCGGATGGACAAATATACAGTAATTATATTCTTTCCTTACTTAGCTACGGAATCCTAAAAATATATCTCTTATAATTAAGTAAATGTAGTAACATTTAATTAAGTTATTTTTTACTGGAAACGCATATGGATTATAATAGACCAAAAAAGAGGGAAAAATTTTATTCTCATATTATTAGTATGAATATTTCTAAACGTAATATATAATCAGAAGTCCTATTAAATAAGTGCTTTGAAGAGGATTTTCTCTCCAAAATAAAACCAATAGTTTAACTCAAAAGCCACGATCAACCTTTGAAAAGTTGCTCCTTCAAATAAACCGACCGCCGGGAAAATGTCGATGCCTCGAGCGGAAAACTCGGGCCATTAAGCCTTCAATTTCTATGCGCAAACTGCGAAAAGTTTCTCAATTGTTATTCAATTTTGAGCTGAATATCAAATAACCACATCTTTATCTAAGCGTTTTTCTATTTGTTGACCTTTTTCTTTTTAATATACTTTTATTATGGAAATTTTAAATTTATTCCGGGACAAGATTCCGTAGCGTCATATTTCTTAAAGTCTTCGTTTTAAAATTTACCGAAAAAGACAGTTTGATTTTTGTTTCATGAATAATTATTTCATCACTTTTATATTTTAAACCAACATGAAATACATTAGTAACAAGTATGTATGTTTGTGTGCATGAATTTCTACAAGTGGTTAATTCATATGGGGATTCACCGAGTAGGGCCTCATCCAGGTGAGGTGGGTCTTTTAAAATAAAATTAAAGGTTCATTTGCCGTTTTTAAGTTTTGTTTGTGACATAGTAAGTTTCAATGTGACATGAAATATTACATCACCCCCCCTACCTCCAAGTTTTCAATTCAGCATTTTGAAGAAGTTAAAAAGCTTGATACTTTTAGGTAAACATTCAATTAATATTATTTCGTTCAATATATATAAAGAGATATATGACTAAATGTCTCCCTTCATGTAACAGCTAAGACTGACTATTATATAAAAGGACGAAAGTTGGAGTACATACAATAATTTATTTATTTATTTAATTATTGCAAGCCCCATGCCCGACTTGGAGGTTTCTCCAAATCGTTGGATGCGTGAAAATATCATAAAAACAAATATCCCAATTCTAAAGCAGTCAATGAAACAGAAAAAATATCAAGACTTGGAGCGTAGCATAATACTGAAAATGAAAGACTAGTGAATGCTTTAGGATATTCGCGTGCGTTCTACGCAAATGAAATAAGCTATAACACCATCCTCTTATATAACAACCGGAAACATAAAGCCCTACAATACTCAGGATCGAACTCAAAAGGGTTTTCAACGTTATAATTTAATAATTTTATAAAATGGATGATCAAAAGCAATTCCCGTCGGAGTTGAAGGGAATTACATTCAACTATACCCAATACAAAATATGAATCAGAAAATAACGTTTTGTAATTTGAAAAGTTATTGAACTTTTTTAATATTTTCTCCAGCATGAGGATATAAACAGCTGAACATGGCTACCAGCTCACTGAATTTGTTTCAAAAACACTACGGACTAAAGAGTTAAAAAATTCACTTGAAACTAGTTTCCTTTATTCGATTACTAAGTTGATGATAATGCGAATCGATGCGTTTTTGTTGTCTCCTTTTTTCCCATTGTCTCTTTTATATTCTAAAACTATTTGTCGTTATTGTTGTTATGTTGATTGCACACCTCTGATACGTGGGGACTTTATAAAGTAAATAAATTGATACACGTTTAATAGAAGAATCATAAATTAGCTCATAATATGCCGATTTCAATAATGTAATTTTATATCTCATATTTACTTTATAAGGTCTCGAGAAGACTAGACAATTACATAAAGATATAAATTGAAAATTTTAGCACGTAAAACAGATTTACTTAATTTAATTTAGGGCGCAAGTACGATTTCCTCTGATCCACTGTCTTTAGACGGGGAGAATTCAATCTTTACATTAAAGTAACTTCTCCAATCATCCGCGTCCGCGGTTCATAAGCGAGAAGAGCAAAATCAATATAACGTAGAGGGTAGAGAAATAAATAATAAACAAACAATTTACGCATCACATCCACCGAGCAAATATTTTCGATCGAATGAAAACGAACACCGCCCTAATTCGCCGCCCGCCCCTAATGAAGGAACTTCCTAAATTATTTCATCCCATGGGCGTACGGTAGAATACACGTAACATTCTATTGTGAGTGTTTGCATAAAATATTTACGCAAAAAAAAAACAATTTACTCAAGATTCCAGTGGATATTAATCTGTCACGATTCTGCCGATATCGCACTCGGGGATTAGGGATGAGTCATGATTTTTTTATTTTGATAAAGCAATATCGATGAGTGTAAAATGTTGGCGTGTAGATTATCTCCATGTACTGTTTTCTTCGCAAAAATTAATAAATCGACGGGACAAATTCGTAACGGTACAGCAATCTTCTCATTTAAAATCGCCCTACAAGACATTGTTAAAATTGTAATCTCACCCTAACCATGAAAATATCCTAATAGCCTCAAAAACACTGTTAAAATAATTTAAATTGGTAAATATTTCAAACAACGCTATAGATAAACCCTAATGCGCTACGCAGGTGACAATAATCAGAAAAAGAGAACATAATATTTATTACTTAATATTTTAACGTAAACGTTCTACAACAATAAGTCAAACAAAACATAAGAGCGTATCTGGCCGACTTTCACATATCTCAATATGACAAAAAACAGTGAGCCGTCACGGGACGCCTGGCAGATGTGAAACAATGTGTTCGTACAAGTAATATGTATAAAAGACAAGATTATTACAGGAACTAAATATAGCATAACGAAAAAATAAAGTATTACGAATTTCTTACAGAAAATGGTGACTTTATTTAATAAACATTTATTTACAATTAATACAAAAATAATAAAGCACAAGTTATGTGTACCGAAGTAAACAACGGCGTTGAACTGAGTGAGGAGGGGGTCGCGTAGTCGGTTGCGCATAGCGACACGTCGCCATACCGTACACTCTACTACATATAGACTATATATATATATATATATATATATATATATATATATATATACCTTAGTATAGCGTGGCGACTCGTCGCCACGGCAAGCGTCGCCACGCCAACGATCCGGTTTATACCTGCACCTATAGATGTTTCACATGAAAAGAAACCCCTAACAGAAAAAGATAGAACATAGGACTGAAAACGCGCTGAGGGAGACGGGAGACATTTAGTCGGCGGCACACACTCTTGATATATGATGTAATCAATGGGGAATCGGCCATGGACCTTGTCCGACAAAAGTCGGCAGTTTTCGGCCGCAAACTCACCATCCTCAAAAGTAATTTATTAGCGTTGTGCGTAAACCATGAAAATACAATTTCATTGTAAATGTAACATATTGTCATCTCACATTGAGATGAAGTTTTTTGATACATGTACCATGTTGCCGTCTCACATTCAGATGGAGTTTTTTGATACCCGTACCATATTCCCATCTCGCTTCGAGATAGAATTCTTTGCTAAACCTGTAATAAGTTGCCAACTTAAAGAGTTTTATGATACCTGTGCTATGTTGCAATTTCAAATCAAAATGGAGTTTTGCGACCTCACATCTATTATGCTGCCACCAGCTGTACTATGTTGCCACCTCACATCGAAATGGAGTTTTTTGATAACTGTAATAATATATGCTGCCATCTCACATCGTAATGGAGTTTTATGATATCTGTAATATGTTACCATCTCACACCGAGATGGAGTTTTTGATATCTGTAATATGTTGCCACCTCACATCGAAATGGAGTTTTAGATATCTGTAAGAAGTTGCCATCTCACATTGAAATGGAGTTTTGTGATACCTGTAATATGTTGCCATCTCATATCGAGGGAGAGTATTTTTATATTTGTAATTTGTTATCACCTCACATCGAGATGGAGTTTTTTTTACTTAGTTATTTGAACTTTAACATATACCTAATTTTCACCACATGGAAGTGAATGTTAATCGAATAGATATCGACTTAAAGATAAAGTGAAGGTATACAATTCTGATATAAATCGACCATATTGCGGTGTATATCTGTCAACGTATTTAATTATTTACACCCAAATGAATTAAATGGTTCATTTTTAATTGTCTTTAATGTAAAATGTAACTCACCAAATCATAAATGTAAAAAGAAGCCAAATTTTAAGAGAAGCCAAAGCCGCCGATAAAGTAAATGAAATTTAAAAAGACTTGTAGCCTTTTTGGATGTCAATTCTTTTGTCTTTAGTTCTATTAGTTTTATAGCAGTTTTGTAGCAGCTTTCATAATAGATAATTGGAGAGAACTGACTTTATATGTTACCAATCAGTTATACTGGGCTCCGTTGAGCAAATAAAAAATTAAATTTACTGGCAAATATTTAATTTCACTTAACGAATTTTCCATTTTTCCAAAATATTGAAATGAACTAACGAGTGGTCAACATGACAAAATTTTCATATAAAAATTAATGCATTTTACAAATTTATTGAAAATTTTAGACTCATAAAAAATTCGTTTTGGCGATTAAGTGATCTAAAATCAGATCATGAAATAGTTTTTTCCAATCGTCAAAACTTATTAATTCAATTGTCAAAAACTTCCAATCGTCAAAACTTATTAACCCAATTGTCAAAAATTTCCAATCGTCAAAACTTATTAATCAAATTGTCAAAAATTTGCAATCGTCAAAACTTATTAATCCAATTGTCAAAAACTTCCAATTGTCAAAACATTAATATTTGGGGTTCTCTACCTTAAAATGAAAAGAGGATTGTTCATAATTACGTTATAAGAACAATCAAGTGTTTGACTGTCCATCTGCCAATGGCATTTTTCTCAGAAACCACTTGACGCGGAAACATGAAATTTAGAAAATAAGCATAAAAATAAACTAAGCATAAAACTAAATTAGAAATTTGAAAGGTAATACTCAAAAATATTCATATGGAAACTTCAGGGGCAAATTAAGTACTCGAAAAAGAAAATTTTATAATTCCTTGTATAATCTAGGGTATGGTTCAAAAACTTTAGATGTTATATGTTCAGCTATATAATGAAAAATATGCAAAGAATATATCCCCCAGCTGTTCCCATATTTACGAGATTACTGGATCTAAAATTATGAAAAAAAAATTCAGAAGCCTACGTAAAGGTTATAGGATAACTATGACAAAGGTTGTACAATAAAGGTTGTAGGAGAACAATGACAAAGGTTGTACAACAAAGTACAAAAAAGGTTGTAGGATAACTATGACAAAGATAATACAACAAAGGTTATAGGATAACTATGACAAATGTTGTACAACAAAATGCAATAAAGGTTGTAGAATAATTATGATAAAGGTTGTAAAACAAAGTACAACAAAGTTTGTATGATAACTATGACAAAGATTGTACAACAAAGTACGACAAAGGTAGTAGGATAACTATGACAAAGGTTGTAAAACAAAGTACAACAAAGTTTGTAAGATAACTATGACAAAGATTGTACAACAAAGTACGACAAAGGTAGTAGGATAACTATGACAAAGGTTGTAAAACAAAGTACAACAAAGTTTGTAAGATAACTATGACAAAGATTGTACAACAAAGTACGACAAAGGTTGTAGGATAACTATGACAAAAGGTTGTAGAATAATATATTAGATGTCGTATTTTTTTAAATAAGCACCATGTATTTACACCTGTGAAAGTTACAATAGGCAGCATATTTATGTTGCGAGAAATTAATATTTGTGAATAATTTAATAGAAATACTCATGTATGAATGTTAATAAGTATCAAAATGTGTACTGAATGCTCATGGTGCGAGTTCTACTCGTACTTGACAGCTTTTATAACGCGTAACTAACAGCAAAATATCGAATTATCCAAAATTTCATTATGTCAATAAATATGAAGAGAATGAACGTCAGAAAGAATTCACTTTTTTGTTTTGACACGAGGAGAATAAAACCAGAAAGAATGAACGTTCTTTTTGTTTTGACATTAAGAAAATGAACGCCAGAAAGATGAACGTTCCTTTTGTTTTGATTTAAAGAGAAAAAAATGCCAGAAAGAATAAACGTTCCTTTTGTTTTGACATAAAGAGAGTGAACGCCAGAAAGAATGAAAGTTCTTTTTGTTTTGACATGAAGAGAACGAACGCCAGAAAAAAATGAATGTTCCACTAGTTTTGACATAGTGCTTACTATTAAAAAAAAACACTATGTTCAAAACACCCTATTTACAAAATGCATAAATTAAAACGATAAAATTGCATTTTAAAAATAAAAATTGTATGGCTATACCCACATCGACATGCCGACAGCACTACCGAACCAACCCTCGTATACACTTTATCATAAGACAGATAAGGAACCCTCTGCTCGAGATAAGAAACAATGATTCGGAAATAACTTATATCTTTTGATTCACGGGGAAAAACGCGAGTTTTCACACCTATCTACCTACCTGCATCGGCGAAATAAAGCGGGGAGAGAGGATGGAAGGCGGAAGAGAGGAGGGAGGAAGCGGGGAGCAAAATTTAGATTTACATAGCGCGTTGAGTAAATCTTTCTATATCTTGCAAACGAGTCGGCATATCTGATTCAGTGGTTCTTTAAGGGTTTGGAAAACATTTCTCAGAATGCTTTCAAATTGGAATTTTAGTTGCGCGATTCAGAAGTACAGCTGTCGAAATCAGTATTTTGTATGTAATCACCTGAAACTACGAGTAATCCTGTTAAGTTATTTAGCAATGGGAGGCGATTACATAGAAAATACTGTAAGCGATGGTCACGATACTGTATCGCGTCACTAAGTTCTCAACCTGAGAAAAATCTAGGCGTTTGGAAAAAAATATTGAACTGCTTTTAAATTGGAAACTTAATTGTTCGATTCGATCGCACGTTATTTTGTATCGAGGACAGTATTTTGTATGTAAACACCTAAAGCTATGAATTTATGTGTTAAATTATTAAGCATCCTGAGGCAGCTTCATATGAAACATTCTTTGCAACAGCTCCGCTACTGAAACCGTGACTAATTTGCCAATATCAGAGCAATCTAAGAGTTTTATAGACATATTAGGTTCCGTGCCTCAAAGAAAAAAAGAACGAAGCCCTTATAAGGTCGCTCACGTTTTTCTCACAGCCGTTCTTCTCAGAAACTGTTTGATGTAGAAACTTCAAATTTAGTATGTGATAAAACATATGCACCTCCTCATATGTCAATAGCTAACATTCAAAAATATTAATATGGAAATTTTAGGGAAAGTAAATGATTTACTCATTTTTTTCATTAATTTCCATATACAGTGTGGTGTATCATTTGAAAGTTCTAGTTTTAAGGCCCTCAAAAATATCTCATATCTTTAAGTAGTACACCTTCAGAGATATACTGAAAAACATGCACTACATTTCAGAGATATACTGGTAAGTAGTACACCTTCAGAGATATACTGAAAAACATTCTCTCCTAAAACCACTTAGCTTAAAATTAGGAAAAAATAGGGTCTTTAAAATTTTTTGTATAGGGTCTTTATAATCTGTAATAGGGTCAAATTCAACATAGGGTCTTTAAAATCTAAAAGAAAAGAAAAAAATAGGGTCTTTAAAATTAAGTTGTAGCAAAAGTGTGGCAATGATTCTAAATGCCATAATTATTTCAATATGCAACGTGGTTTTACGCCTGTGACAGATACAACGAGCAGTATATTTACATTGTGAAAAATAGATATTTGTAAATAGTTTAATGGAAATACTACGTATCTTTGAATGTTTATAAAAACTTAAACTTGTACGAAAGCCCAGTGGTGTGAATCCTAACCCCACTCAACACGTTTTTTTTTATTTTATTTTCTATCAAAGATTATTATTACTTAATAAAATTTTATTTTTTTAAACGTTTTTAAATAATAATGATTGATTGGCTCATATAATTTTAGAACTTGTTTTATGAAAATGAGTGTATTTAAAAGATCCGTTAAAAGATAGCCTTTCGCGAGGCAAGCAATAGTTAGGTACCTATTTTCGCTGTTCCGGTAATGACTTTTTTATTACGTCTTTCTGGCTACCTCACCTTGTGCTATAGTTTCGTGCCTTTATAATTTTAAAATATTTTCTTATGAATTTTTACAAGTAGGTGCATTAAATATTTGTAATGAGAGTTGTGAAGAAAAAACCTATGAAGAACGAGTAGAACTCACACTACGATGGTTCAGTACACATTAAACATTTATAAATATTTAAATAGTGCATAATGTTTTCTTTAAATAATTTGAAAATTTTAATCTTTTGGAACATAAATATATTGGCTACTATATCTTTCACAGACGGATATTTAAAAAGAATAATTCGACATAGAAATAAGAATATTTTTTTTAAATTTTCCCTTCGTGTGGAATCAAGGATCATTTTTTTAATTTTCTCTTCATGTGTGCTATTAGATCTCCCATTAGGCCGATTACAAGATTCTAAGGTCGACCCAAATTACTCTATAGCTTTTTATGACTGTACTAATAGTAAAAAAATCGATTTAAAGACCCATATCTTTTTTTGAGTGAGCCAAAGAATTTCAAATTTATAAATAAAAGGTCGATTATTTTAAAAAAATATTATAAAAATTGTTACCCAAGCAACAAGTGTTCAAACTACTATGCGATAATAGAGTATATAGCAGTTACAAATTTTGTACCAGTTATGTACGTTTAGTTGATAGTAGAAATCGTAACATTACTTGTACTCTTCGATTAATCGTATCATTACTTGTGGTTTTTCCATCAATCATGTCATTACTAGTGCTCTTTCGATTAATCGTATCATTAACTTCGTTTTTTCCATCAATCATGTCCTCATTAATGCTCTTTCGATTAATTGTATCATTACTTTTGTTTTTTCCATCAATCATGTGATTATTAGTGTTCTTTTCATTAATCGTATCATTAATTTTGTTTATTTCATCAATCATGTCATTAGTAGTACTCTTTCGATTAATCGTATCATTACTTTTGTTATTTCCATCAATCATGTCATTACTAGTGCCCTTTCTATTAATCGTGTCATAACTTTTGTTTGTTCCGTCAATCATGTCATTACTAGTGCTCTTTCGATTAATCGTATCATTATTTTTGTTCTTTCCATAAAACATGTCATTACTAGTGCTCTTTCGGTTACTTGTATCATTACTTTAGTTTTTTTCCATCAATCATGTCATTACTAGTGCTCTTTCGATTAATCGTATCATTATTTTTGTTCTTTCCATAAAGCATGTCATTACTAGTGCTCTTTCGGTTAATTGTATCATTACTTTAGTTTTTTTCCATCAATCATGTCATTACTAGTGCTCTTTCGATTAATCACATCATTATTTTTGCGTTTTTTAATAATTGTATTATTACTTGTGCTCATTGGATTAATCGTATATTTATTTGTGCTCTTTTGATAATCGTAACTGTACATTCCGTACTTACTATTATCAAAAAACTTTCCAAGAAAATCTCTTGAAATATATGTTGTAGTAAATTCTATACATATTATAATATTATATTTTAATTTTGCATTAGTAGATGTGAGAATCTTGATCTTCTGAAAATGGTCGCGATGAATTAAATTCACGACGTGCAATAATATGAAATGACGATTAAATTCATGAAAATGACGAATAAAAAATAATATTGCAATAATAAGTCATTACACATAAAACCAAGCTTGAGAAACTATAAAAAAATTATTAAATCGTTTACATTTCGGTAAAGTCAACAAATTTACTCTTGCCTAATAGAAATGTATATCGCTCTGACAAGATCAAATATTGAATATCGTGAATAACATATAAAATATGGCTCTGGGCGGTAAAGCAAAGTTTAAGATGTAAATTTAAATATAAATGATTGGTATTACTAAGATAATATAGGGTATGAAGGCAAAATTTTCAGTGATATAAGCCACAGTATTTTCCTAAAAAAGAAACTCATCATGAGAAAAAGATAAAAAAATAAAAATAATTGTTACAATGTTTTCGCTTTGTAAATAACTTAAGTTATCGGAAAACCTTTTGGGAAACACTCCCCCGGGCGCTTAAAGTTGAACATAAAGAATAACGTTACCGTCTTACAATTTATTTAGGTGAAAATATTACGAGAAGCCGAGATGATAATCTGTTTTTCCTTTTGAGGTTCAGTATTTTCCTCCCGTCCAACCAATTGCCGCAGAGTGGCGGGCGAATTTAAGGAAATTATCTTGCTTTTATTTATTTTACTTAATAGAAAATTGAAACAAATCTATACAAAATTTTTGTCCTAAGTGATAATATTGATTACTTAATGGTACAGTTTCACAGCCTTAATTTTCATTTCTTACCCAACGGTAGCATCAAATCATTGGTAAAAAATCATAAAAGTTTATTTTAAATAAACAGTCGTAAGGAAAAAACAAATAGAAAAAAAACTCAGGTAATACACAACAGCGGCTAGACGATCCTTATAAAACGGACGCCAAAAAAGTTCGTTAATTAGGAAAAAAAGGAACTTATTTAGAAAATAGTTTCTAGAAATTTAATTATTTGACAAATCACTATAAAACCATGGAAGAAAAAAAAACAAACACCAAAATCGGTCAAGAATTACAACTTGTAGCTTGTTCTCTTACGTACATACATAAAGGCCAACAGATGAATTTGCATGTCATTTTAAATCAAAATAAATTCAAAAGGAAGAATAATTACAGTCAATAGTGTATTTGACTATTTTTTTATTCGTAAATCATAATTGCAATTAATAAACAAACAACAAAAAGAAAAAGAAAAAAAGGGTGCGTGTACTTATGTACGCGCGTGAGAAGTTATACTTCTTTGGCATCATTAAATAATACATACGGATAGATAACCTCAATTATATTGAAGCACTTGAAAAAGTCTATAAACACAATTTTTTCACTAATATTTACGAATAGTAAATATATTAATCAAAATATTGAATTTAAAGCACCACTGAATATAATTTATCAGCACATATAAATCGCAGTTATATGAAACTAAAACACGTGTGTGAATGTAGACACTAGAAACATGTGGATAAATACTATGAATATGAAAACAGTGAACAGAGGCGACGATGGTGCCAATAGCTTTTGTTTCGAGACTGCAACCGCTGCAACTTCATACTGTAACTTTTGTGTGACGAATCTTAAAATTTCACTCTCATCATTTTTTCATAACGCGCCTAAAGAAGTATAACTTCAAAAATAAATAAGCTAAGCTAAGTAAGCGAGTTATTAAGGGTTTAAACGTGATATTTAAACAAGGAAGGCAATATTGAGTTGTGATGTCATTTTTCATAATACTCATTACATTCTACGAGTGCGAATGTGACAGGGAGATATCCCCATTCTATCACTATCATTGTATTTAGAAGCTCATGACTCCCTCTATTTTTTAACAAATTTGTATAATTTGTTGACTACCGGTTTTTAATTAATCTATATTTATTTAAAATCTTACTGAGAATAGCAAATTTATACCATATTTAGGAGCAATCAATCACCTTATTTGAATGAGTAAGATTAATTAAATGAGCGCAAGTTTGAAAATATTCTTCTATTTTATTGACTGAGAATAGCAAATTTACTAGTTTATTACTGAGTATAGCAAATTTAGGGGCAATCAACTACCCTATTTGAATCAGTGACATTGATTAAATGAGTGCAAGTTTGAAAATATGTCTTTATTTTATTGACTAAAAAGGGCAAATTTACTAATTTATTACTGAGTATAGCAAATTTAGGGCAATAAACTACCCTATTTGAATTAGTAAGATTTATTAAATGAGCGCAAGTTTGAAAATATTTCTTTATTTTATTGTCTAATAAGGGCAAATTTACTAATTTATTACTGAGAATAGCAAATTTAGGGCAATAAACTACCCTATTTCAATAAGTAAGATTTATTAAATGAGCACAAGTTTGAAAATATTTTTTAATTTTTTATTGAGAATTTGTGTCAGAACTGACAATATTGAGCTTAAGATGCCTTCAGATTTATTAAACTAAATACTATACTCGCCCACACACAGCCGCTATTAATTAGTAAAATAAAAAATTTCCGAATTATTCAATAAATATCAAAGTTACCCCTTCGTGAATGAAAACTCGATCCATTAAGCCAAAACGCGATCAGGCGAAACAATAATAAAGAAAAATGAAAACAGAATTTCTCACCAAATACAAGCACTTCAAAATATCTCGCAAACATCGATGACATCCTCCCCCCCCCCCCACGCCCGGTGACAAAGGCGCGCCCCATTGAAACGAGAGGCGCCCATGCGGAAGAGTCTGTAAACAAGCGGCAGCTAAGCGGCGCAAAGCCGGTTAAGCGGAGCGACCGGACGGCCCGGGGCTAAGCCGCGTTAGCTGTGCGCGCTTAAGTCTGCTGGCCCTTGGGAGAGGGTAATTTTGTCCTTACAGCAATTTTGCTTTTTTCATGTCAAATTAGTATCAAGTTATTTTATTGTGTGCCACTGTACTCTGCTGTTTATTTGAGTTGTTTTCGTTTCATTGTAATTGCTTATGTGATCATTTAACAATTTTAATAAATAGTTTTATTTATTTATTTTGGCATTTATTTATTTTAATCGTTACCCAGTTTCAAGCATATGGTAATTTTATCCCCTCTGCAACGAAGTCGAAAGAATTATATTTTTTGCAATGAAGGTATATCTCTGTTCAGGAAGGAACTCCAAAATTAATTCAAACGATTTTTGTGTTTGAATGTATATATATATATATATATATATACATACTACACACACACACACACATACACACACACACACAAACATACACACACACATATACATATATATATATATATATATATATATATATCAATGGAAGTGATTTGCATATAACAAAAGCAAAAACTATCCAGCACATAATTGACAAGTCACTGAATGGTAAAAAAAATTATTAAAAAGATAATTTTGAATTGTTCGTTTATTTTTCGTCAATAGCGGTAAAAGTAATCTTCAAAATGGTCGCTCAGTCATTGGTTTTTATGAAGTCTTAAGGGAGATATGGCGTACCGACAAAAACACCTTTGAGAAATAATATACAGGGATTGGAGAATAAAAAATTGTTCACAAATTATTATCTATCTATGTATTTGTAAGTTTGTTTATCAACTTGTACTCCTTTGCGTCAATAACAGATATTAAATGAATCGTTAATTTTAATTTCAAATGCAATACGCTTCAATATCTCTCAAATAAATTTCGTTATGACATTACGGAACTGAAATGTTCAAATGTAGTTGCGTACTACAAAAACCGCATATGGCAAAAACAAAATTCTCATAGTGTTGTTTTGCCCATTCGTCTTTCTGCACATCCCTGTCCATTATATCTCTGTAATTTCTGTATTTTTCGACCTATATAAATAAAATATTGCAAATATAAACTTCATGTAGAAATCACAGTTATATGGAGCAAAATATTACCTTTTTGCCATACGTGTAAACGAGATCCATAACTTTTTCGCACATATCATTGAGGTGGACATCATTCAGTAGGTCTTTCAAAATTAAATTCAGGTTTCTTGTTTTTTTAAATAGAGAGGTTTTATAGAGAACTTTTTCGGTTAACTCGCAAAAACAATTTCAAAACAGATCCATACGTCGTGAGTGTTCTACACGCAATTAACCGGTTTCATTTGGAGGCACATTAAAACGTAGTTTCCCGATTTTCTATAAGAAAAAAGTTTAAGTTGTATTTATCTTGTCCTAATTTGGGGAAGCCCAATAGTCAATGTGCTGATGAAAACTGAGTTTATCAAAGTCACGCGAAAAATATTACATAATTTCGGAAGTTGTAATTTTCAAAGCCCGTCGTCACTTGGAAGGCTTAAAAATTTTAATGCAATGTTTTGACGTAAAAATGAATAAATATCTTTGGCTTTCACGAACTATCAACAGATGGCGCCGCATGAAGTTTCTCGATGGTAAGGTAAAGCAGTATTTACTTCGAGATCACTTTAGCAAGTTCCACCTATCACCCAAACCCAGTATCCTATCTATACATCGACTAACGCCTAAATGCACCACACGCGATCAAGACTGTCAAGTAGACTTATTGACAGTTAAAAACGTATTTCTGTTTCTCATTAACTGACAGTCGAGTCGGAACAAAAGTTTATTTTTACCGATCGTACCATATTACACAGTCTAATTCCTAAAGTATCCATACAAATTACGTTTTTAACTGTCATTAAATCCGGCTGACAGTCCTGACCATGTGTGGTGCATACGGGCGTTAAATAGCAGTCTAAGGTAGTTTAGATAAGTTTCCATCTATCCTTAGATTGCTTCCCACAACTATTTTAATGTTTTCACTGTTTATCGACAACTTTCTATACATGCGCTCTCTTACATGCAACGCGTTCAATTAATACATACTGCAAGTTCGCCATTAAAAATGTTTACGCACCGATTAAATAAATATTAACTAAACAGAAACATTTTAATTATATACGATTAGATTTAATTGGAATGTTTCGTGAATTTTATTTTCAAAATCAAGATAAATATAAGCAAAGCAGTTAAAGTTGTGTGTAGTTATAGAACGTAATTAGTCTGCTTTCTGTTCCGTGAAATTTTAAATATGACAAAAAGCCAGTTTTAATATAAAGTTTATAAATAATATACTTCTCATCGAATGTATAACAAATGATTAGAGAAATGATTATATTATTATGATTAAAAAGAACTCTTGTTAACTCGAAATCTAGTTTTGAAGTCCCACTCATTGAGTTCATACATATAATTTACTCGGTGTTTATGTGTACGCTGAGCCCTATTAATTTCATTATCAGGACAATCATCCCAATATGATAATGATCACAAAATTATTTGTTGTGGCTAGAGAATGACATGCTTGCTACTGATTTCTAACAATTTTTACAATAAAAAATTCAATAATTTACAAAAAACAGACCGCTGATTGGCGTTAATCACTCGAAAATAGCAGACAGGAAAATCACTTGCTGTTGATAATCTGACCTATCGAAGATAACTGTCAAAACTTGCTGTCCCATTGGTAGATGGCTTGCAGAGATAGCTGATCCTGTTTGTCGATATGTTATTGATATGCAATACTGAAACGCCAATTAGAATTTCTATCCCTGGTGATATGAAAGCATGGATCGATAGAATATTGGTTGAGGACATATGTCTATACTGGCAAAACATCTACGTACGTTGCAATTAGAACTAGTTATATACCCAAGGGAAAATATAACATGCTTGTAATTAACGAAAAACCAATACTTTTTATTTTAAATTGAAAATGTCATCCAAAAAATTTATTCCAAGTTTATTTGTTAATAAATTATCGATTATTCTCTATAAATCACACTATTCAATAACAATTTAAGACAAGACTAGATTTTCGGAACTCAAAACTGAAATAAATACTACAAACAATCAGACAATCTTATATTTTGTGACAGGTTTTATACTGAAAAACTACCAAAATTTGGCGAATAAATTAATTGAAAAGATACTAAGTTTGAGACAAATGAAAAATTAGTACTTAGAAATGTCATCGAAAAAAATATATTCCAAGTTTATTTGGGAATATATTACCGATTATTCTCAGTAAATCACACTATTCAATAAAAATTTAAGACAGACTAGATTTTCAAAATTCAAAACTAAAATAAATACTACAAATAATCAGACAATCTTATAATTTGTGATAAGTTTTATACTAAAATACTACCAACATTTGGCGCATACATTAATTGAAAAGATACGAAGTTTGAGTCAAACGAAAAATTAGTACTTAATACGCGAGTATCATTTTTAACTTTAGACTAATGAAACTTTGTGACACTATAGACATTTATTCACAAGTTTTTCTCGTTTATTGAAGTTACGCTCGAATTATATTTGATTTCTTTGCGACTTTCACGTGGAAATATTACGATTAAACAACTGAAGCTTAATTTATACGTTTCAGTAATAAATATGTTTGTCGCTCAACATACTTTTCTTTAGTTATGCGGAAATCCTTTTCCGCTATTGACAATGTATCATACTGTTTCTTTATGAAAACTACTCTTGGGGCAGGAAAATCTTTTTTATACGCAATTAAAAATCTGTTCACCAATTATGGCAAATGATTTCAGACATCGAATCAATTGTGACAGAAATATTTAATTTCATTTAGCCCTACCCATTGCCTATTCCCGGTCCAAAATAGGCTGTTTTTTATGATTTGGTAAATGAAAACAAATTTGATGCGTAAATATAGTTCTTACCATATAAAAGACAAAGATTTATAAAGACAAAATATATATTTTCACATGTTATAGTTGTGCTCATATAAGACAGTGATAAGTAAATAAAGCTTATTGGTCGAATGAACCTACTGCGTGGATTGAATTCTATAGTTAGACTTGTTATTATTTTTGTTCACAATTAAATGAAACTACGTGATGTAGTATTATTTCTACTTTCTTTAGGTTCTTTGCCACAACCTAGGTTTCGTTGTATTACATCTTCAGGTGGGCTATAAGCAAAGATCTTTGCTGATAGCCCACCTGAAGATGTAATACAACGAAACCTATGTCGTGGCAAAGAACTTAAAGAAAGTAGAAATAATACTACGTCACGTAGTTTCATTTAATTGTGAATGATGCATTTCTACAAAATTAACGCCAAATATATCCAATATTATTTTTTTTACTTTTTTCTTTCTTTTCCTGTATTATCTTTCTGATTTACCAAAAATATTTGAAACAAATATTAGTTTATATTAATTAATGTAACAAATCACAACAAGACATTACATTAGTTAATATAACAAATCACAACAAAAATAAGCTTGCTTATTTATGAAATACAAAAAAAAACTACACCGAATATAATAATGTGAGATTATATTCGGAGCAGTTTTTTTTTCGTATTTCATAAATTAGCAAATTTCGTTTAAAGTACTTGGTAAAAGCTATGATCTCAGTTTAGAAGATACATACCCAACGAATAAGGGAGCTTAGTAAAAAATAGCGTAATTCATTGACTTTTTAAAGACCGATCCAAAAATACCTCACTTAATGAGGTAATTCTAGAAACTTTTTTTTCATTGTTTAGTTAAACTTTTGCTTTCGTCGTTGAACTAGCTACAAACATATCATATCAAAATTGTGTTTGTGAAAACAGCTACAATATACGGATAGACAGACAGATATAAGTATAATACAAAATTACCTGCTTACTGCTTCTTATGGAACATTTAAAATGGATAAGGGTATAAAACAACCAAAATACCTCATCCATAAACAACAAAAATACCTTATTCACTCTCAAATAAAAGAAATAAAAAACATTCAAAATACCTCATTCACAAACAAATAAAAACCGTAATAATTTCATTTATATTTTCATGGTCTCTTCAACATTATTATGGAAACCCACAGAAAGGAAGCAACAGCTTTCATGTTATCTAATATAAACTACGGAAAATTTTGTTCATTTATTTGCGCTAATCGCTTGACCCATAAGTACGATTTCAAAAAATATTTTTTGTTTTAAAAAAACTCATATTTTATATGTCATCAGACTACGTTTCATAGGAGCAGAATAATTGGGTATTTGACTATTTTTTTTTTATTTCATTAATCATAATTCCAAGGTACAAACTGATGAACAGCAACAGAATTATTTTAATAATCTTAAAAATTGACCGAGTTATAAAAGTTTAAATTTCACCTTTAGAGAAGGACGTAAAAACTGTGTTGTGAGGTCATTTTTAATATTGCACATTATATTCTACGAGAGGAAAAGAGACAGGGATATATCCAACTCTATCCGTATCTTCAAATTTAGAAGCCTACAACTAGCTTATTTTTCAATCAATTTTTGAATTTTTTTCAAGACTGGTTTTTAATTAACTTATATTTCACAATATTGTACGAAAACTATCAAACAACTACCGTATTATAAAAAATGTAACGAAAATTAGGGAACGCTACTTAAAGTGTGCAAGGCAGGGATCGGCTTATTTATTAACTGACCACCCCAATCATTCCGTCGATATATACGATGTAATGACCACATGGAGTGGATATTATAAATTAAAACATTTTTTAAATATACTTATTATCTGCTGGACGCACTTAAGATTCTTGAACCAAAAATGTTTAATTTTGTATATTATTATCTGTTTATTTAAATGAGTAAGCTTCTGATTAAAACTCCTAACGTATTTTACAATGTTCAATGTATTTTACAGTGTTCAAAATTAGTTCAGTGTTAAAATCTAGAATATATATTACATTAACGTTTGTGTATATCTCGAAATTGTTATAAGCAAAGCCGCGGATAACAGCTTACAAAGTGTCATTTTAATTTTGGCATTGATGAATTTACTTACAAATGACAAGAAATTATTTTTTAAATAAAAATTCAATTTTGTAAATAGTGACATTTCTATTTTGTAAGTTTGAGAAATTTTAAATTAATTTGTTTTCTAAAAACAAATTTATTTAAAATTAATCAATTTACTCACACAAATTAAAAGAAACTTCACACAAAAAAGTTAAGAACCACTTACAATTTCTATTGAAAACCAATATGGCGAAGAGTGGTATAATTAAGATTAAAAGGTGAGGCAAAAAGCAATTTATAATTCGAAGTACCAACTCAAAGGCAGAAATGTCACTGAACATTGGAATCCAAATTTGAGTAATTTTCTCAAAATATTTTTGATTAATTACTTTGTAATCTCACTCCAGCTTCTCGATGCTTACATAACTATCATAACACATACCTGCACATCATTCAAGTATTAAACATTCTCTCACACCATCTTCTACCTTCTCGTCTATATGGCCAAAGTCGAGTTTATGTCTCTATGAATAAGTTACACGACGAACAAGTTGGCGGCGCGACGGAACAAGAAATCGACACGTCGTCCTACAGACCTTGGGCCTGAGCGCACTTCCATAAGTAACGTGCTGTTCGCAAAACTGTAATGGAGCTTGTGTTGCAGCCGTAAAGTGTTGAAACTTGTGAGATCAGTTTGAATATTAAGATCTCGATTGACACCTTTTAAATGCTTACATATATTCCTGGTTAGCCGTTCGACCTAGTATTACATGAGTTGAATTAGATAAATAACAAAGGTGGTTAATGTATCAAATATTTGAAGTGAAAACTTCTTTAAGCCCACTACTGCTTAATCGTGTAAATTCGGTTCTCTTCGGCATCAATCAAAGTGAACTACTTTTTAAGCACACCATGCACTTTTTAATTAATGTTTTATTTGAGAGTAATTTAATATAATACGCTTATGTTATTGTAATTCATAATAATAATCTTGCGTTGTTCCTGATTCACCGAATTAATATCCAAGCTGGATATTAATAACATCAATGTATATAAATATGTATGTATATATATATATATATATATATATATATATATATATATACACTTTTTTACATAAAAAACGGACGGTTTTGATTTTGTCATATTATTAACAAAATATTATTTATTAAGAGGTTGTATTAATTGTAATTATTACTGGCAGGTACAGTGTATTCTGGCACATAAAAACGAATATTCTAAATTTTAAATTTATACTTTTTGAAAATTCTCTTTCACTAACAAAAACATATTTTTTGGCGGTGAATGAAATCCAACTCTTATTAAGTCCTTTTTCTAAAAATATATATATTTATTTTTAGAAAAAGGACTTAATAAAAAATACATATATAATAAATTTTAATTAAATTTTTGCTGTTTGCTGCATTAGTTCACTTCTGTTTGCTGTTCTCAGTATGGTTGAAAAAACGATAAGAGCTAGTAAAATTATTGCGCAGCTTGAAGAAGGCTGTAGCCAATGTTATGTGTCTCAGCAGTATAATGTGAGCCATTCCACTGTTCAAAGGACCTGGTAACGATACCAAAAAACGGGCTCCGTCAGTAAAAAGCCCGGTTCTGGAAGAAAACGGTGTACTGAGCCATGGGACGACCGCTTCATAGAAAGTCAAGCGCTACAAAATCGCCAAGTTACGTACATGGATCTCAAACAGAACCTCGAGGACGTCAGAGGTACACGAGTAAGCCTATAGACAGTCAGAAGAAGACTTCAGACCGTCAACATACGTAGCTATCGCCCATCTCGGGGCCCTACATTGCTCCGTGAGCATCGAGTTGCCAAATTTAGATTCGCTCAAAATTTTTCGTCATGGACTCAACAAGACTGGAATAGTATTTTATTCTCCGATGAAGCTCGTATATCGATTAGTGGCGAGGATCGACGTCGGCCAGTCTTACGAAGACCTGGAGAACGCTTCGCAGAGGTTTGCTTTGAGGAAATCACCCTTATGGTGGAGGCTCCGTAATGTTTTGGGCTGGTATTAACTCAGATGACCGTACCGAGTTAGTTTTGATTGAAAATGGCACTCTTAATGCGCAAAGGTACATAACAGATGTTCTTATTCCACATTCCCAACCCGCATTAACAGCAGTTGGAGGCGAGTCCATTTTTATGAACGACAACGCTCGCGCCCACCGCTCTAGAGACGTTGATGCGTATATGCTGGAGGTCGGAATTCGTCGATTAGACTAGCCAGCTAGAAGTCCCGACCTCAATCCGATACAACACATATGGGATAATCTCAAACGACCTGTCAGAGCCGTAAAACCAGCTCCAGAAAACATTCAGGCCCTTAAAAATGTGATCGCCGCCGAACGGGAACGTATTACTTAGGAAATGATAAAAAACGTCGTCGAAAGCATGCCTAGCAGATTAAGCGCATTGATTTTAGCTAGAAGGGACCACACTCGTTACTAAATTTTCAAAATTTGTAAATTTAGTAACGAGTTAAATTAATAAAAAATATTCAAAAATGAACTTTAGCCATTTTTAATGTACCTGTATGAAAATGCTCGTCTGCGGACTTTACATCGTTTTTTTTGTATTTATTTGCATGTTTAATGACTGAAGTAGCTAAAAACGATATCTCAATAATAAATAACAATATTCTCATCATATCGCCATATAAAATGCATCAAATAATAATAAATTAACTCTGATATGGCTTATTCCTATAAATGCCCGTTTCTTTTGCAAAAGAGTTTATATATATATATATATATATATATATAATATGTGTATATATATATATATATATATGTACACATAAATACACAAATATACATACATTCATTTTAAAATAGAAGTTTTCATTTATATTGTGTGATCATAATTACACTTTAGGATACATTTGCTATTGTATATACTTACACAACAATAGTCCCTAAAACGCTAATGGCTTTTGATATTTTCAAATATATCTAAATTCCATTCTGTCGGAATTTCTGAACATATCAGAATCATTCCGTAATATGTCGATACATTGATCCTTCTTTAAAAAACAAGGAAAAAGTCTTCATGAAAATGTCATCAATATTTACATCCCAATCAAACGTAAAATATAAAGTCACACGGAATACAGTAATTTTTTATACGCATTTACGAAATGGAGAATCAAAGCCAGCACAACCAAATCCGTACAAGATACTTTTACGCTGAGGAAAGGAAGCTGTGCTCCAGTAAAACTGGAAAAAAATGTTCTGCCACAGACTGACTCTGTTCGATATCTCGGTATGCATCTGGACAGAAGGTTGACCTGGAAGAAGCACATCAAATCCAATCGAGACGAGCTGAACATGCGGTTCAGAAACATCTACTGGTTGATGGCACGCAACTCTAAATTGTCAATCGACAATAAATTGCTGATATACAAAATGATCCTGAAACCAATATGGACATATGGTGCACAACTGTGGCGAAGTGCTTGCGACTCCAATTTAAACATAATGCAAAGGCTGCAAAATGGTATGCTAAGAACCATTTCCAATGCACTATGGTTCATCACCAATGCAGAGATCCAGGAAGCTCTGAAAATAACAACAATTAAGAAGGAGTTAAAATTAATAGGGCATAAATATAAAACACTGCTGGAAAACCACCCAAATGATTTAGCTACTGCGTTAGCAACCATCTCCTACAATAAACGACTGAAACACCATGATATAATTGGTGACAGATGGTGGAGGATGAGGTGTCTCCTGCTTTGGAGCTCCTTGGAAATGATAAAACGACATAGAACAAATCTGCTTATAGTTTGGAACTGATTGCAAATAAACACAAAAAAAAAAAAAAAAATTACGAAAAAAAAATTGTATATACCAGAATTTTTGAACGATGGTTTTCAAGAATCTCGTTCTTTAATATACACTGCTCTGACACAACGGCAATTACTAAGCGCCACAATATTAACACTAATAAAAAATGTTACTGATAAAAAATGCTTAAACACAAATTATACTACTGTTATTCGGAAAATACTTATACCAATCATAAAGTTGTTATAATAAAGGTATTAATTACTACTCAGTAAAACGATAGACTAACTATTCCGAATTTATTTAAAAAATCCAACCTGACAACGTGGCAACGTGGCACGAACACATGAAATATTAGGTTTTATCTACGAATGAGTACTTTTTTAATAAGACGCCGAAAAAGGGGTATAAGCTCCGTATCAAAACTACATTTGAAAATGCTCAACCTAATGGATGGTTAATTGAGATGGGACAGTCAATAACATAAAACAAATTTATACCCCAATATTCTTCACAATTCTCTTAATTGTAAGTCAATTTCAATACAGTTCAGTGTTTAACAGGTTGTTTTTTTACTATGTAAATATTGTTTCCATGAGCAAAATGCAGAAACGTTTAACGTGAAGGACTTAAACACAAAATTTATCTATGCCAATTATAGTCAAATTCATATCATTACCCAATTTATTAAAAACATAGTGATGATATCCTGTTACTTGTGGCGCACAAGAATGTGGTATAGTTTTGTATTTAATACTTGCTGTATGTTGATTCGGAAATTTATCCATTTATAATTTTAAGGAGCCTTATGTTGGGGTACTATGCTTACGTTGTACGGTTAGTAGCTTCAATGGGTACTATTGTAATAAAGTGGGAATTTGATTTTTCATGTCTATACGTAAGAAGTAAACTTTCAAATAACTGAATCGATTTGAAAAATTCTTTATTCCGAATATATATAGGCTACCTTTTGTTCCAAAAAGTTTAGGGTCGTATATGATAAAACAATATTTGTAACTCAAACTGAGGAAAACAAACAAATTTATTGCTTTTTGGCTTACTGGTAACTGTTACAGATATAACAAAACAATTCAAGAATGAATTGTGTACCATCTATTCGTTTATATTTTATAGAAACTCTATAATATTTGTATTGTGATTAAAAAATATGCCAGAAGTATATTGGAAATTCACGGCTCCTTCTTTCCATTTCAAAAATGATCTTTATCATAATAAACTAAATATAGTCAGTGTTGCATGTTCATAACTAATTGTTTTAGTTACAAGTTGTTGTTGTTGTCGTGTCCACATGAGATAAAGAAGATCTCATATGGAAAATAGTTGCCAGAGCTTCGAAAGATTGGACTTCTCGATGGTGACGACCTTAGTTGCAATTAATTTGAATATACACTTATTTTAATAAATATATACATATATATATATTATAAAACAGTATTTTTGGATACCCAAAAGTAAATTGCTTCATGGCCAGTGAGGCGTTGACGTCGGCAGAATACGCGGACATGACGGGAGGGGACGGGGAACAAAGGTATGCACGTCATATAAATTCTGAGCGAGCGAATGATTTTAATACACAAACTGTACACTGGTGTGCATTAATAATTGTACAAGGGAAGTCCAAATTCTATGATAATTGGAATAAGGTTTTTTATCATAATGGTAACCATGAAAATACCTGCGCTATTCAGATTATTACCTAAAAGTACTGCTAATTAACAGCAATATATGTTCTTTTTTTATAAGCAACTCTAAGAATTTCAGAAGAATAAGAAGGTAGACTTATAATTCTGCACTAGATGGCAGTATTTATCTTACGTTTATTAAATATTTTCAATAATTCGAATTTATCTGTTAGTAATTGCAGCGTCGTCTGTATCGATCGCATTCTAGAGAACCCTCTTGGGTGCATCTCAGATGGAGGAGATTTGAAGATCTGAAATGCCAACACAGACAATTTTACCGCACGAAGAACGAATGATAAAACTTTCGAATGATTTGATGACAGAAATTTTTCTCTTTTAGTACATAATTAGTTCATTATAATATTTCGCTCATTTTAGTAATCCTAAGAAATTTTTATTATTATCTCCTTCTCTCTCTCTCTCTCTCTCTCTCTCTCTCGCTTGCTGTTTTCTATCTGAAATCCAGGTAATGAAATACAATGAAAATGGAAAAGGTAGACAAATGGAACGCTGACGAGCGCCCTATTGTCGCGTAGCGTGTCATGGGTTTTTTAAAAATATAAAAAATGCATCTACCTCCCTTGTATTTAGTATTTGTACCGTGTCTTTAATGATGGAAATGAAGGGTAGACACTATCATATAATATACAACGGAAAATCTGTTTCAGTTTAAAAATTTGTAAAAAAAATCAGAGTATATGTCTGTTTCTTTTTTTTTATTATTCCAAAAACTCTCCTGAATATAAAAAAATCAAGACAAAAGATAATGGAATTATTTTATGGAGGATTTATTTTTAATTAAATAAAAAGGGCAGATATGGTAGTATAATATAAAAAAGTATTTTTTCAATTTCAAAATTTATTTAAAGAAAATTAGCACTACCTAATCGCGGCTTTCATTTTTTCTCATCCATGTAGATTTAAATTACATTATAGGTACATTACTCTCAAGGATGATGAAGCCGTATATCCATATTGCCACCAGCTCTCTGATTATAGTCATGTTTAACAGTAATTGTAACGCGTAAGAAAGGCAATCACTCTCCAGCAATTCTAAGTTTCGTTTTTCCTTATTTTCTGGAATGCATCTAAAGAATTATACTTTAAAAAATAGTTATACTCTAGCCATAGCATTGTCCCTACTACAACTGCACTACAAACGTCACACATTTTCGTGACATTCATAATTAAAAAAAATCACTTAAAAAAACAGTAAGATATATCGATCATTCGATAAATCAGATGGTATAGGAAAAACATGCCAAAATGTTTCCAAATACTCATCACTCGCAAAGTATTCCAAGTTAATTTTTCCACATACTCCACTCCACTCTTTCAACTTCATGTGTGGCGGTAATACCGTAAATAAATTAGTATTATAGTTATTCATATACGTTCGTTATTGACGAAAATGTTCGTAAACCGAATCGTGGAGCTTCTAAATTTACCCATGCAAAATCGACTACGAAATTGTATATTCAAATCAATATGACACGTTATCCTATTAGAACGGACGGACGGCCACCACCAACATTACGCGAGGGACTGGCGGGAGGGATGCAAGGAGATGCCAAGAGATCTTCCCTCCTTCGTCCGCGGTGGGCGATGTATATTTATGTAAAGAACTGTAAAGCTTTACCTTTTTATACCTTCCTTATGTCAATTTGTGTCAAATTTATGCCGAACGATGTTTGTAAACCGAATTGTGTTGTTTCGAAATTCACCCAGGCAAAATCGACTACGAAATTATATATTCAAATCAACATGACACGTTATCCTATTAGAATGGGGAAAAGGCCACCACCGATATTACGCGAGGGACTTGCGGGAGGGATGCAAGGAGGTGCCAAAGGATCTTCCCTCCTTCGCCCGCGGTGGGCGATGTATATTTATGTAAAGAACTGTAAAGCTTTACCTCTTTATACGTTCCTTATGTCAATTTGTGTCAAATTTATGCCGAACGATGTTTGTAAACCGAATTGTGTTGTTTCGAAATTCACCCAGGCAAAATCGACTACGAAATTATATATTCAAATCAACATGACACGTTATCCTATTAGAATGGGGAAAAGGACACCACCGACATTACGCGAGGGACTTGCGGGAGGGATGCAAGGAGGTGCCAAAGGATCTTCCCTCCTTCGCCCGCGGTGGGCGATGTATATTTATGTAAAGAACTGTTAAGATTTACCTTTTTATACGTTCCTTATGTCAATTTGTGTCAAATTTGTGCCGGACACCGTATGTCGAGATTGGTCCATATTTTACTTTATTCTAAAGTGTGCAGATAAATATAAATTGAAACTTCTGCCGCTGTGAGTCTTATGCAAAAGTATATTACTATTTTAAAATTTTAACAACTGTTTTAAATCTCATTTGTTTGTTTTGCAATAAAAAATATTTCGCTTACTTATAATTGTACTAGTTGCGATATATCCGTTCAGTAGACTTTGCCCGATTGACGCGCAAATTAATATAGAGGCAGATAGACAATAATTCTAAAAACAGGATTTCCGGCTTCTATTATCACTCTGTAGGTTAAATCAACCACTCTTTAAAATATTTTCCATGTATAGAATTTACGCTATTACAATTCATAATTTCATTATGTGTGTAGATTACATACGCTGGGTATCAAATATTTACATTTTTAATTCCATGCTGTGTAACGTTTGCTTTCTGAGTCATTCTTACTCTTAATAAATATTCTTTTTATACGTAGTTAAATTAGTACAACTACCTTATAGTTAAATAAATACAACTAGCCAACTTCTATGAGTTTTCGAGTACAAAATAAGACAATTATAACCAATAATTTGGTTTTTTATCCTATTCCATTCTTGAGATAAATTATTTCCACGTTACCACAAAAATTAAACGTCCTGCGGTAAACGCACGACGAGCGTCACACAGCATCATCAAAGAGACATACGACGCACTTAACGTTTTATTCAACTTTGAATAATGAGCAATACGAATATTATTTAGCACAAAAAAAAGGAGATTATACTGGTAATTATTTATTATTTTTTCTTAAGTCTTTTTTTAAGGAAGTTCTGGTTATGATAATTTAACGTTCAAATGTAACGATGGTTGGAACAATGTTGAAAATAAAAAATATTTTATAATTAAAAAACAAATTACTTTTACATAATAAAAACCCAATTGAAAACAATGACAGATATATTGTATTCGTGTTATATCTACGAGAAGAATCTAAAAAAAAATATTTTACCCATTAACCAAACGTGCAGAAACTTTTCGTTTAGCATTCCTTTAATTAATTAATAAAACATTTCAATGATTTCTGAGAAAATCTACTGACACTGAAGCAAATTCAAAAAGCAATTTCTACTTTTTTCCAACTGTGATAGGAAAACCTAAAAAAGCGTTTCCGGAAATAAATACAAACGAAATAAAATTCAAAATATGAAGAACGAACCTTTTCCCGCTCACTAATCGCAATATACAGAAAACATAAATAACATTAAATTTATCACAAAAAATTAGTTTTTTTAAATATAGATTTGAGTCTCCTAGAACCTACGGTGTAGCGAAACTAAAGTGGAAATTTTTCAAACGTTAATCGTCAATGTCATGGAGCATGGAGCTTTAATCGTCATCATCATGGAGCTTTAATTGTGAAAAATGTATATTTTTTCCCACATATTCCACATTTGTGGAGCCGATTTGAATTAAATAGATATTTCTGATATATAAGAATCCTTTGTTTTATTGAATGTGTTAATAAGGGAATTATCCCATTTGAATCATTAGTATATGCCATCTGTCAACGGAAAGTTACCTTAAACAAGTAAAAGGGCCTTTCTAATCCGATATTTATTTGGCCTCAGAAGATACGAGGCCGCTTTAATCTTCATGTTCTTTTGTTTTAATGCTTAATCTGTTAATAATTCTTTTTCATATCACTTGTATCTTAAATCTAGATTCACTGCCTTGCGTAATCATGGCCTAAGATTACGGCATTCCCGTCTTCCTTTTTCCATTCCGAAAAATTTCCCCAAAGAGGAAATGTCAGTCGGATAGTGGTGGCAAAGATAGTTATTGTTAAAATTAACGCCGTAATATAAACGTCCAGTAGAGTCAACACTGGAACTAAAAACATGTGGCTCAACATAAGATAGAAGTCATGATATAAATAGCAAGCTTAGCAGAGAAAATAACTTAACCAGCGGTAATTCAAAGCCCTTTAGTCCTGGTTGAGAGAGAAATGGCATAAAGCGTTATCGTACTGAGACGCCGAAGAGTTGAGGAACAATTGCCGCATTTATCCGTTTAAGTACACCAATATTTATACGTGAACCATTTCCAGCTTCAAAACTTCTACACTACGAAGAAGGGAAAGACTAAGGCTAGTTCGAAGATCTTTTCATGATACCCTAGCCTAACATTGACCTTTAAAATTTGTATGGGGTCGTCTGGTCGTCTTTTCGTCCGCATGTAACAGTGTCATTAATCTGTGACTTTGAGACAAATTATGGTGACATTTTACAAGAAGACATAATGGAATTGCCCGATTAAAGAAACATTTTTAATTTTTTTTTGTTCTTTTGAATTGAAATTTCCATAAGAAGCATATACTCACGAAATTTCAGGCAAGTAAATCTGAAAGTGTAGAAACTATGAGACTATGACCGACAGATGGACGGACGAATGAACATAATGAAATTATAATAGTTCCTTGTTTCCTATAGAGCCTGAAAAAAAACTATTAAGTCACCTAATCACATAATTAAAACTTAGGAGACTGCCGATACTAATGTCATTTGAATTCGGTAATTTTAGCCAAAACGACAATTACGATTACCTAACACTTATTAATAATACAAACAAATAGGTTTTATATATATATATATATATATATATATATATATATATTGTTGCCATTTTACTATGACTGGACTGCACTAAATGTGAGACGCATCTTACTAGTAGTCCTTATTAACCCATCAGTTTGGAAGTTGAACAATTCTTGAAAAAAATCTGGCTTATTAATTCGGTTTTTTTATCCACATGTTTTTTTTATACATCTTATATACATAAAATAAACCAACCAAAGATTGTTGTTCATGTAACTTTCCAATATATTACATCTATACAAAATTTCTCCATTGACTGTGTAAATAAAGAAACTAACATTCATCTCTATATTTAAATTTATAAATCGATAAATATTTTATGAATTATCACATTTGCAACATTTATCTCGAAATTTGACTATACTTTGCATAGATTATAAACCAACCATCCTACATCAAAAACTGGTTGAAAAAAGATTCACACCTTCTTTATTATATTGGTTGTATCAAGACTTAACAACAACATGACTTAAAAAGTCCCCACTTACAACTATTACAGCGTTCAAAGACTCCACACTATTTAAATAAATGTTCATACCCAAAACGCCACCTTTGATAGATTGCTTGCCACCGTGTAGCTTTTAACTTCAAAATATTTCTCCGCTTGCTCTAAAACAGCGCCGGTTCTGGTCCGACTCGCGCCCCAGCGAGCATCGGGCGGACGGAGAAACAAAGAAAAACAAAGAAAACTTTAAAATGGGGGCGGAAGTGATTACGGGGCGCCGGGCTAGGGTGGGCGGGGGAAATGCGATATTATCGCCTACTTCCGTTTTCCAGCCGCGTGTTGTAGGACTCGCTGCGGCACATTGTTGACTTTGGCTCACCTGAGGTGGTGTAGGGAACCAATTGTTTAGATATATAATGAATTCTTACGGAAAATCTATTCGAGTGCGGCATTTAGTTGATGTTATTTAAGAATATTTAATCATTAATAAGGATTCAGAGAAGTAAAGAATGTTAAAGTTTCTATTAAGAAAGTACTTTTAATGGAAAAGGGAACGAGACTGTCGTGTTGTGCTAATGGGGGTTACTGTGCAATTTCTTATCTCCCCAATGTCTAGTCATGCCCTTGTGAAATCATCCATCAATGTTGGATGTGATACCTTATTTCCTAGCTATAACTATAGAAATTTTGGACATAACTTTTTTTAAACACAGCAGAAACGAGGGCAAGATTAGGATGATTAATTATAAAAAGAAAATTTAATATAAAAAGAAAATTGTAATTGTCCCAAAGGAAAAAAACTAAACGGTTTTTAAAAGAAGTGTCACTTTTTTGCAAAATTTGGAAACAAATTCTATATGGGATCGTACGAAATCTTAAAAGATTTTTTTTTGATCTCCCACGTAATACTTATTACTACTCAAACGTCACTATGTGTTAAATGTTTGATAGCTTATTACCAATGATATTCCAAGACTTAACATCTGATTTAAACATAAAAAATCCACCAGTGAAAAACGTTCCCTAACAACTTTCGCATTGAAAATATTATATCATATAAAAAACTGTCACATGAAGAAAAGAAAATTATGAAAAACTATTATGCTATTGTACAGAGCACCAATTCGCATATTTCAACGAAATTATATGAAAAGGAAATCCAGATTTTAAAACGGCAAACTCGTCGGTAGTTTGCCTATTAGTATTATGCCAAAGTCCAAAGAAAGTATGAAATAATTGCTACTTCTTTAATTAACACAGCGCAATACCGTTACAATGAATCTTTATGCAGAAGAAAGGACGCAAATAGGAAAAAGTAGCGACATTTTTGTTTTCTTAGTGCTGCCGTAGTCTTGTAAAGTTTTGTAATAGCTCTAACCTCCAGTAAGTAATAAGGTGATGACAGCTATAATAATATACTAGCGTGACCCGTGCGAAGTCTTCGCATTATTTATTCCATTATGAAGCTCAGATGACAGATCAAACAAATATTTTACTAAAATTGACATATAGAGGCGCAAGTATCAAAAGCGTTGAGCTAAAGCGCCACTTTATTTATACGTGAGTGGATTTGAAATTAAACAAAAATTTTACCGACCGTCAATCATATTGACGTTGAGCCGTTAGATGGCAGCATTGCTGTTTTGTGTATATAATTGTAATAATTAATTAATTTGCAAAAACAATAGCAATAATAAATTGTTTAGTTGTGGATGCCGGTAGAGCAAGCAATTATCTATAAAATGATATATAATTTATGTGGATTAGTTGTGAGGTTTTTTCTAAAAAGGGAGAGTAACATCTTAACCTTAGCGTATTAATATATATGATGATGATGATGATTGTATTAGCCCTAACCTCCATTAAGCAATAAGGTGATAATATATGGATAATATTATGTAACAGCCCTAACCTCCACTTAATAATAAGGTGATAATATAATGATAATATTTTGTATTAATTCTAACCTCCACTGAGGAATAAGATGATAAAATAAGAATAATATTTTGTAATAGCTGTAATAATATTTTGTAATAGCCCTAGTCTCCAATAGGTAAATCACATTTAAAGGGGGAAAATGTTTTCTAAGTTAATGTAGAATTTTATAAAGAATGCAGTATTGTTTGTTTCTTTTTCGTATTTGGATCAAAATAGCTTGTTCGATTAACATGACAGTTGTTTGTGGTGTATAGGTAAGAGTAGGGTATACATATGTAACAAATTTTTAGAAATTGTAAATAATGTGCAACAACGATTTACGTGGAGGGGTTGAGTGTTCCCGAGGGCATTTTGAGTTAAACTTAAAAAATTTAAACCGTTATATCACTGAGATACTTGTAGGGGTTAAATAGGAACCAATTAATTGAACTTATAATTAATTTAATATTAATTTTAACTCAATTTATAAATGTATTTTCTGACCCCTTATGAATTAAATATTTGAAAACACGTAGCAAAATGAATAATGTAATCGAAAACTATTGCGTAACAATAGTATTCGATTACATTATCCGTTTAAAAAATATCCACACAAAGAAAAACTAGGTATCTCGGTATTATAAATGAACTGTAATTATTTTACAGTTTTCAAAGGTTTTTTTATGTGGGATATTTTCTAAATTTACTTATCTGTTGCAAAATCGGACTATAGAAATACCTCTGGCTCACACGAGCTAAAGATTTATAGCTATATCAAAAGAATGTTTTGAAGGATTGTATATAGCATCCGAATTTATAAAAAAATCGATGTTTGATATGCGAAATTTCCATGTTCGAAAGTTTGAATAGGTATCTCGGTCTAATAAATAAACTGTAATTAAATTACCGTTTTTAAATATTTTTTTGTGTTGGAGTTGTTTTAAATTAACTGTTTTATCTATTGCAAAATTAGACTATAGAAATATCTCTGAGTTATTGAAGATAAACAATTCGAGAAATAATGTTTCTGGGATTGCACCCGATAATGTTATTTATAACAAGTTTAATGATATAATAAGTTTTTATGTCACCATATTGGGTCTCGCAATTCTGTACTTGTCTAAAACAAATAATAAATAACTAAATCCTTAATAATTATTATGAAAAAGTGATTAAATAAATCCAGTCATGATCCTATTTTTGACCGAAAAAAATTCCGAGCGGACAGCTAGTAATAATCTCTAATTGTCAAATAAATATCGCAATAATATGAAAAAATTACTTTAGTTTTATTTTCAAAAAGTTTGCAGTGCAAAATTACGTACCTATGTTAGATAAGTTAGTTAAAAATCACGATTACATAAAAATATTACAAGATATCAATCTCATGTCAATCAATGAAAATATTATGAGGTGATAAATCAGAGGTCAATCAATCAAAAGATCATAAGGCAAAAAACCACAGGTTTAAATTAGGGTATGACAATAAATCGTAAATTGTCAAATTATCCCATTACCAACAATCAAGCAGAAGAAAATATGGAAGTTTAAAAGAAAATACATCACTGACTAGTGAAACATCAGGGCGCGTAGGACCGGATAATGCCACAGAAATTGATTTGTGATTCAGGCACGTAAAGTGATAAATGCCTTTTGACTCAAACAACTTATAAAATGAAACCAATACCAACCAAAAATATTATTATGATGTACTAATATTATGCTATCCTGAAAATATTATTTGACGTTAAAGTAAAAAAATACCATTAAAATTAATTTCTTTTTGTCATCTTCCTTATCGTGACGTTCTTGACAGACTTGTCATGGTTATCTGTGGTACTGTCAGGGGCTGATTTAACCAACCTCACGATGTTTTGACATTTTTACCTGCTTGCTATAAGTCTGGTGCAATCGTGCCAGGGACCACCCACAGCAGATTCGATTCGGTCAGTTCATCGCATGAGCTATGTTGTACCCTGCACGATCACGAGCTTTCCTTTAATCGTGAGACATGGCTAAAGTATTTATGGATTCAAGATTACAAAAGACGTTCTTTACAATGATGTAAAAAACATGCCTCAAAATTGAAAAGTGGTCCGTCCACTTGTGGGTCATGTCATCCAGTAGGATGTGTGGGGTATCTGGTTTTGTTACTGGAAATTCTCGGGCAAAAATGAAAAATAATTTTGGTCAGTCTTTAATCATAGCCTTTACTAAGTCTAGAGACGTAATAGGTACGTAAGAAAAAGATATTTAATCATTAAATGAATCCTACCACCAAGAATAACTCCCGTCTGGCAAATAGTTACGTGTGATGTGCCTAAGATGAAGTTGGCAGGAATTTGGTAAACATAAATATATATTTTGAGATCTATAAGTCCCCTGATTTTTGTTTTCTTTTCTGCAACATAAGAATCCAAGTGCCAGTTGAACGAATTCCCCGTTATTTTTTCATCAGACCATCGCAAGCACGAATATCGCACAGGACTCATTAATTTCAACAGGCTCATACTTTTCACCGCGGTGTTGGAAGACAGCTACTCTGCTTTAACACTTCTTTATGATCCATAAAGTGAATCAAGAATATGATTATAAAATTTCGTAGTTATATAATCGATAGTTAGACTATTTTCAGTTAACTCAAATTATTACGTTTAGTTTTTTAAATTCAACTGTACTGTAACAAAGAACGTACCTATTATTTATAAATGTAATCCTGTGAATCAAACCAAGTATATTTGAAGTGTGTTTCTGTAAAAGTGTGATTTCCTTATTGAAATGGCAATTTTTACAGTATTTTTTTTTCAGAAATAATTGAGAATTTTTATACAGTTACTTAACATTATCTACTTATTTTGACATAAAGAAACACTTATATTAATAACTAACACGTTTTTGTTACACTTTTATATGAATACAGTGTTAAACAAAATGTATCTATTATTCACATAGATGATTTTGTGTATCAAACTTACGACAAAGTGTTTTAATTACACGACTGCAGTCGGAAAATGTTCGGGAATAATGTTCCATTCGTATGTGCAAATAATTTTTAATTATATTTATTACGTTATTTTGAAAAAAAAAACATTTCCTAATTATTTAGAACGTTATTTCTTTTTGATTTAACTTGATTGATTGGCAAGAATAATATATCAATATTGAAATAGCAATATTTCGTTGTTTCACTCTTGTTTACGGTGCGAGTACGAGTGCCAAAGATTCTGTCATTTTAAGATGATTCCTTGATTTTGAAGAATGGGTTAATCCAATTGGTCATACTGATTTGCTATTCCATTCACACCTATATCGTACTCACTCGTCTCATAATTATAACTATATTTTTTATATATGTGCTTTTTGACTCGTCATCTCGTTACCGTGTTATTCACTGTTTTAATGTGTTCGTAAAGCTTCATACTATTTGTTTATTATCTGGAATTATATCCTTTTTCCTTCGTTTAACAAGAGTACCACTTGTTTATTTAATACATTTGAAGCGTCTATAAATAATATTTTCTGTTAGAAAATATTATTTATAAACTTTTTATTTATAGATTTTTTTTCACTAACAGTTGAAAATTCTTATGTAGTTTATTAAGATTTTCTGCTCAGTTTTATATACAGAATGACCTTTATGAATAATAGACACGTTATTCAACGCAATATCTTTATGTTAATTCATAATTATATATAAGTTTAATCAGTGTGCAAAACTGTATTAAGTACATATAGAATCATTCTTTTATTACACTGTTGCATTGTATTACACTGTGACACTGTATTATAATATTAATTTGAATAAGCTGATGACTGAACAGGCTTCCGGCACCAATGCTGTTTGAAACAAAGCGTACTGCGTAGGCGAGATTAGTCGCGTTAACTCAGAACGTGTTAACGGATTAATGCGCATAAGTACATCCCAAATATTTGCTTTATCGTTATCGCTAAATATTGTGTAACTTTTGAGGTAGATTTCGCCTAATTTCACTTATACGAGAGATTTTGATGGGAACACTCACAGAATAAATAAGTATGGTAGGTACATATACTAAAGGTCATATTCTTGATCGATCAAAGGCATTTTGGACATAAAAATATTTTGAAATTGTATTTTGAGTAGAAATACGCGACAATATTGGTCCTTTTATTTTATTTATTCTTTGCTAACTACTGATCGCTCGTCTTAATGTTTTCTATTAATTTAGTCGACTTTCAAAAGTAGCAATAGTATTCAATAAAATGTAATAAAAAATGAAGTAATTTTTATCATTTTATAATTCATTTTTCACGTATGGAGAAAAAAATAAATAAAATTTATAGTGAGACACAAAGAGTGAGATTTTGAGGTATTAGGTTAGCTTGTATTCTCATATTTCCACATTAAAATAAAAGTCTACGTGCATAGATCATTAAAAGTATAAAATATAAAACACATAATATTGATAAAAAAAGGGTGCGTGTACTTATGTACGCGCGTGAGAAGTTGTAATTCTTTGGCATTATTAAATAAATAATACATACGGATAGATAACCTCAATTATATTGGAGCACTTGAAAAAGTCTATAAATACAATTTTATCACTAAAGTTTATGAATAGTAAATATATTAATCAAAATATTGAATTTAAATCACTACTGAATATAATTTATCAGCACATATATCGCACTTATATGAAACTATAACACGTGTGTGAATGTAGACACTAGAAACATGTGGAAAATAAATACTATGAATATGAAAACAGTGAATAGAGGCGACGATGGTGCCAACTTGGCGACTAATAGAGGTTCTATTTCTATTTTGTTGGTAGCTTTTGTTTCGAGACTGCAACCGCTGCAACTTCATACTGTAACTTTTGTGTGACGAATCTTAAAATTTCACTCTCATCATTTTTTCATAACGCACCTAAAGAAGTATAACTTCAAAAACTGCACAAAATAACAAATTTATAAAATTATAAAAATCAATGATACGTTCAAAATTCACAATAATAATCAACAATAATAGAAGAAATAATAATATTCATATGACATAATAATAATTAAAAATGCATAACAGCACACAATAAAAATTAAAAATCAACCTCCAAGATTTGACTTGTGAAAATGAAAAATGGCTTGAAAATTTCATATAGAGTTTGAAAAAACAAAATATGATGTAACGTAGTTCCAAAAAAAATTTTGCACCTACCGGTTTTTTTTAATTAAATATAAAAACATGTTGGTATGAGTAAAAGTAGTCCTACGAGAGTTCCGTATTAATGTAGACACGTTTAAACATATAAGTTTGTATTAGTGTTACTTTTCACTATTTTATATTGATTTATATATATTTTAGGGGCGGTCAAAATATCGTAAATTTCTCAAAAAACATGTTCTGTATTTTATATAAATTAGCTACTAAACTAATGAACCTTGTTTTTTTCATATTTATTTACTTAGCAGTGCCGAAGAAAAGGCTAATCCCTGACGATACCCTGAGAGGTATTCTCAGGGAATTGCCACTTATAATCCTGTAAACATTGAGGACCTTACAATTTTTTTTTCAAATGAAAACTCACACCATACGGAAAATTAAAAAAAACATGTACATAATTTGTCTTCCTCTAAAATTACCATGTAAATATTTATGTTTTAGGTTTTGCAAATATGCGGGTCAAAACGATTTATTACTCTGCCAAATTTTAAATTTTTCCTCAAACGTTTTCTGGGAAAATTGCCCCTACACATACAGGTCAACAGATACGTAAATAATCTAATAATAGTGCCAATTTTCTATTGAAATACAGAAAAGAAAAAATGGAAAAAGACGTTTCATCGTGAACGACGGTAAGACAGTGTTAAAAAGTATACTAAATACGGAACTATTATCATTTTTTTTGTAAAAAAGCTAAATTTTAAATGTATGAAATTTTAAATTCCAAACACTTATTCCCATTACGAAGAAAATCACCAGTTTGGTCACTTACCACCCACCATTATATCTTCGTTACAAACTACCAAAATAATGATTATCTTATTACAATAAAAAGCTTATTCAACATTTATTGTAAGCTAACCGTTACTTGCTAATTCTTTTTCAAAATTGACTTATGACCGCATTTTATATTCCATAAGAGGTATTTTTCGGATGGTTAACATGACTTAAGTTTACTTCAAGATCCAGCCACACGCAGCAATAGAGAGTGAGAGCAAACTTGAAGCATTCGATAATAAAATTATAGCAATTGACAGTGGTGTAAGTGAATAATTAAAGCAGCTCCATTTTCATTCACATCTAAAAATATCGTATCTATTTAATACTTTGCAAACTTATGTAATTCTGATAACAATACCATAATATGGTAGTATCGAGCTGCTGATGACGGAAGACGGAGGTGAATATAGAAACATTTCAATAGTCAATATTTAACCCATAAAATTCGGACTACTTTTATTGGTTTCAATGCTTCTTTTCATCAGAAAAATGTCCTTTTAAGATATCGTACAATTTTGAATTCTTCTTATTGTCGTTAAATTGGTATGGCACGCAGTCTTCTATGTATTCCTCAATATATAGAAGGTAGCAAATAAAGCAATTATAATCAATATTTGTTTCATAACCAAAGCCGTTCTCGACAGGTACTTCTCTAACGTTACGTCAAGAGTTAACTTTCCTGCAATATACGCGCACTAAACGTCATCATCAGAAACGACACACGACGTGACGCAGCTAAAAACTTATTCAGCCTTGAATAGGGTGCGATATGTATATTATTTTCTAGAAAGAGAAATCCATTATACTGGTCATGTTTTTCTTACTTTTTTAACATAGTAATTCTATTAAGGACAATAGTACGTTTAAATATAATTATGGTTAAGAAAGTACGAACCAAAATAATTTGTGCTCAAAAGCTATAACATTTGCAGATTAGGTCTATTATTTGATTAAAAGCTTAATTAGTAAGTCCAAGTAAGTAACGTCAGTTGCTACTTTCAGTTGCATATATATATATATATATATATATATATATATATATATATATATATATATATATGTGTGTGTATATTTATATATATATATATATATATATATATATATATATATATATATATATTTCTCCGTCAAGCGATTTTGAAACTTTCTGAATCCAATTAAAACTAATGTCAATATTTGTCAAATACTAGCACTTTTTCTGTTTTGTTTAAAAGGACGTATATTATCTAGATATCACGAAAGATTGCTTAAACTAGTAAAATGTGTATCTGCCACATTTTGGGCCTCGGAAAATGTGGTCATATATTTCTAAGCATAGATCTCTAAATAAAACAGTAGAGGTATGAGACCGCCGTAATCTAACTAATTCATTACACTTGTACCTTAAATCCAGATTTATTACCTTGCCCACTCATGGCCTTAGACTACACCACCCTCTCCCGCTCACCCTCCTCCTACCCCGGTCTAGGTCCTCCCAACGGAGAAAACTGCCAGCAGAATCCAAGCCGCTAGGTAGTCGATAGACGAAATTAACTATAGTAGAGTCTGCACTAGCACTACTAATATGTAGCATAACATATGGCAGCGATTACGATCTAGGTAGTATAGGTAGTAGTCCTAGCAAAGGGAATTACTTGCCACCGCCTAACAAGGAGTGACAAGGGGTAAAGATCGCTCTGATCGAGAAAGAGGAGGCCAAGAACGTCACTGGCAAGTATTTCTGCCAATCCTCCGATATCGTACAGCATGATCCTGAAAAGTAGAGTAAGATCTGCTGCCTTTGCCTGTCTAAAAGTTCCCGTTTTCAAACGTGATCCACGCCCAGCGACAAAATGTCTTTCCTACGGAAAAGGAGGCGCCAAGACAAGTTCGGAGATCTTGTATAATCTCTAACCTGGTGATGACTTGGGACTAGGGTAAGTTATGTTAACGTTACATTAGATGAAAAAATATATTTAGTTAAAATAAATTTAATGATTTCAAATTTACATACATTATATCTACAACTGATATTGAACAAAATTTAAACTCGCAATGTATGTGTCAAGTACCTTAACGCTTACGTACGTAGCGTTGTCATAGTTCATAAACACCAAAGCAAAATTAAAACTGTAAAACTACTGTGGCCAAAATTACTTTCCGGAAATTAAATCAGTAAGAGCAAACACGCACGATCCATCTCACCCCTACTCGTGCAATCGGCACTTTCACATGCTTAAACTGTCCCCAAATATTTTAGGAATTTTGAGCTACGAGTATCTGAAAAGAACCAACCACGAGGACATACGCTGTTTAATAGCCATGCGATATTGTAAGAAAACGTGGAAGCACGATCGAAAAATATATTCCCTAATTTACAATGTGAAGTCGTGTTTATAATATATTTATTCATCATTATGCCTTATCTCTATGCTTCTATATCGGTTTTAACAAGATTTTCAAAATAAATTGCTCTGTACTCTAAAATATAGCTACTTAATCCTTGTCCTACACACTTTTCCCAGTTTTTTGTCAAGGACAATAAATAGAACTATAAAAAACATCCCAATAGGGACCGGCAAAAGTCTACATAATGTTGCAGCCAAGTATCACTAGAATAAAAATGATAAAGAAAATGAAAAACCTTAACAAAATCTTAAATTTTTTATATTTAAAATCAGAAAAATGAGAAAGTTTAATTTTTCAGAAAAAGTCGACCCATTTTCTATAACAGTCTGTGAATGCTATTTCGACGGAACTATTTGACTCAACCTTGCATCCTTCATTTAGAGATGTAACATACTAATCCACGAGACTCGCAGACTTGACAACGTCCTCTAATATATTAAAAAAAATTAAAAAGAGCTAAAGACATTCATCTTGGCAATAACTGTACAAATGTCGATTTAAGATAACAGTTTATATTTAATTAATTTAAACAATGACTACAAATTGGAAAAAGGGGTCGGTATTGATGACACTTTTACAGTCATTTCCAAAAAGTTAGTATACATTTCATAAGATTTTCAATGTTATTTTTATTCCTTAGTAAGTTTTTGATATATAAAAACTTAATATTACTTAACTTAATATATGCGCGTTTATGCATATATATTTTCTTCTTGTGGATTACAGTTATGAATTATATTTTACTTTTTGCTTTTTCCTGATTGCCAATCATTGAAATTTTTAATTTCTAAAACATTCCAGCTCTTCCACAAATTGTGTTCCATTTCTATGACGCCAGGCCTTTTATCACCGGTCTTATTTGCTAAATAGTTTTGAAGTGATTTGTGTATAAACAAAAAAAGATATGACATACGGACTAGCACGCAAAATTCCTAAATAGATTAAGAGCTTTTTCCAGACTCTGACAAATATAAAAGTTATATTTTCATCTGAATTAAAATAGAAGTTCTTACGTGACGCGTTATCAAATATACAGACTCAAAGTCAAAATTTTGAAAATCTATAAGGTTTTGTTCAACAGCTTATTTATCGTCCATTTTCAAAAATATTTCTAGCATAAACTTTTTAGATTACCCTAGCTTAATGACGTCCACCCACCTGTGCATCCGTTTGGTACAGCATCATTAATCTTTCAGTGTAAAACATATTACGATAAAATTTTACAGGAAAAAGGCGTAAACAAATTCCCTGAATACAAAAAAAAACTTCTAAAAAAATTGTTTAATTTTTTCTTTCCAATTGAGATCTCTATATAAGAAATGTAACTGCAATATGCACATAGACTTCCTCAAAGTTTCTACAGTTTTAGTAGAAACTATGAGGTTGTAATAGACGGAAATGGACAGAAAGACATACCGATGGACAGACATAGGCACGAACGGACGTCCGAACAGAAAGACATGCGGACGGCCAAAAAAACAATGATAAAGTTATAAGGATACCACAGAAATTATACATAAAAATATATAATAATACAAAAAAAAAGTGCCTTAAAAAGCTGCAATATTAATTTCATTTTAATACAATAATTTTATACAAAACTCCAATATTTGTATCTTACTTATTAATACGAACATATAGGATTAATACTCGTAGATATGGTTACTAGAGTTAGTGTGGAGTGCAACTTAGTAACTAATTTTATTGTTTATAATATATATTTTATTGTTTATAATATATATTTTAATGTTTATAATTTTATTGTTACATAATTTGTTAAAATCGAACTCATTAATATAATATTTTTATTTTATTAACCTGCTTCACATTCTATGTACAAAAAACCAATTAATGAATACTGTTCTTATAAATTTTCGATATATTATATGTATGCAAAACTTTCTCTATTGTCATTCAATTTTAATATAACCAATGACATGATGGAACACAAAAAAATTTACTTTTGTCGTATCTCTACACAGATCCATTAATAAATTGCTTAGTCTCCAACCTAACCACCGCAATATCCAAACCAAAATTAAAACAGACAGATATTAAATTAAAAATAGTTAAATTGAATTAAATGCCAGTCACTGAAATTATGCGAGTATATACTAGTCACATATACCACAAACTTAGTTTTGAACATAATTATATGTCTGTTTATAAAACGATAAATATTTCATAAATTTTACTAAAATTTTTGCCCTATCTAACTTGAAACCTGATTATGATTTGCATATATTATATGCCAACCATCCTACATAAATGTTAACGGAGGTAAAAGATTCACACGCTCTTCATTATACTGATTACATCATCACTTAACAACGACGTAACTTACAAAGTCCCCACTTACAACTGTCACAACGTCCAAATCGCGTTTAAAGACTCCACTCTATTTAAACAAATTTTCATACCCGAAACGCCACCTTTGATAGATTGCTCGGCACCGTGTAGCTTTTAACTTCAAAATATTCCTCCGCTCGCTCTAAAACAGCGCCGGCTTTGATCCGACTCACGCCTCAGCAGGCATTGGGCGGACGGAGAAATAAAGAAAAACAAAGAAAATCGACATTAAAACGGGGACAAAATTGACTGCGGGGCGCCGGAGTAGGGCGGGCTGGGGAAATGCGATTTTATCGCCAGCTTCCGTTTCCCAGCCGCGTGCTGTAGAGCTCGGTGCGCCAAAATGTTGATGTTGGCTCACCTTGTGGGGCGGCGTAGCGGAGCCAATTGTTTAGATGTATAATGAATTCTTACCGAAAATCTTTTTGTGTGAGGTATTCAGTATCAACTGAATGCCTCACTCAAAAAGACTATTAAGTCAACGAAGAATATTAAGTTATTAATGAGGGTTAAAAACAAGTAAAGAAAATTGGAGGTGACATTATAAAAGTACTGTTGAATGAAGCAAAAGTGAATTAAGCAGAGAATAAAGTCGTCGTGTTATGATCATACAGATCATGGTGCAACAATTTCCTTCTCCATCTATCTCTAGGCATACATCTATAGAATGTTTCACCAATAATGGAAAGCGACGACAATAATGGAAATTCAAAACATAATTAAGTAAACATATGGCACTATCAGCTGAAACATAACACAGTAGTACTTTTTAATAAAATATTTAAATGGTTTTTCCGGTGCGAAACTTTTTTCCTAGACAAAATTTAGAAAATTTCAGTTGTTATTATTTTCCTGAATAACTACCGTATAACTACCGTATAAAAAAAGTAAAGTTAGAAGGGTCAATCATTCAAATGAAAATTCAAAATGTGTATGAAAACTATACATAGTTTCCATAGAAGAAAAAAGCTAAAGGATTATTCGGAAAAATGTCATTGTTCTTTTGGAAGATAAGAAAAAAGTATGTACACAGATCTTAAGAAATCTTGTTAAATATATCCTTCACTTATATGACACATCCAACTCAGACGTGTCTCATGAGACACGTCATATCATCTCTCATATCTGATAACTTATAACCAATAAGACATGGTGATACTCAAATACATAACAAATAATTCAAATAATCAGCAAATAATTGCCCATGAAAACCAATTTGTAGCTATCTCCTCATTGAATAATTTATGTAGTCTGTGTTATAAAGAAATGAAAATTAAGAAAAACTTATAAGACAAATGAAACAAAGAAGTCGTACAAAATTCGCGTTAAAACAATCAAAGTAAATGAAAAGAAAAACCAGATTACTAAAAGGGAAACTGCGGCGCTCATTACGTCAAAGTTCGAAGAAAGTATGAAATTATTACTACTTAGTTAATTAATACAGCAATGCGACAATACAGTTATAATGAATCCTTCTGCAGAGCAAAGGACAAAAAAAGGAAAAAGTCGCGACATTTTTATCATCTTACTGCTACCGCAGTCTTGTAAATTTATGTACCACCTTCCACTAAGAATATAATATATAATAATATAATAATAATATTTTACAATAGTCCTAACTTCCACTGAGTAATATTTCTTTGCAACCGGGAAGTTGCGAATTAAAATCACATTTAACGCGAAAAATATTTTCTCTTTTAATGTACTAATTTTGAAAAGGCGAGGATTTTTTGTGTGTTTTGTAAGGCCTTGGCACAAAAATGGTTTAAAATATTTTTAGAAATTGTGGGTTACCAGCGATAGCGACTTAAGTAAACATTTGAAAATTAAGTTTTTAAACGATTACATGTTGAAATTCATGTAGATATTGAGAATTATTAAATAAATATAAACCTTTCATTAAATCACTATCTTGATTAATAGAATTCATGAAGGTATATATATCTACGAGTATTTTTGTCGTTTTTCACCTGTCCTCGATGCATTTATGAAGTAAATATCTCATAAGATGGCACGTAGTTAAATCAATAATGTAAAAGAAAACTATTGTTGTATATTTTAGCCGATTAAAATCTGGCTCCATTATTTGAAAGCCATACGAAACCAAGTACAGGTGATGACTGAACATGTACAAAAGATATTCTTCGATATGTTAATATGAGATAAAATGGTTATTTCTTTTTTTTATTACCTACCAATTTCTTCTTGGGTATGCTAGGTTTCCGTAACTTGCAACCCAGAAGAGACGCTGCGCTTATGAAATTTATCTTACAGCTATTAAAAAGAAAAAACGTATAACCTGTATTACTGAGTAAATATTCATCCTTTGTATCTGACAAGTTCCTGTACTCAGGCAATCGTAAGCCTTTTGCCATAACACTCTCTAGAACCGAATTATGCAGGAACTCTCCAGTTTTCTACAGTATTCAACTGCTCAACCACCTGATCACGGTCCCGTCAGAATGTAATTTGTTTATGATGGGCCAAAGTAAATTTGAAGAAATGTATCGTCGTTATCTTTTGTAGTTCTTGTGTATTTTTGTATTCAGTTTTAATCTAAAAGTGTAAACTTTGTTAAACCTTAATGGTTTTTTTTATAGTTACGATTAGGTTATCTGTAATAAATCGATAAATTTGTGTATGTAAATAAATATTCTAAGAAATAGCAAAACAAAAAAATAGGTGCCTTAGTCCAATAAATGTAGACTGTAATTATTTTCGAGCTTTTAAGGATATCTTTTTTGGATTGTTTTTTTTTAATTAAACGTACCTTATCTGTTGCAACATTAAAATAATATTTGAAAAGCTAATACATTATAATACAATTTATAAAAAAATCGATGATATACGGCTAGTTATTATAGATTTTTTGTTATAAAGAGTTAATGTCACTATATTGTATACTACAGTACCCAATTAAAGAAAAGAGTAACTGACAAAACAATTTTAAATTAACTACTGTAAAAAAAATTAATTAAACGCCCCCAACAACTAAAATTATCATACAAATATTTTAAAATCTTAGCTAATATGATTTATTACTACGGCTTTCTAGTTTCCATTTCAAACGGTTTCTAAGAAAAATTACTTAACTCGGTAAACATTTCCAATTTGGTTGTTTACTACGCACCATAATAACTTCGTTACGAACAACCGAAATAAAAATTACCTCATTACGATAAAAAAGCGTATTACAAATTTATTATAAACTAGCTGTTACTTGCTACTTCCGCCGCGGATAAGTTTATTTATGGCTGGGTTTTAAATTCTGTAGGTGGTTTACATAGGTTAAGTTTATTTTAAGCTCTAGGTAAGCTCGAGTTACATTTATTTTAAGCTCTAGGCATGGACAGTGGGGACAACTTTCAAACGCTGGGGGAGTAAGAATGACCTGTCATTAAAACCTTAATGCTTACGTCTTTCACTTAAAGCATTTTTATAAAGATCATTTATTGTTTTGCTGTCAGGCGCTGGAATATAGATATTGCCTGCGCTAGCACTTGTCCGCATAGCGCTTACAATTGGCAGCGTGAAAAACATGAACCCTCCAAATGTTCAAACGCAAACTGTAGTGTCTGTTTTTGTGACATATTTTGCGAATAGAATTATGTAGTGGTAACGTAAAGATTAATGAATTTATGATGAAGTTTTTTAATATACCTATAGCAGTGCCTTATGTCCACATGGCCATATGTCTATATGTGTACATGTCTATAGTCATATACATATTTTAAAAAAACAATATTAAGTATGAAGACATATACTTAATCAACAAGTTTGCTACTGCGCCATAGATGGCGTTCTATGGAATTTCATCGAAAAAGCTTTTGATAATTAAGAATTCTCTACTGCACCATAGATGGCACCATATTGAATATAAACAAAAATGTAGATATCATCTAATTAAATACTAAAAGTAAAGTAAATATATAAGGCACTAATAGCAACTAGTAAAGTAGTTATATGTTTCCATGCAGGAATATTTCTAAACACTATATTATTTGAATGCATATTTAACCTACATTAGATATATAGCATGGACTGCGCAACTCGTACTCGTAAATATCGTAGCTTCAAAAAGCAACATCATCATAACTTTGTAACCCTTTGAAAGTAACATGATGGAGCTAAAATTGTTTTGGTCTTTAGTAGTTTTCATGTTAAATCCTGCCATAGAAAAAGACAGATTAGTAAATCCGTTTCAATATTCGCATATGCAATCGGAAAAAGTATTTAAGAGCTGGATATTCGATAATCAAAGGCAGATACTTAAATTTTGTTTATCTATATTGATTTTTCCATTATGTATCCTAGCTAATATTATATATATATATATATATATATATATATATATATATATATATATATATATATCAGTCTCGCTTTCACACCTCAAATATTCAACTTACATTGCATGGCTATACGCTTATATCATAAGCTATGATATAAGCAATGATATAAGCGTATAGCCATGCTCTTAAATCATTGAGATAAATACAAAATAATTTTGTTTAATTTAATCATTATGTTATTCTGGTAATTCGAAAATTTATTATTCTGGTAATAAGTATATTGACCTTTCTTATTTAATTATAAATTTGCGAGCCACAACTAATCATAAAAGGAAACAATGTCTTATAAATAAATCTCACGATAGTCTGAACTCGAACTGTCAAATGACAGGAAACTAAACAACAACAAGTAAATATATTGACCTTTTTATTTAACTTTTAATTTATAAACCACAACTAATCATAAAAGGAAACAATCTCTTATAAATAAATCTCACAATGTTTCGAACTCGAACTGTCAAACGACAGGAAACTAAACAACAACAACTTTCTCACTGTACGCCAGTCACTTAGATAACCTTTATCTGTCGGTAAACTTGCCACTAAATTCTAGCACGTCAGTTTGTCGATTTATCACTGAACAAATGTGTCGATAAAATTATAAAAGTTTCGAGACGGTCATTCGTCACCAAAATGTTATCAATGGATTTTTGTACTTACGCCACTATTTTCCTTGACATAATGTACATTTTAGCGCACGTTAGTAACAAAAATAATTATTATTAGTTATATATACAAATTTTGTGAAAAGTATTATGAATAAAAACTATTAAGAATTGATTCATAAATATTGAAACACCTCGCAAATTATATAAACATTTGCTTTTATGTTATAACGAAGAAATAAACATTCCTATATGTGCGTTAAGGACGACTGAACATCACAGATTTTTTAGTAATTTAAAAAGAAAATATCACTTCAATTTAATTACAGAAAATAATTTTTAATAAAACATCACGGCAATATATCAGCTTACGGCTACTTATTGTAAATTAAAAACCGTTTCCTCAATTCTACACATTTCTAACAACTTAGCCATTTTTAATATGTTCACAAGAACATATTCAAGTTATACCACTATTTCTGAAGTAAAAACTTCTTTAGGCGCATTTCACACTTTGCGTATCAGCGCACTTTTTCTTAGCAGTAAACGAAACTCAACCCTAATGCTCGGAACGGTTATGCGAATCCATCAGGTTCAAGTCGGTGACGTTAAATCTGGTAAACTCGTCGGCTCCGGTTTCGTCCAAGTGAACTACTTTTTAAGGCGTACCATGCGCTTTTTTTTATTAATATTTTATTAATGAATATATACATATATATATGTATATATATATATATATATATATATATATATATATATATATATATATCATAAGCACACACCAGAATTTTTTCCTATTCCTTGCGAAGCCGTAGATCAAAATTAATATTGCAAAAGGAACAAAGTAGGTGACAATTTCGATTGGGCGTTATATAAATTTAGATGGTGTTATGAAAAATACCGCCAAAAGTGCATATATATTTGGCCGCAAATGTCACAAAAATAAATCGTTTATCAGATAAATGATCAAACTTACATATTTTCATGAAGTCAAGTTATTTTCATAATAATTTGTAAATACCATTTCTACGAATTCGTTGAGCCAACATAATGGAACAAAGTCCAGATTATGTACCGTTATAGTTCGCAGGCCTGATGGAATTGTTATAAAAAAATCACATAAAAGTAGTGACGAGCGAAAGAATTTTTTAACCATACGTACCATTCTGAAAGCTCAAAAATGAGAGTGAAATAGCAATTCGTGACGACTTTCGATATATTTTAAGCTACATAATTGACATAACGATGGAGAAACTTTGTCAATATCAATTCAAGAAAAAAAGTGGAAGAAAATACTAACTAAATCATTTCCTGGATGTCTGTTATTGTTGCTTGCTTGCTAAAATACACACAGAACAAAACAAAAATTGAATAAACAATAAAATAAAATAATATTTATATGCTACTTATTGTAGCACATAAACACCATTTTATTATTATATATATATATATATATATATATATATATATATATATATACTAGCGTGACCCGTGCGAAGTCTTCGCATTATTTATTCCATTATGAAGCTCAGATGACAGATCAAACAAATATTTTACTAAAATTGACATATAGAGGCGCAAGTATCAAAAGCATTGAGCTAAAGCGCCACTTTATTTATACGTGAGTGGATTTGAAATTAAACAAAAATTTTACCGACCGTCAATCATATTGACGTTGAGCCGTTAGATGGCAGCATTGCTGTTTTGTGTATATAATTTTAATAATTAATTAATTTGCAAAAACAATAGCAATAATACATTTTTTAATTGTGGATGCCGGTAGAGCAAGCAATTATCTATAAAATGATATATAATTTATGTGGATTAGTTGTGAGGTTTTTTCTAAAAAGGGAGTGTAACATCTTAACCTTAGCGTATTAATATATATGATGATGATGATGATGATGATGATATATATATATATATATATATATATATATATATATATATATATATATATATATATATATATATATATATATATATTGTCTATGAATTTTTATACAGCGTTCTTTTACATTTAAAATCGAGTTAAAAACTAAAACTTAACTTTGTGCAAAATAAATCTGTATATGCAACCACCAACATAAATGTCTGTGGTGAAAACAAAACAAAACAATACACCCGTTGCTCCTAATGAAAGAGATATCGATAGCCGTCAAAAATTGATGTCTCTTTCTCACTTTTGAACTTACTGAATATGCGGTTCGTGCGGTACTTGATTTCGACAACAAAGAACGGATGTGAATGGCAATAAGCAGTTTATTTTTAATTAATTTAGGCAATGGCGACACGTTTGCAAAAACGATCAACATTGATTATTTTTGTAATCGTTTCTAAAAATCATTATATTTCTAAAAAAAATTGTTAAATTTCTATTTTTTATTAACAATTTTGATGTGTCTAAAATGTGATTCATACACGCTCTTTATGGAGATTTTTTTTTTGGTTTCTGATTATGATTACAAATTATGTTTTGTTTTCTGCCCGTTCGTAATTACCATTCGCTGAATTATTTGGTTTTCATATTTATAAACTAAATCATCTTTTTTTTAAATGATGTCCGATTTCTGTAACGCCAGGTCAATTTTCGTTGGTTTTCTTTATATGTTCATCTTTTGCATCACAAAAATATAAATTACATTTATTATAATTAAATAAAGACGAAATATACCAAAAAAACTTTGATCTTCATTAAATTTTATTGATCTGTTTCCGTTCAAGACACCGCACGCTTCGTCAATTAACGTAGCGATTTAAAAATGTTGTTAACTCGCCCCACTATTCCCTTCAATAGATGTAACAACAGATATCGAACCTAACGTTAAGAAAACTTTTCCAAATTAAGCTCAATCGAAAGCTCAACAAAGCTTTTCGCGTCCACTGCGATTGCATCGACGGGCCCCAGCCTTTGTTCTCCTCCCCCTTGAGGGAAAATTAGCGAATTAACGACGAACATCCGGTAGAGCCTAGATCCGACCGATAAAAGTAAATATTTGATATACGTGACTTTATTTAGGAAGCGTGTAAGCTTGTGAAATTGTGAGGAAAACGTTATCCAAAAAGTAGCAGCTGTGCAAGATTTAATAAGCTTTTGTGCATTTTGGACGAAGCGACATATTTTTCAATATATTTTGGGAAATTTTCTTATAACGCACATTCTATCTACGCATATCTAAACCTTATAGATTCAAAAACTTTACATATTCTGGATCTAATATCACCACCTAATGGTATATATTTTAGGAAATTAGGTGCAAAATTAAAACTAACTTTTTTCTCATTATTATTTCTGTAAGCATAAAGAAAATATTTTATTAAAAGAAAATTTGTGTGAAAATGATATCATTACAAATATTTTCTACCAGCTGCTCCTCTCTCGGATTGGTCGGGACAAAAGGGGACGACTATCTCATATTGTTTTATTCCCTTTATTGCTGAGGTTTTAAACACAAATTATCTTGTTTCTAACTTTAATTATTTCAAAATTCCATACATTTACTCACTGCCATTTTTGAGAAAGTCAGGGGTTGATTTTCGCAAAATCCTTTTTTGTTAGGTTTTAGATTTGTAGATTTTATAGTTTTGGAATATTCTATCAGTGGCAGTATTTAGCTTTTATATATAATAGGCTAACCGTTGCCCGTGACTTAGCGTGGTCTTTAATTTAATGCGGTAATGTATTTCGTTCCAGTACCCATCATAAGAACTTAATGCCTTGTGATGACTATTAAAAATTCACTTGGAAAAAACAAATAAAATGCCTGTGATATCACATTATCTACTATCTAATGTCGACCAGCAATTATAATTTCATAATCAAAACCATTTCCTATCTTACAAACGAACTGAAATCTCGCTGATGGTTTGATTCAATTCAATTCTATCAAGCATGCGCACTCATACAGACGAATTGGCGCTAAACTACCTACGAACTCGAGTGCCATCTATTGTATAATGAATATACTAATTCAGAAACTTTTACGGGCATCCCCCAATAACTCGCCACAGTTTCATTGCAATCGTATGGATGGTATTTATAAAAACGCATACGGGACAAACAGAGAAGCTTTTATTATTATATGTACAAGTTTCAAAAATTTTCTGTCAGACATAGCTACTAAGGTATCTGATTAGGGGTCATAATAGTAAAATAATATGAACAATTAATTGAACATTAAATTAGTCTATAAATTGTAAAATTTTATGTATTCAAATTTTAGCGAACATTTTATTCTAAATTGCACTGATCGAATGCTATGAAATTTTGTGGTAATAAAAAAATTAATTTCCTGACAATCTTACAAATCATAAAATCCCCTCACATCAAAACAACTGTAAGCAATATACTTTAAATTCTTTACAAATCATCGACGAAAAAAAAACTCGAACGCGGTTAGTAGTTAAATAGTGGTATAAAAATACCTCGTAGGACGTTTTCTTAAAGAAGTTTCACTATGCATATATCACAAGTATGCTAATCAATGTTTTTTCATAACAACCTACCGGAACGACGCATCATTATTTCATTCAAATACAACTGATTCAAACCTGACTTATTATTCAATATCATAAACGCCGGGCTATGATCCTAAATATTGAAATTTCAACTCTTTTAGCCAGCAACAAAGGTTATGTTGCAGATATGGGCCTCACTTGCACTATCATACATTCTAAGTGGTAATATCATTAACAAAACATCATAGACAGTCAGGAGACTACTGATAAAAGTGAAAACTTAAAACTGTGAAATAATTATACCATAATTTTGCATTAATACCAATAAATTCATGACAAAAATGTTATCGAACAACTAGAAATCTGTTTTACTACGCTAATAAACTAACTCCTAAACCACTGTGAAATACTCACTGCAAAGTTCAAATATTCAAAAAAAATTAAAAATAAACAATATAAAATTTATAAACGTAAATATTGAAAATATTTGAAAATAAATGCTTTGTTTTTATTATTAATGTTTGTGTATAAAAATATTAACATATTTAGTACATACTGTTGTACAGCATAGAGATCTTACAATTAAACTATTTAAATAATAATAAATTAAAACACAATTTAAACTATGCACGATATACACACATTGAACTTTCCACGTAGTAAATTTAACATTACTTTTATAGATAGACACAGCACTAATGTTGCACAGGTATACTGCTATTAGCTACAAGGTATATATAAGATAAGTATAAATACAAGGTATATATAAGGATAGCTGCCTAATAGCTACAGGTATACTGCTATTACAGCATGTCAGTTGTGGGGTCGTACCGACCCTACAAGATTTTACCCATCCAAAAACTTCCAACGCGCACATCATACAGTTGGGTATATACAATGTGTTTATGTATATATGCGTATACGTCTACACAGATCGCTTCGAATATACGTATATATATATATATATATATATATATATATATATATATATCACACGTCGTACCCATTGCTACAGATATGCTGTTAACATTAGCATGTCGGTGACGCAAATCCATAAGATTTTCCCCTACCAAAATTCGTTCAACGAACTAAAAAAGTTTTCACTTAAAAAACGTATCAGAACATCAACCATAAGAAAAAAGATTTAGAATGTTCACAGTGCTAGGCCTACTTATACAGGGATGCAAATTAAAGTTTAGGTTTTAATACTTTTAAACTGCAGATGAGCAGATAGAAAATAAGCTATACGATAACGCCACATATAATTCCTCGAGGTAACGGAAACAGCGTAACTTTCGATTGAATCGAAACAATCCTAATCCGGTTTTTCTCAAGAAAACGGGATTTTTTCAAGAAAACGGGATGATGCTGTCCTGTTAAGTAGTAATAAGTCGGAAAATTAAAAAAAAATGTCGTTAAACAAACGACATTTTTTTTAATTCATTACCGTTTAAAGTAAACAATATTTTGAGACCGTAAAGCGTGAAAAAAATGCGGTTTAAAATATTCAGGGGAAACTACCTAGTATCAAATTTTATCCAGTGGCCTCTTATTGGTGATTAATATCATGTTTGATAAAACCTATCAACGAATACAATTGATTCCCAACAAAAATTCAAATTTTGTGTTTTTACTTAACTATAGTACTTCCGGAAATCTAAAAGTTATGAACAACTATTTATTGGGACCAGAAACTCTCTTGGGAGCACAAATAAATCAAACAATTAAATTAAAAAAAATTGGGTGCCATCAGTAATTAAATGAGTGAGTAATGTCGGTTTCCTTTTAAGAATCACGTCTGACTTATATGCTAAATACATAGTTTTTTCATAACAACCAAGTGAAACGACGCGTCTTTACGGCAAGCATATAAAACTAGATCTGTCCTAACCATTATTGCTTAATTATTTATAACCGGAAGGCCATGATCTCAAACAATCAAATCTTTTTGCCGGCTTGATGCAACTACCTTCTGCGTATGCAAATATCCGAATAATATCCAAAACATGGATATTATTCGGATATCAAGCACCCCAATTGGTGAATAGACTACAAAGGCATTTCAGAATCGGCAACTGATATACTCGCAGCGAAAGTTTATCAAAATTTAAGTTTAAACGGTTCATGTTAACGAATTAAACGTTAATATAGATGTATGTAGATATAAATATTTTATAATTCACAAACACTCAACACAACCGTACCCAATAAGATTGTAAGTTCCCGCCAAACAGAAAACCGTATACCATTTTGGGTACATAATACCGCAGACGCTAAAACTGCAATCAATAGACATCTAACAACAGCGGACAATAAACAACGAATAACACACCATATAACACTTCTTCCACATCTCATAAACCAGCGTGTAAGTTAGATAATAGGCTTCCCGAACAAGCAAACTGTTAACCCTTTCATACCAAGGTATGTATGATGTATTAAATCTATCCCTTACATACGTTCAGAATTTTAGAAAGTTTCTTGAAAGCTTTGATCTAGAATACAAGTAGTTTCTAAAAGCTAAACACACATAAGTTTTGTTCTAACAAAAACCATATCTAAATGATGACACGACTAAGATACCTTGTAAAACATATATCGTCACTTAACCGCAGAAGGCGCCCATTATGAGTTGATAACCCTATATTTAAATTTTTATGTATTGAATTTTTTTTCTTAAAAGCTATTAAATACTTGAATCTTGAATAAATATAATTTAACATTAGCAAAAAATTTAATTATGGTTAAAAATACTAAGAGTCAGCAAAATATATTGCTTTTTTTATTATATTTTTTTAAATGCAGAGAAGAGCAAATGTAAGACAAACGGCATATATGTAGATATCACACGTACACTTTGACCAATGGCAGGCAGTCTAAAAAATTTTTCTAACGTAAAAAAACTTTGTTTTTTTTTTGAAGAAGAAAGAAAATCTTAAATTTTTTCTAATCTTAAATTAATTTATTACTTGAATTATTGATAATGTCCATAAAACAAAAATTTTAAAAATACATTTGCATGAAAATTCAATCACAGAGTAATTGTTGTGTGGCCTTCCGTGGTTAAGAAAGAACATCTTTTTTATCCCTCTAAATGTAGGAAATTTTGTTATTATAACGATCTCAGTATCACATGTGCCAATTTTTGGGATAACCTGCCAGTTCTGATCATTGCATTTTTTTGGAGCGTGAATATTAAAAATTGGGCCATGAATATAACGAAATTAAAAAAGTGCTCTTTTAAATTTCAGAGAAAAACGACTTATTAGCCAATTCAAAAGACTTATTAGCCAGCTATATATAACAATAAAAAAAAATTACAATCGTACTTAAATTGTAGTCATAGCACCCAAAACATTGCCCCAGAATAGCGATTTTCATAAAAATCGAAAAAGTTTAAAAAAAAGTAAAAGATAGATAATAACATTTTATCAGCTGCCTAGTCATAGCTTGGCCTATTATCCATTCTTACTATACCATCATTAACGGGACATTATACATAAAGTCGAACCTGGTGAACGAGAACTGGTCAAGAGAGAGAAATATATAAATGAGATCATTTGCCAAGTCTCTTCTTTTTAACCCTCTAAAATCTCTATAGCTGCGGACATCCCTCGCCCTTCGCCTCTATAGCTCTATAACAGATAGTCAAGCGTATTTGTTCTCTATTACTTACGTAGCTTTTTGAATTTCTTGTGACCAGAGCTTGTGCAGCGTGCATGAGTTTTTGTAAAGAAATGTGGATTTCTTTCATAGATTTTATGATATAATTTTGCCAAGATCAAATGAAAATTCTAACTCTTACTATTTTCTATGTTTTTTTTGTTGTAAATGAGCCGCCTCTGCATCGTTAAGTGAGAAAACTAGCAAAATGAAAAACTTTTATAAGCGAGGAAAAATCCTCCAAGACTATATTTTAATTGTAATATTTAATATTATATTTAGCCCTATCCTTCCGTACTCAGGTTCACATACCTGTCAGGTCGTGAACTGCAGTTATGTTGTCAACCTGGCTATATACATATAATCGATGACTGTTTAACAGCATTCCGCAATCAATCAAATAATAACATTTCCATAACTTATGAAACCTATGAATATTAGTAGCCCTTTTTGTAAAAATTTTTAAATTTTTTTTGCCTTTGTTTTGAACTGCGGGAGCCAAAACAAAAATGTTTCCAAATATTTTCGGTTCCTTCATCATCTCTTCAAACGGAAACTACTTAATATAAAAACTGTCACATACAGGCAGTCCTCGCTTTATGGCCTTTCGTTTTACCTCAATCCTCTTTACGTCAGACGAAGCGTCTTCATTTTCACCTACTTTTCATTTTACACCAACTTGTACAAAAATCACAAGACGAGCATGAGATGACAAATTTCTTTCACGTGTGTTAATCACAAATTGAAAAGTGTTTGGAAAAAGTCTGGCTCTAATTTTTCAATTAATACTAGATCAGATAGTCCTGTGAAAGGCTACTGTAGTAATATGGCAGACAACTTTCCGGAGATCACTATAGTAATATGGCAGACAACTTTCCGGAGATTGAAATTGAGAGTGATGATGCTATAAAATTATTATTATATCCAATTATAATTTATCTGGACTGGATGAAAAAAGCGAGAAAGACTATCAACAGACATGGGCTTCGTCTAGTATTAAAACTAAACAATAGATTTCAAAAATCCAACTGGGAAATGTTTTCACCACATCCATTAACTAAGATTGGTACGATATCATAAACGTTTTGATATATTTATCTTACGTCACTTATAAATGCCTCAATAATTTTTTTTTTCATTTTATTGGAACTGTATACTTTTCTAAGTTAAAAACTTTGTATGTAAAATAATATAAAGATTATTAGCATAATTCTAATAACTTTTCCTTGGTCAGAATAAGCCGCGATAACAGATCTTCCTTTTACAGTATACACGCTGGTAGTAAATCTGATAAATGGTGCAGAAAATATATAAATTATTTTCTGCACCATTTATTAGATTTACTACCAGCGTTAATAAAAAAGCAAATAAATTTTCTCGATTCATGAACTTGTTGGCTTAACAAATATTACAAAACTAAACAACTCATCCCTCAAGCCTCAAAGGTTTAAATCAGCGTCGGGCGCCAAAGACAGTCGTAAAACGTTATTCCAAACCCATAAACAGACCCAACTCATACTGAAACCATTTGTTTTACACAAACACAATTCGCCACTGGACACGGGCTATTACCGAGTCAGTCCTTGGACAGAAATGTCGCATTTGTAATTTATGGGGGTCAGCATTTAATTTGTTTTGTGATTTAATATTATTAATATACTGTAATATTAAGAACGGTTCGTTTATTTAACAGGAACGCATTCCCTACGCGTGAACAGACAGCTAACAACTAATAAAACTGTGTAATGAAAAAAATAGAATGTTTTTGAAGTCTGTTTCTTTACGAAATATTATCTCAGCGTTCACCAAAAAAATTTATTTTTCTTTTTTATGGTTTTGTAACTCAAAGGAAAAATCAATCCTTTATAAGAACATTCACGTATCCATCCTACAATAAACCACTAAGTTTTCTGGAATTACAGAATTAAAAATCCCGAAAGAAAGTTTTTAGGGGCATACGAAAAGATTGTAGGAAAACTAAAACGATGGTCCTAAATGTAACCGTTTTTGAAATAATCACGATAATGTATATGACCTCTCTGTTTAAATATATCATATATTAAAAATATATATTGTGATGATTTATTATACATTAATTAATTTCATTTCAAAACGAGGTACTAAACCCTCGAAGCGTGAATTAGACTGATACATTGAGGATTTTGTTTAAAATACATATTTTGCTCCATATCATATTGATTGCTTCTACTTTTTTAATTAAATCTTCTTTGCTATTGATAAATAAAACTCAGAAAAGCTAATTTCATGGAGTTTCACAGACATATAACACTATCATAACACCAACTATTGCTTTTAATTTATACTAATATTTATAAAGATAAGTTCAAAGCCATCGTATATGACAAAATGCGTTAACGTTATTATTTATCATATTTAAGTAAATTTTCTACATAATATTTATTCACATCTGGTAGCGAGTATTTCCTTGCTTATAATCTTCCATTATTGCCTCAGGTGGGTATCATTTGCTTGCCATGACCTTCCAATGGTAGTATTAACCTTAACTTTTGCATTAACTGGGTTCTAACACCAGAAAAACACCACCGCTAAACGTCTATAGCAATCGTATGAAAAAATTATACCTTTACTAAACTCTAGCCCTTCTGGGCACTTGTCCATTTCTTCTTCCATTTTAACCCACGTCAACATTAGAATTCTAATATTTTTTTCTTGTTTTAAACGTGACATACATCTTATGTTATATATTGTAACCTCTCTTACAGTCCACTCAAAAACCAATCCTTCAAAATGTTTCTTTATGGAAGACTAAAAGAGATTGAAAGGTATTTTCACATAACAATAAATCTACCGTAAGTACTTGTATATCGTAGTTATGAAATCAATATATAACGCTAGTCTTTTTAAATCATCTGTTATTAAATTCCCATGTCTGATGTCAACAGCAGAATTACAGCCATTCAAACATTGCTTAATAATCGTTTGGTCGACTGCCTGGTTTATTCTGTTTCAAATTAATTTCCCGACATTCAACACCTGTTTTCACAATTAGTTAGCTTTATGATTGAAACGCTTAAATCATAACCAAGGGGATTAACGGGACCAATTTTTTTTGCGAATAAATACCATCATACATAATTTTCATCCTGTACATACAATTTACATCTTAAAAAACAAAGGAAATCGCTGGATGGTCGTGCTGCTGCTTTGCTTCACATTATTTTTACCCAAACAAAGTTGTGGGTAACAGCTAATCGTCTGTAAATGTGAAACAAACCCAAGAAATGAGTTTAAACTACCCCATTATAGCATTCTTTAAACTAAAAGAATCACGAGACCATAGTATACGAAGCAGTACCAGATAGCAGTAAGTCGTCCATGGAAACTCCAGGCTAATTAGACTTCGTATGTAGTATGAATAATGTTTCTGAATTTTTTTTTTTTTTTTTTTTTTTTTTTTTTTTATATCCTGCTACTTAGCGATCTGTTTGTTTCAAACAATAATCTAATGTGTTGTCAGATTTTCATCAGCTAAATTATTCTTAGCAAAGACATGCACCCAACGGTGCAATCCTCATATTTTGTCCGCGAATCTTGTCGCAAGTTCAGATACGCTATTCCTCTTAAGGCGGGAGAATCTTAGACTGCCCTCTCCTTGAAGTTCAGCAGCTAGTTCGTTCATATGTTGGTCCAGTCTGAGTTGATATTTCTTGCTGTTTATTTCAATTTCGTCCTTCACAGTTCTCAGATTTAAATCTAGGTTCACATATTTGTTGCTTATGTGGGATGGTATATTAAACATGGCTCTCATTGTTTTACTTTGGAACCTTTCAAGTATTTCGATGTTACTTTGGCTGGCTGTGCCCCAAAGCTGAATGCCGTAAGTCCATATGGGCTTCAGTATCGTTTTATAGATAGCCATTTTACTGGAATCTGTCAATTGTGATTTACGGCCGATTAGCCAGTACATGCTGCGGAGTTTGCTGTCTAGTTGCTTCCTTTTAGTCCATATATGTTTACGCCAAGTGAGTCGACGGTCGAGGTGCATACCCAAGTATTTGGCGTCATCTGATTGTGGGATCGCTGTATCAAAAAGTTTTACAGGTGGGCAGGTTTTTCTTCTAAGTGTGAAAGTTACTTGGGCTGACTTATCTGTGTTGACTTTAATACGCCACTGCTGGCACCATGCTTGGATGAGAGAGATATGGGATTGGAGGCTTTCAGATGCGAAATCGGGATTATCATGTGACGAAAGAAGTGCGGTATCATCTGCGTATGTCGCTGTGGTAGTGTTGGCATAAGTAGGTAGATCTGCTGTAAATATCAAATAGAGTACTGGTCCCAGTATACTACCCTGTGGAACTCCTGACTTAATTGGGTGCATTTCTGATGTTTCGGAGTTATATTTCACTTCGTAGCATCTTTTTCCAAGATACGATTTAATCAACGGAAAAAAGGAGTGCGGTAACATTTTTTTAATTTTAAAGAGAAGCCCAGTATGCCATACCTTATCAAATGCTTGGCTAATGTCTAAGAAGACTGCGGAGCAATATTGTTTATTTTCCAATGCTCTACTTATGACATCAACCAGCCTATGCACTTGCTCGATAGTTCCGTGGCCCTCTCTAAATCCAAACTGATGTGTTGGTATTATATTTGCTAAGTGTTCCCTCATTCTGTTAAGTATTATCGTTTCCAGTAATTTTCCAATTACCGGAAGGAGACTGATAGGTCTATAAGATGACACTTCTTGAGCAGGTTTACCTGGTTTCAGTATCATTATTACCTGTGCTATTTTCCACTGGCTTGGGTAGTAGGACTGTCTTAAACATGCGTTGAAAATAGCGAGTATGAACAGTATTCCTTTTTTTGGGAGGTGTTTCAAAAGTGTCGCGTCGATAAGGTCATAGCCAGGGCATTTGCCTTCCTGGAGTTTTAGGATTTCCCGCCTCAGTTCATTTGGTGTCACATGCTTAAGTGGTAAGCACATTTGAATAGGTGTCTTTAAGTACTCCTCTATTTCATTGTCCAGATATTGATTACTGCTGGGAAACGGTTCAAAAACTTCATGTAGGTGATCAGCATATCTGTTAGCTTTTTCACTATCAGAGCGAGCCCAGGATCCCGTTTTTGTTCTTAGCGGTGTGACTTGTTGTTTGGGACGCTTTAGGTTTTTGGTAGCTTTCCATAACGAGTAGTTTGTGTCACTAGTATGTGTCAGTTTTGTGAGATATGATTGTAGATTCTCATTTGCCAATTCTTTGATTAGAGTTTTAAGATGTTGTGTGGCTTTATTTAAGGCAGTCTTGTCTCTAGGATAGTGAGTGTTTTGCCATACTCTGCGGAGTCTACGTCTTTCGTTTATACAATCCTTGATGAATTCAGGGTACACATGCTCTATAGCAGTTCCCGTTTTGTGATGGGATGTAGCCCTGTTTGCAGCGTCATGAATCAGTTTGTTTAGTCCTTCTATAGCCCGTTCTATTTGGTCAGACGTTTTCAGTGAGATCCTGAGCTGTATTTCCGTTGTGATGATATCCTGATATTTTTTCCAGTTAGTATTCTTATTGTAGATTTTAAGTGGTACTTCTGTTAGTAATATCTTACTATATACCCTTAGAACAATAGCAGAGTGGTCTGAGATAAGGTCAAAGTCAGGTTCTGTTTTAGTGTTATTTATTGCAATGTTTCTAGATATGAAAAAATCCAGCAAATCGGGTATTTTTCGTGGATCTGTCGGCCAATAGGTAGGTTCTCCAGTGGACAAGCAATCAAGATTAAGATCTTTCACAGCTTGATAGAGCGATGTTTCTGAATGGAAATAATGTTTTTTTCCCAGTTTTTAGTTTATTTTACTTATTCATACTTTAACGTACATATAATACATACATACGTACGCACTTATTGCTACATGAGCAATCTCTTCCAGTCAACCACATTGATTAAATATAAGCATTTTGTGAGGTGGAAGACTGTAAAAGACATTAATAAAAAAACGAAACTTAGAATATAACAATTAACAAAAAATGTCATAACATATATATAACCAAAACTAAGCTAGACACATTGATTAAATATAAGCTGAATAATACAAAAAAAATGGTTAATTATAAATCTTGACATGATGGGGAACAAGGAAAATGGGGAACAAAATGGAATTAGGAACGGTAGGACTGAGGTAGTATGAGAAGAAGAACTTTTTTAGACGATCTTTGAATACATTTAAGGAGGGCAAATTCCTGGTATCCGGATCTAGTTGATTCCAAAGTCTTATAGCTTGGACAGCGAAGGACTTGCCATAAAAGCTGGTTATATGTTTGGGAAAGAGGATACTGAGCTGGTTTTCAGAGCATAGTCCTATATCGTGTGCAGACACATAACTGAATCTGCTTCCAAGGTAAGTTGGATAAGTAGCATTATTCAAAATATTATAGAGAAGTAAGAATGTGAAGATTGGGCCGATTATGGACTTCCGTCCATTTAAGTGTGCTCTGAATTGAGATACATGATCGTATTTTTGCAACCAAAAACAAAGCGGATGCATAAATTTCGTAGGCGTTCTAATTTTATACGGCGATACTCTGCAAGGTATAAATAGCATACGTCTCGGTAGTCAAGTAGGGATAATAAGAGTCTATAAGAGTTTTGACGGAGGTGAGCTTTGGTTTGAACGTCTAGAAAATTTTGAAGATGCTTGTCGTTTCTTCAGCAGAATGTACTCCCATTCTGCTGAAGAAACGACAACTGGCATCATTTACTTGAGGTTACCAGCTAAGATTTTGATCGATCAACAGACCCAAGTCTGTTGATTGTAAGTGAGTTGACGTAAATGAAATTGGTGTGTCATTTAATATTAGATACGACAGATCTAATAGCCTAATTTTAGAAAGCGGTCTTGGCTACCAATTATGATAGCTTGAGACTTAATTGGATTAACTACTGATTGAAGTGGATTTCGATGTTTATAAACATTAAGATATCCAATAAGTTGGGCAGTGGCAGGGAAAGTGGTAGTTATCGTAGGGATGTGTTAAATATGTCAGTAAAAACAGGGGTTGCAATATCTAAGATAAACTTAAGGGCTTTAATACTTAGGGCATTGCATCCCATAGAACTGGTTTTTATCGCCGGAAGATTTATTTTAACTTCTGAATGACAGATATTATTAAATGTGAAATTGTAGTTAAAAGAGATAGAATGGATTCTCTTTAATGTTTCCGACTTAACAGCTGGGTTAAATAACACGGGGGGTGGCTTAGTAAAGAAAGAGTTCAAAGCATTAAGATCAAGCTAACAATATGCATCAATATGAGAATTACCAACTCCCTTTTTAGAATTTCTACACATTTATGTACATCTATTCCTAAGTACTCTATATGTCTCCCATGTTGAAGGACTGGTGTTCACTTTTGTATCTGACCTTGGCTTGTAACGTTTTTGGTGGAGTCGTTAAGCCATGGAGCTGCCTTCTTTTAATTTGCACTCGTTTAAGGAATCCATGCTTATCCAACAGCTTGATGATGCGGTTGTTGAATTCAACAAATTTTTCATTAACCGGTTTAATGGCTAAAATATTATCCCAATCAATGAGCTGGGCATCCTCAAGCAAACAAGGCAAGTCAATACTGTTAAAGCTACCCTTAAATCGATAGTTTAGTCTTAGCCATGGGTATTACATGCTTAAAGAAAAAACTTATTATGCAATGAAAGAATCGTCAATTCATAATAAATATTTTTAATCAATATTATTATTAAATCCAATATTATCATTGGTTAAATTACAGTTATAATTTTTAATAATATTCCATTTATTATTTGACTATTGCTATTCGGTCTACTAAATTATGAAGAGGTGTACTATACTGATCAATCAGAACCATTGATTAACAAATTCATTTCCTTGAACATTTATGCATCATTACATTTCCAACCACGGAAAATTTGAAATCGATCTGATACTGAGTTTAGCTCACAACTCAATTGGATGGAGTTTCATGGCTTGCGCAATTTTCCCGTTACTTCACCGTTTTACAAGATTTTCAATAATCTTTAACAATTCCTTACAGTCTCTCTCATTTCCTACCTAAATGTACAAACCTATCTGACCATTACTTGCGTCTACGTTGTGCGAATCTTCTCCAAACTTCTCAAAAAAAAAGACAGCGTGAACAGTGAACGAATACTTCTTTATAAGTATTCGTTCACTGTTCGCGCTGGCAAGTTATGGATTAAATTCAATTTCGACACCGCACTTATCACCCATTTAAATATTTGAAGAACGTCTGTGAAAATAATCTACCCCACCCCCCACGTTATTTCCTATATTAAATATCCTACTTTTCTCATCCGTCTCCTTTAATATTTTTCCTTTCAATATTTCTTATCATCATGTCATCAACCAATTTTGTAATTTTGTTATAATTACGCTGTAATTTTATTTAACTGGAAGGGATTGGTTCTGCAGCAATAAGCTTACCAGAGGTACATTTTCGGCGAAAGAAATAAATAAATAAAATACGATAGTAATACAGAGTATCCCAAGAGAATATGCAAATTTACATACAACAAACATAAAGATCTTATATAGTCGTAACCGCTGTCCTAATTTTCGGCGTAGGCTCAAAAATAAAACGAAACATTATAATATAACTTAGTGATACACCTACATAAAAAATATAAAACACACATACCAATGTCATGAAGTATATTACAAAATCTCAAGTCATCAATCAAATCGACCATCAATCACTTGTCGGCTAACGAAGGGCTGTCATGACAACATCCAGAACGCTGAGACAAACGAGGAAAAACCTACAGAAAATTAAAAAAGAAATATATTTGAAAACAGAAAAGGCTTCAGATTTTCATAAGTTAATATTTTATTAACTCACGCGTAACGGCAGTTAGTTCAAAGCTGCGTTTCATATGCAACGTAATAAAATCATTAATCAATGAAAAAATCAAAGTGATATCTAGGCAAGAAATGCGCTTAAAATATCGTTCAATGATGAAAACTTTGGCGGTTATAACATGAAACTCTGAGTAAGTATTAATTCGAGTAACTATTAAGGTATTCGTTTATCAATAGCGATCTGCACTTATTATAAACAAATTATATAAACATATACTTATTATAAACAAATTACAATCCTCATAATAAAAACATGTAGCTTATATTCGAACTTTCGTGGCAACGTTTATAATTTCTCGACTCCATGCCTCCCGAGTTTACCGATCTTCAGCCTTCCGAACAAGCCATTTTCTGACAAATGTCTATTGCTATGGACTACATCCATATACTCACGCTAATAATACGCATATAATACGCCATATTACAAAGAAACCCGAGTAGTATAATTGACCGTAATGTCTAGCTTTTATGGAGTATGGGAAAGCCTTCGATTCTATCGAAACTAGCCTAAGAAACTAGCTACGAAAGCCTTCGATTCTTTCGATTCTATCGATTATCGATATATTATAGTATTGCAGTATTTTTACAGTAACTTCTCCAAGTTAATTTGATCACAGGACTAGAGTGCAAAAGAGAATAAAATGCAGAAATACTAGGTAAAGTAACTTCTCACAAACTGTTCAGCGCAGCGTCGGAAGATATCTTTAAGCTCTTGGATTAAAACAGGTTTGACATCAGTATCAATGGCGAATACGTGTCTAAACTTCGATTCGTTAATGATCTAGTACTTACGGCAGTCGCTCACCTTGGTACAATAATCACTTTGCCAGGGAGCACCACTTTGGTACGATGATTAAAGGCCTGAGCATTGATACTCAACAAATAAGTCTTAAAATTAACATGGATGAACAAAAATCATGGCTAACGCCCATATTACACCTATTCGTTTAGTTACATGTTGGGAATGCCACTCTTGAAGTTGTTGATCATCATATGTATCTAAGGCAAAATATTCAGGCACGTAAAACCAACTTCTAGAAAGAAGCCTGTCAAAGAACTTCACCATATCTCCTATCTTCAAAATACTCCAGCTTGTGAAGATGAAAATTTTTAGCCAGTGTATGTTACCAATGATAACATTCGGAAATGAAACGTGAACTCTTACTATTGCCCTCGTGAAAGGACTCCGAATCCGAGCTTTTGAAGAGTTATACTTGGAGTTTCTATATGAAATATGATTTGAAATGAGGAGACCCATAGGAGAACTAAGGCTTCCAACTTAACTCCTAGGATTGACACGCTAAATTAGCAATTGACAGGATATATAGCTATCAATAAAACTCTCTACAGCCTCTGCTACCCCAACTCCACTCTCACCTTCACCTGACAGTCCTGTTAAATTAAGCAACTTCGTTAAAGATTTGGTGAAAATCCCAGTGGGAAATGAAGTCAAAGAACAGACAAGAGATAGTGGCGATCATTTTTGCAGATAGAGCTGATCTAGCAAACTTCACAGGAGTGGGTACAACTTAAGGTGGCAACGGAGGAATCTTACATCATCAAGCTCAACGGTGGCATCTGTACTTCTGGTTGGATGAATTACTCCTCACTCATCAGGACGTATTGGGCCCACAGATAAGTCTATTGCCTAAACCCTTCAATCATTATTGGTGCAGATTGAAGGAGACCTACATCAAAATGGTTGAAGATGGCTTATTATGATATATGATTTATAATAGCTACCAGAATCGATGAACGTTGAAGAAGTAAAGTTCTTGAATATCATGGACAGACAGATGCAAGTGGGCTCGATCAATCTTTGTGAGAATCTATGGGAGAGACCTATGTTCAATAGTGAACGAATTTTATTATTTATCATCTTTTATGTATAGTACATATGGCGAACTTATTGCTACATAAGCAATCTCATCCAGTCAACCATAACAATTGGTATTGAAATTTAGTTGGTAGACTGTAAGAGATTTAACAATGAAAATTCTTTAGAGCACATTAAACGAAAATTTTTTTTAAAAAAAATACAAAGGTATAAGTAAAAAAAGCCATTGACATAATTTGAGATGGAAAAGACAGGAAAGTACAAAGACATAAAGGAAAAGGTTTCAGGAGAGGCACGCCTTTTTCACTCGATCTTTGAAAATATTTAGAGACGTGATTTTTTTTATGTCAGGTTTTTAATTTTAGTTGACACAATTTTAAGTCACACAAACTTCAGTTTCTTTTATTATCATTTTCTGCTAAAGTATCACTTTAATATAAACAAAGTGTAAATGAATAAAGGCGTCATGTGTGACATGCCTATTCCAAATTTCTTCTTAGTAAATATCAATATAAAAATTTGAATTTCCGCTACTAAATCACGTTCTTTTTCTTCTTCTGCTTATCCTACAACTCTTGATGGAGTAGAGGATTATTGATCCTGTGCACATATTACTTCACTCCAAGTCTTGCCGATGTTTTTAATTCCATCAGCAGAGTTTGCCGCTAAATCTGTTTCGGAAGATCACTATTACTCCACCCCTTGAGAGTCCTAATCCCAAACCTGTATGGCGATATAAATGGGCTTTCTTCTGAGTATATATTCACATATATATCACGATTGATGAAAACTTGTTTGACGTTGTGTCAAACTATCTTGACCTCGCTTCCAAAACTTCTCTCTTCTCTTCATGATTTTCGTGATTTTCACACGGGATAGAGTTGCTCACGTCACACTAGCTTTAATAATTACTTACTAAATCTCGTTGCAGATACCGTAACAGTTTATTGAAGACATTTATTACAAAATTCAATAATCAAAATCAGACAATTAGTTGAAGTTTTGAACCATGTCACAATAGAAGTAAAACTTAATTATTTATACACACACAATATTTATAAATTTATCTATCTATCCATACCTCTGTGACATTTTCTACTAAATTAAAACAAGTACCGATGATAACAAATATTTATCCTGTTATACCCCTTTTGATCTACTTACCTTTGAGCATGCTTTCAAACATATTTTTTATCCATACTATTCTCTATCTTATCGTATTTTAGATAATTATAAAATTGATCACCGCTTTTTAGCAATTTTTCCCTATCTATATTTTGAACGTGACCAAACTCTTGGAACCTGTTATTAGTTTTATCGATATTGAATTCTCCGCCATTTACATTCTATTATCTAACCTGTACATACTGTTTGTCCTAAAATCTTAAAGTTTTACACAGAGGTACCATAAATAATTTAGGAAAGATTCAGGCCTTAATGGGGTGAAATGAGGTTCAAAATTTATATGAAATTAGAAAATTATATGGTAATATTAACTCAATGAAACAAATGATTTCCAAAAACTGTAAAACTCCATACAAAGTGCTACGGTCTCAGGTACATTTTTGGGAATCCTAACCTAAACTAACCTAAACTCTGAGGGGTGTCAGTGATGTGAAGGTCATGTAGACCAACATATTTTAATTATTAGAAGCATAGGTAGTAACAGTGCAATTAGGATCAAGACAATATTTTCTAATATGGGTAAAGCAACTAAATTTGATTTCTAGGATTACCATAACACTTATTCGTACCACTAGGAGATACGTAAAAATATTGTTTTACATTTATATTTTCTAACTTATTCCAGCTAATGTAATACACGCAAAAATGACTTTGTTTGTTTCTATTATTCAGCCTACCTTCATGAAGTTTAGCTTAAAAAATACCTCTTTCACTTCGATTTTATTTTAATTTCATAAAATTTTCTTGCGTGCTTCCGTTACATTACAACGTTATGTACAAATTTTCTTGTTTTGTTTCATATTATATATATATATATATATATATATATATATATATATTTGTATATGTATATTTATATATACATACATATATTTATATTGTATGTGAAGACACATCGCTTTTTAGTCGGAAAATTAATTATTGAAGTAAAAACATCTTTAGGTGCGTTGCGTTGAGCGATTAAATAGGGAAAAATGTTATGAGTTAGCGTCACCGACATGCTAATGTTAACAGTAAATCTGTAGTTATTAGTATGATGTGTTGCGCTCGACCAGTAGTGACATATCATAACATCAACTGCCTTGACACCAGGTTGGCGCACGAATAGCAGTCTGTGTACAGGTATACACATATATACACCAACATATTTCATATACCCGACTGCATGACGTGCGCCTTGGACATTTTTTGAATTAGTAAAATCTTGTTAGTTCGCATTACTGATATGCTGTAATAGCAGTATATCTGTTGCTATAAGGGTGACATGTTGTGCAACATTAGTGCATTTATATCTAGACAAGTAAAGTTAAATTTACTACTTTGAAACTTCAATATGGGTGTAATGTGAATTGTTTAAATTGTGTTTTTTTTAGTTTGATTATTATTTTAATTATTAAATTGTAGAATCACTGTGCAGTACAACAGTGAGTACTAAGTATTTTAATATTTTTACTTAGAAAAGTGAATAACAAAAATAATGCATTTATTTTGGAAAATTTCCAATATTCGTATCAATATTTGTGTTTAAAAATTTGATATTTTTTTAAATATTTGACCTCTGCAATACATCATGCAATGAGTGTTTCATAGCGGCTTAGAAGTTATCTTACTAGCGTGCTAAACAGATTTGTAGTTGTTTGATAATATTTTTATCGGGGATTTTAAAATTAAAATTTCTACAAATTTTATAAAATCACTGTTGTTTCTAGTTTTAAGTTTTCACTACTATCGGCAGTCCCCATGACTGCCCATGGTTATCTTATCCATTTTAATCAATACAAATAAGCAAATACAGTGAATAAAACCTATATGGAAATTTTGACCTGTAATCATAAGTACGAGTAGTTAATGCTCACAAAGCCAATGTTTTTAAACGACGTAAATCATATATGTTACTCTTAAATCAGCTATAAAACGCAAGATTTTTCTTAAGCTACTTAACTATTTTGCGAGAAAAGGGTCTAAAAACACCAGGCGAAACAGTCCACCCCAACATCCCTCATCGTATTTCCGTCTCATGAACACCGGCGCTTCATTCATACAGAGTCACCCTTAAACGAGCCTTACATATCGCCTTAAATGCGAGTATATAGAGCTCTAATCCTTCCCAACAGCCGGACTGAAGTTGTCCTCAATGGATGATTAATGGCCCCGCATAAAGGATTACATCAATGTAACGTCAGCTTAGAAGAAAAGCGTCGCAGCTGTAAAAGAAAATTTCAACTATTTTTTTATATTATGGAATATGTATATATGTATATGTATATATGTATATATATATATATATATATATATATATATATATGTGTGTGTGTATGTATCCAGACATATAATATATATATATATATATATATATATATATATATATATATATATATATATATATATATATATATATATATATATATATATATATATATATGTGTGTGTGTGTGTGTGTGTGTATCCAGACTGGTAGTCTGGATATATCAGGATGGACTAAATGTCATTCATTATCATTTATTTTTATTCAAGTTTGCATTTCTATTCAAGTTTGTAACAAACGCGAACCAAACTTGTTGCAATCTAAATAAAATTAGTATATAATTAAGTACATGAAAAATGAAGAAAAAATATAAAAAATAATAAATTTGATATAAAATTACATAAGAATGTATATAACTATTATATAAGAATGTAATTGATAGCTAGATTACAGATAACAGCAAATACTTGTGGGACGTGGTTAAACCATCGATAACATTTTCACATATTATAGGGACTGATAATTAGATCATAATGGATAACCAGTAAATATAGTCGCAAAATAAAGTAATTAAGAGGTATATAATTACGTCACGACTTCTAAAGTAAGAAACGCCTTTATTATTTCAGTAAATCGATATTTTAAAATTTATCAAAAGTAAAGAAATGGATAAAATTCCTCTCATATAGAATAAAAAAAACGAGTCTGCTTTTACCACACGACTGAAGTAAAACTTCAAATTCACAAAATATGAACTTTAAAATGAATTTACAATTTTATTCATTTTAAACGTAGAATATTTAATGTATTTAACAAAATAATAATTTATAAAATTTTTCATGAACGAAATGAAATTACAAAATAATCAAAAAATCACCGTTCACGTAACGTTAGCAAACTTGCATACATACATATATATATATATATATATATATATATATATATATATATATATATTTCATGCACTGACTATGAGAGGAAGAGAGAAAGAAAATGTGCGCGTGCACTGCTCTCTCTTGTCCCTACAGTAATATACGAAACGTAACTCTCTCTCTCTTTCTGTCTTCACTAGCTTATATCTCCCTCTCAACTTCCGTTCGTCTCACCCGATCACACTTTACGTCTCGTTACGCATTCACTAGCTTACTGCCCACGTCAAGCGTGCGTAAAGAAATTTTACTTCAAAAATTTTCTCGATAACCGTAAAACAAATTTTACGAGAGAAACGTGTCTAGCGACTTGAAAAAAAATAAGTATAAAGTATCCAGAAGCGCTAAAAAAGGTAAAGTTATGGCAAAAAAATCTTTCTTAAGCACTCAATCAAAATATTTATTAAGTGTATGAGTTCAATCTGACAGGTTTCAAACGTTATACCCTAATGGTGTACGCACTTGAATTGTGACATCGTAACCCAGGTGAAGTGGAGCATGTATAAAAAAATACATACACAAAATATCACGAAAGCACTTGCTCGTTTTTCGAAGTTAGACGATAAAACACTATATACTGTGCTATTAGAAATTAAGTGTTTATTTAAGTTATAAACATCCTCAAAGAAAACTAAAAGTTTATCCGAAGATCCTTGTGGATGGTATTGCAAATGGCACTTTTTAAAAGTGGTCAGGATATTTCTTCATTACGTTTTTAATGTTACAGATTTCTGAAACATTTATTTGAAATAATTTCAATTATTTACAAACAACCCGGCTGATATAGCAGACCAAGTTACGAATTTACTTTTAACATATTCTTTTAATAATTTTTTAGGTGAAAAAAGTTTTAAAATGTGGAGCATGACCTTTTTAATTAAAAATATAGTCAATTTTAGATATTTAATTTGACATTAGGAATAATTAAAATGCCGTTATAATTTTTCAAAAAACCCTAAAGCTATTCTTAGAGAAGTCCATATTAATAAACAATGGCAAGAAAAAACAGAAAAGTAAAGTCTATAGACTTCATTGATAACATAATTAAATTTAATCTGTAAAACTAAAGACAATTAAACTATAGGCGTTCTAGATTAATACGATAATACGGAAATCACGAAAATTATATTTACCATCATGCTAACAACAACAAAATGATGAACAGGTCATTCGAAACCGAGATGAGCAGATTTTATTCAAAACTATTTGGAAATTCTTAAAATTATCAACTGATAAACGAAGAGGCAAATTTCAAATTGGGTTAAAAATTAAAGAAAGTCCAAAACTATATCGACAGTGAAGAGCAATAATGAACTATAATTCGGTTAAAATTCTTTATAAGCAACAATAATGCTTTTAATTTAATCAATTTTATCGTTAAGAATTAAAATATCTCAAACTTGATATAAAGCTTCTAAGCAACACATAAAATCAACTCAAAGTGATGAACCGTTTTAATCACAGGGTGCTGTTCCTCAAAAAAAAAGCAGAACACTTATGAGATTATTCACTTGTCCGCCCGTCTGTCACAATCGATTTTCTTATAGACCATTTGAGGTAAAAAATTGAAATTTGACGTAAAGCTCAATTGGTAACACATAAAATATTCCTGTGGAGATTTTTAACCGACTTCAAAAAAGAAGGAGGTTATCAGTTCAACTCAAATATACGTGATATTATTGGAGTTTGAAAATATTTATATATTTTAGTTCTACTAGGCCTTCTAAACAAATGTACAAAATTTCGTAAATGTATATACGTATGTTTTTATGTTTGTCTCGTATTTCTCAGAAACTAACAACTGGATTGCAAATGTTTGCAAGCCAGTTATTAGTTTCTGAGAAGGTTTGTCAAACGTACGTGTACATAACAAAACAAAAAAGTTGTCTTGGCTGGCACCAATCTAAAAAAAATTTATTAACATACGCATTTAGGTTAATATCTACTTTTGATTTGAATTTTGGATGATTTTGTGCATATTATAATACTTATTATTTCTTCCTTTTAAGTTCATCGTGTTTTTATTATTTTGTTATTTTCAGTGTTATAGGCACCTACCTACATTTTAAAGTCGGTTTAGTTTTCTTAAATTAATTTTATGTACGGACAAACAACTTACTTAAATGACAAACAACCAACTAACAATCGTTTCACCTTTTGTGCATCATTTGAGAGTTTTTAATTGAGCAATCAAGTTGCGGATTTCAAAATTTTTTTTTTATTTAATATTACATAAGATGTATAGAGAAGTATTGTTGACAATGTCCACATATTTTTTAATGTGTTCCCCCACCACATCCACGAAGCTGCTAAAACCTAAATCATAAAAACACGTCACAAGAAGTATACCTAAATTGTATCAAAACACTATAGGGATGACGCTGAGTTTCATAGTTTTTGAAATACTCACCATGTTTTAATAAAGTTGAAAACGAGTTCTACTTGCATTTACTAGTTTTTTTTCATTTGAGTTTATGTACATAATTATGGAGAGAAAACTTATTAGCCAAAATTGTTGTACTTTTTCAATAATTTATCATTTGTGTAAATTAAGAATTTGAACTTTTCAATCAATCTTCCATTATGCGTATCTTGTAAATATTTCCACTACAGTAAAATCATTACATCAACATGCAAATAAAGTACACCAAGTTTGATTAAATGGGTTAATGGTTTTGTTAAATAATCTAGGACGAATAAACATCCATTTAGAATGACATTTTAAACATAATCTGTAAATAAGTCAATCTACTAATTTGTTAAATAATCACTGACACATTAACCTTCTTTTCTAAAAATGGAAATCAATAATATAATTTCAATTAATATTTATGCGTATTTTCTAAGAATGCGTCTGAAAACTTTTCAAATGATATACACACAAAATCACACACACACACGCGCAACCACAAGCGCAAGCGCACACGCGCGCGCGCTCTCATACACGCACGCACGCGCGCGCACGCTCGCATGTACGCACGCGCCCTCGCACGCTCGCACTTACACACACACACACACATATACATGTATATTTTTTTTCCTCTAACGAGATAGAAACCTTAGAGGTTTTGGATGAATGTACAAACAGTGTAGTTACAATAATATAGGGTTACATTCGAGGCCTTAACTCATAAGGAACTTCCATTATTGTTATTTTTTCCATCGGCTTCTTAAAAACTCTAAAAACCAATGCGACTTACCTGAAATGTACGTTCCAGACGAGTTAATCGCCGAATCTTTCATTCTGCAGGTTAAAAAACTTGCCCAGTATTCTCATCATTGAGTCATTCTCTCTTCTTGAGGTTTTCATATTTATTTTTCATGTTAAAGAAAAAAATAATGAAAACTATGTTAAATCCAGAAAGCTATTAGAGATCCGTAACTCAAAAGAAAAAGCGGAACTCATAAAATCGCTCAAGTGTCCGTCTGTTAACCTGTCACATCCATTTTTCTCAGAAACGGCTTGATGTAATAAATCAAAATTTGACATAGTATTAAAATCTGTTAACCACACATATCTCAATAAAACATGAGATATGTTGTCTCAATATATATGTGATCTCAATATGTTTTAATAATATGCAAATTTTGGAGGGCTAAATTATGCACTCGATAAATAAATTTAGAATTTCATGTATAATTTAGGTAACGAGCTAAATGATAAATATCTCAAAAATATTTTTTTCATTATTTTGGGTAATATATCTTCAGAGAAATATTAGAAAAATATGCAAATAGAATATGTTTCCCTTAATTTTCGAAACTACTGAACCTAATATTATTTAAAAAAAACAAGATTTTCAGAATACTACGCAAAGATTATATGGAAACCGTAACGATGATTCTAGATGTCATTATTTTCGATATATTCACGAAAATGTACGTAATTATATTAGATATTAGTACAAAGAAATAAAAAAAATTGTATGTACTTATTACACGCGTTAGAAACATAACTTATTTAGCATGCAAATAGTTAATGGAAATAAAATAATAATTAAACAATAATAATAATAAACATTGTAATTACTATTATTTTTATTAAATTAATTTTAAAATTAAATTTCATTATTTTAAAAATTTAAATAAATATAATGAATTGTTAAATTTACTAAAGCAATCTATATAAAGTTTAACTAATAATTAAAATAAATAATTCATTAATTTTGAATATTTCTTAAATAATAAAGTAAGAATTTATAATTTATAATGCATATAAACACATACCGAAACTTAACCTCACTTAGATAAATACACTTAAAAAGCTTATAAGCACTATTTCTATCACGAATATTCAGAATAAATAATTGTTTTTTTATTATATAGACCACTATCATATTTCAATTACTAAAAAATATTATTTAGAAGCAAAGATTTAAATTGGATTTATGCGAATATAAAACACGAGATGTGTATTTACAAATACTGCAATAACTATCACGAATATAGCATAAGGATCAGTCACACGCATGTAAATATATGTTTAGCGAACAACGTCACTATGTCGATTTTCGTTGCATCATTCTGTCGATGTCTGTAGCATCGTGCGTGAGCATGTGCGCGGCGTAAAATTTTACTCTTATCATTTTTTCGTAACGTGCCTGAAGAAAATTTGTGTGTTTATATTTTCTCAACAATTTATTTTTCCGCAATATTAAGTAAATTAAAATTTAAACTCTTTTTACCTTTACTACTCTGTTATACATCCAAATGTTTAATTTTACAGGTTTATGAATAATAAAATAGGCAAAAAGCTTCCAAAACGTTCTATCATATATTAGAAAATACTAAGACTTTATAATTTGTTACTGAGTTAAGCTTTTGATTATTGGTTTTGAATATTAATTGAATTTTTCCACTTTTATGGCTCCGCCCTTAAATTAAAAAAAAACCGTTATAGGACCATTTATTTATCCGTTCCTCTCTATATCAAAACCTTATTTTTTGAAATGACTTGTTGAAATTAACATCCTACACTGAGGCCTACATATAAGTTTTTTGGTTCACGCAACAAAAAGATATGGCCTTTTCAGGCGATTTTTTTTATTCTTACACTTGTATTTCCGGCAATCAAAACCTATAGGATACTTCTGGTCAACCTACAGTCTTTAAAGTTGACATAATAGGAAGTCTTGTAGCAGAAATAAAGGGAAAACTTCGAAAATTAACGATTTCTAATTCTATGTGGATTTAAACATTCTTATAGTTTGTTTTCACGCCTGTGAAAGACATGTTGGGCAATATATTTACATTGTGGAAAATTAATATTTCTAAATGTTTAATTAGAAATACTGTGTACTCTTAAATGTTTATAAGTATATAAATGTGTACGGAACCTCCGCACGAGTTCTACTCGTGCTTGACAGATAGCTAATTAAACCTGAAATTTTCAAAATAATTCAGTAATTCCTTTTTCGAAATGCAACAATATTCTTCCATTAAAGCGTCACGTGGTATGGTAGTCTATGAAACAAATTGCCAAGTTGAAGAGGGTGTATTAGGGCAGTTTAGGTGTGCGGAAACGCGGGAATGCCCTTATTCCCCTTACATTGATTGATTGTGACCCCCGACGCGTCGTGGCGACTTTCGCGCAATGGGCGCTGTGAAAATAGTTTATTTTCCAGGCCAGCCGACAAAGGTTTCTGTTGTGGCGGTTATTTATAGGTTCGTAGGATTGCATATACTAATGGGGCACTTATTATGTTGTCAGAGTGGCGAACCGTGGGGACGGAGAAGGTTTATTGTAGGGCTATTGAAATGTTTGTGAATTTTACCAAACTGGAAAACATGTGGAGAATTAGGGAGTATTAAATAAGGTAGAAAATTACGGACGTCCTTAAGCAGGGTACACTTAACATCTTCTTACTTTCGAATGACGCATGAAGTAAAGGGATGGGTGGTTCTTTCCGTACTTGAAAATGGGTGGTTCTTTCAGTACTTGAATTGGAAACAAGCCCCATAATAAAATAAACAACGAATGTAAGTATCAATTTAAAAATTTGCAGTATTATATTCGTTCAAAAATTCTAACTAGATTTTTGCCGGAAAACCTGTACATTCTAAAAACTGGCCAAGTTCTATTAATGCTTACATATGCATAAAGTAAGATTAAGTATTTTCTATATCTCTTGAAATTTTCGAAGTAAATTAGACATAATAATTTTAATTGAAAGGTCTACTCAAAACTTGAATAAAGAATTTTTCAACCCGTAGTAGAAAAATTGACGAGAGACGGAGATATTGCACAACAGTTTAGAGCTTTTGGTAGTTGTCGCGTAACAGTGACATCCAAAAATTATAATATGATTTGTTTATTGAAAATTATTAATTTTATTTCCAAAGTGTTAATGTAAATCATTTTGACTTAGACATATTGTCTTAATTTCATATTGACTTAGTTGACTTAGTTAGACAAATCGCTCGACGCGTTTTTTAAATCAAATTAAGTATGATGAAATTACTATATTTCCTGTAATGTTAATTGTACAATTTTTGAGAGCGATTTTCCCAAAACTAAACGGCAAATTTTTTTTTTCAAAATTATATAATTACAGTGACTTAATTTTTTAGAAAAATCGCTCAACGCGTTTTTTAAATAAAATGAAAAATGTGGCGAAATTATTAGTTTCATATGCACCTGTAACGTCCATTTTACAAGTTTTTAAAGCGATCTTCACCAAAACTAAACGGTAAATAATTTTGTTTTGTTCAAAGTATTAATATAACATGATTTTAATCTGACTTAGTTTTTTAGAAACATCGCTAGATGCGTTTTTTAAATAAAATTAAAAGTGTTATGAATAACTTCTTTCCTGCAATGTTAATTATACAATTTTTGAGAGCGATTTTGACCAAAACTAAACTGTAAATAATTTTTAAATTTTAAAATAAGTTAGATATTTATAGTTTGAATCTATATCAAAAATTCGATCGAATTCGAATTTCGTCCACAACAAGTTTTACACGATAACTATATTAATATTTAGGAAATGGAGTTGGCATCAGAAATGGACCATAGATCCATTAATTAATATCACACCAGGTGGTATATGTGCAACTAAAATTACACTCCCACCCTTGCTTCATTTCACATAAATAGAAAGAATCCTTCAATTTTTGTTGAATATTGCCACATTAGGTATATGTCTGAGTCCTTACAGTGATCTAACACTGAAACTAATATACAAATTCGAATAAAAGACATCGGCGAAAATGGGTCTGGTTTAACATAAATAGAATATAACTTCTAAAAAATTTTCCTTCGGAATTAAAAAAAAAACAAACAATTCAGCAAATGACAATCAGGAAAGGCCAAAAAACAAAAAGCAATTAGTGACATAATGCAATACCAAAATGTTATATTCATGAGCGCGCATATATTATATTATATTTTAATATGCCAAGAATTGTAACTGGGAAATAACAATAAAAAAAAGAATCTTATGCAGCATTCAATAACTTTTTAGAAACGATTATAAAAAAAACAAAACCGGTTGTTTCTTTTAATGTGGTGCCATAGCCCAAATTAATTAACTATATATTGTTAACTGATAGAATGTACCTCAATACATTCATTCTATGTTATCATAATAAATGTCTTTTTCAGTTTTAACAAGTTTTACGTGGTTCTTTTCGAAAATCCGATAGTGCAATCGATTTGTATGTTACATCAGCGTATAGAGGTATAATCTGAACTTTGTTTTATCTTGCTGGTTAAAATAATTCCATAGAAATAGCATATAAATTTATTATGAAAAATAAACTAGCTCTACCCTAGTTTAAACTAGACCCTTGCCTAACTTAGTCTACATTTAAGTGGCACATATTATTGTATTAGATAAAACTTTGAAACTGTAGCTACCCACTCTTCCAAACTTACGCACGTCGCTGCTATTAAACATTAATTAAACGTAGTTAATAGGCAATTAAAATTACACTTAATAACACCTTAATATGGCCGTTAATTATCCATTAATCTGAGCGCAATAGCAGCGGAATATGATAGCCGATCAACGTTTACAGGCGCGTTCATACGATTAATTAAACCTAAGTTAAATTCACGTGAGCGAAGCGTTAAATATGATTCTCGTGAAAGTTTCGAGATAGCCCCTTTGTGCTGATTGTTTGTTGTTATTTAATATTTACACAAAAATCAGGTTTTATGCGGAAATTTGGTTTCGTATCGAATAGAATTATTTGAACTTTTATCCTTTTCATCGGGTGGAATTGAACGCGTACATTCTGCGACGGTTTAACAAGTTATATCTTTTGTTTATTTGTTTTCACAACTGTTTCCTTAGAACTTTGAAAGGTGTAAAGTAATTATGATTTGAATGCGTTAAAAATATGATTTGAATGTAAAATATTTCTCTAGATATAATTTTAAGATGTTTATTGTTCTACAAAATAACCATAGAGCAATAACATCATAACAGACTTTCCAATTAAATTAATTACATTCGATAAACGTTGTTTTATATTTCACAGCGTCTCTCGATGGTGACATCAAAAGACGCTTCTACGAATAATAGTCTAGTACGAGTAATATCCAAGCATAACATACTATTTTTCCAAGGGATATTTTAATAAAAATAAATTTCTTAGTAACCTTTTATTAAGAAATAAATTAAAGGCATTCGATTTTGTTTTCATTAATCTTCATTAAGGATCTAACCGCAAAGTTATTCTAAGTGTAGGATTATGTATTTGTTTTAATTTGTCGCCATATTATTGAATCTGGATCACAATTAGCAGCTAAAAATTAAATTTTACTCCAAACTCACTCGATACTGAGGTAGCTTTCCCTGAAAAAAAAATATGAATGAAATTTTATTATATATTCTCACCGGATATCAAACATTTGAATTAGGGGACGGGTAGAATCGTATACGTACTCCGCTTCACTACACGCATGTACATACTTTCGCATCAATTTACATTGTTACTTTTTTGCTTGCATCAAAATAAAACAAACGAGCCAAAATTCATTGAGTTTATTTTTCACCCCCTGAGTAACTGTTGTCACAAATTTACGGTTTTATCATCAGACCCTGACCACCACTCGTATGCAAAGTTCTCGTCAGAAAAGTCAAATGATTCAAAATTCGATGAACCTACTCCTCACCAATGCGGAATTCAGACTCTATGATCAGTACTCAGCCATTACATGTGATCAGAAGACCCGTCAAGGTAAGTCAAACCACTCCAAACTCGTTAAATCTATTCTTCACCATGGAGTATTTCTGTCATCACCTGCGAGGCTAATCTATAAGCCTATAAGTCTTAAGAACATTGTTTCTCATCAATGTTTAGTGGTGTTGTTCTAATTACTAGACTTATGAATAGAATATGCATCGAAAATATTTATAACAAATATTCAAACGAAGAGTTGTGTCTACGGATTCAGGCTAACACCATTTTTTAAACATAATATTACCAAATTGGCTATTGAGGTTAATGATGTATAAAATATATACGAATAGAACCCGTACTACAAGGGTTCCGTACATACTTACAGTAGGTATAAAAGTTTACTCATAATTATTATAGTAACATTACTTTTCACTTCCGAAATAAACCATCCAGTCCATTTTTCATAGAAGTAAAACTATCATGAATTTCTCTAATTCTATAAGATCCGCACACTTAGGTAAGCACAAAAGTTTTATCATGTAAGTTTATTTTATATTTCTATTAAACAAATACTAACATTATTTTTCACTATAGAAATAAACTATCCTGTCAATTTTTCATAAACGTAAAACTATCATGACTTTCTCTAATTATGTGAAATCAGCACAATTAGTTTATATTATATTATATATTATAATTAAGTTTATATTATATTTCTATTAAACAAATACTATAATTATTTTTCACAATAGAAATAAACTATCCACCCCATTTTTCATAAAAATAAAACGATCATTATTTTTTTTAATTCCATAAGATCCGCACATTTAAGTAAGCACAAAAGTTTAATCATATAACTTTATTTTATTTTTCTATTAAACGAATACTAACATTATTTTTCACTATGGAAATAAACTAACCAGTCCACTTTTCATCGAAGTAAAACTATCATGAATTTCTCTTACACTATAAGATCCGAAATCATCGATCCGAATCAATCTTGAGTAAGCTTCCACAGACCCTATTGTTTTTTATTTAATTTTAAATTTAGTAATTTCTAAAGTATGCGAGGGTGTAATTTTTTTCATGTTTCTAGTATGTCTTAAAATTATAAAAAAAAATATTTTTGAGATCTTCTCAAGTAACCTTTTCAGGTGACACATGACATGACACATTTAAAAGAAACGCCGACTACTTCATTTAGTACACATGGAATTTAATTCTACTGCTTTACTATCAGAGATTTAGCTGTTTTTATAATGGTTTTCCCTGTTTTCAAGACAGACAGGTGGACAGACGAACGCAGGAGTGGTGTTAAGAGGGTTCAATTTTATAAGGAATGAAACTATAAAATAATCAACGTAGTAGCTGATGATTAAAAGAATGTGACTTGCAAAAGTTACATAAAAACGTGCCATAAAATAAAGCGTGGAATAGTCGGAATATCGGGTATAATAAGGGTATATCTCTAACTATATAAGCCTCTGATTTCTGAACCTCTACACGAATTTTTACTCTACTGAAAGTATGAAATTTTTAATTTTAGATTTTGTTTTACTCAAAGTTTAATAAAATTTATAAAAGCGAAAGTTTGGATGGACGTATGGATGCAGGTATGTCACTGTATAAACACGAACGAATCTATACGAAATTTGGTGTATCAACAGATTCCAGCCTGGATTAGCATACAGACAACTTTTATTTCGAAATCTGAAGTAGTTCCTGAAGGGTAGCATCCATATAGAACGGAGAAAGAAAATTTTAGTAAGTTTCATTTGAGCATATATTAGCTAAAACCGTAAATTCCCAAACCCAAGCGTGTTTTCCATGGGATAGCGAAAACATTTTCTCAAAACATAAATAAAATAGAGAAAAATTATATTCTAGTTTGAGACATAGGTTACATTAATGTATCAAACGTGAACTAAATACCGGCAGACGCTAGTAATGATATATAGTTCAGTTAGTAATAGGCAATGAGTAGTTTAAACTGGCAGAAAATAGTTAAAGCTATTTTCTAGAAAATGGTCTTTTTCCGGTATCTTCATAACTAAAATACTTTTCTCAATCATCTAAAAAATTGGACACGCTCAAGTCTAACTCACGTGTCGAGGGTTCCGTACCTCGTTTGAGGAGAAATTACTTTTTTTCATTAGTCATCTAATATGGAGTTGCTATCACAATAAATATTTAATTATATCTAATATAATTAAGTATGAGAGACATATACACCACCGTGGATATGTTTTCCATAATTTTAGATATGAGCAAATATTTTTTTGCTCATTTTTCAATATTTCTCTAAGAATATTCTATCTAAAATTATAACACAATAGTTTTGAGATCCTGGTAAGTAGCTTTTTCAAACAATACTCCGCACTGTACGAGTATAGGAAATTTTAATTTTTTTCTCGTTTGCTAATCTAATTTGGCTCCCACTTCCATCCCAGAATCCTTATAAATATTTTTGATTGTCACCTATTAAAATATGTGCACGTTAATATGATACTTTATTACTATGTTACATCTGCGTCAAGCGGTTTCCGTCCTGTTTTTCCTTTTGAGGTACGGAACTAAAAGTAATATTATATTAAATATATAATAATTGAAACTATTAAACCGAAAGTAAATTTTTATTACATGAATAATAAAGTATGATGGAAAGTTTTCCATTCGAGTCCGTTTTTTTTGACACTTTTCCAGCGAGTTGACGTTTTTCCAGCAAGTTGTATAATATTTTCAGGAAATAGGGTATAGTGGAATTTCCTTACTTTAAAATCGAAACGAAGTTGCCAGATAACCTTGAAATTTAGACAGAACTATAGAAACTATATAAATGTTCCTCTTTTTAAACCTCCTCTTTCGGTAACCTTATACCTATTCGTTTTTCATTAACATGGTTACTTTTAAAATATATTTAACCTCCTAACATTAATGATGCCTAAAATATGCTTATACCGTTCGCACCTAATAAATCTTCAACTTAGGAAGTTGCCTGTAAATTAATTAACGACTAATTGACATCCCATACCCCCGCCTCCTCTAAATATGTAACCTTTACCCCAGTGATCCCTCTTTATCTTATCTCTGAACCTTTGCAGACCTTTTCAAAGTTACTTTGCACCGACTTAATACGAGAACATGGTCGCTAATGAGATTGACAGAAGTTACGACTCGATTGGTAATATTTAAATACAAATTAGAATTTATTGTCAATTTTTAGGCATCTGGTTCTACTTTTTAAGGTTCCGTATCTCAAAAGAAGAAACGGAATCTTATTCACGTGTTCACCTACTATTTTATTAAGACTAGCTACTAGACTAAGCTACTTGACATAGAAACCTGAATTTGGTACAGTAATCAAATATATTAATTAACACGTAAATATCTCGATACATAACTAACATTCAAAAATACATATATTAAACCTTTCAAGACGCCAAATTAAGTATTCGAAATTTTCAAAGTTATACTTATAAAATTTTGGGACTGAAATTTTACGATTCACGCTCACGATGCCACAAAAATCGACAGGATGAAGTTGCTCACTAAACATGCGCCTAGTGACTGGTACCATATTCATGATAGTTATTGAGGTATTTATAAATACATAACACGTGTTTTATATTCATACAAATCTAAATTATATCTGTGTTAGGTTTCGGTATAACATATACCGAAAATTGCATTAGCGTTATATTTTATATTTACATAAAACTTGCATTAGCATTATGTTTTATATTTTACATTACATTATATATTATTTGCATTATGTGTTTTTAAATAATATTTTTTTACTAATCGAAATTTAATTATGGTCCATGAAATGAAAAACATTTATGAATATTCGTGATAGAAATAGTGCTTATAAGCTTTTTAAAATGTATTTTAAATATACTTCTCTGAAGTTAAGTTTTGGTGTGTAGTTATTTGCATTATAATTTATAATTATCTGTTTGAATTAAGACTTTACCAATCGTATTTATAGTCGCCTTTTTATTATTTTATTTCCATTACGTATTTGCGTGCTAAATAAAGTTATACTTGTATTATGTTAAAGAAGTATTACTTTTAACGCGGTTACATAAGTACACGCACAATTTTTTTAATATTTTTATATTAGATACAGTCACAATTAAATGAAACTACGTGATGTAGTATTATTTCTACTTTCTTCAAGTTCTTTACCACGACCTAGGTTTCGTTGTATTACAACAAATCTAGATGTTTTTAAGTGTGCTTAGTGAACTTCTACAAAATTAACGCCAAATATATTCAATATTAGATAATCTTAAGTAAATAAGTAAGATAGAATAGTGAATGCCTGTATCTTTAAGTATTCGTACTCAAAAACAAACTAATATTAATACGACAAAAAATGAACTTTCCAAAACAAGTACAAGGCGTTTTACTCAATATAGAAACAGTACCATATTATATTACAAAAAGCTTTTTGTGAAACGGAGTATATTATTAGAAAAGATGGCAACCGTCGCAACCCTGAAATAGGCCTTAATCGACACCACCTCTAATAGCAGTCTGGTAAAGTGCTTTTTACGACTTCCGAATCGGTTTAATTAATACTTTCAACCCTTTCAAGGCTACCAGTCCTTACTCGCGGCTGCGTAAAAGTCTAAATTTGAATGAAAGGAAACCGGCAGATATTCAAATAGTGTTGAATTCATTACTCGTTACAAATTACATTCTTATATAGAGAAAATAAAAAAAACAAACACCTTGAAAGTCTTAATTAAAATGTCAGTTAGACAAAACAAATATATCTTGTTTTTTTAATACGCCAGGTTTTATTTCATAATAGATTTTCCAAAATTTTTGAATTCATATTTAATCTTTTTTTTGACGTCTTATTGTAAAACAAGAAGAGCCGCGCATCTCTCGTCCCGCTGGATGAACGCGCATTTTAGTTCTATTTTGTAAAAAAGGTACCTTAATCAGATTTTGTCGGAAAAGTAGATCATGTAATATTGTTTGTCTTATATGTACTAATAACGCGGACAGTATGAAGAAATTTGCAGGATTTGTTTTTGAGAGAATCAAGTTTCAAATTTTATCTTTATGACATATGCCCCATATTTAAGCGCTGGAAAAAAATTAAAAGAAAACAGTTCCATCCGTGTTTAGAAAAAGTAATAAATACCAAAAGGGAACTAGCAAAAGCCAATATAATGTTGGGCTCAGGTACAATGAGATAAAAGTTAAAATCTTAAAAAAAACCTTAAAAATTTTGTTTAAATCGTCAGTCAGACAAATGTGGAATCTTGTATTTGTTTATGAACGCAGGCTATTGTTCATAGTAGTTTATAAATGCTATGGCTACAAAACTCTTTGAACCATTAAGATGGAAAACAGATAGTGCCCCGTAGTATTTTAATACACATATATAACACACTAATCCATGAAACTTCCGAAAAAAGGCAGGTCGTCGGAAAATTCACATAAGGTTCGAAAAGAGCGTATAAAACATTGATTTTGGGATAATAAAAATATGCACTTGTGTCTTTATGAAGATTTTTTTTTATTTCTTTCTGATTGTAAATCGCTTTTTTGACATCTGAAAATTATCAGCTTTTTCCCAAAAATCGCCAGATCCGTTTTCGAATATCCTATTTTTATAGGAACTCGTTTAATTTGCATAAAACCATCATATTCATATCAACCGAAGAAAGAGACTATAAAGTTAATGTAATATTCATTATACTAGCAAAAGGCATATACTGCCAACGACAAGAGGCCTCTAAATTGTATTAACGGTCTACGAACTTAACCCTGATGTCGTGAATCGGACAGAATAATAGATCTAAATATGGCACCGTGCCCAGTACGAAATCAAGTGACATTGTGATTTACGCTTTAACAATTGAGGGCTACTCGGATACGTGGAAAATTTCAGCGTATGGAAATTTCACACCGACGCCTCTAAAGTTCAGAACAAATAGAAAAAGCAGCCAAATAACGATAGAATTTTGATTATTCAAGTATACAAATGTCCATACACATAAACACACATACACAAATTATGCGTGTGTGTTTGTGTGTGGGCGTACGTGCGTACGTGCATGCGTGCATGCATGCTTGCGTGCATGCGAGCTTGTGTGTGTGCGTACGTGCGTGTATTTTTGACTGTATGTATGTCTGTGTGGCTGTGTCCGTGTTTGTGTGTGTGTCTGTGCGTATGTGCGTGTATATGTTTGTGTGTGCGTGAATCTGTGGGTGTGTGTGCGTATGTGTGTGAGATGTGGGCGTGTATGTTTCTGTATTTCTTAGAACAAGTATAGATGGAAATAAGAATGGAATTGAAGAGATATGCACAATTTGTTCACGAATATATTTATGTTTTAGTGTAATATATCTTTATTCTCATTTTATTTCATTATTACCATGATTAATATTACTATTTTCTTGTTTATTAATTTAAGAAATGTATATGAAAAAAGATAAATAGCAATAAAGATACAAACACTGAGAGTAACGCAGCACGCCCAAGAACACACTCAAGATATAATTGTACGGTCATGTCCTAGTATTAGATCTTGAAGCAAAAAATAAAAAATTAACACACACACATATGAGACATCACAACCTCAATCTCACCAGATTCTTTTGTAGGCCCTATACCGTACTCGATATATACTGCAGACTTACTCATACCTTGCAATAAACAAATAATGAGAGCGACCTACATGGTGAATTGCATAGTGACCCTAACCAAGCCTCGCACAGTCTAAAAATCCAAATACACAAAGTTAATAAGTAGCTGCTGAGGTGAACAACTCAAAAAAGTGCAAAAAATCTAAACAAATAACATCTCTATTCCTATTACTATGAAAGTAAACTATTTTCTAACAAAAACTATGTAAAATATCTAGGCCTCTATTTAAACAGAAGGCTGCACTGGGCAAAGAACAAAAACAGAAAGGAAAGAGGCAGATCTACAAAATAGAACATTCAACTGGTTCATTAAATGGCAATCTAGTTTCTCGCTCAGTAAAAAAATGCAACAGTACAAGTGCATCATTAAACTTATCTGAAGATATGGTATACACCTCTGGGAATCGGTCAGTAAATAGTATTTGAAAATATTGCAGAGATTTCAAAACAAAGTTCTGAGAGTAATATCAGAATTATATTGGTGCAGAGATTTTAAAATAAAGTTTTGAAAGTAATATCAGGATAAAATTGGTGCAGAGATTTCAAAACAAAGTTTTTAGTGTATTATCAGGATAACGATGGTGCAAAGATTTCAAAGAAAAGTTCTGAGAGCGATATCAGAATTACATTGGTGCAGAGATTTCAAAATAAAGTTTTGAAAGTAATATCAGGATAAAATTGGTGCAGAGATTTCAAAACAAAGTTTTTAGTGTATTATCAGGATAACGATGGTGCAAAGATTTCAAAGAAAAGTTCTGAGAGTGATATCAGAATTACATTGGTGCAGAGATTTCAAAATAAAGTTTTGAAAGTAATATCAGGATAAAATTGGTGCAGAGATTTCAAAACAAAGTTATAAGTGTATTATCAGGCTAACGATGGTGCAAAGATTTCAAAGAAAAGTTCTGACAGTGATATCAGAATTACATTGGTGCAGAGATTTCAAAATAAAGTTTTAAAAGTAATATCAGGATAAAATTGGTGCAGAGATTTCAAAACAAAGTTTTTAGTGTATTATCAGTCTAACGATGGTGCAGAGATTTCAAAGAAAAGTTCTGAGCATGATATCAGAATTACATCGGTGCAGAGATTTCAAAATAAAGTTTTAAAAGTAATATCAGGATAAAATTGGTGCAGAGATTTCAAAACAAAGTTATAAGTGTATTATCAGGCTAACGATGGTGCAAAGATTTCAAAGAAAAGTTCTGAGAGTGATATCAGAATAACATTAGTGCAGAGATTTCAAAATGGAGTTGGAAAGTTTGAACCTACGTCTTAAAACTTTGAAAAATGTGAATTGAGGATTTTTACACTTAAATGATACTACGTGATATAGTATTATTTCTACTTCCTTTAAGTTCTTTACCACGACCTAGGCTTCGTTGTATTACATCTTCAGGTGGGCTATTAGGAATAGTTTTTTGCTAATAGCACACCTGAAGATGTTGTAATACAACGAAACTTAGGTCGCGGTAAAGAACTTAAAGAAAGTAAAAATAATACTACATCATGTAGTTTAATTTAATTGTGAATAATGAATTTCTATACAATTAACGTCAAATATATTCAACAGAGGATTTTTAAATAAACGCTACGTTCCAAGAATTAAACAAGAAAATGTTGCTCGGAGTTTGACACTCGATTTAGTTTGGATTTCGATTTAATTATATTTCTTGGTTAAAGTGATAGTCTATCAATTATTTCCTAAATGGGCTTCCAGGGGTTGATTTCGACTTATTGGGAGTGCACGCCAATGAGAAAAAGATATAAAGGTCCACGTGAGCGGACCCCATTTGGGCAAATCATTATAAACATTCAAACGTTACATAAATTACATGATACACCTAAAATAGATGGTATGTACCATAGATGTAGAATTAAATTACTTATTTGCTATTTCATAAAATTATTCATATATCTGCTTTGTAGCGTGCGATGGTCCCCGTGCACGTTTTTACAAGTTTTCCCGTCAGGAGTCTCAGCATTTTAGCTTCATAAAGCTATACCTGTTTCTTACGCCACATTATCAATGATTACAAAAAAGTTTTTTGATAGCATTTCCATGATTATATCTTATAGAAAAGAGTTTAAACGATGTTGTTAATCTTCTTACGAAAAAAAGAAAGTAATTTCAAATTTCCAGACGTCGATATTTCAAACTATATCTCGTTAATTTGAAAGCAAATATTGAATAATTATTATCAGAACATCAGGCTTATCCGTCCCATTAACATCATCATTCATGTATTAATTGCATATAAGAATTTCACTAAATTATGATTTATTTATTTCTAAATCTAAATATTTACATTTCCTTCTGCCTTTTCCATAAATGTTGAAGTAAAAATTATGAACGTTTTTCTTTTCACAATTACCCATACTACAAAAAACCCTATTATAATGAGCAGCACTGTGTCAGCTGTGGGAAACACATTTGATGCTATTACGTTTCGGAAAATTCATATTAGGCAGACAGGCGAGTCTACGAAACAAAGGAAATCAGCAAGTAGGCTAGAAGAACATGGAACTTTAGTAACCTTTGATCTATAAATAGCTTCCATCATTTTTCACACTAATATTTTTTGTGTAACATAAGTTTATACATTTTCAACACTTGCATAGAGCAGCATATCAGGGTAATGCTTTATTAACCAGTTCGTGATGAATACATAGCTAACCAACTATTACCATCTATACAAAGAATGTGTAAAAATAGGATGAGGCACATATTTTTTTCCCACAGCGGTTTTGGCGAAGCAATAATTAAATCAGTTTTGTAACACTGGGCAAACAAATTTACAAAAGCGAATTTTGTTTTAGAATTACTAATTTAGTTTTTGAACAAAATTAAGATTTTACCAACTGGTAAAACCACAATTTCAGAATAATATTAGGTCTCTCTTATCACAAAATTAGAAATTTGCAGAATAGTAAAACCACAATTTGAAATGGAAGTTTAGAGAAATAGAACTTTATAGAATAGTAAATCCACAAATTAGAGTTTTACCGAACAGTAAAACCACAATTTCAGAGTAATATTGGGTTTCTCTTATCACAAAATTAGAAATTTGCAGAATAGTAAAACCACAATTTAAAATGGAGGTTTAGAGAATTAGAACTTTATAGAATAGTAAAACCACAAATTAGAACTTTATAGAACAGTAAAACCACAATTCCATAATAACATTAAGCTTCACTCATTACAATAATATCGGAATAACTAATTTATGAATTCAAATAAATGATTTAGCTCTCGTGTACCAATGGTACACCAAAGCAAACCTGGTTTCTAAAAAGACATCCAGAACCTACATGCATTAGAGACGAGGTGCCGGAGAAGTTTAATGAGATATCCTAGATATCTCACAAATTTTCGCTCAAATATACCCATCTTAAAGTGCCATAATCAAAGAAAAGCTATCAGCAACAATGCAGCTATGGATATTAAAATTCTTCGACCACATTTCTGGAAGAGCAAAGCCAAGTGGAAGACGAAACGGTCCTCGGACGATCACCAATACCTTAGACACATCTGACCAAACCAATAACAGAATATAAAATAGGGCAATACACTCACGTTGCCATCAATCGCCAGAAATGGAGAAACAATGCACAAGCAACGATAATCGCCAAAAACGAAGACCCGCCATGCACCTCCCCACCATAATACTAATGACGACCACCTTGGTAGGAATGTCCAACTGAAGATGCGCTTGCCATTACGACATCCGAAAGATGCGATTACGACATCCGAAAATTTACACGCTGAATTTGCATGGCTCGATATTGGAAGGTAGACGTATACTACTTTTCGTTTCGTAAATTTATAATGAAGATTGCAGAGTAATTGGGTGCTCAGCGGCCCTGTTAGTACTCCTGATTATTTTTCGGTTTATCGACTATTACCCTAACTGTTCATTTTTAGTTCATATTAATTTTTTCATAGTGTTAATTTCAGAGTTTTTTCAGAGTAATATAAGCTGTAAGTAAATCAAGGGTTTATTATTGCATTTCAAAACCAAGAAGCAAAACCCCAGTCTGCGACAAATTTAGCTTCGATCTTTTGAGAAATAAACTCTTCTTATATGAACATTTCAAATAAGGTTTTTTTTGGGTTTAGAAAACCATAATTGGAACACTGTAACTTTTTTTTCTGTTTCAAAGTTATTATAAGCCAGTTTAAGTGAAAGCATGTTTTCAAAATCTGCCTAAAAATATCCACATAGCATAATAAAATTTCAAGTATACGTGTAACAATGATTCTAAGTCCAAATTCTAATTAAAACTATCTTGATTAACTGTGTCATTAAGACGTAAACGAATACAGGATACTTCTTTATACATGTTCTGACATACCTTTGATCAGTTTTTATTAATACTGCTGAATAATAGCGTACATAAATACATCTAAATCACAGATACTCCATTTCAATTAAATCCATCTTTCGAGAATCAGATTCCTCAAAACTTAGTATCAACATGCCCCGGTTACTTGGTTAATTAATTAATATATACTGTTAATGAGTTGTACTCTTCAAAAAGATACTATTAGTATTTCATTAAAATAAAATATACCAGAAACTAGCGAAAGTTTTCCCTTAAAAGTTTGCAACTCTGTAGGTATGAATTTGAATGGAAAATTTGAGATTTTATTAGATTCCGTTATTCCAAAGTAGTTTTCCCCTATTTTTCGATTGAACAGGGCTTTAAAAGGTGAGACTAGTGACAATATGGATAATGGAACAAAGAATAATCTCTCCATTGTTATGGCTACATTTTATAATTATCATGATTGGATAACCGAGATGCAATTAAAATGAAATAATTATTTAATAAGTTCTTTAAAAAGCTATAAGTCTCACCCACATATACTCAGAAATTAAATAAAACTTTTTTAACGATTCGTGTTAGTTAATAGTTTATAAGAATCGTTCATAATTTTCAAGTATATATATTTCTTAGGATATTTATTATAAACAAACAAATGAGAAAATTATTATTTTTATACCTTTAAATCATTTTTAAGCTATTGAATTAATGATAACAGTTTGTTTACAAAAGTAAACGTAGGACTAAAGACACAGAAATGGAAGGCAACCTGCCGATTCGTCGAGAGTTTAATGTTTGAATAAACTTTTGCACATTCTCGATTGCAAGGTTTTAAGTCCTCGGCGGGTCCCACCACTAGTTGGATACATTCGGCGTTTGATTTCTCAAGTGTTACATAATTTTAACGTAACAGCATGACTCAGAGGTCGCTCAAGCATGAAAAAAAGATTGCTCCTTTCAAACTTTGCACTTATTTAAGATAATATTTTGTCTGGGTATGTAACAAAAACTTCATGGCCGAATAGCAAGATTATAATTTGATCATGTTCGTCTGTTCGTTCGTGTGTAACTACACCGTAGCTCTTTTAGTTTACGACTTATTGTCATGAAAATTTTTAGGAGAAATTTTGCAGAAATTTCGTAAACGCAAAAAAGGGAGAAAAAATATTTTTATAATTTGTTGAGGTACTGTAAAACATAATAAACAACAAAACCTTACAACTTACGTGTTCATCCGTCTCCCTATATGTCACAATCGTTTTCCTAGTTGCCGTTCGATGTACAAATTTATATAGTTATGAAGTATATTAAACCATATATATGACAACTTAACATATAAAAATATTTATAAAGAAATTTTATAGGAGGAGGAATAAAAAAATTCAGTGCTCGATTTTTTTATAAATCTGATAAGTCGTATGTCAGGTTTATTGTTTGGAAAATGACTTTTTTTTCTTTATTTTACCTGCAATAATTTCTAAATTCAATACCTACGATCCTGCTATAATTCTAAATTCAATAACACGTAATTTTAAGTGCATACCACTTAAAATGAGACAGGCCGTGAAATATGCGAAAGAAAATATATTCCCTCTATCTGTTCATCTCTCCTGAAAAGAATAAACTTAAAAATATAAAAATAACAAGGTTTCCAGATGCTTACTTAAAGTTTGCAAGATACGTATAACAATAGATTAAAACCTCATATTTTTGAGAATTTCGCTACAATTTTAGGCTTGTGAATAATACACCACTATGTTTTTACCTCCGCTCTATAGTTATTTACATAGTAAAAAAAGTTAGTTTTGTAATCAACACGGCCGTGGATGTGGAGCCTGACAACGTCCATAATGAAAGGAATTAAAAAAAGAATAATAAATATTATTTATATATCGTTGAAGAAAATGTCTTCCTAAATTTTTAAAATTCAATTACACTTTTTCACAAAGTGTATTTATAATCACTAGTATCCATTAATGATTCAAAAACTATCTTTTCCTGAAGAAATTAATACTAATTTGTCATAAATCGATGAACTTGTTCACTCATGAGAGCGCATCGACGTAACTAGTGCACAAAGCCATCCCCATCCCCACACGCCTACCGCAACGGAGGTGAGAACACACCGTGAAAGAACATTGCCCGACAAATAACAATGAACTGCATCGCCATCTAGTTCGACTGGATAAGTACTATGCCATGGTCATTGTTTTTATATAGTTATCTATCTATCTATACCACGCTAACCTACTGGAACCGTCGAAAGAAGCTATGAATGGAAAAAAGTCAAAATGATTTTACTTCTTCACAACAATGCGCCAACACACGTGAAAAACGTTGTGCTGGATGCACTAATGGTAGGTTTTGATGGGTTTTAAATTGTAAACCACTCTCCTTTTAGTCCAGACTTGACCCAATCTGAATATTTTTTAATCCTAAAAATGAAGATAATTTTTCAGGGAAAAGAAGGAAATTTAGAGTGTACAAAGAAACCAATTCGGTTATTTTGACATGGAGGACGAATTGTTTTTTTCAAGAGTGTCTAATTGAATGGCCTAACTGTCGTCTATTAAAGTCTAGAGAAATATATAGAAACTAATTTTAGTTTATCGTTTGTCACTCTTCTCCTTCATAACAATGATATTTTTACCTCCATTTTAATATTTTGTAATCGTTAGCCCCTCAAAAGTCATTAGTGCACAAATCGTTAAGGCACCATACCTCTATTAGTCGTTAGAGCACGGTGCCTCTAAAGTTGTCAGTACTACAGTTCGTCAGTACTCAGAGCCTCTATAAAGTCGTATGCGAACAAATTCTCTGTAGTCGTTTCTGCACAGTCTATAGTCTATCAATAGTCGTTAATGCACAAATTTCTCAAGTGGCATACAAACGTTTTAAGTGTGATTACATTACGAATTTTCTTACTTTATTTATGATTCCAGAAATACTAAATTAATTTTAACGACACTCTTTCAATGAATTTATTAATGTTTCGCTTCAATCTTGCCATTATAATAAAAAAACATCATCAAACATTTTTTTTCTAAACTTAACGCGAGCGAAATCACGAACTAAAAATGATATTAAGCAGAAAATCCATATTAATATATATGTGTATATATATACATATATATATATATATATATATTTGTATATATATATATATATATATATATATATATAATGTATCATCCCTCTCTATCATCTATATCACCCTAATTTGTGGAACTGATAAGAGATCGGCTTATTTATTGACTGATCGTCACGAATATTCCCGCCGGTACGCTCCCGACTCCCGATCGTTTGACAACCGGCTAAAAGCCTCGGCAGGCTTTCAGTAACCGCAAAAGAAGAGCAGTATAATTAAAATAATTTTACGCGGGTGAAACCGTTAGCGCAGCTAGCAGCTGTGTAAAAGCATCCGTATCTCGCTAACTATTTGTGCACATAGCAATATAAAATTTCAGTATTTCTGGATCATGCTACCGGTTATCACGCTAACTTACTCGTCACATCCCCCTCGCATCCCGGTTCGCAACCCCTGACGCTATCCGTCGCCGGGTCACGCGCGGGTATGCAATAAATGACCACCCCAAGAGCGTTTGTTTCGCTGAATGAGTCATTAATTACCTCGCTCAGGTAAAACGGTTATATTTCAAAGTTATTGTTTCTGAAGGGCCGAAATCGTGTTTAATAAATTCTTAGAATTCGTAATATTGCGTTTCAACGAAATGTGCTTCAAAAATGTGAACGTGAATTGAACGTTTTAGAGTTTCGCAGAGAAATAGCTTTGGACTTGTGTGCATGAAACTTTGTTCCACGTGTGGAACTTCCGTCACTAACATTCAAAAAAAAGAATGTACTTCGCCACACATATAAAGAAGGAGAAAAATTTGTTTTTCATGAAGCTCATCGAGTCGATTAAAACATCTTTGAAAATTATCTTAAAGTTTCATTGAATATTCCTCACTTTGAAGCTCTGTTTGAGAAGTGTTAAGTTTCAAAGTGCTTACATAATACTCCGTAGTTTGAAAAATCTGAAAAAAAATCTTAAGATATAAATAAAACTTTTTGATTGACTTTCATAAAAAAATTCAAAAGATGTAAACTAATACCGAACTCTATTTCATGTGCACCTGACCGATGTTTTGTATTCTTGGCGTATTTACGTAATATATTACCGTCATTTTTTATTCTTAGCCTATTTACATAGTATATTACCGTCCTTTTTATTCTTAGCGTATTTACATTGTACATTACTGATATTTTTTATTCTTAGCGTATTTGTGTAGCGTACAAATACCTTATATTCTTAGCGTGTTTACGTAATATATTACATTTGTGTCTTTTTCGGTTGTTTAGTAAAATTTAAGTTCGCAATTGCAAGGTTTTATTTAGCACTAGCTGTGCCTATGACTTCGATAGCGTGTAGTTATAAAAAAAAATATTTTATATGTCACTCCTAAGTATATAACTATTACCATACCAAATTTCATAAAAACCCGTCTAGGAAATATTGCGTGATATCCGTTCAAATTAATACACAGACAAAAAAATTCTAAAAAAGTCTTTCTAGCTTTATTATAATTGTATACGCCAAATCAATCACTTTTTTATAAATATTTTGAATGTGCAGAATTTATTCTGTTACAGTTTTATTTAATGTATAGATAGTTCGTAAAAACCAAACTTTGTCACTAAACTTCCATGCTCCTTGTTTTGAAAATAATACTGCTATAGTAACAAAATTGCAAAGAGAAAAAATTTGATAAAAATAAAGAGAGTTGTTATCAAGATATAAGTAAATATACATACAGACTTACAGAACAGAGGTCGCTTTTTATAAAATTTAAAACCATGTATAATATACTTTACTAACTTACCAAAAACCGTGGAATCTGAGAATACGAAGCAACATAGTGAGCGTTTCGTGTTATAGAAGTTATTTATCCTCGATTGACCATTTTTTCCAATATAAAATTTATTTGCAAATATCTTAGTTTTTTCACGGCTGTAACAATGAAATGGGAAAATGATTTTCGTGATTTTTTTAACTGTGTCTTCTTTAGGAAAAAGGAAATTTACACTGGGACTAAAACAACCGTCTGATGCCCAAGATTTATTCCCTGTTAACGTAATCCGCTATCTTTTGGCCGCGCTAATATTCTGCTAATATGAGTATCGTTAATGTAGTTTTTAATATGAGTATCGTTAATGTAGTTTTAATGTAGCATTTACGTTTAGTTTTTAACTATTCGTATTGTTCAAAGTATATGTATTTTATATGGGTGAGGATTATATACCAATTATGCGCGTGAAAACTCGCACGCACAAAGGAATTAAATTTCCAACGTAGGTACGTGTACCGAGTACTAGTAGGCCCCAGTTTTTTTATATTTTATTCAATCAAAGTCTTATCATAAAGCTATGTTCTATTTTATTTTGGTCTTGTATTTTCATTAACTTTCATTTGATACCAAACCATGTTTAAAAAACCGGAAGTTTAAAAAAAATCAAGTAAAATTCGTTATTAGTTCGACAACGGTCGAGCAGACAGTGAGATCTACCATATAAAAAATTTACAAGTTCTTCGAAACCCTTAGTTATCTTGCAGGATTATTAAGTAATTTTTCCACGTCATTTCTATAAGTGATATATCGAAGCTGACAGACTTAGGTCCTTATATAAAATATATTTAAATTGTTTAGTGGTAATACCGGTAAAAGATGGATTTAACGAGGAAACTTTGCAAACCCTTAATAATATCTTTGTTTGCCTTTGAATCCAATGTCATGTAAATAAAATTTTTTACTGAAACTTAAAATATAAATAACAAACGCTTCCGAATGTCTGGATGCTGTTGGATTTTCATGAATACCGGATACATCTGAATATTCTCGTTTGTGTTGGTCTTTCTCGCGGGGAATGCAGATGGTAACTTGTTCCATGAAATCTTCAATGAACAAATTTATTTTAAATTGGTTTCCTGGTGCTGCATTTTATAAAATTATAGTCTCAGTAGAGTAATATAGGTGTTCTCTAGACTGGTATTGGCAATGTTTGACTTTAAAACTTTCCCACTTAAACTTTAGTGTACGAATAGGTATAGAAATAAGTTTAGATATAAATTGTTAAGTTACTGCAATAGAAAATAGTTTTAGAAATGAAATAAAAATAAATACCTTTTTTTTATTACTGAAATTAACATTGCGTGAGACGTTTACCGAGAAATGTTTATGATTTATTAAAATATTGGACATCAACCTTCATTTTAGCCGCAAAAACCTTACAATTTTAACCGCAAAAATGCATAAAATTTTATTTTTTATTTTTTGCATGAGTATGTAAAGATATAAGTCCCTTTACATAGAGACCAAATAAATACATTAAAGATACGTAAAGACCACAAAACGAAATCAAATTGTGGGACAATCTGTGTTCTGGAAAACTTACAAACTTCTCACCCCAAAACTCGATATATTTTTAAAACGTTTTTTACAATTTCAATATTTAATTTTATTAAACCTTCTGGGCGGTGATTTTCTCTATAATTTTTCTTTGATCCAACAAAGTAAAAGGGGATTCATTTGGTAAGGTAACGATAAACTTTCCATCCTCAGTATTATAATATTTAGATTTAAACAGAGCGCGCCCATTGAAATCAAATATGAATTTCCTTCATCGAATAAGGAACTAAATGATAAATATTTTTTGTACTTTAATCTTTTTTTAACTAAACCATTTTATGCTTCATTTTCGATTTGATCTTCATTAGAATAATTAAAATGTAAGAGCGCGACTTTCAGTATTAAATATTTTTACCTCAGCTGAATAAAGAAGTGTGTTTTGTCTTTAACAGTTTATTTTTCGACTAAATTATTTATCAGTTTGCATAACAAGCATACGTGAAAATTAAGGGCCATAACCTGACACATTATGCGTTGGCAAATCGAAATCAGTAATGATCCTCCATATTGCCTTCTCTTATGGATGAATAAACTAGTTTCTTAATAATACAACTGAGAGCCATGATTAAAACATGTCCGTGGGGTTCTTTTCTATTTCATAGATTCAGAATTTTCTGTGACTATTTGCTGTCGACCTCAAAACTCGAACGACCTCAAAACTACAGGTCCAGTTGAGTAGACTCAATGAAAGCATAGCTAAGCCATTCCGTGCCATTCTCTTGGCAAATACGAACACAAGGAAATAATATTGGTACTGGTAAATACCATAGGTAGTACATTTATTCGTTATGCAAATAGTCTTAGCGATTGTTATAACTTTTGATAATACACTTCATCGTGGTATCCGTGTCAATAATGAATATTAGAATGCAGTTAAATTTAAAATTATCGTTTAAACAGTTTTCCTAAATTTCAGTTTAGAGCCTTATTTTTATTAAAGTATTAATCACAATACACCACGGCACCGCTAGGTATACAATATACATTGAAATGCTATTTGATCACATGTTTATTGAAAAACCCAACTAAAACATCTGCTTGCAAATATTATTGTAAATATAAATGCCGAGTCCTATCTGAAGCTCTAGCATGTAAATGTCATGCATATGGATTTAAAACTTTAAAAGCTCTGAAACTGTGATGGACGGAATGGACTAATCAACACTTAAAGTTAATGTTTTTTACATTAAATTATCATGTTTCTCTGTTCATCTCTACATCAAGACCAATTGTCAGAATCAAATGTCTACCTATTTGATAACAATTCCGTCATTAATTACGCTGAATTCTCTTGCAAACTGCGTACACCAGGCGGCAAACTAGGGCAAATTATATTGCAGTACGCAGATGTTGCAACTCCACTGCATTGCATGTACCTCGTGTGCAAGCTACGTCAAACCTCAGTAACGATCATACCCTGCACGGACGCGCTTCGAGGAAATTCGATATAAGCTCCGTTCGTTTGGAAAATTTTGGTCGATATGGCGCGCTTATTTAGATGATACCATTAGGTCAGAGGAAAAGTTTCATTTGAACATTAAACATTTGACTGCAAATATAAAGTCGTCTATAAAGTTAAATTTAGTATTATTACATATGTCCACATGGGAATGTTACACATATCTAAATATAGAATCCGTAGTTTAATGATGAATTTGATATTTTAAACCAATTTGCCAATTACTTATGAATAAACTTAAAATAAGATTAAATAAAAATTATACCAAGATTTAATTTTTTCAGTTTTTTTATGATCCACTAAAGTTCATGACCTTTTTCGTGTAAGCTCATTTAATTTGACAATAAATATTAAATATTGAATATATTTGGCGTTAATTTTGTAGAAATTCATGATTCACAATTAAATGAAACTACGTGATGTAGTATTATTTCTACTTTCTTTAAGTTCTTTACCACGACCTAGGTTTCGTTGTATTATATCATCAGGTGGGCTATTAGCAAATATTTTTTTGCTAAAAGAAAGTAGAAATAATACTACATCACGTAGTTTCATTTAATTGTGAATAAATATTAAATTATTCTTAAAATCAAGACCCTTCTGTTAGACGTATTCAATTTCCAATAATGAAAAATAAGACTAATCAGCAGCAAAAAAGATATTTTTTTCATAATAGTACATAGTCTTAATACAATAGTCATAATAATAGACGGGTTTATTGAAAATTTATTTGTGAGTTTCGATTCAAATAAATGTGTAATGTGATGCAATTTCAATACCATGGAGAATATTTATATCTATATTGAAAACATACAAATATTCTCCTTAATATTGACATGGAAAAGATGAAAACATTTTTTGAACACCTTTCTATTTTCTATTTCTTATAACATTTACATTATTTAGGCTTCGTATCCGATTACTAATGTCCGGAAAATGTTTTCACTCTCATATTGACTTTCACTATCAAAATTAGTTTTGACACATTCGAATGATACCTAAGCTACGTTATTCGGCACATATAAAACTTTAATTTAAAGTATATTATTAATTTTCTATATTATCGACTGAAAACTAAGCAACAAATATGTGATTTTTTTATAATTGTTGAGTAGCTTATTTAAGATAAATCTGGCCAATGTACAATGCAAAGGAAAAACACTGAACAAATTAGCCAGATATAACAAATATTAATAAATATTACAAAACATTGATCAAATTAGCTACGTATAAATATTACAAAAGATATAACATTTATTACTAAGCAAGAAATTAATAGAGTTTTTATTCGACTTTTCAAAGTTTTATACAAATTTTAGATAATTTAATACAAACATGAAGTGTTTGTGCCATGCACCATATATATACGAGATTTCACACTGAAATTGCTGAAAACAACCCTGATTTATGCAACAAAAAATAATCCATAGGTCATCATCACACCTTTGCGAAGATCTTGCAAGACCTATACAAATATTATTATTAATTATGGATACAAAATTCAGTTCAAACCTGAAAAATCTTAAAACTAAATCAATCACTAAATACTTTGAAAACGGCCACTTTCCCTCTTAGCGCTCCATTGGCTACTGATTATTTAATATGCAAAGGGAAAACCGGAAAAGGAATAAAAACGAATTTAGCGTCTGCCATAAAGGCCAATTGAAAATTAGCTTTAAGTGCTCGGTGTGCATTCAGCTATTTGTGCTGGTAATTAAGACCGCTTCTCCGAGGGAGTAATTAAAATGCCGGGAGCAGCTGTCGCGCTCCCGTAAATCGCTTCCTCTACTGCGCAATCAAATTTTATCAATTACAATTGTACAATTGTACGATTATATATTACGCGTGTGTTATTGCGGGTGGCGTCATTGCGGTTGGAGTTTTATTGGCATGTTTGATGTATGCCTTGGTACAGGTGGCGGAAACTCAATTTATTGAATTGTTATATGTAATTTTGCACGTTTCATCTGTTTTTCGAGTCACCTTACAGAAAAATATATGTGCTTCGATATTATTTCCCATTTAAGATGAAGGAAGTATTAAGAACGGAATGTTCTATATCTCTATCCAGTAGCCCCATGTAATATAGAACTCTGCGAAAGTTTAACGAGTTTAAATTCAAGTTTAACGCTAATAAATGCCATCTCGAACTAAAATGGGGTTAAAATGAATTTTCTAAGGTTAAAAAAACGTCGCATTTAAACTATAATTCGTGAAGCCACTATCATTAGACTGCATACAATGTTAAATATATGCATGTTTGGAAATATCGAAGAGCGTGACTTATGCGTTATTAATTACCACTCACGACTGCGAACCAATAAAAATCAAATTTATTGCTAAACTTTATTTTTGTCTGCAATAAATAAAAAAAAGTAATTATGATTGATTTAGTTATTAATATAGTCCATTATAGCCATGTAAAAAATATAAATCCAATTTTATAATATAAAAACTCCTATGTCAAAAAAGGTCCCATACCACAAAAGGAAAAATGGAACCCTTGTAAGACCACTGATGTGTCCGTATATTCATCTGTCACAGCCGTTATTTTTTCAGAACCCGCTTGACGTAGAAATTTTAAACTTGGCGTAGGAATAGAGCATAATAATCTGTACGAATCTTAATACTCAAAAATATTTAAATATAAATTTTAAGTTTTCCAGCAAATTTAATAGTAAATTTTTTTAGGTCCAATATATTCAAAAATATACTTTAAAATATGCGAAAAATATTTTCCGTTACAGTGAAGCGATAATGGTGAAATTATTAAAGAAGCATTGTTAGCTATTACGGAAGAATTTAAGAAATGAATGAATAAAAAGGAAAACACAGGGATATCAATACGAATATGTGAACATAAACGTCAACTTATGAACATAAACATAGCGTTGTGAATATGAACGTGAACGTATGAATATGTAAAGATGCATCTATGAACATAGACATGAACATATAATAAAACTAAACGTGTAATCATAAACAAGAACACATGAACACGAAACTTAACATATAAGTATGAACATAAATACGAACTTGTGTTCATAACCATGACGATGTAAACGTGAACATGTGAATATGGGAACACACACACTCACACACACACACACACACATATGTATGTGTGTATATATATATATATATATATATATATATATATATATATATATATATATATATATATATATATATATAAACGTAAACCTGTGAATGTGAAAATAAGAATATAAACAAGTTCTATTGCTTAAAAAAAAGGAACATTAACATGAATACGTGAACAACAACTGAATCTGAACATAAAAATGGACATAGGGAAGTAAACATGGACATGTGAAGATGAATCTAGAGATTTGAATATGAAAGTGGATACGTGAATGTGAACATAAACTAACATAACTATAGATTATGTTGAACAGAAAATTAGTGTATTATGGCGATCCTGAGTCCTCTGACCATTTAAACGAAACTGATAAATGAAATAAAATTTCCTAAAGACGAACATGAAAATATTTCATAATTTCCTGATAACTTAATAAATAATGATATTTTAGAAAGAAAATTTTCAGCTTCTCCCTGTTTTTTCCTTTTACAACTCGAAGCTGCTTTATGTTTTTGGATTTTCAACATTTTGAACACCTTCAAATATTTTAACTGAAAAATTAAGTTTTGTGCATAGACTGAAAATAGTTTATATTTAAAACTAATGTCTGTATTATTTCTACTTTCTTTAAGTTCTTTACCACGACCTAGGTTTCGTTATGTTACAACATCTTCAGGTGGGCTATTGGCAAAGAATCAACTAATGTCTTTGTCAATTATAATAGATGTTAAACTATTTCTCCTTGCACATACCAAGTCACAAAAATAGGCAATTCATTTAAATCCTGACAACCCCATTTTCTCTACCAAACTCTCCTAATTTGTTTCACCGATTACATGGAACTAAATTACAAAATTTTACAACAAAAATATGTTGCAAGCATACTCAGTATTTCGTTTAGTTAGAATTCGTCTGGCTTGGATGTTAAAACTTATCCAGACCGTGCCCGAAGCCATTCGAACCGTATTTTATTAACTCGGCAAAGATTTCTCCGAAACGTCGCCTTAAAATTAATGACCTGTAATTTAAGACTAACTTTTATTTACAAATCTGTAAAATTTAATGAATTTCTGAATAAGTGTGGGTCAATTTGTTTTGTTGTAACGCTGTAAATATCCATTAGTAAAAACAAATAAAATGAATATGTTATTTTGAATTGACCAACGATTTATTTACCTAAATATATTTTTACAAAATTATATGAAATTATGGCTGCAAAGCCTATATTTTTCAGCTAATCAAAGTATCTTTAAATCTATAAATATAATAATAAAAATAAAACAGTAAAATAAACAAACCTGTACTTTAGAGATATTTTTGATTTGTGTGTTTTATTATCGATTAAAGGGACAGCCTTGAGCTTTAACGAAAGAAATAATTACAACTCGAATAATTTTATAAGTAACATACTATTATTATAGCTTTTAGAAGAGAGGACATCTTCGTCTAAAAAAATGATACCGTTTTTAACTTTTTTAAAAATATTTATTATAATCTAAATTTGCTTTTGTAAAATGGCATCCGTCTCCGTCCGATTGTCTGCACGTATGGTCGCTATAGGTCGCAATGTTCAGTTAATTTTGATAATTTTTCTATCTTAATAAATGTCAACTATCAGAAAACAATAGGGCTATCGATTTTCGCAATTATTTGTTAACCAGTTTAATTTTTATAAACCATTCCTGCAAAAACTTCCTTTCTTCGTACCTAAAGCCTGTTTTCAGGCCCCCATTTTGTGAGGATCTCCCTGCTGTTTAACTTTTAAACTTTTTATTAACATGATTTTAACTTTTCTTTTATTAGGTGTGTAACCAAAGGTGGAGTTAATATTTATAGTAAAGACTTATCATCGTTCTTCACCTGATTTATTTGTTACAAGTAACTAATGTAAACTTATGTCATTACTTAGTTATATAAATATTAGAAATAAATATTAATAAAATAAAACAACGCGGCGTGTGCGCCTTTGATTTTACTAACTATTTTCGATCTTGGTCTAATACTGAATAGATTCCATTATCCCTCTATTCCAGATATATATTCCTGGCGATCTACTCAGCGGAGATGATCATCAAGTGCATAGCGAAGGGTTTTATTCTGAACAAGTACACGTACCTTCGCAACCCATGGAACTGGCTCGACTTCGTAGTGATAACCTCTGGTTATGCCACTATAGGCATGGAGGTGGGCAACCTGGCTGGTTTGCGGACTTTCAGGGTGCTGAGGGCGCTGAAGACCGTTTCTATAATGCCGGGTGAGTCTATATTTATATTTTTATAAGTTTATTTATAACTGTATTTTTAAGGTTTTTTCTATGTATTTTTAAATCACTGTGCCGTTTAGATTCCTTTCGTTAAATGTAAATCATGTATGGTAAAAATAATGGGCATTCATGTAAAAGAAACGACAATAGCTCGAGTACTATTAGGCTTTTCTAACATTGCTCTTTATAGTAATTAGGACCAGTTACATTTTTGCAAACTCATGTTAGATGGAATCCAAAAAATGTTGGACTTTTGAAATTTATTTTTGACACAAAATGTATTATGTAGATGACAACATATGATAACACTATATCACCATTATCAATAATGCTCTTAATTACCATATTTCATTACCTCTATTTCTTTCTGTTAAGAGGGACTCCGGATATTTTTCTTCTACATATTAACAAAAAAGGACTGACCTTATATCGTGCTAAATGAAGATTTAAACTATCCGTTAAGTCATAAATTTAGTCATCAAACTATAAATCCACTTACATAAATTTATTAGATTGAGCTCATAAAATTTATTACTCATTTAAAATATTATTCCATAGTGCTACAATGGATAGAATTTTTCACAGAATTAAATCATGAAATCCATCATTATTTCTACACGTATTGGCATCTAGAATTTACCACGCGACAAGACTGTTAAAATGTTGTTCTTATTTGGTCACTTAGAAAAAATTTAAGAAACCCTTTGGATTCACACATATCTTCATATCGGAGAACATATAGAAATCATTGCTTAAATTTTTTATCATAATTATTATCTACGAACTTGGAGAGGCACGCAGTGTTTTATGAACAATTACACGTAGCCAACCCTAAATATCTGACTTATACGCATCACATATTTTTGAATATTCAAATATATTTAATTTATAGTTTTCAAGAGAAGTCCGCATTTAATATTATGATCTGTAGTCTAAACAAACAAACTGAATGCTACCACTGCATGTAGTTTTATATAAGACACACAAACTACATTCTTGTCTCATAACTATGCAATTACAAGTCATTTCGCGTCGCAAAATTTTTCCATAAGAAACTAAAATCGATTACGTCATTTCAAGCAGCCGATTTATAGGACAAAAACAAGATAACAGCTTACAGCTATATTCAGAATGAAACAACCATGTCCATAGTTAATTGTTTCGAGTGCATCATACACCACACACATAATCACTGTGTGTGTTTTAATAACAACCTGTCCTTTTCATTCACTGATCATCTCTCATTCATAGTAAATAAAATGAAATTAGAGTAAAAATAACTGGTTTTCCATTTATAACATTATATTTTGTCAATACATTTAGTCACTGACTTAGTAATTGTTTCTTATCGGTATTTATTTTATTGAGTACATTTTCGTTGTGACAGGAATGTTTGTTACTCCATAGTCTTTAAAAGTAAAATTTTCCAATTTATCTTTTATTGAAAATATAATACAGTGATTCTGAAACTATAAGTTCCTAATAGATGTATTGTACGTCATTTTCATTTGCGGTAAGCGTAAGCGTTAGCCTGTATTTGTAAAGGGTTTTCCATTAAGGGCGCTTGAAATTTAAATATAAATAAAACAAGGTGTATATTAGATACATTTATTTACTTTCTTATTTCAAAGAGTATTGGATTACATAATGTATGGAATATGATATCGGTCAAATGGCCGCGGTAGCTTCGCTTGGCGGCACGTTTCCGAGAGCTCCAATATTCGATGACTCGACCGCATATGTCGGCTCGATATTATTGATCGCATTCGTTACGTGGACTTTTAAGGCATTAGTAATATGTGAATTATTTGCATAAACCTGTGATTTAACATAACCTCAAAAGAATTATCACACGATCTCGATGGCCAGTTGACGACGCCGAAAAACGAGGTAATTTGCGCTGTGTAACTCGTAACGCCATCTTGTTTTAACCACATGTTTTTTGGGATTCATGCCTTTCAATTTAGGCCATAAAAATGGTTATCATCAACTTATACGTATCGCCGTTGACAGTTATGGCGGAACCAGATTTATTTTGGAAGAAGGGTGGACCAATGACCTCGCAGGACTAAAATCCAAACAGTGACTTTTTCTGAATGCATTTATAACTAATGGATCTCATGCAGATTGTTATCTCCCCAAATGTGACAATCCTACTTGTTGACAAAGATATTCATCCAAAAATAGACCTCGCCGCTGAAGATGATTTTCCGTTCGAAATCAGGGTCCACTTCTGATTGTTCACAACACAGTCAGCGAATGTTCGACTTTGTCTATAGCTGTTTACCTTCAATTCCTGAGTCAATTGACGGTACACGTCCAAACCCAAGTCCTGACACAAAATTCGCCAAGTAAAAGAACAGAAAACAGAGTCGTTTCTCGTTTCAACCACTTACGGGTATTGTTTGATTATTTACTGAACCAGTTAATTCAAATTTATCCACCAAACGACGAACAGTTGACTAAACAAGATGATTGTGTGCACCTTAAAAATCACGTAGCGCAAGGAACGTAACTCGAACTGAGCACACACTTCGATAGCAAAATTAAGTCTCTTTCACGCGTTGCTCAATACTGTAACTTTTCATAATAATTTTTTCAACACTGTTTACAATAACTTCAAAATTTGACAGCTGTAGCTTCACCAACATGGCTGCTTTACACTCCCAAAGTTTGAGCGTCTCTATTGGAAAACCCTTTAATTTGAAAAAATGTAGTGTCGGTCTTGATGATAATTTCCCTTTTTTCTTTCTGTAAACAAAATAATATTCTTAAAAACAATATACATAATAAAAGCAATTCTCTCTTAACGATCTTAATGAAAAAGAATTCTCCCTTAATGAAAAAAATTGTTTTAAAAGTGTTTACTATGAAGAAAGAGTCATAAAATATCAAATTTACGTAATCTTATTGAATTTTTTTTAATTTCCAGCTTATTGAAATTGTTGGATTTGTAATTTTTTTAATTATAAATTTATGTTTAATGGGAAATATTTTCCAAACATATTTTTTGTTTAAAATAATCGCCGACGAAAATTTTAAATATATCGTTATGTATGTTAATGTATAATCTTTTATTTAATAACCAATAAATAGTAAAATTTCCATTCTTGTTAAACTGCATATATTCCGATTTACATAATATGACAAGTTCTAATAAATAGCATTATGGCAGGATATTTAGAGAAATGGTTGACGACACATTAAACATGAACCTCGATGTGGTTTTTCGGTTCACAATTTAACACCATTTGCATTAATATATTTGCTTACGCAGTTTTTTTTCGAACTTTTATCATCAACAATGATAAATTAATGAGAAAGTGAAGCATAAAATTAACATTAATTAGGTTGGTAAGAAATTTGGTAAGAAAACTCGGTAACTATAAGACGAAAATATATCGTTTATTAAATATTAATTGTTAATAAAATATTTGAATTATTTTGGTTAAATCAACAATTAAAAAAAATTTACAAAACACCGGAAGTTCTAGTAATTCTTACCAACTCAACTTACTTCACTATGTTGATACTTTTACATTTATTTTTCCATTTGCTTATCTGGCAATATAATTTAGAGAAAATCTACTTCAGAAAATCTACCTTTTTTTAGACTTTATTTAATACAATGATGAAAACTTTATTTATGTTTCCATAGGGTTTTTACGTTAAATGAAGACAAACAAACATACAGTCTAATTTCTCAAATTCTCGACGTGGTGCAACCAAGTTTACTTAATTTCCTGAAGTTTACTCGAGGTCGCGGTATTGACCTCATTTTACTAACATTACGTAACCTCATTTATATACTGGAAGTTTACTTACTAATATTAAGTAACCTCATTTAACTATTAGAACTTTACTTACTAATATAACGTAACCTCATTTAACTACTAGGACTTTACTTACTAATATTACGTAACCTCATTTATATACTGGAAGTTTACTTATTAATATTAAGTAACCTCATTTAACTATTAGAACTTTACTTACTAATATCACGTAACCTCATTTAACTAATGCAAAATTTACTTACTAATATAACGTAACCTCATTTAACTACTAGGACTTTACTTACTAATATTACGTAACCTCATTTATATACTGGAACTTTACATACTAATATTACGTAACCTCATTTAACTACTGGAAATTTACTTACTAATATTTCCTAACCTCATTTAACTACTAGAACTTTACTTACTAATATTACGTAACCTCATTTAACTACTAGGACTTTACTTACTAATATTACGTAATCTCATTTAAGTATTAGAATTGTGCAAAATTTAAAATCATTTTGAAATCAAATCCATTGTAGCATTTTTGCATGATACATGCACATAAAAGCAAAATTTTCGAAAAATGTAAATTTGTTGTGTAATTTATTTATAGTCGCCCGAAATCCGTCCTTTTTAATGATCGATGCCTCAAAAGATAAAACAAAATCCTCATAAATTTCCTATGTCTCCTATAGCCCCTACGCCCGTCCGTCACAAACTCAGAAACCATTTGACGTTGGAAATTGAAATTTGACGTCGTAACATAACACATCAATTTCGGTAGTCAACACTAAAAAGTATATTTTTTCATAATTTTACGTAGTACATTTTCAGAGATATACTGAAAAATAAAAAAAAATTGTGCGTGTCAGCTCATAGGCGCGAATGGAGTTTACTTTTTAGGTACGATTGGCTTAGAATGTATAAAATAAGTAACACTGTATATAAATATATATATCAATATCGTTAAATGTAAATGGAAAATTATGTAACATTTTCACACATAGCTAAAAATGCTAATGTTATATATATATGTATATGTATATATATACATATACATATATATATAACATTAGCATTTTTAGCTAAAAATAAAACACAAATAATTACACAACAAAATCAAAAACATTTAGTAAAATCAGACTAAAAAGGTAAAATTAAAAGAGACTTTTTAATTTTGTAGGATAGAAAACACCGAATATTAACACATAATGACATTTAATGATTACTTCTCTATATAAGCGAACGATAGTAAACTATGTGTGTCACACTCCGTCATTGCGATTACGCCACAAGAAAATTATAATAAACATATCTATATCTCTCTCTGAAGATGCGCAGAAATGTTGGGCGGGCAGGCCACCTAACGTTTACACTTTTTTAACGCTCTGAACTTCGTACACTCTAAACTTCTGATTTTACTCCTCATAAAACTTCATACCGGCGCTATATATGAAAATCGATTCTTACGGAGTAAACTCCAAAAATATGTCCCCCCTATTATTTCCGAAATTACTGAAATATGAAAAATATACTGTTATTATAAGATTACGCAAGAGTAGAAAAACAATGATGCTAGATGTCATAATTTTTGAAATGTTCACGATAATGTCCCATCTACTTATTTATATTAGATATTATATTTTTATTGTGCTAGAAAGTCCATATTAGTGACTATTAATGATTAATAATTTTACTTCAAACTGAGTACGACATCTTCGATGAGCGAGTCAGACTTCCATTTGGACGGGTTTTACATTTTTAATTCACAAGCTTTTTAACTTTATGACTTTATTAATCTTGTAGAGAGTATTCGGTAACACATATTTAATTCGAACACAAATCGTTTGTTTCTAGTTTCTAACCTCGATTACCTATTATATATATTATATATATACAAAAAAATTGTAACAGAGTGAATTCAGTACACGGAAAACATTTTAAGAAGAGTGGTTGCGATAACAAAAGCCAGAAAACCAGATTTTAGAATTTTTGTTTGTCTGTGTGTCAATTTGTTCTTATGGCGATAGTTTATACTCTTGAGCAACATATAGCTATTTATCTAGATATTATAGATACAAAAAAACATCCCGACTTTGAAAAACCTGACAGCGTTTTTAGTAAACTTTATTTTTATAAAATTTTGAGAGAAAAGAGAATAAAAAAAAACAAAAAAACCTAATACCTTGTTTATGCCGAATTTTACGCGAATGAATGTGATTTCGCATCGTCACAGCTTGTGGAAAACATAGAAACAAAAGTGTAAAGACGTTAAGCTTATTACTTCAAAGCTCCGTCACTCAACTTTAATTTATGAAAACAACTTCAAAATAGCAAGTAACCCAACGAACATTTCTCCTGTTGCAACGCGCGAATTCAGCTGCTTTTTTAAAAAACGTTCGTTGTATAAATTAGAAATGTAGCATCGTGATAAATCAGTTAATTCTCAAATATATTCACATTAATTTTTTTTACGGAAGTGTTCAATTAGACCCCGACAAAAATATATTTCTTTCTTTTTAGGGTTCCGTAGCCAAACTACTAACCCTTATAAATCCGCTATGTGCGTCCGTCTGTTGGTCCGTCCGTATGTCACAACCGTTTTACTCGTAAACTATCAATGCTATAAAGCGGAAATTTGGCATATTAGTACATATTTATAACACCTACAAACTATGAAATTAGTTCTTTAGAATACCTCCAAAACATATCTTACAAATATTAAGGACATATTATAAACACTTTTTTCGATACAGGGCTCTGTTAACGAAATATTAAGCATTTAATATATTTGGCGTTAATTTTGTAGAATTTCAGTATTGATCATTAAATGGAACTACATGATATAGTATTATTTCTACATTCTTCAAGTCCTTTACTACGACCTAGGTTTCGTTGTATTAAAACATCTTCAGGTGGGCCAGCAGCAAAGATCTTTGCTAATTGCTCACCTAAAGATGTTGTAATACAACGAAACCTAGGGTTTACATTTTTATTTCTATTTTATTTAAGTTCTTTACCACGACCTAGGTTTCGTTGTATTACAAGATCTTCAGGTGGGCTATTAACATAGATCTTTGCTTAAAGCCAACTTGAAGATGTTGTAATACAACGAAACCTAGGTCGAAGTAAAGAACTTAAATAAAATAGAAATAACACTACATCACCTAGTTTCATTTAATTGTGAAAAATTAGGCTTTAAAGTGGCCGTTTGTGTTAAAGTTACGTGTGTCCCCACCCTCTACTAGCTGAATGGCTGTTTTTTATTACCTAAGCAGTATTCACAATGGTAGAACATAAAATGAAATTGAAAGGAAAATTAGGCTAAGTAGGTAGTGGGTAGTATTAAGCTTAGTAGACTCTACTAGTTTACGAGTAATAGTTGAACAATTTACAACACGTACGTGGGTGTGTAAAAAGTTCATAGAAGCTCCATACAAGTGACCTAAATCAACCTGTAAAAATAACTTTGTATTTTAAAACGTATGTTTATTATGTCTATGAAAGATATACTAGACAACAAATTTATATAATTCACTTGGTGATAAATAATATTTAAATATAAAGCATGTCTTCACGTCTATGAAAAACGTAATAAACAATATATTTACGTTGTGAAAAAATTATATCTGTCAACAGTTCAATAGAAATACTATCTACCCTTAAATACTTGTAATGTACGTGTACGGAACCCTTTCAGTGCGAGCGCTACTCGCAATTGATAGGTTTTATTGTATCGTGTGCAGCATCGGTTATAAGAGTAATTAATGAAGATTTCAAAACTGTTTATCATCATCATCATCATATATATTAATACGCTAAGGTTAAGATGTTACACTCCCTTTTTAGAAAAAACCTCACAACTAATCCACATAAATTATCATTTTGTAGATAATTGCTTGCTCTACCGGCATCCACAACTAAACAATTTATTATTGCTATTGTTTTTGCAAATTAATTAATTATTAAAATTATATACACAAAACAGCAATGCTGCCATCTAACGGCTCAACGTCAATATGATTGACGGTCGGTAAAATGTTTGTTTAATTTCAAATCCACTCACGTATAAATAAAGCGGCGCTTTAGCTCAATGCTTTTGATACTTGCGCCTCTATATGTCAATTTTAGTAAAATATTTGTTTGATCTGTCATCTGAGCTTCATAATGGAATAAATAATGCGAAGACTTCGCACGGGTCACGCTAGTTTTAGTATTAATGTGAGATTTTAAAATTGAAATTCGAGATTAAAATTTGAAATTTAGCATGGTAATAAAGCACTTTTACGGAATAAAGTACTGGGAAAAAATTCTTTCTTTTATTATATGGGTTATCAAATTTATCACAACCCTACACAAAATCATAATCTGCAAAATTCATATAATATACTAAAAATCATTTTCTGTGTTATATGGGAAGTAAAATTTATCTCATCTCATAATACATGAAATCCACATAATGCCCATAAAGCACTAAAAAATATTTCGTCAATTATGCATTAAATAAAATTTATCTCATCCCATAATACACGAAATTCACAAAATGTACATAATACACGAAAAATTATTTCGTCTTTTAGGTGGAAAATAAAATTTATCTCATCCCGTAATACACGAAATCCATATAATGTATATAATACACGAAAAATTATTTCGTCTATTATGTGGGAAACAAAATTTAATTTATCTCATCCCGTAATACACGAAATCCGCATAATATACATAATACACGAAAAATTATATCATCTATTATGTGGAAAATAAAATTTATCTCATCCCGTAATGCACGAAATATACATAAAGTACATAATACATAAAAAATTATTTCGTCTATTATGCGAAAAATAAAATTGATCTCCTACCATAATACATGAAATCTGTACAATATACATAATAAACGAAAAATTATTTCATCTATTATATGGGAAATAAAATTTATCTCCTCCCGTAATACACGAAATCCACATAATGTACATAATACACGAAAAATTATTTCTTCTATTATTCGAAAAATAAAATTTATCTCCTCCCGTAATACATGAAATCTGTACAATGTACATAATAAACGAAAAATTATTTCATCTATTATATGGGAAATAAAATGTATCTCCTCCCGTAATACACGAAATCTGTATAATAAACCACATAATCTATACAATTCACATAATACACGAAAAATTATTTCATTTATTATGTAGGATATCAAAAAGATTATAAGCATTTCTAAATTATTTTGTTCAGAATTTTATAATCGATACTAGAGATATTGTTAAAAATATGCACAAAAAATTCGTATCTGCAAAATTGCTAAAAACAAAATTAAACAAAAACAGTTACTAGAAGTTTCTCTAAGGTATACCAGAAAACTAGAACGGTGATTCCAAACGTGAAAAAAAAATTAAAAGTTCACGATATTTTTATTTTTGTGATAAATGGGGTTACTCTTTGTAAATAGTTTTACTAGAAATACTGTAACTCCCTATTTGTATGTGCCTAATAGTATACAGGACCCTAGTAGCGCGACTTATACTGGTACTTAACTGGTTTATTTCAACACTAGCTGTTCCAACGCGACTTCGTTCGTGTAGAATTCGGTATAAAAAATCTGTAATATCCAGATAAAATCCTGTATGTCGCACGAGGGTACAAACTAATACCAAACCAAATTTGAATAAAATCCATGCAGTAGATTTTAACACAGACAAAAATTCTAAAAACTAGTTTTCTGGTTTCTACTATCTCCTAAATCAATAACACTTTTTAAAATATTTTGCATGTATAGAATTCACTCTGTTACAATTTTATTATGTGTATAAATACGTCTGCTACGATACCATTTCCTCTCCTCTCTACACTCTACGAGCGCTAAAATTGTGTGTTCTCATGGCATTAAGTCCACTTTATATGTCAGTTTTATTTATATTATACATTAAACTAGTAAATGATTATGTAAATAAAATTATTTTTATACTTTTATCTCAGATGTTTAACAATGAGATAAATCTACGTAACTCCGCTAATATACCTATATAATGATGTCACGATGACGTGTGATGGTAAAATACTTACACAACTTCAAAAATCGACAACTAGCAGTTGCCCGCTAGTTGTCGCTAGTTGTCGATTTTCGAAGTTGTGTGAGTATTTAACGAAGTTGCTTAAGTAGTTTATGTGGATTAATTAACATATTTCTCACAGACGAAACGGATTTTCGAAGCATTAAAGACATAAATTATGCTTAGAGCAGGCCACCGGATATCTTAAAACGTGAACAGATAATCAGTAAAAGGATTTTTCTTAATAATTTTAAGCCATATTTTAATCAAAGATGATTCTGGTCAAAACCGAAGAAAACTAGTTAGTGAAAATGTAATATTCGATTTCTCATATCTTTGCTGTGCAGTTTAGTTACGGGGACAATATTTCCCGTAATTATAACGCATTAAACGCGTGTTCATTATCATTTTCCATTAATGTATACATTGCTATGATTAAAATTGTATCTTAGGATTAAAAATCGGTAAACCACTTCCATACATGATAATGCAATATTCAACAGTCTCTCACATTTTCTAAGAATGAGTCGTGTATTGACTAGTATAGTCAATACACGACTCATTCTTAGACGTGTCTTCTTAGACGTGTATTGACTAGTATATGTTATTGATATATTTATTGTTCTGAACATAGGTAATTCTAGTAGTAAACATTTTAAAAGTCATTGTCATTGCTAAGATGGCAAAGTTAAATTTATTTCACTACGTATTAAATACATATTTTCCAGATTTGTATCTAGTGACTTTTTTAAAAAATAAAGTATACACACAAGGACCCGTATCGAGTCAGTTGATGCGGTTAAGAAGAAAAATATGGATCTGTCAAGACAGTTAACAAAAGTTATTCGATTGACCAATGGAAAATAAGAATAATTTACTGTGTAGATGAACAACAGGAATGTATTGGAGGAAAGGTTTAACTAAATTAGGGAAAAATTAAGGTTGAGTTTTTGAATATGTCCCGTTATTTTTGAGACATATATAATATAATTTCCTTTAGTCGAGTACGGAAACATACGGATCAATGTTATAAAATAAAAGCGCTTATAACAGTCTATAAATAGTTATATACACAGTAGATATATAAAAGTGATTGCAAAAATTAAAATTTTTCAGATATTTACCTAGACCTAAAATGACCATTACTTAAAAAGTCTCTGAGACTCTTTTCTAAGAATTCGAAACAGCTCTTCATCTCAGCAGAATTATCGAAAATATTTCAAAATAGTATAATCTGTAGTTTTATAAATTTAACTGGTCATTACGATAGGGTAAATTACCCACTAATTTCGTAGTAAAAGGTTATCGCATTCTTTTCAAAATTATTGTCTCCTGCCAAAAAATACTTTAAAATTTGTTTATACATAGAAACTATATAATTAAGGGCGGCTTCTAGATGACAACCACTAAGCTGTAAAATCGATACAGTATACATATATATATATATATATATATATATATATATATATATATATATATATATAAATATATATGTATATATATCTGGCGAAAATCAAAGCAAAAAAATTAAGTATGTATATATTTTTTAATTTAAGGAAGTCTTCTTGCACAGAATGTCTATTTTTGCTAATAAATCTGTTTTTGGGATATAATTGACATGTTTGTTATTTTTTTGGCATGTAGGAATTCTATTGCTTTAAATATTACAATTAAATGAAATATTATAACTCATATTAAGGCGGTACAAATTCTGAGCACTTTTATCTAAAAATGAAATTTATATAGTTTCAAAAATATAAAATTCTCGCCTTTTAGCGTTTACATCCTTTGAGACTAAAGCTACTAATATAACCTACAATTTTCCTCAAACCATGTATTGATTTATAAAAAAGTTTAAATCTGACCTAACAACAAATTAAAAAAACGAACAAGTCCAATTTATATATTAGTTTGGATAACTAGCTATTCTGTACTATTTAATGTAGGCAAATAGTTTGTGCCTTCCAGGCATCTTCACAGAAATGTTCTGGAAAGTCTTTATTTGCGAAACTGCACTACTTGTATGCATAGTTTTGTGAAAATCCGCCTAGCCGTTAAACATAGTCTAACAAGTAAAAGACAAACAAAAAACTGCCTCATCATGGTGCTGTACTTATATATCTCTTCCGCCTCTACACACACTACTACCCCTACTGCGAGTCGCAAGAAACACGAGAATACCCATCCATATTAAGCGTCCTGTTAAGAACGAAAACATCCCTTAAAGTTTTCAAAGTAATGATGCAGAAAAAGAAAATGTTCCATGTACATTTGATGCTGAAAGTGAATAGATGAGTATATCTCGATAAATGGGTTTATTATTGAAATATAAAAAAAGTTCATACATAACGTGATGGGATAATAATAAGGTAGTGGCCCAAATGGTTTGGGGTTGATATTACTCATGCATATATAGCCAAAATTTATTTATACAACTCTTTAGGAATTATCATGTCACTAGGAATGTTTGTTAGTCACAAAAAATCTCTATAAGGTCCTTAGACCTTTTTTAGCAGAATCTTCACCTTTTGCCCTGAAATGTATTTCTTTTTCAAAATTTTCTTAATAATGGAATGGATTGAAATAAAAAGAAATGATAAAACGCTTATGTGTAATAATATAATAAAACAATATTTATTTCTGTTAAAATAAAAAGCACATATATAATTAAATAACAATCATAGAAATAAAAGGATAAGGATAATTAAATAACAATCATAGAAAGTAAATGTTAAATTACCAAAACTAATCGTTATCCTATCGTTTCCAAACAAGCTCACCAATTTTGTGTACTTTAACACTGTTACTAATAAAAATGCTTAAATTTAAATTATATTACTCTTATTCTGTGAATACTTATATCGTTCATTAGGTGGATATAACGAAGGTGTTAATTACTACTAGTAAATCCAGTAAAAAAATAGAATAACAATTCCAAAGTTATTTCAAAATCCAACATGGCAACGTCGCGGTTCGAAAACACGTGGAGCATTAAGTTTTATCTGTGATTGTGAAAACGAATTACATCTATCAAGTCAGACAGTGTCATCAAAGTATTGTTAAAATTTAGTATTCTTTTTGATGGTGTCCATTCTTGTTGAATTGTCTTTTTTCAGTTATGAAAGAATATGTGTGTGTAAGAAAGCATATGAAAGTATGTGTGTTAGAAGTTTTATTGTGACAATTAAAAAAAAAGCTACTTTACATTTTATTGTGACTCTGTCTAACTTCTATAGACAATAGTATTAATTGCAAAACATCTACAAGGCACTTCCAAAGAAATTATATTTATTTCAAGTGAGAGAGATCCGCCCCCTCTTAAAATATTTTTGTTTTGTTTAAGAAATTTCTCATTAAATATAGACGTATGGATTCAGACTTGGCCTAAAGAAACAAAAAATAACTACGCACCATTGTGCCATACAGAGGGATATTCTAATAGTAAAACGTATGGATAATATAAGACGTATGAAAATAGAAGAAAACGCAAAAGTAATAGACGCAGTATAATACTGCATTGAACAAAAATGGCAAAGGGCAGGTAACGTTACTAGTGTGTAGAAGTCAAACGGACAAAAAAGACTCTATGGAAGGAACACATAAGCAAAAGAAGATAAGGCAGACACGATGCGTGGACGAGATAGAAAAAGGAACAGAAGTAGAAATGGATGACACTCACAACAGATCGCGAACACTGGAAGACGCTGTAGGAGATTTTATCTGATTGGGGTCCCAACTACACTCAAAAACGTCTATTTTTTTCCTAACAATATAGATTATATTAATTTTTATATACGGAATTAACAGGTTTTTCATTTTAATTTATTTTTATAGAAAATCCCCAACCAGTCTCTCTGTATATTTATATGAATAGATAAGGATATCTCGCAATATGTTATGAAAACCTCCACCCCTCTCCTTTCCAAACATAATACTTCATTTCGTGAACAGTCATTTACAGTGTATGCTGCTGAGTTGCGGATTAACTTGTATTCCGACGTGCGGTGTCAATATACCTTTTTAAATGTCATGTCATCTCAATAATTATATGCTATATTAACTGTATCATTTTTGCCTTCACTTTTCCTCTCATATCCCGTTCCCTTATTCTTTCAACCAAATATGAATATGTATATACTCGTATGTAATTGTATTTATGTTTTAAATATAGCATGTTTATATATTTAAGACTTAGCAATTGTATGTATTCTCTCGGTTTATAATGAAATTAATTCACGTTGCTATATATTTTAACTGGCATTACTCTGATTTCTCTAAAAGCGATAATTTAACTTATATAAGCCTTTTTAAGTAAATAAATAAATAAAATGTTAGTGAGTTATTAAAAACAAATTATAATTATAGCGGTTAATTTAGTCCAATAAAAGAAAATAGTAATAACGGTTTATAAATTTACAAAGTTTTTTTACAGTAAGTGTTACTGTATTAAACCTCAATTTTGCCTAACATTTTCTGTATTTTTTTTTATATTTATTATGTCCTTGCTCCATGCTGGAGCTTAGTGCTTCCACAAAATTTCCCCGCCACATACAATTTTGCGTCCGATCCTTCATATTCCCCAGGCAGTCCCTGCTTCCTTCGCCTTCTGTAGCAAACTGCGTCTCCAGGTTAATCATCTTGGTCTGTCTGTGTTCTGTTATCTTTAGGGATAAAACCGTAAACTGTATTACTATCTAGGTTTTTCTATGTTCCATCGTCTTTGGGGGTTTCATCAAGAACTCCCTTTGTACAGTTTTTCCTCTTCCTTGTGTGTAATAATACCGAAAACACGTTGCTTTGGAAGGTTCTCAGCTTCACACATCTCGATATCTCCCAGGAGTTCCAAACAGGAAACAGTTGTTGATTTTTGCAGCATTCTCTCGTTCGTAAATATTATAGTTAATTTAACAATATTTTATAAAAATCTACGTGGGCGAAGTCACGAACACAGGTAGTCACACATAAAGACATCATTATAAAGGCCCTTACGGAGTTAACAATCTAGATTAAAACATGCCAATAAATCGCAGTGAAACCTACTTTGAAACCTCGCCAATACCTCTCACTTAGTGGGGTACCCGACGTGACAATTTTAATACGAGTTTACGTTTAACCCAGTGACTCGGCACCTTTTTATTAGCTCACACAGTATTGGGTTTCAGATCATTAGTTAAATAATGAAAGTGAGTTTCGTTTACTAGTTAATTTTTTTTGTTGATGTAAAATAAAAAAGGAAAAAGTTTTCAATCCTGAAAATTATTTATTAATTAGCTTTTCACCTAATCTAAAGTTTTTAATAATAAAATCTCATTCAAATCAGGTTCCGTTTTATCCTTTTCTCCACGCTTTTCCAAGCGATATTTTGAAAAATATGATTAAATTTACATATAAATTTATCACAAAACTGAAAAGGTTTTTTTATCCGAGTGGAATTTGAATTTACACACTTTCGGCCACAAATATCTCCGTATTTCAACGAAAACTTACTATAACTCTATTTATATGCAAAAATACTAAAATATAATTATCACTTCACATTTTCCAATCAGATTTTGCAATCTCAACTAAATTTCTTTATAATTTTTTTTATATTGATATCTTCTTCGATAATTGATAAGTTTAGTATTACTCTTCTTATTAATTATGAGTTCAATACACAATCTATATCTACAACCTGTTTTACAATTCAATCCTCAGTTTGACAACATTATCAAATAAACATGACTCCGACACCCGACACTTTAACCGAATCGCTCTCACGTCACACAACTTCGCACACCGTAACCGTTGTCACATAAAACTCCATTGCTTACCGTAGATACCTCATCCTTGGAAGAGACAGCCCACCTCCTCTTTGTATCTCTCCCGCGACACGACCTCTGCGATGCATGGCGCATACAAATGAGATGCATCTCCGGGGAGTGCCGATGCAACGTCATTGATACGATATAGATTACTCGGATACTGTGTATTGGTTTCCAGGGGAATCTTATTCTGAATATATGTATATTATACTACGTGAAAAAAGTTTAGCACGTGGGTATTGAGTATACGCATTAATTTAGTATGGTATACATGGTATTATACGCAGTAATTACATAGCAATTTATGCATGTGACGTTGAAACCAGATAAATTTGAAAATGACGAGTTTATTTTTACTGGGTCAGCCATTATGACCGTTCAAGTATAAATTACTGAAATTGTTAAATGTTAAGTAACTGATCAAAAATACATAATATAAGTTAGTTCCCAACAGGCACAATTCAATCCAAAATGAACAACCTTAAAAAGACAGACACTAGGAGTCAGACACCCTAAAATACTTGTTAACCTTTTCAGCAGGAATTAAACTGCCTTGAGAAAATAATATTTCCTGCTTTACTATTCAGGAGTTAAATGTCCTACATATCTCGTTTATAATTTAAATTCCTTTCAACAAAACTTTCTGAATAATTGTTAAAATTGTGTAACAATTATACCATTGTTCTTGCGCGCCTAATTCACTGTTAAACCCTCCATTACACGTTGAAACTACAACGCTTGAAAGGATTGAATTATAAGTTATAAATAAAGTGTATTTGTTGACACTTTAAACTGAAAAAGAAAATAATTTCAAATACCATATATTTAAAATGGTATTAAACATATTAGAAAATACTCTAAATTAATCGTCGAATATTTTGGGAACATATTGTATCTTTACAATGAAACGAATTTAACTCAGAAATAGCAACTTTTAAGAAACATCGTTGGGAGTTTGTGCATTCAGTGCCTTCTGTAAATAATTGTTGCGAAAGGCGAGCAGTAGATTCTTCCGTTTCATCATGAGCAACTCTGTTTCATAATTTACAAGTTATAGAGAATCCTGGATCGTAGACCTAGGTCGTTGTATTACATTAACTAATTTGTCCTTTTTCTAATCAGGTCAATGTTAGTTTAAAGTTAACTGATGATATGATGCACCTCCCATCCTTATTCCTGGAATTTGAGTACCACTGAGATATTCTTTTGCTCCATTTGTTTTTTAACGTATTGACTGAAATTTCAGTCAATTTATTGCCTGGTGATAATATACAAAAATGCAATCAGCTTTCAATTGTTTTAACATGGGGTGCGATGCTAACAAATTATGTTTCAATTACATTGCAAATAAACGAGATAGACAAAGGAATCTAATTAACCAAATTAAATAAAGAAATAGAAGACACACTTACGAAACTATTGACACAATAAGTAATAATATTTATGTTATACTCCACAGTTATCTTAACTTGAATGTTGAGTGCATTTGGTTCTAAAGCTAAAGTTCACTCACATCATTTCAAACCAATACTTCGATATCCCTCCAACTCGGTATCTATTTTATAAACAGATCTGTCATTTTTTGAGTTTTCCTGGGACCTATTAACAAATTTCTGAAACCTGGAATTATTTGTTGTGACGAGTGTATTAAAATAAATAATTGCAAATTCCAGAAACCATCGGTAAATCTGTTGATGAAATCAAATCTAGATATCACACGAGTGTACGCGAGGAATTTTTAAGAAACACGAACTCACGTATGCCATGCACTATTTATATAGTCGAATAATTTCTAATCACTTTCAACTACCCTCTGATTCAGTACCTATTAAACTGGTTGTCTGAAATTCGAATTTTTTTGTACGACTGTATATCAGTTCAAACCTGAAAGTTGTGTTATTTTTAAGTTATTTTTTAAATTATTTTTAAAGTATTTTAAAATGGTTAAACGAAATTTTGAAATGTACGTTATCTGCACCAAAAAGAACCTTGGAACTTGACACGAATGTAAATTTCAAATCATTATTCTTTAATTAATTTTATATATTTTTTAACAGTAGGTTCATTCATAAACATATCACAACCTTGCACTACTGCGTCCAAGTAATTGTGCAATTTTATACCACGATAAATTGGACTTTAAAATAATTCTGTGTTAAATTACCTAAATTATGTTTTGATGACTAGACGAGCGCAGATAGTTATCTGGTAAGAAGAGCGAGAGTTTTTTTCAATAAATTAGAGCAATAAATCCTTCCATTTAACAATCGGGAAATTAATTTCATCAATGAAACTTCTCTTCTGTGTTGCAACACATGGCAACCCAGCATATCCAAGTGAAAATCGGTAGGAAACAAAAAATGGAAGTAACCTTATCGTCTCGTACTAATATCGAAGGAAAGTTTTTTGGATACGTTTAATCATCAGGCTGTATTTAGTTTCACGCGAGCTTCAAATAATAGATCTGGCTTGTAACTTTCTTTGCACTAAATCCATATACAATAAATTTAATTGATGAAAAACATCGGAAGTCGTAACACAAATCCAAGCCTTCTCCTTATCTTCGCTACATCCGCAAAATGGCCACGAAAAGTCGCATGACTCGAATAATAATAATCTGTTCGATTTGTTTTCGACTACGGTTATAGAACGGTGATGGTAAATATTCTCAGATATATTTCAGGCTTGTCGACATATGAATTATTTTCTTGGTATCATATTGTAACGTGTTTTAATTTTGTTTCCAATCCAAAATGTGTTATTAATCTATGTTAAAATATTTTCTCGTATTTAGTGTTCGTATTTAATTAGACAAAAAATTTATGTGATATATGATGAACCATAGTGACGCTAGAATTCTCAAGATAATAAATGGGTATTTGAAAAAGTGTTTGATTATTTATCAGTATGAAACACTAGCTTAATTTGTACTCTCTTGTAACTAATTTTCGGTAAACAATATTACATTGGTTGAAAATTGTTCTCCGTATCTGTTCTGAGTGGCAATGGGGGGGGGGGGGGCTATGAGTTCTGGTTTTTAAAACTGTTCAGTAATCACCTCGAAAGTTTGTTATCAATTTCTAGTTCATGAAATAACACATTTAATCTATTTGATGATGTAATATAATTTTTATGTACATCTTTAATATCGTCTCCAATATAACTGTTAAGATAAGAAAAGTCGAAAAGGAATAACTTGCCACGTCGCGGGTCAAATTTAACTTTTAAGTCAACTACTTTGATATATCGGCATAAGGAAGTCCCGCCTATGATGTGGTCATACACAAAAGTACCGTGCGTTTGGCCGCAGCTAATTACAGAGCATTTAATTGAATTGAGCCGCTGACCGCTTGCTGTTTGTGCTCCACTCGAGAACAGCATCGATACGATGTTGCAGCAACTTGTCTGCTGATATGCTTCTAATAACGGAGAAAATTTCACGTCATCACAAATAAAACCCAGTGTGCAGTTTTTACCGCATTACCGATTTATTTAACAGGATAATGTACAGTAAAGACCGGAGATTAAAACCCTGGCTCACTCCTGATAGCGTGAAATAAGAACAAAAACAGTAACAGAAACAAATATTACTCTTAAAATTACTCTACTCGTACGTATTGCTCTTTGTTCGAAGATATGAAGAGAAGAAAAGTAAGAGTTGAAGAGACAAACCAGCTTTGCCAAGCCAGTTTAATGGAATGCCATCAACTACGCGATCAAAAACTTTCTGGTAGTCGAAATGTGCAACATTGATTTGAAAACCGATATTAATCTGATGAGAGACATAGTCAACGAAATATTCGAGATTTGTAACTGTTGAACGTCCAATACGAAATCCATGCTACTCGTCAGAAATATGACTTTTATATCTCAAACCGATGTTTGAATAGCACGTAATCGAATAATTTAATCGGCGCTCAGAGTAATAATAGTCTAAAGAGGATTCGTCTCGTTTCTAATATTTAGGACCTTAGTAAGATATATTTTATATTTTACGCATGTTAGAAGTAGAATACACCACAAAAAATCAGTCTCTTGCTATTTCTTACAGCACTTCCATGCCCGTAGCTCTTATCCTGTCACTTTTCTGATCCATTCATTATAGCCCCCTAACGCGCAACTTATTTTTTGTTCGTTTCACTCATCGTTATGAAATTTTCTAGCCAGATGAGCCCACTATATTCATATTCTCACTTCAAGTGAAAAATGTGTGTGTTGAGCCATAGGTGCATCAAGTGAAAATATATGTATGTAGACCATGTATTTCAAGTAAGTTATATATATATATATATATATATATATATATATATATGTATGTATGCAGATATATATATATATATATATTTTTTTTTTGTAGACCCCGTGTTTCAAATGAAAAATGTTTGTGTGAAGACCGTGTAATTCAAATGAAAAATATATGTGTGAATGCACGCATGTTTCAAGTGAAAAATGTGTGTGTAGACACAAGAGTGTTTCAAATGGAATATAAATGCAAGATATAGAAACTTGTGTGTTTTAAACACACATGGACAAAGTTTTAGCCATTGTAAAAATAAAATTTAATTGATTTAGAACTAATTCTTTCTTCAAGTATTTCTCATAGTTATTATTGACATTCATATCATAATGCTAATATCACATTAAGTTTGAGATAATTTAAAACTTAAAAAATTATTTTAAACCGGATTTAAAAATAATCTAAAGGCAGACCTCAGAAAGATTAAAAAACGACAGACTGGATTTAAGAAAATTAGGAAAATTCAAATTAACCGGTCAGTACCTGTCGAGTTGATGCTTTTAACGGAAATCTCATTAGTATACACGACAGATCGACCTTCATTCATAAATTAAAATCATTGATATATATAGCGTATTTCTCAATTGACAGTTTTCTCTCGTCTTGCGAAGTTCTAAAACTGAATTCGCGGATAGTTTAAAATTGTGAAAAACAATGTATGTTATTAGACAAACTTTTCTTTATTTTTCAACGATTGGAACCACGTTTTATATGGTATAAAATTATATATAGTTCATTTCATCACTCCTTGATAAAAACCTTTTTCCACACTCGGTTTTTTTTACGAGACCTAGGAAATATGGAGTAAAAATAGAAATATTTCTGATATAATTTATATGCCTCTTAATACTAACTAGGTAGTCAAACTTACATCCCACTTCCGAAAAAAATGAGACCTTCATAATCTGATATCCGTATGGGCAATATAGTCACACAGATTTTGCAGTTTTAGTAATATCACTTTTATAGTAATAATTAACCTGAGCGTTAAACTAAAAAAAGTAAAACAAAAAGGCGTATAATCGGAAAAATTGGCAAATAAAGGAAAATTCTATTTAAAATTTTATGCAAAATGTATCAAGTCATTAAGTTTGCTAATTTCCTCGTGATTTAGTTTCAGAAGGCGTATTAAAAATAACTCGACCCGGGCTAATGCTGGATTTAAATTAAAAATGGGAATGCGTACAAGAACGACAAGTTTGCATAAAATGCAAACGTGCATGAGACAAACAACTTAAAGTTGAGAAAATTAAAGATTTTTAACATTTCCGCTTCATTGTTAAAAAAATAGAATATAAAAAAAAAGTGAATTTAGTTCATCAGAATGTAACTTTAATGAAATTTTTGAGAGCGAAACAGACACCAATTGACATCTGTGGCATCGGCTGTTAGATTGAAACTAATAATCTATCAGATTAAAACTAATAATAAAACTAATATATATAACTGCGAATAACGGCTCAAATCAAACTAAGGTAGATTGAACAGCAAATATAATCTATCTAGTTATCTAAACATACAAACAAATCTATCTAGGAACCTAAACATAAAAACAAATATACCTAGTATTTAGACAATACCAGAAACTAGAGGTGCAATATAATAAATTTTTTTATTTTAAAACTGGTCACGTTTAATTTTCTTTATTGCGTTTCAAGATACGATGTAAATTTTAAATTTTATCTAATTAGTCAAATGTGCCACTACGTAAAGTTATTGTTGGATTAAATGAGATCGACCAAGTTACGACAGAATGAAAGTTATTTTAAAGATTAAAAAATAAATAATAAAAATTTCCGACCATATCCGCACGTCCCACAAGATCAAGTTTCAGGATGTACTCCATGACTCAAAAGTCAGTTTCATATGGTAAAGGATCGTCAGAAAAAAAGGTGTTTTCATGGGGGAATTTGAAATAAGGAAAATGGCATGAGGAGGAAAAATATTTGCTAACGTTTTTCTTGGCGAGCACACAAATACGCCGCAAACACAAAACGCACCCCATAAAGTTATCAACGTACAAGAGTATTTAATTAAAATTTGTGCTTTCATATTTAATAAAATAAATTTATTTTTTTTATTAGAAACACAAGTAAAGTATGTATATCTACATAAATTGAAAAAAGATATAGCTTGCTTGTAGGAAGATGAAAATATTTTGCGTTTCCAGCATACTCTTTCATCGCATCTGTGTTATTTGTTAGCAGGCCAACAGATAGACTTAAGGTCGCGTTAATAAAGTAATAAGGAAGTATTGCGCATCATACAGCCATTTTAGTTCCAGCGAGACGTCCATCTTCCCTGAAGAAGTTATGCTTCCAAGGAAATCAATCAGAGTTTTTACTCACCTCTATTAAAATTTAATTATTTGACAGCGATGTCTGTTTTTTATAAATAATTATCCTAAATACGTTGTTAAATAATTATCCTAAATACGTGATAAAAATTTAATTATTTGACAGCGATGTCTGTTTTTTATTTTATTTTTGAATAAATATTTTATTTCAATATCTCATTTATATTTACATATTAATAACTAAAATATCATTCTATTTATCAGACATGACAGCGGATGCCTAGGCAAACATTAAAGGGAAAAGATTTGAAGATATATAAACGTCTGATATAGGCCATCTTTTTGCTAGTAAAGAGCTGATAAAATTGCAAGCCTACATCCACAAGAGGCTTTAAGATCTAATTCCTAAATCACTGACAGTAGGATAACCTTTCTATCTAAACTAATTTAAGGCACTTATAATATTCAAACCCTTTTACTTAAACTAGTTTAAGGCATTTGCGTTATTCTAACCCTTTTAGGTAAACTAATTTAAGGCACTAGTACTATCTTAACCCTTTTACTTAAACTAATTTAAGGCACTTATACTATCCTAACCCTTTTATTTAAACAAGTTTAAGGCATTTGTATTATTCTAACCCTTTTAGGTAAACTAATTTAAGACACTAGTACTGTCTTAACCCTTTTACTTAAACTAATTTAAGGCATTTGCATTTTTCTAACTCTTTTAGGTAAACTAATTTAAGGTACTTGTGCTATCCTAACCCTTTTACGTAAACTAATTTAAGGCATTAAATTATTCTAACCCTTTTACTAATACAAGACGCTTGTACTATACAAACCCTTTTATAACTTTGTTTTAGACTACAACCGGTAATTTGGAATACATATGTATTTCCAAATGTCCATTGCGTCCCTCCAACATATGTATACATAATAATACTTCATTAGCGGAATATGTTCATAGGAGTTAGTCATAAACCCGTTATGTTGACAACTTATAAAAAACGATCTTTATACATTTTTTGTGGATAATAAAGTGAATGACTGACTTTTGATACGATAATTGCTTTTTTTTATATTTTCTATACACCCATTTACTTTTGTTTAATTTATCCACAAATATAACCGAACTTATGTCATTACTCATTGATCAATACTCTTTTTACCCAATTAAAAATGATCACCAATACATCATCAAAATTCCGAAACCTACACACACACCATGACTTTTCGGCCGTAACCCTGAACCTCCCACGTGCCCCACTTATAACGCAAACCCCGCTCGGCGGCACCACATCAAAGAAATTAAGCAAAACTTCATTAAAACTTTACATCCCAACGCGATTACGTAAACGCCATCGTATATTAGAACAAAGTAACTAATTACGACCTTATTTCGCGTTCGCTTCGCGTGAATTTTTTATAAACCCGAAACAAAGGCGGCGCGGACTTGATTCCCGGGGGTACGGACGACGCTCGCAAACAAAAATGCTGGCCGCATGCTATAAACAAAAAAAGAAACGAAAAAGAGAAGAGAAAACGCACATTGTCTTTGGTGTATTTTTGACATGTGTATGTTATGTTATGTTGGTAGACGTGATTGCGCCGCAACGCGGCAAAATGGCTGGACTTACATGGATAGGGTTTTAGTCGGACATGCATAATTGTGAACAAATATCGTCTACGTTTGTTACCTGCTTGTATGTTTGTTTATAACCTAAGAAGCACTACTCACTACAGTGATCTTGATAATACTTCCTTTATATTATTTATAGTGAGTCTGATTTTTTCACGAAGTTAACTTATATTTAACTCTAAGCTTTTGTTTTAACCGATTCTAAACTCGAATTCACATTTGATTTGTATTCGAGTCTTCGTTCCCAATACATGAATATTTTTAACATTACCTTGTCTTCTTCTTCTTAATGAATACCAGCTTCTGCCTATCATTCACGTGGACAACAGTACAGATTTCAAAATTATTGCAGAAATTCTAGGTGTTTAGTTATTATTATAATTTATTAGAAATTTAAATGTAATGAGGGTATTTCAACACAGATTTTCCCAGTTCATTTTAAGACTATTTTACTAGCTCCACTTATGTGTAACTATGCACGTAAACATATCTAGGAAGTGGATTTTCACCAACTCCTGATGACTGTATTGATTTGAAACTACAAACTTATTTAATTCTAATCACAATACAATATATAGTGATTATAAGGAACCTCTCAACGGATAACGGTAAAGCCACCGAGTTTGTGTTCATTCGAAATGCCTCCCCTAAGTCCTTTGGATACATTTTGTAACAGAGATGGCCTAATGATCGAGGTGGTAAGTTTTCATGGAAACTTCTCAATAGTGATTAGAAGTAAACCCATCGAGTCGACAATAAAATGAAACTGGTAATAAAATAATGAAGTTTTTGACTTAAGTTAATAAGAACAGCGTGTTTCTTACTTATTTTTAACGTAATTCATTTCAAATTATGCTCATTAACATGAACGGCAATATGTTTCATACAGAAAGCATATACATCTACAAGTAACTAAAGTTCTGATGTCTGTCCCGATTCGGCGAATCCTCAACACGTATGTAAGTACAGGCCAGGTAATATCGCACCACTCTTTATGCCAAGGTACCAGTAACGCTCGAGTGCTGAGGAGGATATCCGTTTGAGACGTTATTATCTCGCAACATGAAGATAGCGCGCTGTCAAGCGTCCGCGAGTCGGCAGTAGAGGAATTGTATATACGTCGATATTTCACTTCTTCACGCGCGAGGTCTAGTGATTGGCAAAGGGGTTGAAGAAGGCGGAGAGGTAGCAGAAGTGCGCTTATTATATTCGTTGATAACGTGACGTTCGATGTGATGTGTTGGAGGGTGTGAGTGGAAAATGTGGGGTGGAAAATGTGTCGTAATTTTAATGTTTCAATTTCAATAGAATGATGATGGGTTTATTTTTTAAATGATACGAATATTTCTCTATGTGTGATAGAGTACAAACTCCCTCAGTCAGCGTTACGAAAATATGTATCCTAAATGAGGAGGCAAAAGTTGTGATATTACGCTACGGAATTAAGGATTATAATGTAAATTTCACAAGTGCCTCTTGTGACATGTAATAATTATCGTTACATATTGTTTATCAATATTATACTACGGCTATGTTAATATTCATGTGCTTTGACTTTGAGTTATTGTTTTTCAAAATAGTCTCGGTGTTGGCAAAAACTTCTAAGTCAAAAGATTTATCGATTCGATTTCAATTATTTATTTGCCAGCAGCAAATCTATCGAGTTACTTTTTTTTTAAATAAAGTTATTTCGACACTTTAACATATTTAAAAACAAAAAGCCAAAACAATACAATATTTAATAGACAACAAAAATTTAAAGTGTATTTCCTTATCGCTATGGTATCTGCTAGAGAGTGAGTTTGTTAAAATATTTTGTATACAAACAGATATATTAAAATACATCTATTGCAAAAATAAAATGTCAAAAAAATACTTTATTTCCTGTAGATTAACAATGTAAAATTATCTCTATAAAAGAAAATGGTACGAAAAGCTACCTTTTGTAAAAAATTAAATGACTTTTCCCTTTATGCATGAGAAATCATGAACATATCGTTGATTTCACTATTGCAAATCAATGGCATAAAATTATCTCCATAAAATAATGTTATTCATCACAAGCAAGAACCAATATTCTGCGGCCTTTTCCTGTAAAATGCATCTGCTAATTCAATGTTGAGTATTCTTCTATATTTTTTGTATATATCCATCTCAAACAAACTTCAGAAAGCGTTTGTTTTTTGATTATTCATAAATTATCACTCATAATCCTCCAAAGTTTCAAAATTTAGACTAAGACTTTTAAGAAAAGTTAATCACCTTAAGTATGAATAGTTATCCATGGTGATAAACTTATCTATATTTATAATTTAACAGCTATTATAAGGTTTTAAAATTTTCTATAATAACGTATCAGTGAAAAATTAAGAACTTATTTTCTCACTACACGAAAATGCGACGTGAAAAAGGCTTGAATAATAAATAATTGAGAAATAAATAATGCATCTTTACACATGAGACACAAAAGACTATATTTTATAGCTTAAGACATAATTTGGTCATATTTAGGATTTAGGCAATGAAAATAATATTAGAGCAATAATAATATCAGAACTCACCTTGCTGCTAAAAATCGTTATTTTCTAAAAATAATAATAAATAAATATTTATAGTAATATATAATTCGCATAAACCAATCGTTCCTAGGTCAGTTTTTTTAAAACTAGTCTTATTCTGCAGAAATACCGCTTATTTTTATAAAATAAACATTTTGTATCCAAGCACTAATCTATCAATTTCTACCCGGGTTATCTCAGGGCCCGTCCAAGAACCCGTAACATCCTCGCTCATACAAAAATGGGAACTTTCGAAGGTCCCCTAATAGTGTGCCGTTACCATCGTCCAACGCTTCCATCGAACAAGGTTAATGACTATCCCCAATTATTGAGCTATTTAGCACTTCCACTCTTTCAAGGATGCACCTTGCGAACTATTTAAAGACCTCAAAGATCGGTCCACTCTCAACCGAGTCACGGTGACTAAAGTTACCACGTTCCAAAAACTCTCGTGACTCTGCTCTACTGATATGTTGACGTATGATGCTCTCTATCAAAACTCTACGGACATCGTCGTGCTCACTGCAATAGAACAAAATATGATTCATGTCCTACGTCTCGAAACCGCAGGAACGTACCAGGCTATCTCTCAAAGGAAATCGAAATAAGCTGATTCGGAAAGCGCCATGCCCCATATGAAATTTTGAAGTGTAATAGTTACCTTTGAGCCAGGTTTTATTCAACCGCTCAAATGCATCGGGGAAAACAATCTTGTGATCTTGCCTTTAGAAATCAGGAAGAAGAATAAACTGAGAATAGACAAACTTCAAAATACGTCTCTTTCTATCAATAACAGGTTCATCTGTTAAGAACTCAAAGCAAAATGGGCCAGCACTAAAATTCCTACCACTTGCCAAAATAAAGTAAGCCACGCGTTCAGCTATAGTGGATCAGGAGGCAGAAAAGCCGCCAAAACAGGCAAAGTATCCGCCGAGCAGGTTTATTCACTTTGGTAAGAACCATAAGTGGTGCGCACTGCGACCACAGTACAACCCTCCTAACTTGCTAGACCGTCGGGCACCACGAAACCCATACCAATAACATACAAGTCAATACAAGCAGAAGCAATTAAAGTTTATCCAAGCAATTTAAGTTTGAGGTCAACTGGATTCTGATATCAGGATTACTTTATAAAAATTTGTTAAAATCTCCAAGGCCACTATCCACAATTGCTGTCTGACTCCCTATTCTCGACCGTTTACAATAACTTTATCAACTCAAGCACCGACAATAACTTTTTTATTGTTTAATGTCGAAAATACTTTTTTGAAGTAATAACTCCTATTTATTTTATTACCACTAATTTTATAGTTACATAATTATTTCAAGCATGATATTTTATAAAATATATAAATATCAGTTTAATGTTGCATAGTTATATTTAGTTTGGGCATGTTCCTAGCTTATTAATTCCAAAATTGTCCAAGCTCAGCGTTGGTAGTAGTTAGCATTTTAACTTTAAAATGCAATAAATGAATAAACCTGTCGATGCAATTAAATTGTGCATAAAAATAATGGAGAGAAATTGTGCCACAAACAAGCATCGAATGATAAATTACGGATGGGAGACAATTATTTATTATTTATGAATGCACGGTGATGGAGAACGGAAGTGTTATGCAGTTTGTGGTAGAATGCACCGGATATACGTCACTGCATAATTTATTTATCTGTAAATTCCAATTGTTGATTTATTATTATTTTTTTTAATTTATCCAGCTTTGACGAAAAATATAGATGGATTACGAAAAACAAATTGGTAATATTCTAAATATAATTAGATTAACAAGATCATATCAGACAGTAATATTTTCATATTTAATAAGCAATAGATAAAAATTTCGTACAACAAAACTTAAGGTATTTTTTTAAATTTTCAATCTCAATTAAAAATGGTATAAGAAACCAAAAAAAAGGTGTCATAATTGTTATGAAAAAAAGATTATAATCGAATATGGGTATGTAACATTAAGATGAAAATGTGTATAATAGATCAAATGATTTGGTGTTTAAATACTTAGAATAATAGCAAAAAGTAATCATATTTGTTAGTCACAATGTTTGGTATGTTATTCTAACTACTTTTGTAGGAGGGTAACGATGAAAAAATGTTTAACAGAGTTCATCATGATTTTTTTTTATTGACAATATTTAAACTAGTTATAAAATTTAGTATTATCTTAATATTTTTTGAAGTAGTTATTATTCTATTAGTATTATTTTAATATTATAATCTATTACAACTAAATTACTTGTACAATGCCCTCGTTCACTTTGTTAGTTATTGAAATTTGTCAAATGAATTTATTATAAGATTTTTTCAGTTGACAAAATTTAAACTAAGTATAACGTTTAGTACTATAACTTTTTTTTGAAGAAGTCTTTGGTACAATTGATTTAATTTTACAACTACGTCCTTCAATTTTGCGAACTATTACTCTGCATATTGCTTCTTTATTTGAGATTGCTAATATAAAATTTCTTCATTGGTTACCATGTCACATAGAACATTTAAAATCATCCTTCGAATTTTTATTGGTATTTCGATTGGACCTCTATAATATTGATGTTCTCTCAAATTGCTTGAGATATTGCTGTTGTAGCAACAAATTCAACTTATGTGTCAGTTATGAACATTAAAGTTTGAAAACAATTATTAAAATACAGATTTTATTTTCTGATCATAGCAAATACTGAACGGATTTTTATGAAAAAGATATATACATGAGATGTGTATAGCAACTCATTATTATCGGCCATCATAAAAAACTCAACCACCATCACTTGCATACAACATATATTTTATAATTTAACAGGTCTAAAGTAATCAAATATATTTGATATAATATAACATAACACGAAGTTATTCTTTACAATAACTGTTCTAAATTGTATTCAACATCATCTTGATATTTTACCACGACGATATGTGAACACCACTTATAGAATATTAATAAAATAATCATAACGTATGCTCATTTACACATGTGCACAAATCGTATAAATTTGTAACATTAATTTACATCACACGCACATGCACACACACACACACATACACACCACATACCATACAAATTTACATCGTCAGTAAATAATACAATTTTCCAGATGGATAAACTAATAAAGTCTTTCTTCGTAATTTAAAACTGCCACTTTGGCTAAATTGACAAAACCAATCGCCAAGAGAGTAAACAATAAACGCCAAATGACATCGATACGCCAAATTACAGCTACGCCAAGCCAATAAACGTCAAATCCTCAAACTAACTGCAGCCATAGACTAAACGCGTAATCGGTTTGGCGCCGAATTGGCACGTCAATGCGCGTCATTTGCATATTGACAGATGATCGCTCGAGCATAGAGTAGGAGAGTGAGATTTATTGACGCCTCTATTTATTCCAGCCAGCATCGCCAGCTGTCAATTTGAATTCCCGTAATTTGTTTTCGAATTAAAGTGATCGTTTTCGATGAGATCATAGTTAAGTTGTGAATTAGAACTATTACATGATATTAATATTATCGTTACCGAACCATAAACTACTGAAATCAATCAAATGCAACTTACGCCTTTATCCAGATGAGAAATAGTATTTACTATATATTCACAACATTTTAACTTGATATTTAAACGAAATTTAAATATATTTACTGCTGAGCTATAATTTTGTCCGCTAATAATTATAATCAATAAAGTTTAAAAAAATGTAATTTTAATAAGACGTGCTAAGAACTTGGCTTAATAATTTTATGCCCTTGTGGCCTAGGTCTATAATTTTCCTTATTTCTTCTATAGAAGACAGAAATAATTCATTATTAATCAGTAAAAGAGAATATAACAGTAAATTATTTACTCACTTGAGATGAAGAACATTCCAATTTATGAAATTGAAAAAACATTAATGAATGTACGATTATATACGTGAAGAAGAAGCAAACACATCCCTTTGAAACCATGCAAATACTAAACGTTTCAACATGGGCGCTACAATTCTACTTTGGAAGATAGTAATAATTTCAGAAATTATATCGATAATTTTGGAGGCAATACAAAGGCGTAAGGGTACCTTTTTAATGGCACTTGAACCAGCAACGTTCACCAAGACATCTACTTTTGGAAACTAGACCTTAAGTTGTAGTTAGGTCCAACTCATATTTTGTTAAAGACGGATAATGTTAAAAGCCTTAATATATACTTTATTATAGCAATAAAATTGCCGTAGGCCTTCTGCCTAAATAAGCTACTTTATTTCATGAGAGATCGTCATCCCTCAACTTTTGGGCAGTTCATGTGATAGATTTTTTTAAAATTATCTAAGCCGCTAGTTTCATAATATAATTTCCATCGCAAAAAGGTGCTCCCCCCATATTTCCCATTTACCCTTCTCCCTTCTGTCCCGGAGCACGTACGTGCCGCGTGAAGCAGCTAATACGTTTAGTTATTTATATATTTATGTTACCACAACATTGTTCGAGTTTGCCCCGGGGAGGGGAACAGAGCGGTCTGGAATATGAAATGAGATAAAGATTTGAGGAAAAGCGAGTGAACTAAAACGAGTGACGACCGCTGTTATGAGATTGTGCTTTTGGATGTTTCGCGTAAGTTACCAGTTTTTTTTTCTCTTTGGCACTCTACTAACGATTTGAGTAGCCCTTTGCGGTAGCAAATGGAAAACAAGGTTTTTATTTATACATATGTGCGTACCTAGTGTTTTCAGTTATGACACAAGTCACAAGTTACGTCGATAGTCCATTGCTTTTCAAACTAGGAGCTTTTCTATTGTTTGTTGTTATTTTGAGACTATAGTGTCTCATCTAGAGCAACAGTGTACAAATATCCGTGAAAGCTCTCAGTTTTCTATGCTCTGATATTTTTCAACTCTATTAAACTCCTTTGTGGCTCCTTTGCCTATGTTTGGCTCGTTGATTTTTTTCGTTCGATTGAGAAACGACACGGGTATATTTGGGTCATCTGCGATTCAATCTGGCGATTTTTTGAAGTGAACCTTCATAGGCGGCGACTCGATAATCGATAAGTGGGCGAGAATTGAGAGTAAAATTTTAAAGTCGCATCACATTTAGGCACATTTCGTTATATGAGAGACAATAAAGATATGACGTAGGAGAAAGAGAAAGATAGCTATATATTTTGGCTCCATGGAAGTGGAGCAAAAGAGAGCGACGTATAAGCAAAAGAGAGCGACGATACAAAGCGACTGAATAAGATAGTATCGCGCATGTGCGCGTTGTGGATGTATGCCTCGGACGCTACATATGAACAGCTGTGGTACCACGCATACGTTGTGTTATTAATATTTATTATTATGTTTTGCGATTATTTTAATTGGGATTTGTCTATGTAAATTTATATGAAGATTTTATTAGATATTTGCGTAGATTTAAAACGACATTTTATTAATTTTTCTCAATGAACGGTTTTCAAGTCTTTCTACACAAATTTAATATGATCTGTGAATTTACACTTAATTTATTCTCTCTTTCTCTAACGCCCTCTCTCTCTCTCTCTCTTTGCTGTTTTACCCTTACACTACTTACTACAATCCAGGTTTAAATCGCCAAAGAAGTTTCACTTCTTTTACGTGTACTGAGTTGCACACGATTAATTTTGTTATTTTTATTTACTGATCTCAATTTATTTCTTCATTTAATCGTAATTTGAGCAGTTATTTGCGCGGGAAATAAGTTTGTTCAAATTTACCTGCATGTTTGGAATGTTTCGAAGGGAATTTAGGACAAATAATTCTTTATCTGAGAGGTGCAAAATGCAAGTCTTTTTAATGTTTATTTTTTTTAATGTCTTCACAAATTTCCGTACTGTGTGTTGACATTAAGCATTAAATTGTAACTTTTAAAAAAATAAAGTACTCAACGTGAAACAAGATAAATTTCCTTAATTTTTTGCGCAATTTTTTTTCTGGCTTCAACTATCCTTTTTTGAGTCTGAATTTCTATATTTCTTATGTACAAAACTGTTTCCAGAGTATGCAAGCGTCCCAAACCGCTAGTTCAAAAAATGTATATTTTATGTATAATTTGGTATTTATCTAACCGATTTCAAAAAGGTGATTGGAACTAAATCTTACTTTTTACTTTTGAAATTTTATAATATCTATAAAACTATGACATAAAAATATTGAAAACTGAGTATGTCAGTCTAAATGTACATATAGTTTTTATATTTTACTTTCTTTTGTGACCAATTATTTGAAAGAAATCATGAGAAAACACATTTTTACGATGACTAAACATAAAGAAATTCCAAAAAAATTTAGTGTAATGTAAATAATTAAGTCTGAATCTGAACTTGATCTTGGGGAGATAAAAGTGAAACATACTTTTTTATTTTGCATAAATATGAAGAAATAAATATCTGTTCAGCGACTATAAAAAGTCTAAGTCACAGTATGTCGCTTTGATAAAAAGGTTTACGGCCTTTGGTGGAGCGGCGCACCACGGGATTCCTGGTTCGATTCTAATCCGGGCCGGAGTCATATCTATAATCGTATGCGAAAAATGTTACAGATCAATAACAGGCCACAACGTCGGTATGAGAATCTGCGCGCTGTGATCACCGATCCGTCTGCCCAACATTGCGTGGAGATTATGAGTTTTACCTCCGTTGATACGCGCATTGAAGGGGCCATGTTCATCGTATCATCTGTAACATTAATTTTAAAATTTTATTAACATCAAATCGTTTTTTAATAGTAAAAATAATTATGAAAACTCTATTGCTACATTTCGTCGATTTTTAAATACAACTTTACATTCCAAATACATTAATTTGAATTAATTAATCATGATATTGATTTATACATATAACTTCATCTATATTAATAAAAACCTATTAACATGAGATTAAAATTTAGAACTTACGTCAATTTCAAAAACGGGAATCGGCACCGTCTACGGACACTTACCGCGGAATATCAATTACCACCCAAGGCATGGGCAACAAAGCATGAACACGCGAATAGAATTTTATCTTAATAAACAATCAAACGATCTAATTTCTTTCGATATTCCTTTCCCTCAGCACTCTCAAACATTCTGGCACGCACAGCATCTCCAACACTCGATCCAGCCGTGCGGCGCCTTTGTTTACACGTTAAGCGTGATCGCGCCTGCTCATCCGTGCACGCGCCCCCGCAGATTGATCACGTAGATCACGGACGTACGTGTCACGGCAGTAGCAGCCAATCTACGGAGCACGTAGTTTTTTCCTCTTTTACGGCCTATGTCGTATGAATTTAGTTCTCCACTCAAGTGAGCGGAGAATTCGTGATGGTCGTTATACTAATTTTGTTAACTTTCATAGATTTGTTTGAAATGTCCTTTTTATTTAACTGCATACTGCAGTAATATTGTTGTATAAAATTTAACTTTTTTATATACCAATCCAATGATACTCTCCTCAAATAATACTAAGTATTGGAAAGTATTATTTGGCAAAAAACTTGTGAGTTCTCTGACTGTTTCTAAACAATATTTGTGAAAAGTTCCCGTTCATAACACCAAATCAAACAATATTTAATTACCCTTCGAGAATTATTTTCTCGTTTGTCTCTATTAAATTTTATTATTTTCCATACATTTGTCTGTTAGTTTCCGCTTTAGGATATCAACCGAACGACAATCTTTGAAAATGTGTTTCAGCCGTTTCCGTGTTTGAGATATCCCATTAATTTTTGCCTTATAAGATATCACATTTCTATGTGTGCATCATTTTCAGTTTGTGATATTCATCCTAACCATGAGGTTTGACATTTGTCTGCAATTTTCCTGCCTGCGGTATTCCATTGCCAATCCAGTGCGCCTACCACTTTCCTTTTCGTGAAACAAACCTGGAAAATAATGTATGAAAATCCTTACCACCACGCAAATATAAATTTAAACAGTCATGCATCGATTTGGTTCGCGGTATTATTTTGCAGATTTGAATTTCTTATTTTAACATTAAGTTTAATTTAAACTTTGTAATGAGATAGAACATATAATCACTGAGTTCCCAAATTAAACTTATTTAAAAAATGAATGAAATATTTCAAAATCTAAATCTCAAAAAGAAGTCAAACAAAAAAAAATCATCTATATTTCATATCACATCTATATTTATGACTTGCCACCATCCGATAAACAGTGACAATTTCTTTCAGCAGAAAGATTTGACGATTTGACTTAGATTCAAAGAAATTACCAAGTGTTTTTAAGATCTTCCATTCTGTTGATTTTTTGTTATATAAGTGATGCTTAGACTTTTTATCAACTGATAACCAGTTGGGACAATGTTAGGTGAATTAGATGGACAGGAGAAACTAGCCTAATTCTTATAATTTTTGCGGAATACATTTCACTATGCACTAGCTGGCCCGGCAGACGTTTTTTGCCCTTTGAAACACAGCGCCACTTATCGGTTTCAGATTTTGTGATTTTCTTTTAATTTAAGATTTTCAGCATTAGACCAACGTATATTGTGGTATGAGTCATTTTGGTCCATAAATACCGAATTTGTTAATAACTTGAATACAGCGCACTCTATCGAATTCTAACTATGGAACATTGTTTTGACAAAACATATATAGAGTGTGCTTGACAAAACATATATACTCTGTCGGTCAAATCTTTCAGAAGTTATACGATTACTAATAGACGCACCAACGATTATGTATAATGAAATATGGTCTGATGTCATCATGGAGAAAATAAAATCGGTCCTATTGACTACTTAGTTTATTAGCTAGTCGATCTAATTACTAATAATAAACCTTCACATTCATCATAGATCCCTATAAAAACAATTTACAATAAAAAATTTCCATCAGCAGATTTGCATCGTCTTTCTGATAATAAGTTCAGGTTTGGTTATTTGAACTACGGTTTGTTCTGCGGTACGCCATTAGTGCTCCCAGAACTGTGTGACTAATATATGTAACCCACTTTCCAACTACTAATTGTTTTAGCTAATTAAAGGTATTTTTAATGGTAAAGAACTTTATCAAACATGAACTCATAAAGTAGAAAAGTCTGTAATGGAAGTCGATTTAAATTCATTCTCTTTGATCTAATACACGTGAAACGTAGAAATATAAAAATAATTGGCGTCATTAAAAGAAGTTCATCACTGAAGTTGTATTGCGCACAGCATATCGCCAGAAAACAAAGTAATAAATTAATAGAGTTTTTTTTGTTAGTGCCAAGGAGCCATGACTTGGGGCACATATCTCAGGAGCCATATCTTGCCAGCAAACTAGAGGAATACACCCTCTAGTATGCTGGCAAGATGGCATCAATATAATAGCATAGCGGGAATATCCTGTATGCAGCTGGTTCAAGAGTTTAAATATTTAGAACTATTAAAGAGACGAAATAACAAAAAAGGGAGAGAACACATAGATTTATAACTGATTGGTGATCTTCAATGAGATTATATTTGTGATCAAGTTATGTACTACAGTTAATCAAAAGCTTTTAATAGAAATCAATTTTGAATTTTATTAATATATACTATTGTAATCGTTTAAGAAAGTATGTATCACCTAAGATTTTTATCCATCAGTAGCACCCTACGTATAGCAGTTGATGTTCACTGTGATTGATTATAATTGAAACACCTGTCATGTAATGCCATTTAGTACAAGTGGACTGCACAAATTTTGGAAATAAGTTTCGGATAAAAATTATGTTAGCAGATTTGGTGGGACTGGTTAATAGACCCACGATTAAACTCTTAATACATAAGTGTAATTATAATTATAAACATATTAACGCGAATTCCTTGGTGATTCTTAAAATGGTGATTCTTAAAAACACTAAACTTTTTCTTTTCGTTCACTTTTTAATAGCCGCAGAAACCAGAAAAATGAATTAATATCATGCACACCACTGTCCATACATCATAATAAATTATCACCGCAAGTGTGAATCTGGAGCGAACACCGTAAGATGCTACTCGAATATTTTGAATTACCTGATGTCTATATCGACAGGATATATGCACATTATAAAATGTATTTATCTGCAAATGTCTCGATAACTGGCACTCAAAAACATTTATATGACAAGTTTAAAGGCGGTATACAAAATTGAGTGCAGGAAAAAATGTTTAAAATTCGATTGATTGTTTAAAAGTACTAGTCTTGAAGACCTCAAATATATTTTTTTCATAATTTTTGTTAACATATTCACATAGAGTTATACAGAAAAATTTTGCAAGAAAGTATGTCCCTTATTTCTGAAATTACTGGACCTGACATTCTCAAAAAGCAGGGTTTTAAAAGTTTACGCAAATCGGTATTATTAAACTATAAAGATGATTCTATATATCATAGTTTTTTTAATATTAACGATAATATGTACATCCTCTCCATTTAATTACATTAATTACTATTAAATATTTATTGCGAACAACAATGAACAAAAATAATTATTCTTGTTCACTCCCAATGAGATACAGAATAAACAGTAAATAAATGATGTTTACACCGATCTACCATAATGAAACTGTCAAATAGATATCAGAACATGTAAAGTTAGAGTTCTGTAGTCATTCCACAAAATTCGCGTTGTAAAGAAACTCCAAAAGACAAATTGTTTTTTTATTTTTTTCTTAAATTTGATGGAATTTAGAACTCTTTTATTTTTTCCTTTTCGCCTCAAGTAATTTCCTTCCTTTCCTGTCATCTATAGTAACAAAACATTTCAAAAATATTAGTTTTTTTTGATAATTTAGTATCGCCATCTTATTATATCCGTAATGCATTCCCTTATTTAATCTTACTCACTCAACCGTAATGACCAGGAATCCTTTGAAAAACGATCCTTACATCTCCTCAATATTCATTTTCTCCTCAATATTCGTTTTACTTCTCCTCAGTATTCATTTTACTTCCCCTCAATATTTATTTTCTCCTCAGTATTTATTTTACTTCCCCATAATATTTATCTTCTCCTCTCTATTTGTTTTTCTTCTCCTCAGTATTTATTTTACGTCCCCTCAATATTTATTTTCTCCTCTATATTCGTTTTACTTCTCCACAGTATTTATTTTACTTCCCCTCAATATTTATTTAACTTCTTCGCACGTACGCTATAATAATGACGTTATAATAAATGGAAAATTCGAATACAGAAAATAACATAATTCTTCTTTGCATTCTAAAACTTCATTTTGTTTTATTTTTTCATAAAAATTGTATCCCCTTGAATGTTGCGATTCGTATGCTTTTCATTCGGTCATTTTCTTATAGAGCCTTTATTTGGGACATAACAGGATTGTATTTCGATAAATAAAATCATGGTATTTATAATAATTACAGGGGTTAAGAAACAATTTTCCTTCAATTATTTTGCAATCAAATCATCACACGAATCAACATTTTAAAATCAAGAACTATCTCTTCAAAAGGATTCAAACATTCTAACCGGTTTAAATGACATTTTTGAGTGTTGCCGTATTAAATAATAAATAAACCGTGTAGATTTATTTTGAAATCGTAATTAAAATTAGAGTAATATTATTACTAAGAAGCACGTAATAATTTATCTAAATGGTAAATGAAACAATATCGTATTAATAACTATTCAATTGAGTTTATTTTAACAATTAAATAAGTTTATATTAAAAATAGTATTTTTCATAATCATAGATATTTAGGCAATTTATGGATGTTAAAAATGTTCACATTACAATAATTTATATTCACGAATTTTAATAAACATGCGTCTAGCGCTAGCTCTTGTAGTATGAATGTGTTGACATAGTATTGTATGACCGTTGTTTGTCTTCATTCTAATGGGTAAAGTTTTAATATACAATTGTCGAACTTCAAAACTTGTAAACTTTAATAAAGGTATATGTGCGCAATAACTAAAGGTTTTATTACAGAATTTGTTAGTCCACCCCAAGCTATTTATCCATAGCTGACAGTAAATTATCCTAGTTTTAATAAATTGATTCCAATGTCGTCCGATCTACAATTTTTAGTATGTTTTTAAAAATTTACGTGCATGTTCCAGCGTAATAATTGTTCAATTTGTGCATTAAAGCACTTAATATTAATTATCTTATCCAAATTTGGATACTGGCATCGCAATATCACGCATTCACAGATTATTAAGTTATAATCAAGTGGCTGAAGTAAGTGATAATAAGTAAGAGGTATTTTATGCAAGCTATATATTGATTTTGGAAAGTTTCGTGTCAATCTTCGTCATAAATTGGTTATTTCTCTAATTTTTGTAATTTTATTAATCATAATTTCAAGGTACAAGCTGATTAAGAGCGAAAAAATTTTTTAATAATCTTAAAAATTGAGTTATAAAAATTTAAATTTAACCTTTAGAGAAGAACGGCAATATTGTAAAGTGAGGCCATTTTTAATATTGCACATTATATTCTACGAGAGGAAAAGAGACAGGTATATACCCAACTCTACCCGTATCTTCAAATTTAGAAGCCTACAACTGGCTTATTTTTCAATCAATTTTTGAAATTTTAAGACTGGTTTTTAATTAACTTATATTTAACAATATTGTACGAAAAATATCAAAATTTAGAATGAGTCGACTACCGTGTTATCCCAGTTATCGTTACGAAATAACAGAACTATATCATCTACGAATGCAACAACCTTACACCCAATATAATGTTTGAGCACCTTGTTGGCGTAAATTAATAGCAATATCTATCCAAGCGTACTTCCTTGTGTGCTACCACAGGTAATAGCTTATGTTTTACTATCATTATTATTGGTATTTACCGTCTATGTCCTGCCTGTGATATAGCTCATGAACCAATTACGTATACCAGTATTATAAAGTTTTTTAAAATAAATTCTTGCAATACTTCAGCATACTAAATTAGCCCCATATCCGAAATAAAACGAACAAACATCATGTGATAAAACTGTATATCGCATTCGATACACATCGTACTTAAAACGAAACAAAAAGGAGTTCAATGTTTATGATATCTATTAAAGTATACTCTTACTATGTATATAACAAATATATTTATTTTCACAATTGCTATTCCAAACTAACGCTACGTATATGCCTCCAATCCAGAAAAGGTTTCAAACATCTTCTCTACGTGACGCGTAGACCCGGCACGTAAATAGGTAGCGAACGCGACAATGAACCTACGCTACGAACGGAATAGACACGGCGAGTGTTTTTCTGGAACGTCGCAGCTGATTGATAGCTGCGACGGCTGCTACTGTGTTTGTTAATGATGTTGGGCGAGTTCAGGGTAATTGATTTAGATGACAATGAAAAATCGATCTGGACTAGGGCGGAATCTGTAGACGAAGGCTGTGTTCGCAACGTTATCGATGCAAGAAATGAAGTAGTAGTTTTTATTTTTCGAGAAAACCTCCATCGTTATGGTAGATTAACGAAGAAACATTGACTAAAAAATGAAAACTGTATCCAAGTAATTCCTTGCTAGAATAGGATAATAACAAAGAAGCACCAAGTCCAAATGTGGAAAGTAATTCAACATATTAATCCAAATTTTTGCAATGAGACTGACAGTAAGAATAACACAAAAAATGCTACCATGGTTTTAGTTGTTTTTTCTTCTATCTTTGCTTTACTTGCAGGAGCAATCAGGCAGCACATTCACATAACCAAAGCTAAATTGAAATAGATTATGACAGATTTCAAATGTTACCAAGAAGGACTGGCGCGAACGCTTGTCTTCTCTGTCTTTCAGTATACATGCGCAAATTGTTCTTCAAAAATTTGAACAACAGACGAAAAAATCGAAGCTTTTCAAATTTATTCTTAAAGAACCATGGTCAACAAAAGACCCAACAAATTCATATTTGACTAACTCCGAATTAAAACCAACTTATCAACCATCTGCTACCAACGATTTCTCAATTTCAGTGACCATGTAGCTCAAATGCAGATAATCTAGGTACATTGGTAGGGAAATTAGGGAAAAAAACTAGCCATCAACATCCTAACCACTTATTTGATAAGGTTAAAATCATTACGGGATTCTATGACACCTTCCTTCTTGAGACGAGCCGAAGAGTAACAAGGAAACAGATGACGGCTCAATTATGACCGTTCAAGTCAGACATAAACCTTAGTAATGAAGATATGAGGAAGAGATATAAGACACTACTTGCATTATTATAATTAGCACTACTAAAAGAATTTCCGCTAAAAGTAATTAAAAATTTTCAATTAAAATCATAGACAAACATACATAAGTACATAAATAACGAACCACCCTTTTTTCCACAGTCAACTAAAAAAAATACTACGATAAGAATAACTCTGACTAGAAAGCTAAGGAACGAAAGTTTTACCGAAAACTTACAGTCTAGAGGAAGTGCATGCCAAAACACATTACCATAAAAAATATATCATTCCCCTTCTAGCATCAAGTTCTTTTTAGAATGTTATATCTTAAAAGAAAAAAAAAACAGAACGCAACCTTCTAAGATTAGCCAGGCTCGTCTCTTACGGCAATTTTTCTTAGAAACCGTTCGACGCAGAAACTTTCAAAAATATTTGTAGAGAAATTTTATAAAGGGGCTAAAGAAGTGATGACTTTTCCCATATTTCATGTCAAGTATCTGTTGAAAAACAAAATTCTAAAAATTTCGAAACTATTTTTTTCAACAATTTCATGTAAAACAGTTCCACCCCTCACCCTCAATCTCTGAAACTTCTCCGGTCCAAATTGTGAAAAAAAGTTTAGTTTATCTAAAATTCACCGGAAAAATATAATAATGAATTTAAATCTCATATCTTTTTAGAAATTTACGATATTTTTAAAACTGTGAAATGTATATTTGATGAAAAATGATTAGTATTTTTAAATAATTTAATAAAAATACTGTGTACTATTAAATCTTAACATATACCTACGTATAAACACAACACTCGTAGTGTGAGCTCTACTCCTACTTAATAATCTTTTTTATTAAATTTCTTCAACAACAAGTCAAAAGTATGAGAAAAAATAAATCTCATATAATAAAATTGCAACGCATTTTAGTCGCTTGCATACAGTTGCATTCATGCACACAGCCGCTTTATAATTATCTTTTTCTCTTCCATAGAAAACTATCCTTGCTAGATTATGCAGTACATATTTTTTGTGCTTTGGAACCTGTTTTCTCTTTCATATATCGGTGCATTTTAAATGAGATAGTTTTAAGCGCATTACGATGCATTTTGAATTTTAACATCGAGATGAAGATAATGTTTCTAAATTATTAGTTAAAACCATTAAATTAAATTTTACTTAAAACTATTGAAATTTAACTGATTAATGTGAAAATGTAAACTGCTAATATAAATCGAAAAATATTTTACTACCACTAAATTTATTTTTCTCGTCGATTGGGGCTGGACTGGTCTTCTGGTTGGCTGTAAGAGATTGCAGCAATTGCAGCAATAAGTCCGCTATGTGTATCTATCAGATACATTAAAGTACATAAATAAATGAATAAATAAATATTTTTTGAGAATAATTTATGACAGATATCACACTTACAGTTCAAAAGAACCCACTCATCGGTGGCATAGATAATGTTAAATAACATCGCATTAAATTAACTTTAATATTGGTAGTTGAGAAACATTGGAAAGAAATAAATAATAATAAAATCTCTGAACGAGAAGTGGCCTCTATAATTGAAAGACATACCTTTGGACAACCTATGTTCTCAATGACAATAGAAGCTATTTCTTCGCCAACTATCATAATCAATATCTCTTCGACAACCATGCCGTAGACTGCAAACTCTTACCACATAATATGAGGTCATCTTATAACTGTGCTGAAACTTAGAAAACAATTCAAACTAATGACAGTTGTCCATCATAAGCGAAAATTTACTCTTCCGACCTCTTGCGTTTCAAGTCATGGAAACTAACAAGTCTTTGATACTTTCATATTTTTTAATCGTTTAGTTCTTAATACCAATGTTTCTCCTTTTTCCTACTTAAAAAATTATCGGAATACAGTTGCCTTTTGGAATTGTTGATTTTTTAAATCTACCATAAATCGTCGAACTCGCAAAATCTTATTAACGTGAACAAGTACTATATGATAAACACCTAAAATATCACTTTGAGCTTTATCTTTGTACGTTACAATATAATATTATAGACTCGGCAAAGTGTAGCTCATTAGCCGAGCATTATTAAAATTCAGAAATTTTCTTAAAAATCAATTCCTTTCCGTAATTTGTTCAAAAACATAATAAATCATAAATCGTTTCTTATTTAAGTGACGCCTCTTTATGGTCAAGGAAAAATAAATGTTTTTCCAATAACTTCATTGAAATTTAGGATGTTATAGGTTTCGTTTTGAAATATATTATAATTTATGTATGTTATAGCGCTATCCAAAGTCAGAGAAGTAAAAAGAACGGGCCACGATTACGAAGAAAATACTACGCTCACATTGCTTTAGTGGTAATAGAGTCTCGGGGGATTTGACACGCATGGTGGACAGCTTCACTGTTATCACAACATCAACTGAGACAAAATGTTCCGTGTAGTAACAACTGCAGTTGAGTACTTGAGTGTAATAATTTCAATTAATTAATTTTACTTATGTAGATAATTGTTCTTGAAATAATATATCCTTATACGCATTATGATCCGAATGCATTAAAATGCAATTCTGCGACGCAAGAAGTTAAATTTGTTAGCAAAATATAATTCGTTTATGAACAGAAACAAGGAATGTTGCATATCGAGGAGAATTTTAAAATTCACAAGAAATAACCATAAACCTAAAATGGTAATTTACAGGTAACTTAATTTTTTTATAGGCGTATGACTGATCTGAGTGATGAGGAAATTTTCATATTGTTACATGTTTGAAGTTAAATTTCTATGAGCGCGATCAGAGTAAAATGTCAAGGTCTCAATATTTTTCATGCAATGTTTTTTGCAAGGTCTGAATGTAATGAATTAATCGCAAGAAGAGCAGAAAATAGTTGCTTAACTAACAACCGAGGGAGATAGATGAACACAATAGAAAAAGACAAGAAGTGTACACATGCGCGAAAACAAGAAAAATATGCATGCAATTCATTCATTACAAGATTGATAAGCTATGTACCTTATTTATTTAGATAAGCTATGTACCTTATAGATTTATAGTCAACATAATTTACAACTGTAGTAATACATCCCGACTACCTTTAGTCACAGTTAGCCATATTCTGGTAAAGGCATCGCGACCATTTTTTTAATATGTATATATATAATATATATGTAGATATACGTATATTTCTTTCTCTCTCGACCGTTTTACCTCTTACTATGTACTTATAAATCGAAGTTTAGATTGCCAAAGAAGATTCACTTCTGTCACATAAACTGAATTGCGGGCGTAATATTTTTTTTAATAAATAAAAATAAAACAGATAACACTTTTCACGAGAGATAAAATACATATCAATTCTGGATACTGGACAAATATAGATGAATTTTGTTTTGTCTGAAAAGTGAGGTTGTGCATATAAAAAGTGAGGTTGTGCATATAAAAACTTAATAGTAAAATATCGATTCTACACGTATAGACTTTGCATAGTTTAGACTTTGCATAAACCGTGCATAGTTTTGACAAATCTCCTTTTCTTAAGAACTGGTAGCGGTATCAAGTTGAAATTAATATCGAATACTTAAGTCCACGATTCTTTGAAGCTGGAAAAATCAAGCTTCCAAGTCAAAGCAATCAAGAGGAACCCTATAAATACGGCCATTCATGCCGCATATTTTGACACTCGCAAACAATCAAAACCTTACGTTACGTTGACCTAGAATCATGAAATTTGGCAGAAAGTAAGGTTTTATAGGACAAGTAAAGATAAAAATCCGAAAATCGTTCATTTGTAGTCATACTTTGAAATATGCCAGATGTTTTTACGCCTGTGAAAGATATGATAGGCAATATATTTATATTGCCTAAACTTAATATTTGTAAATAGTGCAAAAGGAATACCTTTAAAAGTTTATAAGTGCCTAAATGTATAAAGAATACTCATAGTACGAGTTCTACTCGTGCTTGATAGGTTTTTTAAACATACACGAGTTTTAAAGCCTGTGAAAGACATAGCAGCCAATAAAATTATATTATGAAAAATTAATATCTGTAAATAATTTTAGGAAATACCAATTACCCCTAAAAGGTTTATTAGCGCCTAAATGTAGACGAAGTCCTCATAGTACGAGGTCTACTCGTGTTTGACAGTTCCAGACAGTGACAGAAACAGAAAGTATGTAAAGACAAGTGACAGAAAGTATGTAATTCCCCACCGTGTCAGGCTCTATAAATAAAGGCTACTTTGTTAAGCGTCCTTGGTAAAATTATGAGCTTTATACTCATTTGCAAGTAGACGCTTCCTATAAATATCTCAATAAATACGTAGCAAAGCATTAAAAAACAAATTGATAACCTCTCCCATAGAAGTAAAGTAGAATGAACACTCTTTTCTCAGATCTCAACAAAAGGTTCAAAATAAACTATCATTGAATATATTTTTCAAAATAAGATTGGAGTTACATTAATCATTTTTCCAATTAAAGCCACATTTGCAAAATATTAAATTTCAAAGTGTTTACAATGAACATCCTCCATGCAACCCCCGCCCCTGCCCCTTTATAAAGAAAATCTGAAAAAATGTGGATACTGCTAGTTCATCAGAACTTTCAAACAAACTTATATGTAAAGAGAGAAAAATGTTTGAAAAAATCACTCGACAAAAATTACATAAACGAGTGACTGAACTCGAATTTTCGAACAACGCAATAAGGACAACTTTTCATTTCAAGGGTATCCATCACTGTTACTTTCTAACTTTGAATCTGGCAGATAATTCTAGCTCATTCTACGTATTTCTAGGGCATCTTGTTGAAAAGAATATTTTCTGCTTACACATAATTTTAAATAGAATATTGTAAAGATTAGTGCAAAATAGTAATACTATAAGTATTTTTTTTAATAATGTAATTATTAAAAAGTAACATCTTAAAAAACATTATGTTTTAATGGTAATCATAATTAATATTTATTTTTAAGTAAAACTTAGCTGCAACCCATCTCAAAATATATTTTTCCAAGGCTATGTCTGGACTAACGACCCGGACAGAACAAACACAATTTAACTTTTATCAATAAAACGTCACACATGTTATTATTGCACTCGAAAACAATAAAATTAGCCAAACAACCCAAGATACTCCAAATGTAAAGACGTAACTCAACTTTATTACTGTAATATAAAATTTATTAAATTTTCCTAATTCAAATCAAGTATTTCTTTTACCCACAACCATAAATAAATTTATGCCAAATAGTCTCCCCGCATAAAATTATTCGCGCCAAAGCGTGAAGCTGACAGGCTCTCCCGCTGTGTTGCCATCGTCATAAAGCGATCTCATTCCACGCCCCCAAGTTTAATTAATACTTATCTACCTCTATCTCCGAGTACTGGCATCACTTAAAGAGGGCGCCATCTTGCGCGTCCAAACGATTTACGACGCTAGTTGACGTTTCCTTATCTGTTTGCGCGCTTATCGATAATCGACGTCGGAAACGTCTTTGTCTGATATTTCATGATTTTTCGGTTGTAATTATTTCTGTATTTAATAATTTCTTCTCCTCGTAAGACAACTTTATAATATTGCTAGCTTTTACTTGTGACTTCATTCGCAAGTAATACTTGTTATATATGGGCAATATTTTTGTTTAATGAAAAGACGAAATTTAAATATTATTTTAATATATTTAAAAGTGAAACAAAAATGATTGTGAATTGAACAAATACATTTAAATAAATAAAAATGAACTGAAACTTCTTTAACGATTCACGTTGTTAATAATTTATGTTAGTTATCTAGATGTATATTCTTTGTTTAGGGTGATAAGGTAAATGTATGTATATACAATAAAACCATAGAATTAGCCTACCTCTACATTGAAGATATTTACGAAAAAAAATTATTACACGACACATAATAAAATTAATAGAACACAATAATATTCTTTTTGTGAGTTTTGTATGTTTTCTTTTTATGTTTGTTTGAACACACGCCACATAAAATCTGCGCGTCGAATTCAGATGATTTTTTTTTGTTAAATATAGTTTAGTTTTTATTTCATCAAAATCGATTTACCTAATTAGAACAAAGTTCCTAGCTACTTGACGCATGATAATTATACAAATCCATAGTGTATCAAAGTATATCAATAGATGGCCCTACGTGTATCTTACTTCGCATAATGAAATTTTCCACCCAGCATGCATAAACGAAATGGACATGGTCAAAAGTGTAGTATGTATGGAGTTCTGCGAGAGGGGTAAGTGCTTAAATTGTAATCTGAGTGCGGGCAGACGCATGAGGGCTGACGTTGTCGTTGTCGTTATACATATAAATTATTTCTATGTTATATTTATTCAATATACTTTGTTTCCTCAGTTCTTTTAAAATTTAAATATTTTTTGGAATTACTTTTGTAGGTTTAATCTTAGACTATAAACTTTTTCTCACGTATATGCTTTATTATCTAAACATGTAATAAATTTGCAGAATTAGACTATCTGTGTATTAAAAGTATTTACGAACAAATTATTTAGAAAAACGTAACAAAAACTAATGGAACACAAAAATATCATTTTTTTGGAAATTTTGTCTGTGTTTATTTGTGTACTAAACTAAGACTTCTAAACCCATTCGGATGGTGTTGGTAGTGTTGTACTAAGTGGTTAGCTACCGTGCGCATGGTAGTTACACAAATATATATTGTACCTATGAACATCAATAGAAAGTGTAACATATATTTTAAATCGCGCAATGCAGTTTTCCACCTGGATATACGTAGGCGAAATGGGAATGGTCCGAGGTGAGTGGTGCAAGAAGGGGTAAGCAACTCCAATGCAAGTAGATGCGTGAGAGATCGTTTCGATATTGTACGTATTGGTTATAAGCTTACCACATTTCCTCAATTTACATAAAATTTTAATCTGTTCACAATATTTATAATTTAATACGTTTATGCAAAATATAAAACTGCACAAATTTGATTGTTATATACTTTATTGTCTATAAGTATAATAAAATTGAAGAATCGGTGAGAAAGTACATTTATGGTATTTTCATCAAAATGAATTAATGTAACATATCAAAATAACAGAACGCAAAATATTGTTTTTGAAATGTATGTCACATCCCTCCACAGCCAAACGCCTGTGAACTTGTTGCCTTTGTAATGAGGATTGTAGTAACGCACGGTAGCGACCAGGGGAAAGTGGGGAGGAGAGTAAGTAACCCGCGTGGGATTTAAACTAAGTAATTTATTTTTGTCAAATATAAAAGCATAAAATAAAATAATTAAAATACTCTACTTACATTTCCAAATTTCACACAGACAAAGTGCCAAGATGCAACTAATTAATCTATATAAATATAGCGCTGATAAGTTGCCGTTTCTATAAATAAGTAAATAAATCAATAGCCGAAAGAGTGAAAGATGTAGCCATATGACCAAAGGTTCTATTATAGATTTATTCATCGCTTTACTATCGGTGTTAATTCCAATATAGTACCACTATACATTTAATAATAGACAGGCAATTTAATATCTCCAAGGTAGTAATTTGACAAATGTTTCGAGCTTTAAACAATTAATTTTACATAGAAAAAAATATATTAAAAGAACAAAACTTGACACGCAACATAAACAATATCTTTCTTTTTTAAACTTCTACCTGAAAACTTCGGCCTGTTATTTTACTGTTAAGTTTTGACAATTTACTCACAATTTATCTCCTGTAATTTTACTGTTAACTTCCAGCAATTCAGCCCTCTTTTATCATAGTGTATTTGTCTTTGTTGATGTCTTCTTATTTGACAGTGCTATAGTAACTCTAAGTTAGGTGTCAAGTATTATAAGTACGTCAGTCGTAGGCGATAGAAACATAGGCGGCAAGTATAAAATATATAGTATATTGATATGTGCATATGACTAAGTGAGAATAAATTACTGTCAAGAAGAGCCCACGTTTAAATAAGCTGTTGATATTCTTTTTTGACTGACATGTTTATAATACTTAACAACTAACCTAGAGTTAGTATAGCCTAATTCCGTACAGCCAATCACATTACACAAATACAAAATATTAATATGTGCATATGTATAAATAAGAATAAATTACTGTCAAATAAGAAGACATTTGTATCCGTAAACAATAAGAGCGATATTCTAAACAAGACAAGACAAAACAGCAACACCTAAGAAGTAAAGAAAGAAAGTTAGTAAGAAATAAGCAATATAATTCACTTTGCATATTCGAATTTAACTCCGCAATTCGATTGAGCTATAAGTACAAAGGATACTTCACAGACGAGACATACCCTAAGGGATTACACAAATTATTCTTATCTTCCCGTTCTCTACTCTTTTTACTAATAAAAAGAATGAATATACATAGTACTAGTTCTAAATCCCTTTAACCTTTCTTTATTAATGCCCGGATTTTTTTTATTTTTTATACCGGAAATCGGGTTTAGAATCTTAATATTTTTATACGATTAGTATTTCGTGTATTTTTTGTTTCTTTTTCAATTGCTTTTAATTAGTAAGAGTTTCTCTATACAATATATTTAGAGTTTTATAATATTGTTCGTAAAATATATTGGTTTTCAAGAATACTCACACGTGACTTACAACTATAGTAAGCCGTGGGAAAAACACTCTGAACTTAAATTGTCCAACCATTTTAAATTTTTACCTGAAATTAATTTATTATAATAACCAATAGTACTTCCACCGGAAACTGCAAAAGCTTGAAAGCGAATGATACGTTGATCGGAATCATTGGACTACGCGCAGACGCCCGCTATTCTACCAACCCAAACGCAATCATGGCAAACGACGGCGGCAGCCAGAAATGAGCGGTACACAAGTTGCTAGTGGATCAAGTTTGGATGAGAATAGACCTATCTACCTTCGAAAATGGTTTTCTTGAGACACCCCACAGATAAAATGAAACGACGAAGAACTGATTTCTGGGACACTTAATCTTCTTTCTTAAAATACTCTTAAATTTTCACATTTCGTCTTCATAGCTAAGTTGTCTTTAAATGGATGTGCCAAATTTCAACTTGCTATGCTGCATGGTTGAACTTGCTACATCGCATAAATATAAACTAGGTTCTTTTCGGTTTTTTAATTTCAACTCCTTTTGCAGAAACCTAATTATATAATAAACATCCCGTTTCGGAGCGCAGTGACGCAGTTACCATCAGTGAAAGAATTTTTGGAGTTGAGTAATTTTTTAAATTACCTCGAAGTAAACCACTCACAAACTGTATTTCTTTCTTTCCAGTAGTATTAAGATAGATGACTGACAGAATCACGTTATATGCGCAGATATACCTTCAGAAACTATAAACACAAAATCTTATCTAACATACTTAAGTAGGCTGAAATATAAATGACGACAATAATAATAACATAAAGTACATAACTCGTTACATGCTCCTATATATATACATATGTGTATATATATATATATATATTTATATATATATATATACATATATATGAGACTGTCAAGTAAAATACACATTCTAAAATTAAATTGTCAGATGAACGATACTGGTATATACCATTAGGAGACCTAAATCTGCAACGTATCTTGAGACGAATATAATCATACTTAGAGAAAGCATCTAACTACAAATACTTTTAAGTATAAAGCGGTAGCTGTTTAAAGAAATGAAGAAAAAGCGATCTATAAAACGAAGTAACTACTCTCGATGTAGTTATAAAGGATGTGGATGATTTTACTTAGGGGAGGGGATTTCATTATCAATGAATAGACAGAAAAAACTGTAGAATTACGAGAATGAATCCCAATTTTACGATAGTAGCAAAAGAACAAAACACTCCAAAGAAAGCAAGGCTAACTATATATAGAGACGTAATTAGGATTATGTAGCCAAATGGCGAAAACAGAACCCAGATTATTTTATTCATGATACAGCAATACAACTTTTTCAATCTAAATGCGACCGTAATGAAATTTGCAGGAATAAATGGAAGAATACCAACATATATATATTAAATTTTTATTTTATTTTGATGGTGAATACACAAGTTTATGAAAGTTAGTAATTATAAAATTTAATAAGTTTAAATTTAATTTTTTTTTTGTTTCCCCAAAAGTGGTAACACTGCTCAATCATTTTGTCTTTCAATTGTGACCTCTCGTTAGTCCAAACAGCAAAAACAGTCAATGGGCCTATTTTGTAATGTGCAGCTGACCACATATATTATAATACCAGACGTGGTTCCACAGATCAGATAACCATTGCCACTATTTCTAATTTTTTTAAATTTTTAATTGCTTCTATATCCGTATAGGTAGCAGAAGAAGGGCGTTTTATTTCTATGATGCTATTTGTGTAATTGCTATCGAGAATAACTCAATATGCAAAGCTAGTTTCGTGCGTTTTGTTTCGTTTTCTTTACCAAATTTGACTAACGAAACATTATCTAATGAACAACTGTACAAAATGGTTTTATTCAGAGATCCGCGGTGAGTCTTTTCACATCGTTTGCTTTCTTTACTAAACTATAACGTAGCTGGAAGTTTTCCGAATTTCGAGCCATTTTGAACATTTTGGAAATGATGTTTATTTTCATGTTATTTCTTTCAATTGTTGTGAGAGCCACTTCCTTAAAAACTCAGATTTACTTAAATAACTTTGATATACTCGAGTAAATTGAAATTAATTTCAGCACGTAGGTATTTATCACCACAGTCAGAATTTTGCAATACGCTAATATGGATATTTCTCTTTCATGGTTTTGCACGTAAAAATATTGAACGACCCTTTAATTTCAGGCGCGTAATTGACTCATTTCCAGATTTGTCTAAAAGTTCACGAACAATAGAATGAGACCGTTACGTAATAAAAGATATTGCTGCGACTGCACAGCGTCCGCTATAATATTTTTAAGCGAAATTGATGCGCTTCTCTATAAAAAATTAGGCAGCATGTACATTAAAATTTTACAAAGTAAGCTCATTAGGTTTTTGCTTAAACTTTGCGAATGTCTGGAAAGTTTTGCGTCTAATTACGTTTATGTATCATAGACGATGCCACAAATTCAGAAATGACTTTATTTTTATTCTGGGTTGTTCCACACACATTTTTTTCAATGGAAATAATTATTATGGCTTATAGGCCTTTTTAATATCTATTAATTCCCTCATATATATTTTCCCAGCTTTCGTCATAAAAATACCTAGACGTTTTCGCCGAGTACGCTGACATAATTAATTATATCTCAATAACTATACAACGTCTATACATTCTTTATTGCCTATGAAAATTTGGAAGTAATAACCTACTATAATGTGAATGTATGTCAACTTTGTCAAAAGTTTTTGCGCAAATCTCTAATCAAACATACATACGGACAGAAAATAACAAATAATTTCTGTATAATGTTACCAATGTCATAGCATGGATATAATATTGTTAGGTAGTGGTGGAAATAGTTCAGAAATTTTAGATCAAATTTTTTTGAAATTTTAGGAATTATCGAAATTTTTATAAAATATTTTATTTCTAAACAAAAACCTAGTGACAATAAAATTTAAATACCAAGATAATTATGTCAGCATGGTATTTATAATTTTGGCAAATATCCATATGCTACAAAATATATGAACAAGTTTATGCACAAACAATTAATAAAATATACACTTAAATTGTTTAATTATTTAATAAATGACGTAAAAATTTAAATATGTATCTTATATTTTTATATGTTTATAATTTTTTTCAAATGTTTAGAATCTTTTTTATCAGCAATTGATTGACTATATCAGCATTTATAGCTATTTGGCGAAGCGAACACTTTAAATTAGAAAGTATTAGCAATGTATAAAAGAGCAATGGAGCTGTAGGAGCGAAATTGTGCACTTTTAATTTTTGTAAAATACTCAACTAACTGGCAACTAAAAGTTGATTGCCGGGTAAAAAAGAAAACAATAATTTGACGTTTTTTTCGAAATAAAATGAGATTCATATAAGAGTAATAATAAAACCTAAAGAGAGAATTTAATTTGTTACGATTTATTTAGTCAAAATAAACGAAAAACTGTCACTGTAGAAACAAAAAAATAAAAAAATTATGCAACCCACGTGCAAAGAAAGAACTCTGAACTAGATTTATATACATCGTGCAGCAACAGAGCCTTAAATTTTCATAATATTCATAGCAAGCCTTTTCTTTTTTTCAATACTAAGTCGAATATCGCACGTGAAACTATTAACGAAAAATTAATTACCACAAAGTATCAAGATTTTATTATCCACATTGATATTATGATATAGATCGTATATGCCACGTTGTGAACGCTCAAGTTTCTGTATCATCTATTAGTGGCATTTTCGTTTAATGAAATAGCACTAAACCCGCGACGGACCTCTATATAAAACTCATATTATGAGGTTTCCATAGCCACATAAAAATATCGTGAATTGAATTCGCATCAATTTCAATTAAAAATTTTATAGCGGACGCTCTGCAGGCGCAGCAATATTTTTCCGCGCTTAGTCACATAAAAATATGGTGTATTTCTCAAAAACTATTAGATTCAGCATCAGCGAGATAGTTTTTCTATAAACTTTTGGTAAACTTCTAGTGATACCGTTTTCATTTTATCATATTGACTTCAATAATTTCAGAGATGTAGGACAAGAATATATTTTTAGACATTTTCGACAGTATATCTAGAAATATCTTACAGAAAATCCTAAAAAAATATTTTATATTTATTATAAATTATTATTATTATTATGTATTTTATAACTATTAAGTATTAAGTAATATTTTGAACTAATAACCATTTATTTACATATGACAGTTGTTTTGCTACATCACTGAAACATTTCATTCCTCTACGTCAAACGATTACTCATTAAAATGGTTCTAACAGAAAGATCACGACCACGTGAATTATATTATACGGGTTCTATTTTTTTCCCCCTTTGTGATACGGAACCCTAAAAACAACAAAAAACAAAGGGATTACAATATTGCATAAAATGTAATGACCATTAATATATAGAAAGTCTATGACCGACAGAAAAGGTGTAGAGATAGTAACAAAGAACGTATCGATTGTTAATACGGTTTATTCTATGAATCAAATTGAGTAGAAAATGCTAAAGAACTATATGAAAATTCATAACCGTTTCGAAAAAACGAAAAAAAAACTTACATTGTGTTGCGTAAATTAAGCTTTACTAGTAACATTATAAAGACATTTGAATAAAAAGGTTAAGAGGTAGCATTATAATAGCATCATATATTAATAAAACACTACAGGAACGCTCCTCAGCGTTTCAATGCAAAGAATATAACAAAAGCTTCCCACCAAAAATCTGGAAGAACCAGAAAAATTGGGGGTTCACTCAATACAAAATATCTAAAGAATTTAGATGTAAAAAGTCATAAAAATAAAATAGCGTATCTAAAAACACTGTTTAAGAATATTCAAAATTCACAATTAAATTAAACTACATGATGTAGTGTTATTTCTACTTTCTTTAAGTTCTTTATCACGACCTATTACAATATTTTAGGTGGGCAATTAGCAAAGATTCTAATCTTTGCTAATAGCCCACCTGAAGATGTCGTCATACAACTAAACCTAGAAAGTGGTAAAAAACTTAAAGAAAATAGAAATAATACTACATCACGTAGTTTCATTTAATTATTAATAATGAATTTCTACAAAATTAATGCCAAATATATTCAACATGCAAAATAAAAGATGTGTAGACAATGTTTCATATTTTACAATAGGGGCATAATAATATAGATACACCAAGTGATTTATCAACGATATTCAATCCTCGCTACATACACTGCCCAGGTGTGAGACGACGTCAGTCGGGAAAACGTGAGAAAATAACAGGTGTTATACAGAAAATAAAACTTGTTAAGAGGACTCAAGAAGTATTTATGTTAGAAAATATACAATAAAGTATTTTCATTTCAAATTACTCTTTCATTTTCTTGACGTAATTTATAACCTAAAACATGAAAAATGACAGTTGGCGACGCGCGCGCTCGCGAGAAACTTCACGCGCTTGGCGACGAATACAATAAAAAAATGGAATCTTCAAGAGGTTGCCTTTTTTTTATCGCACTTTTCGCTTTTATATTGATTTTTAATTTTATTAATTTATATAGTTATCACTGGTAGACGATGCTGAAAGGTATATGTGTATAGTCACAAGAAAAAAAGGTAAATAGAAGTCAAAAAAATCAATAGATGTATCCATTTTATATTTACTTCACTTGTATTTATATATGTACGTAACGGAATCTTGCAATTAAATTTTTAGCCACTTCCAGACGACTGAATAATTTAAAATTTTACACACGTATCAAGGTGTGTCCATTGCAACACACTTTATATTTGCTTCACTTGTATTTACACATGTATCAGATGTGTCCATTACAACACACTTTATATTTGCTTCACTTGTATTTATGTATGTATAAAGGTATGTAACGGAATCTTGCAATTAAATTTTTAGCCACTTCCAGACGACTGAATAATTTAAAATTTTACACACGTATCAAGGTGTGTCCATTACAACACACTTTATATTTGCTTCACTTATATTTACACATGTATCAGATGTGTCCATTACAACACACTTTATATTTGCTTCACTTGTATTTATGTATGTATAAATGTATGTAACGGAATTTTGAAATTAAATTTTTAGCCACTTCCAGACGACTGAATAATTTGAAATTTCGCACACGTATCAAGGTGTGTCCATTATACCACACTTTATATTTACTTCACTTGTATTTATATATGTGTCAAGGTGCGTCCATTATACCACACTTTATAATTGCTTCATTTGTATTCATGTATCTATGAATATATGTAACGGAATCTTACAATTACATTTTAGCCACCTCCAGACGACCAAATTCTTTCAAGTTTTGTGAAAGACCGATGACGATATAATAATTTCATAAATAAAAATTTAGAAAACAAAATTATATTAAAAAAACTATATAAAACAATATAAACTAAAGAATTATTTTTTCACCCAATTCCAAACGTCCGAATTATTTAAAATTTTGGACACGTATCAAAAACCGATGACAATAATTTTAAAACTAAAAATAAATGTATAGTTCAATAGTTATATAAATATATAAAATATAAATATATTATTTCGTAAAAATATATTATAAATAATTATAAATATATTATTTTGTAGCAATATAGATAGAAAAAAAATCTATAAAACTAAAAATTTTAATCAAGAGCGAAAGAATCGCAACTCGATATAATTTAATTTTTCTTTAATAAGCTTAAAATAAAAATAAATTGGTTAACATAAAAATTACTTTAATGTAAAAAACGAGTGGGGTGTTTTCGACTTACATTTACGACAACTTTATAAAAGTAATCGGACTGACAGTAACGAATACTTTTATACGGACTATCTCAGTATTATTAATACATAAATGTTATTAACATTAATATTGTTCACTTTAATATCAATAATTAACAGACAAAATATTATACATTGACAGTATCGAATACTTTTACGAGAATCATTTCAATATTATTCAAATTTATGTTTAGAAAATGCCTTTGAAAAATGATATGCGCATCCATCGTTTGTCTGTATGTACATATAAACGTATAGTCATGCTGCAGGTCGCAATTCTTACACGATTTTGGCGATTTTTTTAACAATTAATTAACTATCAGAATAGAAGTCCATTTTTTTCACCACACATTGTAAATGAGTTTAATTTTTGTAAAATATCTTTTTTTTTTGCTCGGCGACTATTATCTACCTACAGTTTTGTATAGATCTTATCGCCGCTTCTGTCTACTGTATTCACCTTTTTTAATTTTAATTTATTCATATAATTTAAAAACAACGACACATGGTGTTCACTTTTGGTTTTATTATAACTATTTTCACTTCAATATCGATAATCAATGGACGCAATAACACATTGACTTTAAAGAATACTTATACACTAATTGTCTCAATATTAATAACATACAATATAAAGGTGAGCCTTCGATTTATTACAAATGAGAGCGTAACGAAAATTGAAACAATCTAAACTCTCACTTTAATTGTGGTCAGTCAATCACTTGTGATGGACAGGAGGGAAAGGGGCACGCTATCCATCGCCCGCTCTTAATTTTCAGACCTCATTTTAAGAAAAAGTCTTTGTTCTGAAAAAAAGTTATTGAAATTTTGAGGTTAAAAATGAAAATAAACAAACAAACCATATAAGAAATTATTTTTAAAGAATAAACTTCAAAATTTCCTACAAATTGTTCCAATTGCGTTAAACATGTTAAACGTTAAATGTTATGTAAAAATACAAATACAGGTATTTTTAATTCTGAATGTGGTATACTCTCTTAATGCTTTTAAATGAGTCCCGATCACAACTGCAATTTCCATTTTCTTTGGTGAATGCAATACTTTCTTTTCTTTTTACGTAGCGTGAAAGTAAAAAGTTGCAGGTTTGTACTTTTGCTTCTACAAACGATTCGTTTAGACTTCTGATGAAAAGCACGCAATGATATCCATCAAAATCGGAAGAGGTCATTCAATCCATCATATCGGCTTAATGGTTCAAAATGGATTCCAATCATAACTGCAATTTCCTTTCTTTAGTCAACAGAATACTTTACTTTCTATTTACGTAGCATGAAAGTGAAAACTTGAAGGTTCGCACTGTTACCTATACAAATAGTTCGTTGAAACCTATGATGAAAAGCACGTAATGATATCCATCAAAATGGAAATAGGCCATTTAATCCATTATATCGACTTAATGATTCAAAAACCACGCCATATAAAAAAACTAGCTTTTTCCTCTGTGTACACATCTCAAGCACACAAACGATCTTGCTTATCAATTCAATGACTCACAATTCCGTAAACACGGCTTTAATTAATTTCCAAATTTTCATCCAATAAGAAAATTTCGCCCACTTATCAGACGCTTTAATGGACGAATTAATAATTTTATTGTTATTTAAACGCTCTTTGATAAAGTAATGCCCTCCTTTCATAATTTCCTTTTAAAAAGGCTCCTTTGTTCCAAGACCAATCGCGTAATTAAAATCACAGAGCTTGACAGTCGTGTAATGCTCGCGGTTCTGCTTCATGTCGACGCCGGCAGATGGTATAGAGATTCCATTTAGATAGCGCTTCCAAATGGTTCCTCAACGCTTATTCGCAAAGCTTTAGTAATTGTGACAAAATTTGCGATGCAAAGTTTATTTAAATTAATATTTATTTTTTTAAAAACACGGAAAGTAGATTTTCTAATAGCCAGATGATCTGAAAATGCTTTATTGGAATACGATACATCAGTTGTATCCTATATATTTCTCTTTAACTGAATGTCAATGCCCAGTTTTCTTTCGGAATTTGGAGTCTTGTAAACTTTACTACAATTAAAGTTATAATGCAGCGGAGCAAGTATAAACATTACATATATAAAGAATGTTAACGATAATGTTGTGCGACCATATGTATATAATACCGGTTCATATGTCAATTTTATTGTGTTTTTTGAAGTAAAACTTCTTTACGCACGCTTGACTTGGGGAGTAACCTGGTGAATGCATGACGAGAGCGTTACAAAAAATGTGATCGGGCGAGGTGAACGGAAGTTGAGAGGAAGATATAAGTTAGTGAAGACAGAAAGAGAGAGAGTTACATATCGTATATTACTGTAGGGACAAGAGAGAGAGGTACGAGCACACATTATCTTTCTCTCATATTCAGTTATGTTTCGTATATCTAAGACACAGTGCAAGCCTATTGTCTGTATCACACTGTAGAAGCAAGAGAGAGCAGAGCGCGCGCACATTTTCTTTCTCTCTTCCTCTCATAGCCAGTGCATGAAATATATATATATATATATGTATATATATATATATATATATATATATATATATATATATATATGCGAGTTTGCTAGCGTTACGCGAACGGTAATTTTTGATTATTTTGTAATTTCATTTCGTTCTTGAACAATTTTATATATTATTATTTTGTTCAATATATTAAATATTCTACGTTTAAAGTGAATAAAATTATTAATTCAATTTAAAGTTCATATTTTGTGAATTTGAAGTTTTACTTCAGTCGTGTGGTCTACAGCACACTCGTTTTTTTTTATTCTCTTTACTTTTTCTTTTCACTTTGGTCACGGATTTAGAATATTTGAAAAATTATTTTTTAAGCCGATTAGGCCTAGTTATATCCAGAAAGTTCATCAAGTCTTAGTTCAGAAATATTTTCGTCATTTTTTTTGTTTTTACAGTACAAATCCCTACTTTTAGAGTGATAAAAGCATCACAGACTAACAGTTTTTGCAGCTTGACTCATGTACAGGTTTTTTTCACAATTTTGTGGGCACGTTCTTCATTGTGCTTATTCGCGTGGATAATGATAGCCTATTGAACAGCCGTGGTAAAGCCAGATTCTCTATTCAACTCCTACCTTTCTACTCTTCGTATTCTAAGAGTATCTACTTTTGTATCTGATTCTTATTTCAGTCGAAGAGTCTGACAGTGTTATATCTGGTGCTCTATTTGTCACTATCCTGGTAAATAACATCAGTGATAAAATTTAAACTCCATAAATGAGGACAAATTAAAACCACAGTTGCAAATCATGATTACGTAGAGCACAACATTCCAAAGTGAATGACACTAAAACCCCGAGCCTGAAACCAAAATCAGCATATAGTGCCGCGGCAAATATAAGAAACGGATATAGGCAAGGCACTCGGACCATGTCATGCGAGAGAATTTTTTTATAGATTTGACATTTGTGACAAGTGGTGTAAAAATAAAATCAAAGCCATATGTGTACTATTTCTCATACTACTATCCTATCAGAATTTTATTAATATATCTGGGTATTCAACAAACCTAAGTTGCAAATGAATTTAATGATTCTAAAGGAAAATTTCCTTTATCATCATTCACTACACATGATTGAAATAACTTTGGCAGTTACCGATGTCTCTCTCTATTCTAGATTATACGTATTACTAAAGTGTTAAGAAAACTGTCAATTAATTAACTGCAAGCAATCATTATATCAAAAAGTAATTAAAATAAAATGAAATAATTGTCCCTTTTCTCATGGCCCACTAGCTGTCTGGTCCATTCGCTCGCACAAAACGCAGCAGCAATAGCACAAATTTTTCATTGCATTTTTTTACTTTAAATTTGCAAAATAGCAATCATAATTCTATTAACAATTTCCGAATTTATTTTGGTATCCAGGGAGAACCTCAAACTCGAATGTGACCTTTAATCATATATTCCTTTCTTGATGATAATTTAATCTTATCTAAGTATAAATAGTCCATAATCCGTAATTATTAAAATTTTAAGAAATAGGTCGTAAAAGTAGGATTCGATGGTTATATCATAAAAGTCGGGAGTTGAAATCAGAAATGTATCGCATTACATATTTGACCAGAACTTAGGGGCGAATATTAAAAATGATGAATATTCTTTTCATGACATTTTGAATAAAATTAGATAGAAAATTGGCACCCTGAGAACAAATATATATTTGATTTTGCCGATGGACCCTTGAAGGAATATTGTTGTTTATAATCTCATAATACTGCTTTCTATTTGCGGACAACATGAACATTTTTACAAGTTGCTCGTAGAACAATGTACTCGTAGAACAGATTTCAAGTTGCTGTGCCGTGATATAGATGCCTTTATCGAGTAGAGAGATATCAGCGGTCTGCGGCTCAATTCAAGTAAATGCTCTGTGATGAGCAACAATCGAGTGCGCTCGTCTCGAATATGAATACACCTTTGGCGAGACGCCCTATGCCTACGTATTGACGAGTTATTTAGAAGTTGAATTGGATTCGCACCTGATGTTTCGTGGTCATTTGGCGGATGTAGCTAAAAAGTCATTCAGAAGGCTTAAGTCTGTATTGCGTAATGATAGGGACTTTCGACGTATTTCTTCCATCAACATATTATATATGACTTAATTCGAAATAAGTTAAAAACCATCTATAATATTTGAGGCCCACATGAAACTAAATATAGCCTGATGATTGAATGAGTTCAAAAACGTCCTCCTGCATCTAAATATGAGACATTATGTTTACCTCTCTCTTCTGTTTCCTATCGATTTTCTCTTGGGTTACCAGATCTATAGATCTATAGCACAGAAGAAAAGTTTCTTTGGTAATATTTATTTTCCGATTATTGCGTGAAAAAATTTAATGGCATAATTTTTTGGAAAAATTTTCTTCTTTTCGTATCTGATAAGTATCTGCTTTCACGTAGTCATCATCGTTTTCGTTTTTCCGCCATTTAAAACTGAACTATTACGAAATTCTTCACTTTTTCACGGTTCACAATTTCTTTATCATCTGATCGCGACCGCACATGTGGTTGTGGTGATTGAAAGTAAACTTAATGAAGTTTGTCATTGTTATGTGTTTTGGATGTCACTAAATTTTTGCAATTGTCTTGTTATCTTTATTGACAAGCATAGGTGTAATAACTGTAATGGTAACCATAAGAGTACATAAATAAATAACATAATTAATTGATTAACGAAAATAAAAATCCTAACCCACAATTACTCAAGAATTGATTTGTGAATAATTGTTTAAATTTTTGCTCATTTTTAGCTGAAAAATATTTTGAGATCTTTAAGTAATTGTAAATTAATAATGTATACGAATCGAGTAACATTATTAAACGTGCTACATATTTTTTGAGTGCTTTAAAAACACTTTTCACCATTCTCGTAAACCATATTTCATAAAAGTCCATTCATTAATTTCGCAAGCAATTATCACCATCCATCATTTTTGCTAAACAATCCATAGTGCATAGAGCCAGATTGTAAATCATAAATGTGATCTATAGCTTCGTAAACTGTTGTCATAGTCCGTGGTTTATAAAAATCAGTTCAGCTTAAGTTTTACATAACACATTTTATCAAATACTTATTGTTTTACCAGAAAACGAGCGTTTTATTACGTACAGACATCTTAACAATGCTAAATTAAAAATAAGATAAGTCCCAGTAAATCCAGATCGTTAAAAGTACATCGCAATAAATGTTACAAGGTTCCCAGAGGACTCGTAGAAATAAAGTTTAGCAGAAATATATCCATAAACATTACACACTTCGGTAACCTTGTTTCGAACTGTTCTTTCGTTTTGCTTGCGTAATGGGATTTATATGCTGGGAGAGGACGCTGGCAATAAATGCTACCTAAGCGTCCTGTAAACCGAGGTTAACTTCGTAGTACCGCGTAAACTTTATATTTTTTATTTAGTTTATTATTTTATTCTGTTTGTATTATGTCTACTTTGCATATGGCATGATTAAATATAATATTAACAGATGTCGAAAGAATATTAATATAATTCAATAGATCTACCAGTTTCTGGTAAATCACATGAACACATTAAATATAAATTTTACCTTTTGAATATATTTGTCGTTAATTTTGTAGAAATTCATTGTTCACAATTAAATGAAACTAAGTGATGTAGTATTATTTCTACTTTCTTTAAGTTCTTTACCTCCACCTAGGTTTCGTTGTATTACAACATCTTCAGGTGGGCTATTAGCAAAGATTCAGATAATCGAGAGTTAAATTCAGAGAATATCACGTAGTTTCATTTAATTGTGGATAAATTTTACGCATATGCGAGTTTTACTCCTACTTGATAAATAGAAGTAAAACTCAATCAACTACACGGCACCCATGTAGTGTAAGTGTGAGTAAAAGTATAAACTCACGAGTAGTACCCTCGTACTCAAACACACTACATGGGTCCCGTGTAGGCACATTTAAACATTTAAAGGTACATTGTATTTCTATTAAACTATATACAAATAATAATATAATTTACTATTACAAGTGCATAAATATCGTGAATTTGAGCGTGAATTTTACTTCTACTTGATAAATACTACTCGTACTCAAACTCACTATGCGAGTCCCGTGACATAAACTTTTAAAGGTACATAGTATTTCTATTAAACTGCATACAAATACTAATATTATTTTGCACCATGTCTCTTGTAGGCGTAAAAGTCTTTTGTCTGTTACAGATGTAAAAATATAGTTAATATGAGTGTGAGTTTTACTCCTACTTGATAAGTACTACTTGTACTCAAACTCACATTATGAGGGTTCCATATACACTTAAGCAGATAGAAATATTTAAGAATACGTAGTATTTCTAGTAAACAATAAACAAGTAGTAATATTATTTGTCGCATGCCTCTTATAGGCCTGAAAATCTTTTTTTTTGTTATAGGCCTAAAATTGTCCTGAATTCCTCAAAGATTTTAATCATTGCTGTAATTTTTCGGTAAACTTTAAGTTAACTAAGAACAATGACGGCGTTTCGACATATTTTGTGGACATTTTTAAAATGTGTCTCAAACTGTGTTGCATTAATTGTGTATAAAATTATAACTTGCTTTTTCAATTGATGTAACTTGCAATTTATAAAATTAAAAAAGAAAACTTGAAAAAGCTCTAAAAATTCCCTATTAATATTTCTGATTGAAACAAAATACAATAAACCCTTGTTATAATTCAAATTTGGGGTGATCAAGCAGTCACGCCTTATACGAGTAACTTGTATCGCGTTGTAACCCGCGAATCTAAAAAAATGAAAATGTGTGTGTACAATTCACACACTGTAGTAGTGAAACTTCAGTATTCAAGTACTTACTTATTTTCACAAATAAAAATACACATAAATAATACACCGATAATACACACGCGTATTAACACACATACTAACATACACACGTAGAACGCTCGGACCAGAGTAAGTATTTGATACTGTGCAATATAGATACACATCGACGCTTGCTCTCTCGCTTTAGCTCGGCAATATACAAACGCACACATATGTACAATGCTTAATAGATGAGAGGGAAATACTACCAAGCGTGACACAAAGAGGAGACCTAAAATTCAAATCGCAACGATCCTAAAGAAGCTTCACTTGTTTCTTTGTCGTAACGCATTTTCGTTTCATCGAATTTTAAATCACAACGATTCTAAAGAAATTTCACTTCAATAAAACTGTAAATTATAAGTAGAACATACACTACAATGTTAAACATCCACAAAGTACTATTATTTTTCACTATATAAATATAATTATTCACAGGCATAAGAGTACACTTCATTACCTACGTCTCTTTAATTTCTTGATACAAGTTAACCTAAATAATTGTCCTTCGTAAGGTATTCTAATTTCCATTATCGTGGTTTTTCCGAATATTACAGAGGTATTTATTTATTTATTTATTTATCTACTTTAATGTATCTAATTGATACATATGGCGGACGATTAGCTACGGTAGCAATCTCTTACAGCCAATCATAACACCAGTCCAGTACCGTTCAGCGAAAGGCCGAGAATAGAACCCGGGCGACCGCGGTGCGCCGCATCGTCAAAGGCCGTATGCCTTGTGATCAACCCGAAAAAGGGTGCATATTATTAAATAATTTGGAAAAACTTATTTTGCGAAGGCAATTTGCGTGGCACATCAAAAAATATCTCTACGATATTTTATTTTATTTTAAAATTACTTTTCACTGGGGTCAGCGTAGAAAATATTTTTCATCCCCAAGTCTTATGTAAGGAAAAGTTGATCAAAAAAGTATACCATTCAAAAAGATCATTGGCGTCATATCTTCATAATTTTCAATTTCTTCTTACTCTTTGCCTTCACTGTAAACTATTTTAAATATCATCTTATTTTCTATATTTATTTTCTATTGCACCGCCATAAACATATCCTATCAAAACCACATCTGCTTTTCAAATTCCCGCTACCAAGTAAAAGGTTGCGTTGGAAGACAAAGGCACGATGATATGTCCAAAAAATATAGATAAAAACAAAACAAATATAACAAAAACTAATAAAAAAGTCTATTGTAACATTATCACAGACAACAAATACCTACCTCTCACAAGATTTGTCAGTGACTCGTTTGAACGATATAATGAAAAGGAGGTTATATTTTTCATTTAGACAGTGTGACAGAAGCAAAGTATTTTATTTACATCTTCGCCGAAAGTTATACAGTCATTTTATATTATACAGCCTAGTATTTATCGATAAATTTATGTAAGCATTTCCATAGTTCCGGATACGATGTTAATGCTTAAATTTTATCAAAAAAAACATAGACAACGTATTTGATTACTATAGAAATTTTGTAAAATATATTTTTTGAACTAAAATCGTAAAAGGCGTTAGATATGTGCGTATATTATAAACAAAAATGGTTATAAAGTTAGTACGAATAATAATGGATAATAAAAAATATATTTATATAATTTTTTCGCGCCAAGTTTCTATATATATTTTTTAGTAACCGTCAACTAAAAAAATATGTAGAAACTTGACGCGTCTCGTAATATTGGATTAGTCAGCGTGAGTGCCGGATATATAAAAACATTCGTGGGCACCCTGGGTAAATGAAATAAACTATAACACCGTCCTCAAATGTAATAGCCAGGAACATAAATATCTGTTAAACTCAAGATCCAGAGGTTACCAACATAACGACTTAATCAATTAAAAAAATGCATAATCTAAAACAATTCTCATCTCGTAATTACGTTCGGCCATATCCATTATAGAGTCTGGTGAGAATAAATAAGGATTAAAACCCATATATTTTCTAATGCAAAAATCTATTAATTGTAATATTTGCAATATTTCTATTAATTCTATTAGTTCTATAACGTTTTGTAATATTTGCAATATTTCTATTAATTCTATTAATTTATTCTATTAGTTCTATAACTTTATGTAATATTTGCAATATTTCTATTAATTCTATTAATTTATTCTATTAGTTCTATAACTTTTTGTAATATCTGTAATATTTCTATTAATTCCATTAATTCTATAAATTTTTGTAATATTTCTATTGATTCTATTAATCTGTTTTGTTAATTGTACTAATTTTTGTAATATTTGTAATATTTGCTCCACCATGAGAAAATAAGCAATTTTTTGCGGAGATTTAAGCCGACGACGATTCTTCAAATCATATATAACACGAAGAATCGTCACTATAACACCACATTTGTTCACAATTAAATGAAACTACGTGATGTAGTATTATTTTTACTTTCTTTAATTTCTTTACCACGACCTAGGTTTCGTTGTATTACAACATCTTCGTGTGGGATGTTAGCAAAGATTCTAACATCCCACCTGAAGATGTTGTAATACAACGAAATCTAGGTCGTGGTAAAGAAATTAAAGAAAGTAGAAATAATACTACATCATGTTGTTTCATTTAATAGTGAATATTGAATTTCTTCAAAATTAACGCCAAATATATTCAATACCACATTTGTTATAAATTATGATACCTTAACGTGACAAAATAATTTATAACTTCTATTACAATAAGCAATTAAGATTCAAATCTAAAATAACATCAATCAATTCGCATAATTGTCGAATTCACAAGTTTATCCTCATTAAGTAACAAAAAAAGAAAGAGGACGGTCTCGACACCCGGAGGTCCGAGTAATTCCGTATTGTTTTCGGCCAAAATTACGCCTCCGCATCTAAAAGTAATTAGACAAAGAGCATTTCGATAGAAATTACCGGAAAAAAAAGAAAATTTAATTATGAAAATGAAGCGGTAAAACCGGGACTACCCCTCAATGCGGAGTTGCTGATTTAGGTCTTATTAAAGGAAGTTTTTTTTGAGATTCACTTCTCTTTACCTCACGGCAAATGCTTGGATCCTTTGGGTGTTCTATTTGACTGCGCCATGATAATTTAACAAAGAAGCGAAAAACGTGTTACTTTTTTTATTTTAGTGCCTTTGAATTTTATCTGACTTATGAATGGTGTAAGTAGGCAAATCTGTTTTGTTTTAATGGTCTTTTGGAAAGTTCCCTCTTTGTCTCGTCCATTGTATTTTTTAGTTTCTTCCTGCAATGTGTCTCCGTCTATTTAATGAACAAACTTTAGTCAATTTAAGTCAAATCAGTTTCAAGCTCTACTCCTTTTAGGTCCAAGTTTGCCTTGTGCGAACTTAAACGTAAAAGTATTTTCTTTTTTTTAAATATTTTTAGTTCTCACCTTTCACCACCTACTTTTTAACCAAATATATTGAATGGAAATCTACACGTGTCATTTTTAATTGTGACTTAGCTGGACAATTTAATAATACAATATTTAGACGCATAATAGTTCATCTATTAGATAGACGAGTTATTAAATGGGAAACAAATAAAAAAAATGCATTGTCAGCCGAAGTGTAGAACATTTGCCACATTTCGGAAAATTCTTGTATACTTAATCTTTTACTTTAATTAAATCCTTTATTTAACGCAAATTACTAAAATGGATTTTACATTCAATGGAACTCACGAATGTTTTTTTTATATCGTAATAAAAATATATGTGTGGATTTCGTAGAATTTTTAATATATGTACTGTGCATATTGCAGAGAAAAAATAATAATGAATAACAGTGCTACGGAAAACTATGTGTTGAAAATTTTATTGTTAATATGTTTTAATAAAAATTAAATTCAAGTTATTTCAGAGCTATTTGTTCCATGTAGATATTACTCCGGTACACAATTTCAAAAAATTTATAGAGAGCGTAACATATAGAAATTTTGCTGATAATATAGTTTGGATCAATGCGCACACAGCAAAAGTATATGCTCTTTGAAGTTGTGTGGTCCTTCAAAAGTTATGTTATTAAAGTATACGAAGAATACTAATTATTAAATTCCAGGAAAAATTTAAAAAAGTCTTTAAATTAGTTAGCTTCAATCGTAAATATTTTTTGTTATTAATGAAATATTAATAGTTTTAATAAGACTTTCTGATTTGAGATTGTAAATTTTGCTATATAATTTTCATTTTATAAAAAAAAATAAATCTTTTGGCAGGTATAAAACGTTAGCTTCTTTGAGACCTTTTTTAATCATTTAACAAACCTGTGGACATTTCAATATTTAACCGGAATATTCCAATTTCCATGGTGATCCACGCGTTTACTTTAAAATTTCCCTTTACTGAATTCATCTAACAACTATTTATGAGTTTACTGTTAGCCACTGAGAAAATTCTTTGTCAGACCTTCCCAGTTACAACTTGCAATCAAGGGTTGAATATATTTGGCATTAATTTTGTAGAGATTAATTATTCACAATTAAATAAAACTAAAGTATTATTTCTACTTTCGTTAACTTCCTTACCGCGACCTAGGTTTCGTTATATTACATCTTCAGGTGGGCTATTAGCAAAGGTCTTTGCTAATAGCCCACCTGAAGATGTGGATAAACGAATCTTTGCTAATAACCCACCTGAAGATGTTGTAATACAATGAAACCTAGTTCGGGGTAAAGAAATTAAAGAAAGTAGAAATAATACTACATCACGTAGTTTCATTTAATTGTGAATAATTGTGTATGTAAGGGATTTACTGGAATAAGCCAAACGTCCTAAAATTCAAACTCAATCGGTTTACGGGTGGCCCCTGAGAAGTTTCCATGAACACCTCTCTTCTCCATCATCAAATCCTATTAGTTATAATTTAAAAGCAAAAGGCTCATTGGGACCAATCAAACTAGATCAAACTCGACAGATTTGTCGTTAGCCATTGAGAAGTTCCCATGATCGTCATAATTAAACCCTCTTACTTTCAATATATAACCAAAAGGCTCATTGAAACAAGTCAAACGAGATAAAACTCTACGGAATTACTGTTAGCAATAAAAATGTTCCACCTACCGGTTTCAATTTATAACCGAAAGACTCAATGAGGTTCATTGAGTAATCAAGCGAGTCCAAATACCATAAGTTCACTATCGGTCACTGAGAATTTCCTATGATGACCTGTCTCCCCTATCGTCATATCAGATATCTCAATAATACCAAATTATTATATTTCCATAAGAATTGTATAAATTTCTAAATTTTTAAATCGATACGACAATTAAAAGTGGATAAGAAACAACTTTTATATATTTGTTTATATATATACATATATATATATATATATATATATATATATATATATATATATGTGTGTGTGTGTGTGTGTGTATATATTTACAAAAAAATAGTATATTAACTTGAACTTCGAGCAGATTGACCGTAATTGTCTCGAATATTTTTATTCAGTCTGCTCTATTCTTGACGCGTAAACGCTTGTAAATGAATTTGAAAATCTCTTGGAATATATTCGATCGGAATAGAATATGTTCTAGATTAACCTTTGCCCGCGACTTCGCCCGATAATATTTGGAAAAACTAAAAAACTTTTTTTAAGACAATGGATATAGATTTAAATCGAACCAGTTACGTAATTGAGAAGTATTAAATAATAAATAAAGACAGACAAAAAATCATTATTGAATATTTGATCAAGATAAAATTTAGTATGAAATTATTTGAACCCTAAACATAACAATCGTATTGAAAACCCTATTAAAATTAATTAAATAGTTCTTACACTATATTCCAACAAACAAGCAAACAAGCTTTTCAGGAAACGTATTTTGGCTTCTATACTGTTCTAAACATGCCACTGATAAATTCAAAAACATTCAATGAATAAATTCAATACTCTCTCCTTTAATATATTTTTTAATCACAATAGGCTATTTGACAACATCGACAATATACCACAATTCGGGTTCATCCTATTAGATTATAACGTAAATATGCGTATATTTTTTCCTTTTGGAAAAAATAAGCTCATATTTTGTAAAAAAAAAATTCAGAAATCACAATATTTTTATAAATTTAATCAGTGTCGCAAACGCTGGTATTTCAAAGTCAGATGACGACACAGACGAGTAAAACGCATTCATAGCAAAATTTAATATTCTTATTCTTTTGGTTTACAGACATTGATATCGATAACAATATTTAAAACACAAATATTACCCCCATCTAAATGATCTTCACACATAAAGATATTTAAATGAGCTGTAATGCTGTTTGGATCTTTTCGGGCTAATCGCAGCCACTTTTTTCGTCTTTTAAGATTCGTTGACACTGAAACAAACACTTTGTGTGAACTTTTTTTAGACGTATTTGTACATTGTGGCATTATACACCATTTATACATCATTTTAATACTAAAATAAATAATATCCCCCTTCTGCGGGCAGGACTGTTTATTTTTACATTGTGTGTGACGTCACGCTGGCCGCCATTACAGAAATTGCGTTTGTAGCGCGAGTTAGAAAATTCAAAGTTTAAAAATTATTTATATAAAAAATACGGCATATATCTAGAAATATAAATGTAGTGTGCTTATAAAGCAAATTAGAACAATTTAAAAAATCAAACCAAATAGCCTATTGTATATTATATATATATATATATATATATATATATATATATATATATATATATATATATTTATATATATATATACACATATATATTTCCAAATATAATCTTCCACATAAGAGGTGAACATTCTTAGTACCGCATGCAGTTTTAACTATTTATTTCCGTCGCATTCTCATATTAAATGATTAACATAAAAAATGTCTTCATAATTCACTTTATATTATATCCAATAATTTCTCATATATTCTTCCCATCACATTTTCTTTAAATCATACGCCTTAGGAGAAAAACCCCAATAAAGATAACATTAGAATTAATATTCCTGGAAAATGTTGACGGCTACCATGATGCTAAAATTATTTTCTACATATTTCAATTTCAATTTCTTTATTTTTAACTATTTCTTCGATAGCATGATGGATTTAAATGAACCATTTCATTAAAATTGTTACTTTTATTCAATATTTCCATACAAGGTTCATAGGTGTATTTTTGAGATGGTCTTTCAAAAATCTTTCGTTTGTGTTCGAAAACATTGATGACATAAACATTCTTTTGGATTTTCTCAAGAATTATTATGGAACACTAACTGATAATTTGGGGCTGAAATCCAGCTTTTTAATTCGAACTTTGCTGAATAACCTGAAGTTAAGCTTTAAGAAAATTTACTTGGTAAGGTTTTAAACGTGTTATATTAAATATCGTATTTACTTATAAAACACATTAATAATTTTTAGTCTTTTCATCGAGATTAAGGTCTGTTCATTTTTTATTCGATACCCACATTGATACATTTTAATTCTTTGTAAAATTTTAATTTTTTTTGCGTCGGACAAACTGACGACTCTCAGTCAGTTTGAATTGTAACATAACATCCGAAAGATTAAGACAATTCTAACGATACATAATTTGCCCAAACTGAATTATACGTTCCGGCTCTCGGATATAAGATCTAACCATACCCACAAACATACACAGACTGACAAACAAAATACCCTCCAAGCCATGCCTCAGTCAGATAAAACATTTTGATTCCATGATTACTGAAATAAAAAATGAATTCTTGTGTATTCAACATTTAAAAGTAAAGAACCTTATCCGCACCCAAACTTCCTGTTTCCGCCATGTCACTTACACCATACGCCATCGCGACGTCACCTTAAACGATTTGCTTCTTCCCGCTTTGCAGGGTAAATTTACAAAATCAAAACGTCTATAGCTATTCTACACACGTGATGCAAATAGGTTAAACCAATTCCGCCCGGATAAAGCTGAATAAAATGTGATGCTAGCACAAATAAAAATTGAAAAGAAAATAGGTACATACGGAATCCGACAGCTACATCTAACAGTGGAAACCTTGGCCATTTTTTTTAATTTGACGAGGGTTTCCAATTTCTCCCTTTTATTCGCATGTCGGAAAAACTTCGTTGTTGACTCTGCAGTCCGTCCAAGACATCATTAATATTCTTCTATAGTAGGACGTTTTAAAAACGTTATTACTATTGTACGGACCTGGATATGGTTGGGAATAAATATATTATTTTACTATCACTATTTAGATAGTTCGAATTTTATATAGTTTTTTTTAAATGCGATCAAAATATGACCCTTTCATTCCCTCCCTTTCTTATCTTTAATGGCTTTAATATTCCGTAGCAAAAAAAAATGATCCCTTATAATTTTGTCACATCCACCTGTTGTTCGAATATTACAGCCCTAGATTTTCAGAGGAGATCTCAATTATTACAATAAATACCCTATAAGAAAATATGAAGAAGAATATTTTAAATTGGATTAATTTTTTTTAAATGTTTGATACGTACATACTGTGGTATCGAAGTTTATTTCGCACCCACGCGCGGAATCTCATGGAACAGGTCCTACGAAGCGCCATTTACGTAATATTTTGCTTCAAAATATAGTATAATATGCCCCCAAACTACATAAATAATTTGAAAAATCAGAAAAAATTCTTAGTACTGACTAATTGAAAAAATCTATTTAATCAAATTTAAACATTGGTAACTTAAAATTATTATCTACTATTGAAAATATTTGGCATTAATTTTGTAAAAATTCATTATTCGCAATTAAATGAAACTAAGTGATGTAGTATTATTTCTACTTTCTTTAAGTTCTTTACCACGACCTAGGTTTTGTTATATTATAACATCTTCAGGTGGGCTATTAGCAAAGATGTTGTAATACAACAAAACCTAGGTCGTAGAAAAGAACTTAAAGGAAGTAGAAATAAGACTACACCACGTAGTTTCATTTAATTGTGGATTATTATCTACAGTTACAAGTGATTTATATAATTAAAAAACTCTATTTTGTGTATTTTATAACACGCACTTAAGCTGTTTTACTTGAATATTTGGTGTTCATCCACTGTATATCCTTTGTTACCCCCGTAAATATTTTATCCTGTTAATTCGACCGATCCTATTGTCATTCTGATTAATAGACTTTACACAAAACCAGGCTTAAAATGGAAATCAACTAAGCATTTTAATAAATTTGTTGAGTCGTTCTCAAGCAAAGAAACGCTTATAGACAATAGGCAGGCAATTCCTTTTTTATTTTGTCTGGAAATTTAAAGATTATATTTTCCGTACATAAAAGATATACGAAACATGTAACCATTAAATTTCATTTCCGACAATTTATTTTTAAAAAAACTCTATCAATGATTTCGTATCTCAATCTTCAAACGACTAAACTATATGTAATGTAATAGTTAACATTATTTTGGTGGGTTTAAAAAATATTTTCTATTTGCTACAATATAACAGTGACCTTTTTATTTATACATATATATATATATATATATATATATATATATATATATATATATATATTTATATGTATATATGTAGGGATTATTATATTTCTAGTTGATAGCAAATCTACTGTACAGTTAGTAAAACACTCTACACACAAAACGACGGGACATACCACTCTCACAGGCAGTCAGTTAAACTTATACTATGCAAACATGAGTCTTTTGTCAAAGCATGTGACCTTATAATATCTTTAAAGTCAATATTAAATATTTATTCTTTTTTTTTTATTTTCTTCTTCGTATTGTCATCATTATAAGTAAAACATCACAGGTTTATTTCATTTTTGTTTGTATTTGTTGTCATTTGTTGGTAATTATTATTTCTTTTTCCTCTATTATTGATGATGATTATCATCAATATGAAATGAATGATTGATATTTCAAATTTTTGTTATTTATTAATTGCAACAATCATTTTTCAGTATTATATATTTGACAATTTAATTTAATCGATCATTAGTAATATTTACACAATTTTATTTATTTATGTACGTAATATGTTATTTTCAATGTGGCGTGGCAATGTTAGGAAACATGCCTATATAGTATCTGAAAACCTCAGTCATTGTATTTCACCATAATTTATACCTGTTTATTTGCCTACAAGTGATAAATAAACAAATAACTCACATGATCAATATAGTAAATTCACAACGTTAATACGGAGCTCGTAACACACAAATTAAGCAATATAAAATACTCGGGAACTGGGTAAACTACGCATTAAATATATGCGCACTTAGAAGTTGAAACAAAATACGTACACTTTTTTCTAAAATTATTTAGATTTATCCATTACACTTCAAAATTAATAACTTCGTCAAGCATTTAATATTTACTCAAAAATATATAACTAAAACTTAGTGTAAACATTCATAATACATGCTGAATCTATATTTAGACACAACCAACTTAATCCATCCTGCTTCCCATTCCTGACAACGTACCCTCCTCAAACGTCAAATATTTTATCCACTTCATTCAAACACAATCCGAATATCGAGATTTCACTAAAATCCACCCCGCGACACCCCATAAATCAAAACTATGTCAAGATAAATCCTAAAATAATTTTACTCCGTCCCGAAGCTGCCCTAAGGGCGGCGCCCAACAGGTTGCGCAACCCGCCACACCTGTTGCCGCCCCAGTCGCGTATGTCACTCCAACTCATTTAAATAGCAACAGGTTGGAACCCAACGAAGATTCCTACGTGCCTAATTAACATTTTAACATATGAGATTGTGACCGCGCGTCTGTCTCGAGAAAAACAAATGGTCCGATCGTGGGGAAGTATAACATACGTGGTAACTAACTTCTATTAGGTCCGTGGCCTCTCGAAATATAGTTTTAGAGTGTTGTTTGGGCGTTGTGTGTGAAACTTAATAGAATAAATGGATGAAGCTTTTCCTGAATGTTAAATTGTAGACCATCTCTTAGATACTTCGCGTTTTTTTAACTATATGCATTTTCATTGTCTATCTTAGGTTGAGTTATTGTAATATTTTGGAAAATCCTATTTGAAAGCTAAACATATATTATTATGTTCTTCGTTTTAGGGTTTCATAGTAAAACAACCCTCATGATTTCGTAATTAAGAATTGTTTTGCACGAGCCTCTGTCTATCTCAGTCTCAATTTTAAAGCTATGTGTATGTAATTTCGCGAGTAGATGCCATTAGATGGAGATCTAAATTAAGAAAGAGCAAAATATTTCAAAAATAAAAGACATAAACACACTCTGTCTGAGTCTAATTCACGCGACGACTGTTCCGTACTTGGCTTGAAGTGCTTGAAGTTTTTATTAATATGAACTTTCTAATAAAAAATACTATATATATAACTTTCTAATAATTTGATAACACCTAATATAATTAATTAAGAGAAAACGTATATATTTTCAAAAATTGTGACATCTGGGTCATCGTTATATTTTCCTACAACCTTTGTCTAATTTTCTAAAACCCTTCTTTTCATGGTTTTAGATTAAATAAAATACGAGGGGCATATGCAAATGCACCTCTGAAAAAATCCTATGTAAAAATAATAATAATGTGTGAAAAAAATTTTTTTCTGCTTATAAATAGCTCTTTTAAAAGACAATAGATCTTTTAATTTACAATATGCACAAAATTTTAAAAAAATTCTCGAGTAGTAACTTGAAAACAAAATTCAGAGAAATATTTTTGAGTGTTGGATTTTGCGTTATGTGCCTGTTAATATGCTTCATTGCTATGCCAAATTTAAAAGCGTATACGTCGAGTCTTTTCTGATAAAAACGGCTGTGACAGACGGACACGAGAGTGATTTTTTTTAGGGGTTTCGTTTTCTTTTTTAGGTAAAATGCCATATTAGGCAATATATTTACGTTTTGTAAAATAATGTTTGTAAATAATTTAATAGATATACCACGTATCCTTAAATATTTATAAATGTCTAAATATGTAAAGAACCATCGTAGTGCGAATTCCACTCGTATTTGACAGATTTTTCGTAAACAAACTCTCAAAAAATTACTTTTTATGAACCGTGAAAACCCCTAGCGATTGATTTATCACAAATTTAAAATAAGAAGTACTTTAACTACGGACAAAGACCCACTTTTTCCTTGCTTTATTCTATTTCATAATTTCGTGGTTTTTTATGCTTGTAACAGAAAAATGAATGAAAACGTATATACAAACGTATATTTGTATATACAATGTTATCACGTCAATTTGTTTGTAAAATAAATAGCAAGCGGCATTTGTCACTATCCAAAACAAAGCTTAATTTAAGTTTTATTTTAATAAAATATATTCTTTAAATTTGTTGTAAACAAAACTCGACAAAAAATAGAAAGTAACTTCAAATATTATATCTACTTTATTCAAATTCTTGACCACGACCTAGGTTTCGTCGTATGACAACATCTTCAGGTGGCCAATTTGAGATACCTCTTCAAATTGATTGTGGATTCCTTAAGGATGCTATGTATCCTTAAGGAACTCATAATCATCATATAGTTCAAATATTAACTTACATTATTATTTGTAAATAGTTTAATTAAAATACTATGTATCCTTAAGCGTTTATATATGATTAAGTACTTACGCACCCCTGGTAATGTGATTTGTATTCATACTTAAAAAGTTTTACATTTCCCTATAAACACTCTATTTTCGAAATGAACTCATGATCATTATATATTTCGAACGTTAATATACATTATTATTGGTAAATAGTTTAATTAAAATATTATGTATCCTTCAGTGTTTATATATGATTAAGTACTTACGCACCCCTCGTAATGTGATTTGTATTCGTACTTAAATGTTTTATATTTCCCTATAAACGCTCTATGTTCAAAAGGAACTCATGATCATTATATATTTCGAACGTTAATTTACATTATTATTGGTAAATAGTCTAATTAAAATACTATGAATCCTTCAGTGTTTATACGTAATTAAGAAGATACAGACCCCTCGTAACGTGATTTGTGTTCACACTTAAAAGTTTTTTATTTCTCTACAGATACTCTGTTTTCAAAAGGAACTCACAATAATCATATATTTCAAAAGTTGATTAACAAACTTCAAATTTTGGCTTCGTTGGGAAATAAAACCATTAAAATATTGTTGATGAACAAGTCACTCTTTAAATAAAAAGGAATTTAGCTAAATTTCAAAAAAGGCTGTATAGAAAGAGAGATATAAAATACTAAAAAGATACGCTTTACCTATTGAGATTAATCAAATGATTTATTCTTAGCTATCGAGAATTTCCGATGACCGCCTACCTCCACCTTCTACCGCCTGGTTACAATATGTAACCTAAGGCAAGTCACACGAGCCCAAACTGTATCGGTTTACAAATAGCTATTGAGAAGTTTCCATTACTGCCTCTCTACTCCATCATCAGATCCACCCAATTACAATTCGCAAGCTAAGAACTCGAGATAAGTCAAATGAGCCTAAACTGAAACTCGATGGGTTTACTATTAGACATTGGGGAGTTCCTATAACAATCTCCTCTCTCCATCATCATATTAACTCCATGGTGCCATCTTATTGCATTGCCATCTGATTTGCATAAATTTACGAAGTGTCAGATAGATAAAATAAGTAAATACGAAAATCGACTTATTAGACTTATTTGCTTAGATAATTAACTACAAATGTAGTTTATAAAATCGTGTTAGAAAAGAAAACTCAAAATTATGTTTTCAGCCAATTTCCACACAGATTAAATGTCACATTTCCAATATCGCAAAGTTCTATAAGAGTCATTTTGAAAACGCTATTTTTCTTCTTAATTTCTTTAATAGGTACAGAATTGTACGTGTTTGATCTAATAAGCATTTCACTGCTTTTCCAACTCAAGTTTTTTTTTTACTATTTAGGTTACTTAGCCTTCAATGAATACTTTGTTGCCTTCTTTAGTTGAAAAATAAAAATTCGCATGACGTTTAAAAAGACAAATTAATTTTTTTAATTTTTTATAATTTCATCCAACGCAAAAAAATCATGTCAACAACCCCATCTGTGTATCGACTTTTTGACTCAGTATCGATAAAGATATTAATTACCAAAATGCTTGACTACAAAATTGTTTAAGTATTAAATAACTATAAGAGATATCGTATTCTGAAACCAAAAATAAATATTTTGTGTGTATTTTATATCAAAATCATCAAAAGTACCTGTGACAAAGTTTTTTTAGGGTAAATATTGGGTCGACAACTAATACACCCGCCATCTCGGTTCACTGGTATTCTTACAGTAACCAAAGTGGATATTTCCACTTTTTCTCCAAAGCACGAAGTTGTTTTCATACTGCAGTGTGACAGCATAAATGTAGCTATGCTTGATAATACGGCTTTAACCTCAGATCTGTTTCAAAAAGGCTTTTTTTAATTTTTTCAGAATTTTATTTATTTATTTAAAAATTTCATCTTTCATCCGATCCTTAGCTTTAATATAGGATTTATTCACCAACCATTGTAACCAACCAATCTAAGTTTTTTTCCACGAAATTTTCATTTTTCTTTACGAGCCGATACTTAGTTGCTAACTGATTAGAAGTTAAAACACTGCGTACTTTATAAACCTTACCAAGGAAATATTTTAGAAATTTCTATAAAGTTCTAGAAATATATGAAAAGAAATGTCTATTGATTCCAAGCTAATATATATTATTTGTAATGCTATTTCACTCTTAGAAACAATAGCTCTTTTTACAACATTGTTTTGCTTTGGTATCATAATAATATGTTCACCATTTATGTTTCGTCTTTACATTTGCACTGATATTCTCACAAAATAATTTTAAAAACAATCAGGAAATAACCATTAAACGGTGGCTATAATATACACAAGTAATCCTTGCCTGCACTTATACACAAAATTCCAATTTTCGAATTGATAAAGCACCTTCCGTGCCACTAGATAATAAGCAGGTAAACTTTTCCATTCAGCAAAACTGACCACGAAACCGTCAAACATATAGAAATTTCAAGATGAGAAATATTATTTGGTGGAAACGTCGAGTTTTTCGTTTGAAAAAGCTCTTCCGGCCGAGCGCTATTTCATTCGCCGCTTGAACTCGAAGCGTCGGCTCTCAAAGCTCCCGATTGCTCGTGTTCACTGTGAATTTGCGCCAGCTTTTACGTAAATAAAGTGGCGGAATAATCGCTGTGAAAACTGCTTTAATAATAAAGTTCGCTTTATCTTTTTAAAGAAATTTATAAAGCAGTGTGTTTCTATTTACGTAGCTCACTGTATATTTGCTTATAGTAAGACTCGCTTATGTGTCCTTATTGGATTTTTCTTTTGCAAGAACTTGATTTTCACAAAAAGAAAAACGAGAATGTGAGTGGTGATGATAGAGCATCATGTTATAGAATCCATTACAATCCATGTGAGGTGGTAATGAATTGACTTAATTTTAAATTAATGGCTAAGTGCAAGTCGAACTTGTATGTTTAGAGTCAGGTGCCATTATATATAAATATATATATATATGTACATACACATGTAATACGAATACAAATTTTAGATTTACGGCATTGTACTATATTAATGCAGTTAATAACTTTATAAATGTTTAATGGAAAAAAACGATTAAGAAAAACGATTATATATATTTTTTTGTATTTATTAAGAAAATTAGATTAAATTGTTTTTAGATTAAAAACTATCTGAAATGATGCAATGTCGCTATTTTTTGTTAACGTTTTTTTAGATTGCTTTTTTGGTTTTTGATATAATATTCATGATCTATGACAATTGTTTGACCAACAATTTTAGGAACTAATTCAACAAATTTGTTTCAAAAAACCTTCATTACCATATAAAATTATGTCCAAAAATAAAAATTCAACTTTTTGTATTAAACGTTAAAAATAAAATCACTACCGCCTGCGAGTGTGCTTAATTTCAATTTTCTATAGCAAATGGTTTTCGTGAAAAATGTTTGTACCAAACAGATAGATTTCCATAAAAATTCTATTTTTTAATTTTGATTTAGAATGCTAAAAATAAAAATAATTAATAATTATGTGATACAATAATATGTACATAAGGAAGACCCATGTAATAACCCTTCAAAGAGTACATAGAATCAATGAATTTCTTAAAGACAAACAATAGAACTATAAGTAGAACAAAGGTTTTAACCATAAACTATCTTTAATTTTTTTTAATTGTAAAAGCTATTTAATCTATTTATGCCTTATCTTTCTAACTTTTCTTAAGTACTCATTACGATTTATTGCTACCTGCACGTCACTATTTCTCCGGAGTAATCCTTCACGATAAACCAAAAATAGCCGCAATAAATATAGGGCTGTAAATAAATAAATAAAATAAGGTGCTCCAAGATACTTTCGGAAACCAATTCCAAGACACCCAAGCTAACCTATGAGTACCTCGCCGAAGTACCGCCCGACCTACATCGATATTGTTCAACCAGCAAATGTGATGAAGACATAAAGCCGATGAAACGTCATTTTTAGGAGCGCCACATTGAGGCATGACCTCCCAGCGGGACCGGAAGGGTTTCCTCTATAAAAAATCGCTTGATTGATTGCAACGCGGCCGGCAACAGGTCGCCGGCAGACCCAAACGGAAGTCGACCTGTTGATTTATTTCCGCATCTACGTTGCTAATGAAATTCAGCGCCGTAAATTTGGTCGGTTGTTCGTACGCATTATTTTACGGTACTTGGTCTTCAATTCAATTTTTGTCGATTCGAAAGTGAAATTAAGATTGCGATTAGACAGAATTTTGTTTCCAATGAAAGTTTATATAGATGGCTTCCTCTGTACCCTTAACTTTTTTCGACAGAAATAAAGAACTTACTAGATTTAACACAGACAGAATTTTGATCAAACATATAGACAGTGACAAAAAATTATCAAATATATAGATGATGACAACACGACTTTATTGCGAATCAAGTTAGAAGACGCTCTATTATTTGGAACCTCTCTATTGTTTGGATTCTTATATTTTAGAGGATTTATATTAAAACAAATGTTTCAAATTGAATGGGTTTTCCCTTAATAAAAAAATATTTCTTAATTATAAATAATTAACTCGTGATCGTCACTCCGGCTTAATCTAAATCGAGTAGTATGCGTACACTTCTGTGCTATTTCATTGTTATTTCCATAAAAATCAAAGCCTTTAAACTTACGCATTTTGTAACCCTTTAAAGGTCCTCACTTTCGGTAAAGTATTTCTCTTAATAGTAACCACTTTATATGAAAACTTTTAATAGGTCATTAGTTTTCCAATGATTTGCTGTGTACACACTGTGACAACATTTTAAACACGCCGCTTTTTTTTTCTTTCAGAATACGGTACGTTAAAAATGTAGGGTATGCACTAAATAAGTGTTTTTGATAAACCATTTTAAAATGGGCCACGAAAGTGCCCAGTTTAAAATATAAACTATTTTAAAATATAAACTATCTTAATAGTAACCACTTTATATGAAAACTTTTAATAGGTCATTACTTTTCCAATGATTTGCTGTGTACACACTGTGACAACATTTTAAACACGCCGCTTTTTTTTTCTTTCAGAATACGGTACGTTAAAAATGTAGGGTATGCACTAAATAAGTGTTTTTGATAAACCATTTTAAAATGGGCCACGAAAGTGCCCAGTTTAAAATATAAACTATTTTAAAATATAAACTATCTTAATAGTAACCACTTTATATGAAAACTTTTAATAGCTCATTACTTTTCCAATGATTTGCTGTGTACACACTGTGACAACATTTTAAACACGCCGCTTTTTTTTTCTTTCAGAATACGGTACGTTAAAAATGTAGGGTATGCACTAAATAAGTGTTTTTGATAAACCATTTTAAAATGGGCCACGAAAGTGCCCAGTTTAAAATATAAACTATTTTAAAAGAGGCATATATGAAGTTGCCCACTTTCAAATACAAACTACTTTAAAAGGCGCCACGAAGATGCCCACTTTAAAATACAAACTATTTTAAAATAGGTACCTATGAAGGTGCCCATTCTAAAATATAAACCATTTTAAAATGGACACCCACGAAAGTACCCATTTCAAAATAGTTTTTCAGAAATTAATGTTCTTTAAAGACATTCAGAAACTCGGGCGCTGAATACAAAACGTAAATCAACAAAATCTGCAATCGACGAAAATAAATGATCAACGATTTTAATACAACTGTTTTTCTGAAAACTATTTTCTTTATTCGTCATTTTCATTTCATTAAAGCTTTAAAATATGTGTACATTAGGAAAAATATTGATGTACTCTATACGACATATTTTTACAGGCCGCTTTGGTCTATTACATCGTATAATGAAAAACAAGAAAAAATTAAATAATTTGAAAAAAATCATAAAAAAGTAATAATAAAATAAATAAACTCATTTCTTTAGTTTTTCCTATTCAGAATATGTTGTACCTAATATCTTGGTCAACAATGATAAAAATTAATATATATATATATATATATATAGATATATATATATATATATATATATATATATATATATATATATATATGTATATGTATAATAAGAAAGAATTTATATCAATTATTTTTTTTTAGCTAAACCACAATGTGTCTCAAACATGGACACTGATTAAATTTCCATATGCACTAATTACGGAACTATCGTGACTAAAATTCTATAAATAATAAACACTTTTAGAAACACACGCTGACGTCACATACAGATATTTCACCATTTTTGTTGTGTGTTCAGTCTTTGTACATTTATGAAACTTTTTATATTGAATATATTTGGCGTTTATTATGAATAATTAATTTTGTAGAAATTAATTAATCATAATTAAGTAAAACTGCTCGTTATAAATAAAACATTAAATTAAATAAAAATGCTAATAGCCCACCCGAAGATGTTGTAATTCAACGAAACCTAGATCGTGGTAAAGAACTTAAAAAGTAGAAATAATATTACGTCACGTAGTTTCATTTAATTGTGGATACTTTTTATGTTCAATTTCAAATTATTATTATGCCCATAAGGATTAGCCCGAAGCATCTGTAGATATTCCCACAACTCCTGAACTAAATACTCGCCGAACTATAGAGTTTCTCTATCATTAGTTACTATCGAGCTGTCAGTTTGACATTTCATTTGATTAATGGTTACGTTATTTAAATATAGACTATTCAGAATACAAGTAAAAAATAAATATTACTATGTTTTAAATAATGTTACTATATTTTAAATATCAACTAAAACGATATTACGATAGCGATATCGTGCTATTTGCATATACACGTATGTTAATAATATTATTAGACCTATTTATATAATTCAATAAATATTACTATATTTTAAATATCAACTAAAACGATATTACCATAGCGATATCGTGCTATATCCATATACACGTGTATTAATAATATTATTAGACCTATTTATATAATTAAATAAATATTACTATATTTTAAATATCAACTAAAACGATATTACGATAGCGATATCGTGCTATTTGCATATACACGTGTGTTAATAATAATATTAAACCTATTTATATAATTAAATAAATATTACTATATTTTAAATCTCAACTAAAACGATATTACGATAGCGATATCGTGCTATTTGCATATACACGTGTGTTAATAATATTATTAGACCTATTTATATAATTAAATAAATATTACCATATTTTAAATATCAACTAAAACGATATTACGATAGCGATATCGTGCTATTTGCATATACACGTGTGTTAATAATAATATTAGACCTATTTATATAATTAAATAAATATTACTATATTTTAAATATCGACTAAAACGATATTACGATAGCGATATCATGCTATCTGCATATACACGTAAGTGCATTAATAATATTATTAGATCTATTTATGTAAATAATATAATATTTTGGAGAATTATATATTTTGGTAAGTCAAATTTTATTTTAAGAACAAATTAAATATAAAATTAAAATAAAAAGATATATATACATACATATATATATATATATATATATATATATATATATATATATATATATATATATATGTTGATACACGTTTCTATTGTTTGTATTAAAATTAAAACCGTTAAAATGGAACTTTCTCAACAAAAAATTATAAACCCCGCCCACAGGGTGGTTAATCCTTTGCACCTAGAAGGGGGTCCGTGAAAATCAGGAAAATAGGGTATCGTATATTAAAATGATAATGAATAAGAACGGACTACATCGAAGACTGTGAGTTTGTATATTTATATGTATGTACCATGCAGTTCGTATGCGTGTACGCATTCTACGTGCCTTTCAAAGACTTGTCAAAATTTAACGAAGTATTTGCTTGCTTTCGGACTTATTTTATTTCTTAGTGTTTGCTAATAAATATGCAATGATAAAAGATAACCATATCGCTTTTAAAGATATAATTCCTTAAACATTAAACCTATATTCTACAAAATTACTGAATTTTTCTTTGGATATCCGATTAATTCCAGTTTTTTTTAGTTTTGGTATATTAACGCCTATTATTTTAATTAAAATCATGTAAGCAATTTCGAAGAAGAGAACGTATTTTTTTATTTTTTTCTGTATACTTGGATGCCACTGATAGGCTTGTACTCAGAATAGAATATGATCGATGTGCGTGCAGTATAAAGATGGCTGCCGCATCATTATTGTTGTCATGGTTACTTTATTTAATATTTCAACATTTTATTTTAAATTTAAAAGAAAGAAGAAGAAACGACAACAGATATTAATATATAACGTTTTAATGACATAATCACATCATTAAAACGTTATATATTAATATCTGTTGTCGTTTCTTCTTCTTCTTGAGGGGTTAGTTAAGCTGGCGTTTTTCCCTGCATTTTAGAGACTTCGTATTCTGGCTGTCCAACTCTTAAAGTCTTCTGCTAGTTCTTAACATTCAATACTTCTATATCACTTTCTAAACAATTCATGAATCATAGTTTTTGCCTTTCTCTTGCTCTAACACCAGTGAGTGTTATTTAAAAGAAAATCTTTTTCGTTGCTATTTTTTCAAAACTAATTATATGTCCAGCCCATTTTCCGTCTCTAAATTTTTGTCATTTTCCTACTGCAATAAATTAATTTTAATTTTAAAAAGCAGAATGTTTATTATAAAGTTTCTTACCTACATGTCTGAAACCGATTCGGAGAGAAATTATATAATAATATGAAAACGTATCATTTATTTAAGTAATGTCAGTAACCATGTGTCTAATAATCGGTTCTTACTTTTTTTCACTTTTTTCATGTCACTCCTTATATTTTTTTTTAATTTGATACGAGTATTCCTTAGAGAATTCCCAAAATTCCAGAGATATTCAAGACATGTTTTTAATATTCCAGAAATCGCTGGCATCTCTCATTCCAGAAATGTTCGAGACGTGTCTTTAACATCCGTGAAATAAAACACTAGTCAATTTATTCCTTACCAATCTCACATGTTCGCAAAAAAACACAAAATTTTTATAGATAATATTTCTATCCGTGTTGTGTCACTGCTTCATTTTCTCGCTTTTCGCCTTTTCAAAACTCTTTTTCGATAAACTATTATTTTGTTAGTTTTTGTCTTTTTATATTTGTAAATTCACTACTCGTGTCTATTGCAATCACCAATACTTGTACATACAAATGTATCTGCACTGAAAATATTAAATAAATATACCAAAATAACATTACATTAAAATAGCATCTTTGTTATAAGTTAAAGTTGCAAATTGAAATGTTGGTATGTATACTACAAAATTGCTGAACATCACTTTTTCTAAGTGACCAAGACCCATAGTTTTTAAAGCATCAAGCATTTGTCCTACATTTTATTGAATTATTTAAGTGACAAATCTCATTATTAACAGAACAAATTAGTATCGTATGGCAAATCACATAACTTAATTTCTAAGTCTTTATTACTGAAGAAAAAAGTAAAGGCTAAAAACATGATAACTGGAATGCCGGTTCCCTTTAGTTTCATTCGACCATGAATTTTCCAATATCTCTCATTCGGCTCCGCCCCAGCCCATCTCCACTTAGCGCAGCGCCCTCGATGAGAAGGCAGACGTTCAATCAGTTCCATTAAAGACATTATTGCCTCTGTGTCCTTCCGTTTACCTACAACGGCGGGACGCCACATTTTCCCATGATAGAAAATTCCACAGAGATAGATAGAATGTCATTCATTTAATTTATTGAAGTGAAAAATTATTTTGTAACGTTGAGAGCTAATTCCGAATCGTTTCACCGACTTGTTATGCCGAACGCCATCTGTGGCCCAATTTATATAATTATATCTGTAGTACCAGTTGTGATATATAAATTCATATATGATTTATGTTTATGTTTGAATATGTTATGTATTATAAAATTAGATATAAATAAATCATTTAAAATCAGAAATAGAGAATACTGGCTATGTTTACGATTTCGTTCGCGTTATATACATATTTTGTTTTTTTTTTTTTGTATTTTGCTTCTAGTTATATACTATTACCTCACCAAATTTCATCGAATTTTGTTCATTAGATTTTGCGTAATACCTGCTCAAACAAACGTGTAGACAGTCAAAAATTCTAAAATAATTTTTTTGACTTCTTTTATCGTTCTATACGCAAAATCAATCACTTTTTTAAAAAATATTTTCAATCTGTTACAATTTTATTATATATATATATATATATATATATATATATATATATATATATATATATATATATATATCTTGAAATACTTTCATACAGTTTCGACACATATTTAAAAAAAAAACTCCACAATAAACCGTTTACAGTATCAAATAATATATTATTGCCGTACTTAACGACAGCTACACGCACAAATGATGAACTCCTTACTACGAACGTAACCTTTTATATACAACCAGAGCAAAATAGTTCAAAATCTCTGCCTCGCCGTTAATTATACTCGTAAGTTATTACTAAACTAGCGATCCGCCTAGACTGAGCAAGAGTAGGCAAAGTTTTTTCAGCAGCTATTTTTATGTACCACGTCAAAAAAATTAGGTCTCGGCTTCATGTGAGTGTCGTTATGGTGACAATGTCTGCAGCAACCATCGCCCGCGTATGACAGCGTCTTATGCCAGTAGGTTAAGCTCGATAAGTTTACTTACTCGAAAACATTGTCTTGAGTTTTAACTATTTATTGGGAAACTGCGGTATAAAAAGAAAATTCTATTAAAAAGATCTACTTTCAGAAAAATCACTGCGAAATTTAATTTGGAAATGGCTAAAACAGTTCTACAAAATAAACTCTAGAAAATTGAGTCGAAGAATTATATTTCTTTGAAGTATTGAACCGTTTATTATGCATTTTATGTATATATTACACATATGCTATCACGGTCTTTATTGTGAAACTTTTTGAGAAGTATTATGTTGGCATATATTATTTCCACGTATCTCTAATGATTTAAGCAGCGCACGCTACATCATCCTTCGGAGGAAAGCTTTTTTCCGATTTCGACATTCATCATCACAGCTCGAGCGATTTTCATAAATTATTCCTAAAGTACACATTTAAACCTTTGTCATATGTGAATCTATCCATTAATGAAAACCGAAATAAAACCCGTACGATCATTACTAAGAGAATCCCTTATTTACAGATAAGATTGGACTAATGAACTTATTTTTATAACATGTACGTAATTAGTCCACTAATTACGAACATTTACAAATAATAAGAGAGAATGTATATAAAAATATCAAAATAATGATATTTCAATAAAAACAAGATACCCATTAAACAAGTAAAAACAAATTAACACAAACGTAGAAATGAAAAATATGGTCATCGACAGACTATGAAACTTAACACAGTTTAAATAACATTTAATCAAATTGATTTCACAATTTTCTTACACACCGCCTTTAAAATATTTGCCATAGAAATATATTGTATATTGGAATTATTTTCCGATAAATATTAGAAAAAATTTAATGAAGAGCAATGATCAATTAAATGAAAAAGTAAGGAAATATCAATTGCACCGATTTTCCCTAACCAAACGTTATTATAGATAAATGATAATCGAGATTAATCTGATAACAATACTTAAACCAGCTAATTTATTTATTATTAGCTACCATCCAGTGCTTTCACCGGACAAAAATAACCATTTTCTTTAATTTCTTCTCTTTATATAATAAATATTTATCGATACGCGTTAATTTATTTCTATCTAAAAATTTAAACACAAATTTTCTTGTTTCAAATTTTAATTATTTCGAAATATCCATGCAGTCTTCCACCGCCATTTTCATATTTTTAGAGGGAAATTTAGAAAAAAATTCTATCTTTAGTATCTAGATAGCTAATAGAAATATTCGTGCCAAATTTTAAGTTTGTAGAGTTTAGAGTCGTGGAGATTTCTCGATCAGATATTCAGTCAGCGTGTGAATGGTTATTGGCTTTTCTTCTCTATGTAGGGTTACTACCTGGACTGAATTACTATTACAGATTTGAAATAAACTCAGGCGATGCCAGGTATTATTTTTTAGTATTATATGGCCTCATATATATATATATATATATATATATATATATATATATATATATATATATATATAGGTAACAAAATTTAATAAATTTCTTCTCACAGCAGTCTCGAACTAGACGTTGGACGTCTGAGCTATAAACTGACGCCTGTCCCAGTGCCAGAAATAATAACTGTAATACACTACAGACAGATATATTATCCAAGTTTTTCCGTGCGAATTACAGTTTAAGTTACAGAAACAAAATTAAGAATAGTATTTAAAAGAGAGTTACATCAAGTTTAAAACCAGTGACCGCCTTTAAAATCGACACTTAAGTAAACTGCCCCTTTCAAATTAAGAATAGTATTGAAAGAAAGTTATATGAAACATAGCACCAGCGACCGCTTTTAAACGTTGCTCTGCAATGAAATCACACTTTCAAATTAAGAATAGTGTTTAAAAGAAAGTTAACTGAAGCATAGAATCAGTGACAGTTTTTAAAAATAACACTAGAGTAGAATTACCCTTCCAAGTTAAGAATAATGTTAAAGAAAGTTACATAAGCATAGAACCAGCGACCGCTTTTAAAAGTAACACCAGAATGAAATGCAACTTTCAAATTAAGAACAATATTTAAAAGAAAGTTATATGAAAACCAGAAGCCACAATGGTTTTTAAACATGATACTAGAATTAAATGACAGTTTCAAATCTTTGGCCTTAATTTTTTTTTCGTCCCATAAAATGGCGGTAAATGATAACGTGTAAGGGACACGGGCGATAAAAAGTCTACTTGCTGCATAATAGCGGATAGAATTTGTTTGTACACACATAAAAATACTCATTTTAAAATTTGTGACATGTCTAAAACCAGTGAGACACTGAGAATATTTGCAAAAATTAATTTCTTAAAAACGTAACGTTTTGTATTTATAAATATTATTTTTGTCCCATACCTGTTAAGTTCATTAATTGACCTGATTATATATGGTTTTTCTCCGAGCTCCTGCATTTACAAGCAGGCCTGATCAACTATGGCCCTTCTCCGACTCCTGCATTTACAAGTGGACCTGATTAACTATGGCTCTTCTTCGACTCCTGCATTTACAAGTAGGCCTGATTAACTATGTTTCTTCTCCGACTCCTGCATTTACAAGTTAGCCTGATTAACTATGGCTCTTCTCCGTGCTCCTGCATTTACAAATGGATCTGATTAACTTTGGCTCTTCTCTGAGCTCCAGCATTTACAAATGAACATAATTAACGATGACTCTTCTTCGAGCTCTCGCATTTACAAGTGGGTCTGATTAATTATGGCTTTTCTCCAAGTTCCTGCATTTGCAAGTGGATCTGGTTAACTATGGCTCTTCTCCGAACTCCAGCATTTACAAGTGGACCTGATTAACTATAGCTCTTATCCAAGCTCCTCTGTAAATTTGTAACTCAACCAAATAACTAAAAAAATGTTAACAACAAGTGTTTATAAAAGAAATTCTTCATAACTATTTTCACACACCAGTACAGCACCAGTATTGTATACAAGGTTACATTAAAAGAGAGACTTCAAAAAATATATTATATTTTAAAGTCCATTCATGTATTTTAAGGTTTTTCTTATAACACGGTGCAATCAAAAAGTATCAATTGATTTAATTGATGAGGGACTAGTATTTTATACTTTTAACCGCATAAATATCACACATTTTTAACGGACTTCAAAAAAGGAGAAAATTTTCAAATTTCCCAAGCAACTCCTGGACCAATAAGGACACATAGCCCCTTTGCGAAATTTCATATATAATTAAAACAAATGTAATATGTGTTTAAAAGTGTTTTATTCGCAAATAACGGTCAGAGTTTAATGATGAAGCTGGAAAGTGGTGCTCAATAATGAGCATATTATTAAAATCTATAAAATAATCTATGTTTGTCATATTTGTTTATGTTCGGAAATAATAATGTGCCGCAAAAGTTCCAATTAAGTACTCCTGTTTTTATTATCTTATACTTTTCAGTGTGTTCTACGTTTACAGATATCGGTTACGTTTTTTGTTAAACTGTTTTGTTTTAAGTCATAATAGCGCCAGTAGAACGATCAAAATATCATATTTTCTATTGTAATAAATTAATCTGATTGAAATAATAAGTTCAAGCATATATAAAGCCGAAAAATGAAGTGGGATATATTTGACTGGGATGCTCACCTTGAGGCTTCCGTAAGTGTTTGCAAAAAAATTCACTTTATTTTAAATCTTCTTCACTACTTCACTACTAGCGTAATTGTTTTGCCAAAATACTGAACTTCTACTATACATTTCTTAATATAACTAAAAGTTCAAATGAGGAAAATTTTTTTATAAAGCAAAAAAAAATTCATTTAGATCACTAGTTCCAGAATAAATCATCAACTTATGAATATTCACATTATTTGTATGAGTATGTACGCAATAGCACTTTTTCCCAAGTCATTCGTCAACTTCCGGTTATATTTCATGATCTAAGAGCGAATAAAATTAGGGTTTTTTGTTTCAATTTTTTATATAAAACTAATTATATATACTAACTAAGCTACGCTTTTACTCGCATAGAGAAGGGAAAATAATGGATGTAAAATTTTAAAAAAATGTTCGTGTCGTAATATTGGATCTCGGCATTGGAACATCTAAATAGTTTCATATGTACAGAACCGCAGAAATTGCTTTAAAAAAAATCTTCCATCCAGTATATAGATATAGGCTGGTAGGTTACCCTTATGTGTTATTACATACTCTCATCCTTAACGGGATGAAGTAAACAGATAAATAAAAAAAGAATATATTCTCTTTTTCGATATTCTATGTCCATTTTTATGATACATATGTAACTATATGTAAGCAAAATTTCATGAAGATTAATTGAATAGTACTGTGGCGTATATAATATTAGTATTTCTGGAATTTATTTTTTTTATCTCATTAATGATAGATTCGTTTTTTGTGAACTAATTTAACTGTATACACTTTTTTATCGGGCGAATATTTTTTTTATTCCATTTTTTTATTCCATATACTTATTGTAACTACTTTGACAGTATATTTCGAAGAAAACGATCGATCGATATTTTTTCCGTAATTTCTGTAGATATACGCAAATTGAATTTGAATGAAATATTCATTCAAAATGGTAATCTCTAATATATAAGAAACCGTAGAATGAGAAAAAAAATCCTAAAGCAAAAAGGACCAAAAATTGCATGGTCACCCTAACCATTGTTATATTCATACAGTTACACTGGCGATCCTTGTTTTGGGCGCTCTGGCTTCAGCCAATTTGTAAGAATATTGGAAATAACTTGAATTGATTGAATGAACAAATTTGTAATACAATTTAAGACGACGAATAAATCTCGACGTTTGACGGCGGATTGGCACTGGAAGCTGTGTCTCGTATTTAGAAGGCAAAATTTCGCTGCTACGTGGAACGACTGTCTTTTATTGGAGCCGAAGTTTCAAGGTTTTAAAGGAGCTGTTTATTCGTTCGCTTGTTTTATTGCTATTATTTTACGATTAAAGCAACTTTTGGCAGCAAATAATTTATAAATAGTCCAAGTTGGAAAACACTTATAAACTACTGTACTGCGTGACTGAATTAAGTCGAGGAAAATTGGTTTTCAAGTTTTTTTTCAATATTTTTATACAATTGAAAGCAAATAACATATATACTGCCGCAAATACTCTGGATATCATATTTTTTATAATATTCATACGCGGGAAACAGTTTTATTCAGGACATTGTTCTTTATCTTAAAAATGGACAATATTAATATTTAAACTTTTTAAAATTAGTAGCAATGCTTGAGTCAATTAATAAAAAAACATTAGGGTTATTTGTAGTAGATTTTGTAACAATGTAGAAAATTCCTCATGCGAATTTCTTCCTGCCTTCTACATTTAAAAATTTATGAGTTTTTAATATTATAATATCTATCATAAAGACAATTTCTGCAACTTCTTCTGCTGTTTTGTTCTATAAACCGTCGTATATGTGAAACTAATGGAAGGTCCTTTTTCTCCAACATCTTTATGTAATGCTGAACCTGAAGATTTCTGAATTATGTGGAAAGCTAATATTAGGTCCTTAAAAGCAAAAAATGGACATCTTGAATGTTTTTGCAGACAGGCCATCTTCATACATTAAGAACAGTTTTAAATACTCTCTAAATTATTAGGAATTTTGCAGATCTAATCTTATTTAAGATCACCTTTAGATGTAGAAAATAAAATTGGAAATGCTCTACAAATATATCCATTGTAACTAAATTCAGTAATAGGAACAAAATTCAATCCAGACCAAGGTAAAACATGAGATCCACCATTTTCTTCCTGAATATTCAATATATTATCCACTGCCTCTCGATTATATTGCAAGGTCACCATTGGGACACCAGGTACATAAACATTATTTAACAATATGTATGAACCTATAATTATCTAAATTAAATTAAATCTGTTGTTTTTCTTAACATAAAGTCATTTGTTGAAAAGCATTTTCATTATATGGTAAATTTTATAAATTACTTTCATCAATTACGATATCACGACACCAAAGATTATTATTTTTAAGAGCAGCCCCAACATTATTACGATGTACAATAAAATCTTTATAGCCTTCACCATAATATATTCTATCAAAAAGATATTTTGAAAAAGATCGAGGTAAGGCAGTAATATAATTCGTAATGTCTTCATGAAAACTAATGATTTGCCCACTATATCCAAATTGATCACCGTTAAGTCTAAGAACTCTAATAACTGGGTAAAATTGAGCAGATAATTGTTCTTCATTAAATGTTAACTGTTTCACTACATCAGGTTGTAATGCAAAATAAAATTTATGACAATAAAATAATGTTAAAAACATCGATTTAGATAATTTAATGTGTATATATATATATATATATATATATATATACACACACTGATCGAACAAAATCTTAGTTGGCGCCCTCAAGTAAATGATGGTAGTCGTCGTATTTTCAACAGTATACACTCTTTGAAACGTCCTCAAAATTTTCTACTGACTAAAATAAAAACCAACCTTTGTCAAACACTCCTATTATACTAATTGATTATGGAGATGTGTGCTATCCTGGTCTTAATGAAGAATAGTTGTACAAGTTGGAAAGTCTTCAAAATTTATGCCGGTACATCTTCGACTTCATAAAAATGATCATATTTCTGAACACATGTAACTTTTTTCCACTTTTTTTCAATATTTTAAAAAATCCTCAAAACCCAAATTATCTTACTGAATAAATCACATGTTTAACTTTAGTTTCATTTATTAAAATGTAAAATTAAAGACAAATAAGGCCAGAAAATGTACATACAAATGTACGTGTAAAAAGTTTCAAACATGTAAGAAATTTGCGCACTTGGCGTGAATTTAAAAAAAAACGCTAAAAGTTAAGTTCTTGAAAAAGTCTGCAATACTCTTCTGCTTATAATTTTTGCACTTCATTTAAAAAACACGGTCTCTAAGTCGACGGAAAAACATAAATTCGTGGCTATCAAATTCATTATCTTCAGCCCATTTCATAGCAGCCTTTGCCTCTGAATTTCCGACAATTACAAAAAATTTTACCATCTTCAGAGACAAGTTCGTCTTCAGAAAACTGATGGCTGGGAGAATTATCCAACAGTAACATTGCCTGAGAAGGAAAATTACAGATAAAAGATGGCGACGAACCGCCTGAACGAATTCCGTTTTCAACCACTCAAGAAACAAGTCTTTAGTAACCCAAGCATTTTTATGTGCACGATAACAAACTGGAAGACACTTTGATTTAAATGCCCGCGGGTTTTTTGATTTTCCGACAAAAAGCAATTGAGTTTATGGTTTCCAGACGCATCTGCACAAGGCATAAATATGACTCTCATCTTGTTCATTTTCCTCCCGGACGCCGAGTGCTCATTACTAGAGGCTAAAGTATGATCGGGCAATAATCGCCAGTATAAACCAGATTTGTTTGCATTATAAACCTGTTCAGCTATTAGATTTTTTTCTCAAATAACTTTCTGAAACTCCTGTTGAAACGGTCCGATAGCAGCTTCATCACTTAATAGTTTTTCCTCCACCATTTGTCTTATTCCCTGGCGCTTCTTAAATTTATCTAACCATCCCCTGCTTGCATTAAATCCCATATTGGAGTTTTTGATCTGGCGATGAAAAATACGAGCTTTCTCACAAATCATATCACCACTTACAGGAACATCCATTCGCCTTTGTTGCAAAAAAAAAGAAACGAAGTATCTTCTGAAATGGAATTTTCCGACTTCTTCAGTGTTATTCGTGCACCGGGACCACGTTCTGTTAGGATAACAAATCTACGTGCCGGCGCCATGTTGTCAGCGAGCGCAATAAATTAACCAACACTCATGTAGGGCGATTGACAAAAGTTGATACACCTACCGCCTCCCTCGCGGACGCCTCCGCGCTGACCTTCGCAATATTTTTGATTACATGTATATATATATATATATATATATATATATTTGCTAACTCTACCTACATATAGCAAACTATATTTAACAATGCAGTAATATGGGGCTCGTCCAAAACTATTATAAAAAAGGAAAATTTATTTATTTCTTGTCCATAAAAGGACGCTAATTATCGAAATATCTGGCAAATTTTTCAGATATAGCGTAATAATAGAGAACCTGATTGCTGTGTGGCAATCAGGTTCTCTATTATTACGCTATATCTGAAAAAATCCGAAGATTTATGGCAAATGTTAGAAATAAAGGAACAAAAACCGCCAGCTTTCTTCTTTCCACAAATATACATCAAAATAATGCGTAATAAAATGATTTACTAATATAAAGATCGGTCCAAAAAACACACCAGATCTAGAGAACGTTGGGACACTGAGCTTGTCTTCATCAATCATATGTTAGATACACATGTAGCTGGAAATTAATGTACATTACTCGACGTAATTATAACGTATAAGAAGATTTAATTACTTCAATGTATATAACAAGCCCATCTCTGCTACACCATGCCTATTTGGTACTTTATCAAACAGTAGAAGCGCGCTTCGCTAATAGTAAATAATAATTTTATTTCTTATGTATACTATAATATAAACACTGTAAATACCTTATTTAAACACATTAATAAACAAATTGCGATCACCAGCGGAAAAGACTAATCTGACATCGGTGAGTTTAATTATTTTGGATTACTAACATCAACCTCAAACAAAACATCTCTTACCAGCCTCTAGTTTATGTAATTGTATATTTCTTTGATAAAGACAAGATTGGCAACCAGCCCACCCTTATCCTAAAAAAGAGGAACTCTCCTCAGATTATGAGGTACCATATCAAAAAGAACATGTAATGTAGCACTCCGTTGTGACCATTTAGTCCTCAGTGTGAGGTGACGCGTCCCTAACAGATGATGAGACGTCCATAAAATCACTAAGTGTATATAATGTACGTATGAAGGTAATTTTTTAAAATATATATTTTGGCGATATGTCAAATGCTAAAAGTGTATTACCAGACATTGAGATAAGTTTTGAAGACGGCAATCTATTGTTTTGCAATAAAGAAAAGTAAAAAGTTGTAACTTGGCTTTCATTTTCTCCCTTCAAATCTAAAAAAAATACTGTGAAATTAACATTTTGTTAGGTATTCAGACACTATATATTTGAACATAGTTGTTCGAATCCCAAAATCCGTCACAAATCTAATGACTTAATGCCACGAGCTATGTAATTATGTGAAATATGTTCCAACAAGAGTTTCATCTAGATTACAAATTTCAAAAATCGTGCCTATATGCAAGTACAATGTAACCAGGATATCTTGATACTTATATCTTGTCACACTATTTAAAACCTCTCCTAAAAGTTTCCTCATCTAGGAAGTGTGCATGGGATCATGCTTGGGAACTGCTACATATAAAGAGAGTACTAAGACATATACAGCATAGAGAGTACTAGGACATAGATTTTACATTTCAATGCAATAAAAAAAAATAAAAACAATAAATAGAATTCTGTTCTTGAAATTTCAGTTCATTAAGTTTTTAAGTTTAAAACATATTTCACTAGACTTTTTTACATTATAATATATATAATGTAAAAAAGTCTAGTGAAATATGTTTTAAACTTAAAAACTTAATGAACTGAAATTTCAAGAACAGAATTCTATTTATTGTTTTTATTTTTTTTTATTATATATACATATTGTATCCTCAAATGTAAACTATTTATTTCCTTAAATTATTAATAATATTATATTTAGCGTATAGTTATTTCATATTTTAATGTAATACATATATATATATATATATATATATATATACACACATACATATATATATATATATATATATATATATATATATATATATATATATTACATTAAAATATGAAACAACTATATTCAACTTTCTTCTACGTTATTTTTTTTGACGATTTCTTTTCCTTGAAAATAATTAATCAAATACATTTAAAATCTGCTTAAAATCTAGTCGAGTTTTTAAACCTACTTTCAATGTTATCCCGTGGATCTATGAGCATCACCTTGATATGAAATTGAAGTCTATGACTTATACCGTTTACAACAATTACAGAATTCTATTCAGGACTTCTATTTCAAAACCTAAAAAAACAGGCTTGCATACAAAAATGTTTGCCGGTCAAGGAAACGAAAAAAAAATAATCTGCACGGTAATAAATAATTTAATACTATAGATAGGTTAGCACGAAAGAAAAACAATTTTGTAGCTAGCAACCAAAGCAACTTAACACTTTTTATGTCGAGAAAATTAAATAACTAAAAGTTTACTAACAATAAATAAGCTTCGACGCCCCCGCTATAAGGTTTATCCGCCACAATACCGCTTTTCAACGAATATTTTCTCAGATAAATTTAATGAAAAATTACCAAAGTAATAGGTTTCTTAACAAGAATGTCACATCTATTTTGCAGAGAAAACAAGGTGTGAATGATTTAGGAGCTCAAGTAAATTTGGGCCGACAAGAAATTCGTTAAAATTAATGTCGTCTGGCAAATTGCTACATATTTAAGGGCTACGAAAATGAAAATGAAAATGGAAATGAAAAGAAATTGAAGAAAATTGTCGGTAGAATATATAAATTCAGCAGTATATATATATATATATATATATATATATATATATATATATATATATATATATATCGATGTATTTTTTTTACTTGAAATACTAACTAAAATATTATAGTTCCTTAATTAACAGTACAATCTAGACACATGCCTAGATTGTACTGACTAAAGAATAAATGATCAAAAATCACTTCATTCACAGTCTCGGAAAAATCCAGCAAAAATGGGGTGTCCATTTTCGCTTCCAAGAAGGAAAATGTACCTTTTTAAAGACGGTTTTGAATTACAATTATATTCGTGTTGTTAATGGTTTTCCCTAGAAGTTGTAAAAATATAAAATTCCGGTGTTTTGAAAATTGATCATTGTCTATTATAACGTCGCAAAAGCGAATTACCATGTTCTCTTTTGGGGGATGTCGGAAAGGTCATAAATGATTATTATTTTATGTTCTAAGATGATTCAGTTCCATTGAAATAAGGAAAATTCCAAAAAATAACAAAAGAATCGTCTATACTGAGATTCCAACCCGTCGCATTGGTTCCACTCGTACGCTTTACCATTCGACCATCTGGCTGCTCTTTGTTATTTGTTACGAAAGATATCTATTTCATATTTTTACGACAATTATCAATATGGTCCCTTTACATAATCGAATTAACAATTAATAGAGTGTGTTAAATTACCTGACCTGGATTAAATCATGTCGCAAATTTAGAAAAAAAAATCAATACATTTATGAAGAAATTATTAAAAGAGATTTTTTTGTGAAACATATAATGGCGCATTTGGGTTGGAATTAAAACGTTCTGATGACAAGTCGTGTTTTGTCATTCGGTCAGCTTCGTGTATTGTCGGCTCGTTCCGTCTTAATTCGGCCAGCTTCGCGTCTTGTCGGCTCTTTCCGACTTAACGGTTCCCTCTCTATTCACTACACATACTTTACGTATGTGTTAATGTATAAGCATCGTTTCTTATTTAGTAACGTATACAACTTAATCCTTTATATCGATATATTGTATTAAACTGTGTTAAAACGTTAAACGGGTTTATTAACTTAAACTATGAGTTACAGTGATAGTAAACGTGATAGTGAAAAAAAATATAGTCTTTTCACATCTCCCAGGTGTCCCGTGACAGTTCGATTTTTTTTATTTAAGTTTAATAATTACAGATAAAGGTAGTATTTTTTTAGGAAAATAAAATAAAAAAGGAATAGTAGGTAATGAAAACCCGAAAACCCGCGTCACCGAATCTATTCGTGAACATTTAGCCCTCGACCAACGAGCTGCTTGTCAGCACATCAAATTTTTAGACACATATGCTGATATTACAACTTCTGCACTTCATTTCTCATTACTGGCCTGCTAGTATGCGTTTATTCTTTCAAAAACAATTACCTTCACCGTACTGTGTCACTTATGCAAAAGTAGATATCAAACTAAATGCCCCTCGACCGTACTATCTTTGCAAATTGACTTAAGTAATTCGCACATACTGCATGCACATTTAGAATAGCAAGACTGAAGTATGTTTCTCCTATTTTACGTAAATACTTACAGGTTGATTTTCAAAATTAATGAAGATATTTTTTATCATCTCTATCAATAAATTAAAATTAACAATTGGTTATGTTAATCTAGGGGCATACCTATAATTCAGCAATAGAGGGATTGCGAATTATATTTTTCATATTTGTTGATCCGAATAAGGTCAAGATTGTTGATCCGAATAAGGTCAAGACACAAAATTAATGAGGATATTTTTATCATTTCTATCAATAAATTAAAGTTAACAATTGATTACGTTAATCCGTGGTCATAAGTCAGTCTGGCAATCGATTGCGAATCGCACTTATCTTTTTCATATTTTTTAATCAGAATAAGGTCAAGATTGTTGATCTGAGTAAGGTCAAGACACAAAATTAATGAGGACATTTTTTATCATCTCTATCAATATATTAAAGTTAACAATTGATTACGTTAATCCGGGGTCATAAGTCAGTCTGGCAATCGATTGCGAATCGCACTTATATTTTTCATATTTTTTAATCAAAACAGGGTCAAATTTGTTGATCCGAATAAGGTCAAGACCCACTCTGACGTGAAAAAAAAATAAATTCTGTTGACTTGTGTATCACACAATTTTTAATTAATATCATATTGGTGTATCACCCAAAAATAATTTAATGATTTAACGGAGAGTAATTTTGTTTCTTACGTGTTATCGTTGAACGATACCGGTGAGAGTGAAGACATGTCAGAGAATAGAGACGGAAAAGCGTGTGCCTAATTATATAAACAACGCCTGTAAGTCAGTAACTGTTACGCGTTAGTTTTAAAATATTTTAGTAACCATCGATCAATTTCTTGATTTTGTAAATAAATAACTTTAGGAATAATAAAGACAATGCCCCAGTCATTAGTACGTAAATATGAACCTCTTATTAAATCAATAAAAGGTATTATTAAAATAGGTGAAGTAAAGTATGTAAAGTAACCATAAAGAACTTGATTGTTACGGCCATATAAGTGAAAACTCAAATGCCAAAAATCAGAAATGGATGCAGTTCCACCACCATTTTCATCTTGATTTATTTTTTGCCATTAATCATAAAAAAAAACATTTCCAATTTCAATAAATTATCAAAGCTCTCACATTTGGGATTTTTTCGTATTTCGGGGAAGCACTGAAATATGTGTCTACCATATTTTGATTTACTGAATATCCTTTTTTTCATTTTTCTTAAAAAACTATCTTTTATATACCAGTAGCTTTCATAAAAAAATAAACACACGTACGAAAAGTGTCACATAAATGCTGCCAACCTTTAGCCAACTCCCCTAAGAACGTCCACAAGGTAATACACTGAGAGCTAACCGTGAAAATCTTGGCCGATATTGAATTCCCTAACCGCTTACCTCTGCAGCCTCTACACTTTTCGTGAAACCTGAAATTCAATTTGTAGCGGGCACTTCGTAGCGTTATTCGTAGCAACCACTGCGCGGATCGCGTTAAGAGTCTAGTTTGGGCCACTTTTTTAAGGTCCCGCTAAATCCGCAGCGGAAAACGGAAGTGCGTTCAAGGATGAAATGCGTCTTGCTTCCGTTACGCCATTTATTATTTAAACTAGGTATGACTCGTAAGTGGTTCAGTAAATACATTTTTTTCTTTTTTCTTATTTCTTTTAGGGTCGTGTCACATGACAGTCGAAACCTTACTAGACTCAATCATCTATCTACCTATTCATCATGTGATTATTTTTTTAACTTTTCTCGAAAGTTTCTCTAATTGTCAACAAATCTAGTTAAGAGCACAATGAGTATGGTATCCATAATATACACAATGTATATAATTTACATGAAATATATCTCTAAACCCTTTGAGATTTTAAATGAAATCTAAGTCTTATTTAGAGTACCGTAAAGAAACAAAAAACGTTTGTAATTTTGTCATGTATACCTGTCTATCCATCTGTTACAATCTACGTTTTTAAACATATTCATGTAAAACTTTGTAAATTAATGTATCATATAAAGATTTCAATTAATATGCTATTGTAAAATATTACAAAAATATTTGTAATTTTAAATTTCGCCTTCACCATACATTTAAGATGATGGCGAAAATATTTTTGGGTATTGCTTGAAATGGTGTATCGTTAAATATGTCTTTTTAAATAAAATCAGCGTTCCAGTTACCATTTTTTTTTAATTTTTAAGTAGCGTTTGCGAAATATTGAGTTTCAAAATGGCATTCAATGCATGCACCCAACACCCTCGCACTGACCTATTTTTTTATTTTTCAACCATGCGTTTGAAAATTTTAATAAATTCTCGTCAAAATTATTTAATTATAGCTTTTGATTTAAAACATTTCGTTTAACCTAGATCAACTTTAAAATATATAGGTGACAACGGAACCATTTGTGCGTATTCAGGCTAATGCTTGGCCCAATTTTTTTCTTGATTTCATAATTTTTTTAAACTCTAAAATAATTTGAGTGATTAGTAGCCCTTGATATATTAACGATTGTTGATTCGATATAGATAAAATAAAAAAGACGAAAGATATCTATTGAAAACCTCTCAGAGTAGAACTCGCTCATAGGGGTTTCGCGCGCATGTAGACCCTTGTAAACATTTAAGGATTTAATATATTTGGCGTTAATTTTGAAGAAATTCATTGTTCACAATTAAATGAATTTACGAGATGTACTATTATTTCTACTTTCTTTAATTTCTTTACCACGACCTAGGTTTCGTTGTATTACAACTTATATTAGCAAAAATATTTGCTTATAGGCCACCTGAAGATGTTGTAATACAACGAAACCTAGGTCGTGGTAAAGAAATTAAAGAAAGTAGAAATAATACTACATCGCGTAGTTTCATTTAATTGTGAACATTTAAGGACAGAAAATATTTTTATTAAAATATTAATGTTTAACAATGTCAACATATTGCCTATAATACCTTTCACAGGCGTAAAAACCTGGTACGTATTACGAAAATTATAAGTTCTAGAACAATCGTTATCTTTTAATTTTCTGGTCAAGTTTTATTAATCTTTTCCTTATTATTTCCAGTTCAATAGTTTCGAAAATAAAAGGGTGTGGCAGGGGGTATGATCTATTTTCCCATACTTTTTAAAATATCTTTTTTAACACGCGATATAAAATTATGATAAAAAAATTCTGTAATCATCATAAAAAATTCTTTCAAATAATACTGCAAGTGATACAGAAAATAAAAAAAATTGAGACCTTTATTTGTCTCGTCTTTAATTATAATACAGATATTTTTAAAAAGTTAGCTAGTGTAAAATATGTGAGTCAATAAGGTGTTTTACTGTGGGAAAATCGCATACTTCTATGTCAGGTAGTTTCTGACAAAATCAGCTGCGAAAATAGAAAAACATAAAAATATCTTTCACAAGCATTAAATAACGGTGCGTAGTGGTGCGAGTTTTTCCTAAAATCATGAGCTTTAAAACCATCGGTTTAGTTAACCTGCAACCTTTACCCGGGCTTCTAAACACCCATATTTGTTTCATAATTTTAGGTTGATTAGTTTCGGAAATAATGGGGAGACCAATATGTTTAATATATAATACCTAAAATTAAAAAAAAATAATTTTGAGACCATTATCACTAGCCGTTTCAAGTTAAAAAAAATCATAATTTATTACCTCCCCTCCGCCCTCCTAAAATTTCCAAGTTAATATTTTTGGGTTTTTGACCATTAAGACATGTGCAGGTACAGATACCTGTAACTATATCAAATTTCAAGTTTTCACGTAAAGCAGTTTCTGAGAAAAGCGGCTGTGACGAACGGATAGACAGAGACGCAAAAGATCTTATAGGATTTCCGGTTTTCCTTTTGAGACACGGAAAAAATTTAATCTATAAACCTAAATTAGCACACGATCAAGAAGCCGAAAAAGCCCGAACTTTTAAACAAATAATGTTTATAAAACAAATAAAATATAAATTACCCAGAGAGAAATACACTACCCACGCCGCATACCAGAGACAAGGGTAACGCATTGCGACGGAGCGCGCGGCTTGTGCGGATCCCATTTGGGACAACGCCGTCGACTAGCTTTATTATTTACGTCACATGCGGCTAAATAATAGCCTACGGAAAAAAACTGACATATATATAATATATACACACCCTATTCGTTTCTACACCGACATTGTCTACTGTCACTCATTATGTATTCGGCTGGTTAACGATTTCAAATCTACGCTGAGGCGGAAAAGCTCAACCGACTTTTCATCGTTAAATACGAATGAGGTAGTTAAGTTGGAAATAATAAATAAGCTTTGAAGAAAGTTACATGTGCTATAAATAGTTAAGTTTTAAAGATTACAAACATATATTTGAAGTAAATTAGATGTATGATAGGAGAAAGGCTATCGAAAATCTAAGCCTTGTTTCCCGAAAGCGAATCTGAGCAGGAGATGATATAAAACAAAAAGTGCTACCCTTAATTACCATTAAAGAAAGTATATATGCGAGAGAAATTTATTTGACCGTGGCTATAAAGGAAGACTAGTAACAATGTTATATATAGTAAAAGTAATTTGAAAAGGATCTTGGGCTATCTATTTTTAAGGAATTTCTAATAAATTCTGATATAAGCATCGACGAAAGTAGTAAAGTATATGTAAAAATATCGTCGGTGTAAAGAAAAATTGTTAGTAATTTTAAATATAGTAAAAGTAATTTAAAAAGGATCTTGGACAATTTATTTTTAAGGAATTTCTAATAAATTCTAATATAAGGATCGACGAAAATAGTAAAGTAAATTTAAACATATCGTGGGTGTAGAGAAAGATTGTTAATAATTTTAAATATAGTAAAAGTAATTTAAAAAGAATCTTGGGCAATTTCTTTTTTAAAGAATTTCTATTAAATGGTAATATAAGGATAGACGAAAATAGTAAAATGTATTTAAAAATATTGCGGGTGTAGAGAAAGGCTGTTAATAATTTTAAATATAGTAAAAGTAATTTAAAAAGGATCTTGGGCAATCTCTTTTTCAGGAAATTCTAATAAATGGTAATATAAGGATCGACGAAAATAGTAAAGTGTATTTAAAAATATTCTGCGTGTAGAGAAAGATTGTTCACCATTTTAAATATAGTAAAAGTAATTTAAAACGGATCTTGCGCAATCTGTTTTTAAGGAATTTCTAATAAATGGTAATATAAACATAGACGAAAATAATAAAATGTATTTCAAGATATTGTGGGTGAAAAGAAAGATTGCTAATAATTTTAAATATAGTAAAAGTAAATTAAAAAGGATCGTGGGGAATCTCTTTTTAAGGAATTTCTAATAAATGGTAATATAAGGATCGACTAAAATAGTAAAGTGTATTTAAAAATATTGTGGGTATAGAGAAAGATTATTAATAATTTTGTATATATTAAAAGTAATTTAAAAAAGATGAAAAAGACGAAAATAGTAAAGTGTATATAAAAACATTAGCCGCTTGTCAGCGCTTCGTGAACGAAAAAGACCTTAAATCAATTTAGTTTTTATATACAATTTGATTGCAAAAGAGAGAAACAATTAACGTTTTGAATGAACATTTTCTTTTTCAATAAACTCGTTTCTTTACTTTTCCTATTTAGAATAATGTAATGAATCTCACATAATGAAAATAATGAAAAAAAGTCATGCAGTATTTCTCGAATCGTCAGCTAATAACATTAGTGATATATAATTTTGAGAAGATTCGCCAGATATTTTTAATGTTTTATTTTCCTGTGAATAGTAGATTTTAAAACAATAAATATATTAAAGAAATGTTATGATAATTGTTTTTTTTAATTTTGAACTCGGAAAGCGATTTTATCGGAAAAGGTTAGGTTTTTTTCACATTCACCAAAAACATTTTATGTTCAGAATCAACTCTGTGAAAGTATGTAATAAGGAAAAATGCTGTAACAATTATTTACTGTCAATTAGTGAACAAATGAAATAGACCGGCTCTGTGACAATACGTAGTAAGAAAAAATGCTGAAACAATTGTTTACTGTTAATCAGTAAACTAATAAAAGTAGTCTACTCTGTGACAATAAATAACAATAAAAAATGCTGAAACAATTAGTTACTGTTAATCAGTAAACCAATAAAAGGAATCGGCTCTGTGACAATACGTAGTAAGAAAAAATGCTGAAACAATTGTTTACTGTTAATCAGTAAACTAATAAAAGTAGTCTACTCTGTGACAATAAATAACAATAAAAAATGCTGAAACAATTAGTTACTGTTAATCAGTAAACCAATAAAAGGAATCGGCTCTGTGACAATACGTAGTAAGAAAAAATGCTGAAACAATTGTTTACTGTTAATCAGTAAACTAATAAAAGTAGTCTACTCTGTGACAATAAATAACAATAAAAAATGCTGAAACAATTAGTTACTGTTAATCAGTAAACCAATAAAAGGAATCGGCTCTGTGGCAATACGTAGTAAGAAAAAATGCTGAAACAATTGTTTACTGTTAATCAGTAAACTAATAAAAGTAGTCTACTCTGTGACAATAAATAACAATAAAAAATGCTGAAACAATTAGTTACTGTTAATCAGTAAACCAATAAAAGGAATCGGCTCTGTGAAAATACGTACAAGAAAAAATTCTGAAACAATTAGTTACTGTTAATCAGTAAACCAATAAAAGGAATCGGCTCTGTGACAATACGTATAAAAAAAATGCTGAAACAATTAGTTACTGTTAATCAGTAAACCGATAAAAGGAATCGGCTCTGTGACAATACGTATAAGAAAAAATGCTGAAACAATTAGTTACTGTTAATCAGGAAACCAATAAAAGGAATCGGCTCTGTGACAATACGTATAAGAAAAATACTGAAACAATTACTTACTGTTGATCGGTAAACCAATAAAAGGAATCGGCTCTGTGAAAATACGTACAAGAAAAAATGCTGAAACAATTAGTTACTGTTAATCAGTAAACTAATAAAAGTAGTCTACTCTGTGACAATAAATAACAATAAAAAATGCTGAAACAATTAGTTACTGTTAATCAGTAAACCAATAAAAGGAATCGGCTCTGTGAAAATACGTACAAGAAAAAATTCTGAAACAATTAGTTACTGTTAATCAGTAAACCAATAAAAGGAATCGGCTCTGTGACAATACGTATAAAAAAAATGCTGAAACAATTAGTTACTGTTAATCAGTAAACCGATAAAAGGAATCGGCTCTGTGACAATACGTATAAGAAAAAATGTTGAAACAATTAGTTACTGTTAATCAGTAAACCAATAAAAGGAATCGGCTCTGTGACAATACGTATAAGAAAAATACTGAAACAATTACTTACTGTTGATCAGTAAACCAATAAAAGGAATCGGCTCTGTGAAAATACGTACAAGAAAAAATGCTGAAACAATTAGTTACTGTTAATCAGTCAACTAATAAAAGTAGTCTACTCTGTGACAATAAATAACAATAAAAAATGCTGAAACAATTAGTTACTGTTAATCAGTAAACCAATAAAAGGAATCGGCTCTGTGAAAATACGTACAAGAAAAAATGCTGAAACAATTAGTTACTGTTAATCAGTAAACCAATAAAAAGGAATCGGCTCTGTGACAATACGTATAAAAAATGCTGAAACAATTAGTTACTGTTAATCAGTAAACCGATAAAAGGAATCGGCTCTGTGACAATACGTATAAGAAAAAATGCTGAAACAATTAGTTACTGTTAATCAGTAAACTAATAAAAGGAATCGGCTCTGTGACAATACGTACAAGAAAAAATGCTGAAACAATTAGTTACTGTTAATCAGTAAACCAATAAAAGAAGTCGGCTCTGTGACAATAAATAATAATAAAAAATGCTGAAACAATTAGTTACTGTTAGTCAGTAAACTAATAAAAAGAATCGGCTCTGTGACAATACGTATTAGAAAATGCTGAAACAATTAGTTACTGTTAATCAGTAAACCGATAAAAGGAATCGGCTCTGTGACAATACGTATAAGAAAAATACGGAAACAATTAGTTACTGTTAATCAGTAAACCAATAAAAGGAATCGGCTCTGTGAAAATACGTACAAGAAAAAATGCTGAAACAATTAGTTACTGTTAATCAGTAAACCAATAAAAGAAGTCGGCTCTGTGACAATAAATAATAATAAAAAAATGCTGAAATAATTAGTTACTTTTAATCAGTAAACCAATAAAAGGAATCGGCTCTGTGACAATACGTATAAGAAAAAATGCTGAAACAATTAGTTACTGTTAATCAGTAAACCGATAAAAGGAATCGGCTCTGTGACAATACGTATAAGAAAATGCTGAAACAATTAGTTACTGTTAATCATTAAACCGATAAAAGGAATCGGCTCTGTGACAATACGTATAAGAAAAAATGCTGAAACAATTAGTTACTGTTAATCAGTAAACCAATAAAAGGAATCGGCTCTGTGAAAATACGTACAAGAAAAAATGCTGAAACAATTAGTTACTGTTAATCAGTAAACCAATAAAAGGAATCGGCTCTGTGACAATACGTATAAGAAAAATGCTGAAACAATTAGTTACTGTTAATCAGTAAACTAATAAAATGAATCGGCTCTCTGACAATACGTATAAGAAAAATTCTGAAACAATTAGTTACTGTTAATCAGTAAACCGATAAAAGGAATCGGCTCTGTGACAATACGTATAAGAAAAATGCTGAAACAATTAGTTACTGTTAATCAGTAAACTAATAAAAGGAATCGGCTCTGTGAAAATACGTACAAGAAAAAATGCTGAAACAATTAGTTACTGTTAACCAGTAAACTAATAAAAGGAATCGGCTCTATGACAATACGTATAAGAAAAATGCTGAAACAATTAGTTACTGTTAATCACTAAACCGATAAAAGGAATCGGCTCTATGACAATACGTATAAGAAAAATGCTGAAACAATTAGTTACTGTTAATCAGTAAACCAATAAAAGAAGTCGGCTCTGTGACAATAAATAATAATAAAAAAATGCTGAAACAATTAGTTACTGTTAATCAGTAAACCAATAAAAGAAGTCGGCTCTGTAACAATAAATAATAATAAAAAAATGCTGAAACAATTAGTTACTTTTATTCAATAAACCAATAAAAGGAATCGGCTCTGTGACAATACGTATAAGAAAAATTCTGAAACAATTAGTTACTGTTAATCAGTAAACCGATAAATGGAATCTACTCTGTGACAATACGTATAAGAAAAATGCTGAAACAATTAGTTACTGTTAATCAGTAAACCAATAAAAGGAATCGGCTCTGTGACAATACGTATAAGAAAAATGCTGAAACAATTAATTACTGTTAAGGAGTAAACCAATAAAAGAAGTCGGCTCTGTAACAATAAATAATAATAAAAAAATGCTTAAACAATTAGTTACTGTTAATCAGTAAACCAATAAAAGAAGTCGGCTCTGTGACAATAAATAATAATAAAAAAATGCTGAAACAATTAGTTACTTTTAATCAATAAACCAATAAAAGAAATCGGCTCTGTGACAATACGTATAAGAAAAATTCTGAAACAATTAGTTACTGTTAATCAGTAAACCAATAAAAAGAATCGGCTCTGTGACAATACGTATAAGGAAAATACTGAAACAATTAGTTACTGTTAATCAGTAAACCGATAAATGGAATCGGCTCTGTGACAATACGTATAAGAAAAATGCTGAAACAATTAGTTACTGTTAATCAGTAAACCAATAAAAGAAGTCGGCTCTGTGACAATAAATAATAATAAAAAAATGCTGAAACAATTAGTGACTGTTAATCAGTAAACCAATAAAAGAAGTCGGCTCTGTGACAATAAATAATAATAAAAAAATGCTGAAACAATTAGTTACTGTTAATCAGTAAACCAATAAAAGAAGTCGGCTCTGTGACAATAAATAATAATAAAAAAATGCTGAAACAATTAGTTACTTTTAATCAATAAACCAATAAAAGGAATCGGCTCTGTGACAATACGTATAAGAAAAATTCTGAAACAATTAGTTACTATTAATCAGTAAACCGATAAATGGAATCGGCTCTGTGACAATACGTATAAGAAAAATTCTGAAAAAATTAGTTACTGTTAATCAGTAAACCAATAAAAGGAATCGGCTCTGTGACAATACGTATAAGAAAAATGCTGAAACAATTAGTTACTGTTAATCAGTAAACCAATAAAAGGAATCGGCTCTGTGACAATACGTATAAGAAAAATGCTGAAACAATTAGTTACTGTTAATCAGTAAACCAATAAAAGGAATCGGCTCTGTGACAATACGTATAAGAAAAATGCTGAAACAATTAGTTACTGTTAATCGGTAAACCAATAAAAGGAATCGGCTCTGTGACAATACGTATAAGAAAAATGCTGAAACAATTAGTTACTGTTAATCAGTAAACCAATAAAAGGAATCGGCTCTGTGACAATACGTATAAGAAAAATGCTGAAACAATTAGTTACTGTTAATCAGTAAACCAATAAAAGGAATCGGCTCTGTGACAATACGTATAAGAAAAATGCTGAAACAATTAGTTACTGTTAATCGGTAAACCGATAAATGGAATCGGCTCTGTGACAATACGTATAAGAAAAATGCTGAAACAATTAGTTACTGTTAATCAGTAAACCAATAAAAGGAATCGGCTCTGTGACAATACGTATAAGAAAAATGCTGAAACAATTAGTTACTGTTAAGGAGTAAACCAATAAAAGAAGTCGGCTCTGTAACAATAAATAATAATAAAAAAATGCTGAAACAATTAGTTACTGTTAATCAGTAAACCAATAAAAGAAGTCGGCTCTGTGACAATAAATAATAATAAAAAAATGCTGAAACAATTAGTTACTTTTAATCAATAAACCAATAAAAGAAATCGGCTCTGTGACAATACGTATAAGAAAAATTCTGAAACAATTAGTTACTGTTAATCAGTAAACCAATAAAAAGAATCGGCTCTGTGACAATACGTATAAGGAAAATACTGAAACAATTAGTTACTGTTAATCAGTAAACCGATAAATGGAATCGGCTCTGTGACAATACGTATAAGAAAAATGCTGAAACAATTAGTTACTGTTAATCAGTAAACCAATAAAAGAAGTCGGCTCTGTGACAATAAATAATAATAAAAAAATGCTGAAACAATTAGTGACTGTTAATCAGTAAACCAATAAAAGAAGTCGGCTCTGTGACAATAAATAATAATAAAAAATGCTGAAACAATTAGTTACTGTTAATCAGTAAACCAATAAAAGAAGTCGGCTCTGTGACAATAAATAATAATAAAAAAATGCTGAAACAATTAGTTACTTTTAATCAATAAACCAATAAAAGGAATCGGCTCTGTGACAATACGTATAAGAAAAATTCTGAAACAATTAGTTACTATTAATCAGTAAACCGATAAATGGAATCGGCTCTGTGACAATACGTATAAGAAAAATTCTGAAAAAATTAGTTACTGTTAATCAGTAAACCAATAAAAGGAATCGGCTCTGTGACAATACGTATAAGAAAAATGCTGAAACAATTAGTTACTGTTAATCAGTAAACCAATAAAAGGAATCGGCTCTGTGACAATACGTATAAGAAAAATGCTGAAACAATTAGTTACTGTTAATCAGTAAACCAATAAAAGGAATCGGCTCTGTGACAATACGTATAAGAAAAATGCTGAAACAATTAGTTACTGTTAATCGGTAAACCAATAAAAGGAATCGGCTCTGTGACAATACGTATAAGAAAAATGCTGAAACAATTAGTTACTGTTAATCAGTAAACCAATAAAAGGAATCGGCTCTGTGACAATACGTATAAGAAAAATGCTGAAACAATTAGTTACTGTTAATCAGTAAACCAATAAAAGGAATCGGCTCTGTGACAATACGTATAAGAAAAATGCTGAAACAATTAGTTACTGTTAATCGGTAAACCGATAAATGGAATCGGCTCTGTGACAATACGTATAAGAAAAATGCTGAAACAATTAGTTACTGTTAATCAGTAAACCAATAAATATAATCGGCTCTGTGACAATACGTATAAGAAAAATGCTGAAACAATTAGTTACTGTTAATCAGTAAACCGATAAAAGTAATCGGCTCTGTGACAATACGTATAAGAAAAATGCTGAAACAATTAGTTACTGTTAATCAGTAAACCAATAAAAGGAATCGGCTCTGTGACAATACGTATAAGAAAAATGCTGAAACAATTAGTTACTGTTAATCAGTAAACCAATAAAAGGAATCGGCTCTGTGACAATACGTATAAGAAAAATGCTGAAACAATTAGTTACTGTTAATCAGTAAACTAATAAAAGGAATCGGCTCTGTGACAATACGTATAAGAAAAATGCTGAAACAATTAGTTACTGTTAATCAGTAAACCAATAAAAGGAATCGGCTCTGTGACAATACGTATAAGAAAAATGCTGAAACAATTAGTTACTGTTAATCAGTAAACCAATAAAAGGAATCGGCTCTGTGACAATACGTATAAGAAAAATGCTGAAACAATTAGTTACTGTTAATCGGTAAACCGATAAATGGAATCGGCACTGTGACAATACGTATAAGAAAAATGCTGAAACAATTAGTTACTGTTAATCAGTAAACCAATAAATATAATCGGCTCTGTGACAATACGTATAAGAAAAATGCTGAAACAATTAGTTACTGTTAATCAGTAAACCGATAAAAGTAATCGGCTCTGTGACAATACGTATAAGAAAAATGCTGAAACAATTAGTTACTGTTAATCAGTAAACCAATAAAAGGAATCGGCTCTGTGACAATACGTATAAGAAAAATGCTGAAACAATTAGTTACTGTTAATCAGTAAAGCAATAAAATAAATCTGGTCTTTGACAATACGTAATAAGAAAAAATGCTAAAACAATTATTAATCTGTTAACGATATTCTCAACGATTTAATTATTTATCCTGTGCTCATTCGAGAACAAAATGTATAGTACAATCTTACAACATACAAATGCTTATAACAAACAAATCTGTATAGTCCAGTCTTACAATATACAAACAATTATAAAGCTTAGAACTGTACAGTCCAATCTTGCAACATAAAACACATAATAATTTGACACCAACTTTTAATACATTTACTTATAGTTTACAATTTTTCAAAACATTATTTTGATATAGCTGTAAAGGTTTAGATTTTTTAACTCAAAAATATTTCTACGGTCATATTTTACAAGATAACCCGTATCAAAATGGACAATTTATATTAATTATCAATATACAATGTCGAACTTTTCTGTAGATTTTTATCATGTTTACAATATCTTTTAAACTATTTTAATATGGTTATAATGGTTTTAAAAGTTAACTCTAAAACATATCTGGCAAGTTTTATAAATTTTACTCTAAAATCATCAATTGAATTAATCATTACCACGAAACCAATGAAAACCAACTGTTTAAACAGGAATGCTAGTGCTTATTGAAGACAATAGTTTATAGAATACATACAGTCTCTCTCTCTGTGTGTATATATATATATATATATATATATATATATATATATATATATATATATATATGTATATATTTATATATATATATATATATATATATATATATATATATATATATATATATATATATTATGTATACATTTTTATTACAACCTGTATATTTGTGTACAAGTGTAACAAAGTATAAAAGATGCTATGGAACGTCAAACGGAGTATTGAGTAAGTTTGAAGCGTGTTTCTGTAAAAAAATTAAAATTTATTTTATTGGAAACGGTATGCTTAATATTTTCTACTCTGTTTAATGCACGGAGCACAAACTCACCTGTGTGAATAATAGACACGTTCTTTATTAAATTCTATTTATTACATATTATGGATCAAACCAACGCAATGGTTACCTGGAAATGACCTTGCAAAGAAAAATATAACCGATGTAGGAATTAAAATTTGCTCTTGTTCTATGGAGATTGGAGTAACTTCAAATATCTTTTAGGTATTAAGAGCTTATCATTCATTTGTTCTAGAGAGAATGATAAAAATAATGTCTACACAATTAAAATTTAATGAAAAAATGCGTCTGTTTGTTTATTTGTTTCATATATTCTCAAAAAATATCTGTCTTATACAGAAGAAAAAAAATGAATGTCCAATTTATCTTAAAATTCTTGGAGCTGGTAACAGATTAATCGCGACAAACCGAGTACCTATATAAATACTAATAAATGTATAAGAAAATCTTATACTTAAGTGTCATAGACATTTAAATGACCTAAGAAATAGTCAGAAAATTTGCATTTTAATCACTAATAACTGACATCCTATCGCCAGCCCTATAGTTACGATTTTTTTAAAAATCTACCAAGCACGTATAGGACTCGAACTACGAAAGTTCCGTATCTATTCTGGCATTTATAAACATATATCAATACATATTTCTATTAAACTATTTACAGATATAAATTTTTCAAAACGTGAATATATTGCCTGCTATACCTTTCACAGGCGTAAAATATGATGCGTATTTAAAAAACAATAAAGTCTAGTATAATCACTATAGTTTTCCTGTAATCTTCTATTCAGAGTCAACTCTGTTTTTAAGATTTTATTCTTTAGTTTCAGAAATAAGAGTGGCGAATGCTCTTTTTTTCATATTTTTGAGAATATCTTTTTAAGTTTGCAATTTAAAATTATAAAGAACAATATTTTGTATAATTCATTAAAAGCCCTTTGAAATGATACATAAAACTAAAAAAAAAATTTACAACATTATTTACCCCTCTTTAATTTCTTTATGAACATTTTAAAAAGTTAGCTAGTGCAAAATTTGTGGGTTAATTAGACATATTATTATACCATATTTCAATTTTGTAAATCGCATAGTTTCAGAGAAAATTGACCGTAACAGACGGACAGCGATCGCGTAAATATTTCGTATTTTCCTTTTGATGTACGGATCCCTGAAAACCCTTGTTTTTTATTACATAAAAACCATGGAACCTCTAGAAAAATCAAAGTGACAATAGTTTTAATAAAATATATATAAATTAAGATGTATTTTACAGAGTCCAGTTTCCACTAACAAGAATACAATGCAATAGTGTATATATATATATATATATATATATATATATATACTATTTGTGGTGCCATATTTTAATCTTGAATTATCGACCGTTGTATGTACTGGCGAAGACAGCACATGTCGCTGGGAACGAATAAATAAGTTAGTGTACCTTTAACCTACTGTCTTCTTTGATATATTAGATCTATCAATACGTTTGACTAGAGATAGTAACGAGAATAAGATCAACAGACAGTGTGAAAAAAGCTATATTGAGTAGAAAAAGTGAAAATGTAAACGTAAAGAACACGCAATGGCAAAAAAATTCAGATATACGGTAGTTAACTCATTCTAATTTTTGTTATTTTTCGTACAATATTGTGAAATATAAGTTAATTAAAAACGAGTCTTGAAAAAAATTCAAAAATTGATTGAAAAATAAGCCAATTGTAGGCTTCTAAATTTGAAGATACGGATAGAGTTGGGTATATCCCTGTCTCTTTTCCTCTCGTAGAATATAATGCGCAATATTAAAAATGTCCTCACAACACAGTAGTTCGTCCTTCTCTAAAGGTTAAATTTAAACTTATATAACTCGGTCAATTTTTATGATTATTAAAAAAAAATTTCACTCTTCATCAGCTTGTACCTTAAAATTATGATTAATGAAATAAATAATTTAATCAAATACCCAATTGTTGGAAATTGTTGATCTAAGAAGAAAAGTGTCCTTGAAAGTGACATAACGGGATCGATGTTAAAATAGATAAGTGGAGACAGATGTATGAAGCGATCAGTAGAAAATATGTCTTTTTATAGTCCAGTAATATAGAAACATTATTTATGATTAAGTTATGGATTTTTTACAAGGTTTTCAAGTCCGAGGCTCGGTTTGAGAGGTTATGCCAATTCCGCCATCTGGAAGTTACGATAAAAATTAAAGCAACCTTTTATACAAAGCATTAAATTTTCTACAATTTTCTTTCACGAGATCTTTCTATTATAACCAAACTTTACTAGTTACAGCGTTTTAAATTTCCAAAAACATTTAACTTGCAATTAAGAAACTTGCAATTTTCCAAAACTACATTTAGTATACAAATAAACCTCCTAACATTTTTGTCGCAGCTTCAACGGTTCGCGAAATATTACTTGATAATTATAATAATAATAAAAATTAATATTATATAATAATAATAATTATCGAAATATTACCTAAATGGATTATACCATTAACAATATCGTTAAAAAGAGTTAACGTAACCTTATTGTGCATATCGTTAAAAAGAGTTATCGTAACCTTATCGTGCATATCGTTAAAAAGAGTTAACGTAACCTTATCGTGCATATCGTTAAAAAGAGTTAACGTAACCTTATCGTGTATATCGTTAAAAAGAGTTATCGTAACCTTATCGTGCATATCGTTAAAAAGAGTTAACGTAACCTTATCGTGTATATCGTTAAAAAGAGTTAACGTAACCTTATCGTGCAAAGAAAAATACGATTTTACTATCAGAAACTTGCAAAAAAATTATTAATGAAGACGATTTTAATAGACATGTACAAGGTTACAGAATAATATAGACTTGGGTCAATTTTTTCATAATTACGATTTTGATGTGTACAGTTAACTTGTTTGCAAATATATTTTAGAGAAGGAAAGCAGTGCAAACTTCTTTATTTATATTTGAACTAGCTGTATCTCGATAGTTCAGATGCGTAGTATTGTCTTAATTATGCTGCTACCCCCTCCCATTGCAGCTACTAACGTCACCCCTCTCTTCACCAGACGATCTAGGTCGTAGTCCAGTCAACAAGTCCCTACGCCATAAAGTGACCCTCCGAAAGAAAATCTAAAGTTCGAAAGTATCTTATATTTTCAAATAGTCCTTCGTGTCTCACTCAAACGAGCAGATAATATCGTATAAATCCATGCCATCTTGTACAATGCAAATCTGAAAATATGAAGTGTCCCACCAAAAGAAAATCTAAGGTTCGAAAGTATCTTATATTTTCAAATAGTCCTTCGTGTCTCACTCAAACGAGCAGATAATATCGTATAAATCCATGCCATCTTGTACAATGCAAATCTGAAAATATAAAGTGTCCCACCAAAAGAAAATCTAAGGTTCGAAAGTATCTTATATTTTCAAATAGTCCTTCGTGTCTCACTCAAACGAGCAGATAATATCGTATAAATCCATGCCATCTTGTACAATGCAAATCTGAAAATATAAAGTGTCCCACCAAAAGAAAATCTAAGTTTCGAAAGTATCTTATATTTTCAAATAGTCCTTCGTGTCTCACTCAAACGAGTATACGATAACGTATAAAACTATTCCATCTTGTGCAATGCAAATGTGAAAAAAATTAATCCGAAAAGTTACAAAAAAGTATGGATTAAATCTCCTTGAGAAGAATACTATTTTTATTACCAATTACCAAGATAATATTGGTAGTTGGTAATAAAAATTTATATTACCAATTACCAAGATGATAAATATTTTTATTACGAATTACCAAGATGATAAATATTCAGTAATTATTTATTTTAGTCGTAAATATCTTTATTTAAATAAAGAATCATTTTTCCTAACATTGTTGTTGCCAAAAATGCAAGTAAATTTCGGTTTCTTTCTTCTATAATAAAAAACTTCTCAAACATGAGTAGAACTCGCACTACGAGTGTTCCGTAAACACATAAGCACTTATAAACATTTAAAAGTACATAGTATGTAAGTGCATACTATTACAAATATTAATTTTATACAACGTAATATATTGCCTAACATATTTCAAAACCTAAGTACAAATTTACATTTCTGGGATTCTTTCCTATATCTGTGCTGTGATACCTTGCTTTCTGCCAAATTTCATGTTTCTGGGTCGACGGAAAGTACCCTATAGATTCTGATTTAATGTCAAAATATGCGGCTTAAATGACAGAATTTTTGGATTTTTTTTATTATGTTACTTAGAAGCTTGATTTTTTTACAGTTCCAAGGGACTGTAGATCGAAGTGTTTGATATCAATTTCACCTTAATACTTCCTAGCGTTCCCGAGAAGAAGAGTCTTGACAGACAGATAGATAGAGAAACGACACAGCGAAGTGATCCTATAAGTGTTCTTTTTTCCTTTTGAGGTACGGGACACTAAAAATGAAACAGAAACATAATGTGAACGTAGGTCGGGTTGGTTCTTTTGTTTATGGTTTTAGGGCTGCTTATATTTCTGTGTATTATTGATATCGACATACATATTTACTGTTACTCAATATAATAACAAAATTATTCCGAAAGTACTATTCTTGACCACGATATCCTTGTTACTGTTCTACATGGATCCTTTTGGAGGATCATCAATATTTAAGATATGATATAATTTCGTATTGACAGTATTATCTTAACAACATATTAAGTATATTTAAAGTTTCAACGCTCGATAATCGGGTTAATTACTGAACAATTTCCGAAAGTACTTATTTATTAACTTTAAATATGGATGCAGGTTCCCCAGAGATGAAATTCGGAAAAGCTGTTGAACAAACATAGTGAGAGAAGATCAACGTGAGGAAACGTGATGTCCGTCAAGAGCTAGAGCTAGCGTCTTTTGCTGTAAACATTTCCTTGCAAGCGGCAACTATATTTAAAAAGACTATGTACATGTAATATGAGTTTCTGTTCAATTTTGGTTATTCCAGCACTAACAATATTCCAATATTCATTTAACTTTAAATGGTCGATATGGCGTTTCAATCAATAATATCGACTTTTCTTATCGATATAACACATTCCAAGTCACTTAAATGATAAGGTGGTTTCATCCCACTAATTCATCCTGCCGCAATCTGTGAGACATATTTTGCTCGCTTACAGTATGAAGAAAACATATCTGTACTTTTTATCAATCTAAGGTCGGGGTTATATCGGCGAGGATACTCAGAATGATGAGTCAATAAAAAATCCTATCTCGTACGGTTTAAGCGGTGTTCCCTGACTTCAGTTACATGTTCATCACTGCTCTACCGCTGTATATCTTAGGGTAATAATGTATAAACTATGTACAGCCTCTTCCCCTTTCGCAATATCGACTTACTAAAGCGAAACAAATTTTCTAAATCGGATGTATTCAGTGATTAAGGGCGAACATACAAATTAAAAAATGAGTTACTTATAGTATAGGTTATTAGAATAGATTATATTAGTATAGGTTATATCAGTATAGGTATATCGGTATAGGTTATATCAGTATAAGTATATTGGTATAGGTTATATTAGTATGGGTATATCAGTACAGGTATATTAATATGGGTAAATTAGTATAGGTTATATTAGTACAGGTATATTAGTATAGGTATATTAGTATAGGTTATATCAGTATGGGTATATTAGTATAGGTTATATTAGTACAGGTATATTAGTATAGGTATATTAGTATAGGTTATATCAGTATAGGTATATTAGTATAGGTTATATTAGTACAGGTATATTAGTATAGGTATATTAGTAAAGGTATATTAGTATAGGTTATATTAGTATAGGTATATTAGTATAGGTTATATTAGTACAGGTATATTAGTGTAGGTTAAAATATTTGAAATATTGACTTATTATTCTTTATCAGAAATGTGATGTTTACTTTTCTTCTCATTTTCACAAAACTGTGTTACTGTAATGTACAACATGGTTATCTTTCAGTTACACTTTATGCATATTTTGAATAAATATAGTTTTTTATTTATCTGTTTCCACTTTAACCATTCGATATAATTTATGAACGTAACTAAATTGTACACTCAAAGTTATAATTTTGAAATTAATATAATATAGTATAGTTTTTTTTTAAATTATATTTTACTCGCTAACGCCAGCTCCATTTTCAGCAGTCTTATTTAAATATATTTAGTAGATTTACAATAACACATAAATACTTTATCAAGCCTTACTAATTTATCAGTCGCAAAGCAATAAGGGGTGGATGTTTTATGATTAGAGACGTATAGTGACGATGCAAGCATTATAATTAATTTTTCATTGATTAATGAAAAATTATATTCTATTTCTCTCTTCTTATGATCCATTTTCACCGATCTCATTTATTTAGATATATTTAGTATAATTACAATAACGCATAAATACTTTATTAATCCTTACTAATTTATCAGCCGCAAAGCAATAAGGGGTGGGTGTTTTATGATTAGAGACGTATAGTGACAATGTAAGCATTATAATTAATTGTTCATTAATTGATGAAAAATTATATTCTATTTCTCTCTTCTTATGATCCATTTTCACCGGTCTCATTTATTTAGATATATTTAGTATAATTACAATAACGCATAAATACTTTATTAATCCTTACTAATTTATCAGCCGCAAAGCAATAAGGGGTGGGTGTTTTATGATTAGAGACGTATAATGACAATATAAGCATTATAATTAATTGTTCATTACTTGTTAAAATTGTTTCCTTAAGGAAAACAACAGTAGTGTTATTTAGTGGGGCACTAAAAAGTTTTTTGATATTCCTCGAGGAACTGTATGTTTATTAAAGATGTAAACTATCCTATAATCCGTAATATGGTCTCTTAGCAAACATTTCGCAGGGATCATAGTAGTGTTCGAAGAGCTGTTAAATCACGTAAATAAACAAATAAACAAAAACACTTTCACATTAATATTATTAGTCAAGATAATACAGAGATTAGCAAACTGTAAAATATATGAAAAATCGAGTTTGAAATTATTGAGGTAGGTGGTTTTTCCGTGACAGTGTCTATGGATGATGAGAGAAATAAGTACATAGATTTCACAGTGCCGTCACGTGACGCCACACGTGTATGTTGATGCTATAGCGCGTTTCGCTGCGCCATGTAGTTTTCAACTTCTTCTTCACGTAACTCCGGAATAAATTGAGATAACCACGTCTGTCTTTTCTTGGTTGATTTGTATCATCGAGCATTAGAAATATTATTAATATGATATGTTTCTTTTTAACTGAACTCGAGATTTTAAACTATTTTAGTTTCCAATCTGCAAAGAATACCTTTAATGGTAAGATATCACTATGTGTGTTTATTATTTATGACTGTTTGCCATTGTGCTGTTTGGTCTATTTATTGATGCACAAATTGACATCAGAACCTATCTGATTAGTTTAGCCGTTCACTCTCTATTACGGTCTAGGACATACTTAAAACGTCGAAATCATAGATTGTAAAAATTATATTTTAATCGTAAATTTTCACGACGCCTAACCTGTACAAGTGTAAAATTACATTTAACGTACTGCTTTTCCTTGAAAACTTTTTACCTGCTATTCAAGAGCAACCTGAGTTGTAGGACAATGTCACTTCAAGATGTGATTGACTAGTAATACCGTAAAACTTCTGTGATTATGTTATTGTTTTTTTAATGATAAGAATTATATAAAAAAAAGTTGTGAGCAATAGTACGACGCGTGACAGATGTGAAATAACTTAATTTTTTATGTTTTTAATTGGAATCAATTGAAAATGAAAAAAAAACAAGTATTAAAATAGTTCTTAATAATAAAATATTAACTTAATTTTATTATTTTAGTTTTATAAAATAATATATCACAGAAATATTTCGTAACACTCGATTTAAAATATATTTTTTTTATTTTTTAATACTGTTAGCTAGCAAGACGCGTAGCTGGCCGAATGACAGGTTGCAGGTTCCATCAGAACATTTCAACTCCCATCTAAATGCGCCATTAGATGTGTCACATCAAAGTTTATCGAAAAATACTATCATTCGTTACTTATAAAAATCATGTCCAAATATGTGTTATCGAAACTATTCCACATCGTTTCAAACTACCAAACTCATCCATATACGCCCACCTGAAGTTCACTGAAATAAAATGCCCGTTGAATTCGCAAAACTGAAAAGTTGGACAACATAGGCGAGGGAGCAACTCGGGAGCGCCGCCCCATTAAACAAAGGCACCGGAGCGAACCCTCGAACTAGCTGCCAACTACTTGTTGCCTCAACTCGTCGAGAGTTGCTCGTCCGCGCCCCATCGGGCTCGCCGATAAATGACGAAGTGGCTACTGACCTGAGTGGTGCTTAATTGAGAGGAAGGCTTAGTCAAAAGTGCCATTTGAGTATATAAATATCGTAGAAGTTATAGTCATTCCTTTACACAATTTTTTTGCAAGTAATCGAAATATTTTATTTATTGAGACAACGTTGTGGACTTTTAGTAACACCATCCATTAGTAGAAGCGATGCAGTAAATTCATGGTTTGACTTTGAAATCACAAGGTTTCAATTGCACTATTACACCAAGGGTTCAATGGAGTCAAATATTTTTTTTGTAGCGCAATGTTGAAAGATAAATTTGTTTTAAGATAATATTAAGACCGTGCGAAAAAAGAGCTAAGTACGAGTTTGATTCACGCTGCGAGGGTTCCGTACATCGTTTGGAGTAAAATTATTTTATTTATCATAAGTCAACACCAATATGGACTACAATTAAGTAGCTTCGCTTGTATAGTATTGTGGTAAAGAACTCAAAAACTATGGCACCCAGAATCATCGTTACAATTTTTCTACAATCATTGGGTAGGCTTTTAACAACCCTGTTTTTTTAATAAGAATATCAAGTACGAGTAAAACTCGCATTACGAGGATTTCCTTTTTTTTCATTTAAGCACTAATAAATATTTGAGAGTACACAATATTTTTATTAAACTATTTACAAAATTTAATTTTTCACGACGTAAATATATGACATACGTGTTTCGTAAGCATATATATATATATATATATATATATATATATATATGTCTAGTATATTATTCACAGAACTAACAAATATACATTTTAAAATATAAAATTTTGGTACTTGATTTAAATCACTTATACGAAGTATTTGTGAACTTTTTAGGGATGATTGAATATTACTCGTAAAGTAATAGGGCTGGCTTAGCTGTGATAATTTTCTTTTTAATTCTGTTATATATATACGACTATTGTAAATACTTTTCAGTTATTCTAAAATAGTGCCTTAACTGGTAGAGGTGGGGACACGTATCTCAAACAAAAATTACCATTTTAAAGCAAAATATTTTATAAACAGATTTCTGTATCTAAATAATTTCCATCGCATAACCCAAATATGTTTGAAAGTCTTATTCAACAACATTTATATAATGTGGTATACGAAAAAATTCTACCCCAATCTTCATTTAGGGGAGATACCCTAAAATTTTCTTTTAAACATTTTATGTCCTAACTTCCTAGGCGTTATGCTTAATTTCAGCTTTATGATACTAATAGTTTGCAAGTGAAACGACTGTGACATACAGATGGACGGATAAAAAGACAGACGTAGCGAATTTATAAGCTTTCATAGTTTGGCTACGAACCCTTAAAACGGAACCTTAAAAATCTAAAAATTTAAGAATTTGTTCTATTGAAAAATTCTTACATCTGTTAAAAATTATTTCAAGATTATTGAATGATTATCTGAAATTTGGGTTCGTTGACCTGAAGTTATCTTGGGATATAAACAAACATTGATAAGTATAAAAGATCTATTAGACATAGAAAAAGTTGAACAAAAATTCAATTCCTTTTTCAAATAACCGTTTTACGAGGAATTGCACACCGATCATCAAGTCAAAATTTGTATTTGAAATGTTAATCTGAAAATATTTTCCTTAATAATATTTTGCGCTGTCTTGTGGTCAAGTTAGATTAGGTTTATTTATTTATTGAATATATTTTTGGCGTTAATTTTGTAGAAATTCATTATTCACAATTAAATGAAATTAATCTGTTCTAATCTTATCCTTTAACGTGAAATTTAATTTCTTTACCGAAAGCGGTCTCAGTTTGTTTAAGAAGATAATATATAAAAACTATAATATTCCTTTTCATTTTCAATAGTATTAATTATTTTTAAATTGAGCCATTTAGTTCTATACAATACATTACATAGTACTAAATTAGATTGAATAAAAAAACATTTGGGTCCGTATAGTTTTTAAAATAACCCGTAATTTTTCTTTTTTCTCGGATTAGAACTTTTTTATAAATTTCAACAAGTTTTTCCACAGAAATATTCTATAAGATTCATTCCTTATAGAATTTACCTGAACACTCGTAAATATTTAAAAACTTAAATAGATATTTTTCGTAGATAATCTTCAATATTCAGTTTTAGTTTAAACTAGTATCCATAGTCACGTCTTTTAAATTGTCTCTACATATTAACACCTGCTTGTCAATGTAAAGTTTTCTTCAGAATCATTAAACCAAAGTCATTAAATATCACACGAAAGCAAATAACAGACATCGTTACGCAGCTCCACAGGAAAGACTGACCATGTACTGCTTGCAGTACCATCAAGTACTAAAAAGCAAAATACGAATTATTGGTTAACAAGTGTCGAGGATCACCGGTCATTGTACAAGATGTAGAGATGAAGCGATACTGTCAACTACCAAGTACTTTTATCACCATTCTTACGATTGTAATATTAATTTGATATTGGAAAAAAAACATTTTTAAGTGATGGAATGATTCTCAATAACCGTTGACATAAAATCGATAAACAAACGTCGAATCAAATCGTATCCATAAATTACAAAGAGTAACAAAATTATAGCAGTTCGTTTCATTTTTGCATTTGTTTTTTTTTACAAATCAGTCTTCTTTTTATATTAGTTGCTTAAACATGTCAATAAAAACAAATACTAAGTATTTATTTCGTTAAAATAGGTCTACTTATTATTTTAATTAAACTCCTTTGTAGCTTTCAAATTTGATAAAACAAAAAAAAATTGTCGCTCTATTTCCACGTAACAGATAGGTATTAAATTCACAATTTTATTAAATTTGTTATCCTTTTCTGTCTTTTTTGCCCTACAGGCCTCAAGACTATCATCAATGCGCTGCTCCACTCCTTCAAACAACTCGCCGAGGTCATGACGCTGACAATATTCTGCCTGATGGTATTTGCGTTGTTTGCTCTTCAGGTCTACATGGGAGAGTTGAGGAACAAGTGTGTCATGAACGTGGAGCTCGCACCAGGAGAAAACCTTACCGATCAGGTTTGGGGCGAGTGAGTATGAGTTTTGATCACATGTGATTGCATCTCTCTAAATATGTTAACTGCAACAACTGTCTGCCGGCTTGCGATTCGAGTCTGTCCCGGAAATAATATACAATTTTTAATATAAAATTCAGCAGTTTCTAAAACAACCAACTAGTCACTTGGTACAAGCGGACAAATAGGATTAGGTACCTAAAATTAGTTTTACTCATTTACATTAATAGCACACCTTTCAATTGAAATACCGAGTCAATATCCAGCCAAAATCGAATAATTATAATGCTAATAAAAAAGATTGAAATTCGAAACGTTTATCATAATCGAAAAATGTAAAATATGTTTTGTATAATTTTTATCCTAGACCTCAAAGGCTTGTATTCAGAGCAAATTATAAAAGGATTACATTATCTTTGCTCTATTTTTTTGTTTTATTTCGATAAATGAAAAAATGTTATTTAGGTTAAATATTGTTTTAAATGTCTTTTTTTTTAAATAAACAAAGAATTAATTTAATTGTTAATTTCAACATTAATTTTTAAATATTGAACATACATGGTTATTTAAGTTACAAAATATTCAGTCTATCGATACCCCCAAAGAAAAAATACAATAGTTAACTTTCGGAAATTTCACAGAAAATCATAACAAAATTTCGATACGAAAGTACTAAATTTTCACATTCCTGTATATCTTTTTACGTTATTAAGAAGCGCTTATTAACAGAGCGACTAGACACTCTTATGGGGAAAGAAAAGAAACACACAAATAATATTGTAACTCAAAACTACCACGAATTGAGTTACAATGTTGGGGTAAATTTTTTAAATATGATTATTTTAAAAATTTGTTAATTATCAATAAGATAATGACAATAAAAAACTTCATAAATAGATTTTTAAAATTTTTCACAACAATTTATTTTAACACAATTTATTTTTTGTTTATGCTAATAACAACTAACTCCAACTTTAAATGAAACTTGATTTACGTTCAATAGATAGTTAAATTAGCAAATACACCTTGTAACACAGAAAAATTTAAACCACACAATTTTAGAATAATTTAAACAGTTTAAGACTTTATACGTCAGTGATTATTCTCTTCACTTTACGTGTCAGTGATTCCACTTTATACGTCAGTGATTATACTAAGCTACAGTAGCATAAAATAAATATTACGACGATATGTGAGTAGACAAGATAAAATGTTTATAGCTTCAAAAGTTTTACCATAGGTTGACCACACGATGTTTACCACACGATTTAAATATTAAATGTTTTGTTTACCACACAATTTATATATTAAAATTTAAACTAAAAATAGCTTTAAGTTAAATGCATTCCTCTAAATTTGCACTATGTTGTAGAGTAAGAGGTTTTTTATTTTCCTTTTAACTACTAAATAAACATGGAAGTAATTCAATTGCTATTAGTTGACGAGGTGAAACTGAAGTGACTGGCTATCACTGCCATCCATTATTCACAATTAGCCTTACCTTCTTTCATATCGATACCATTATAGCTAAAAATAAATTTGGACTGTCCTCATGAAATTTTCCCAGGTGGATCCGCGACCCTAGCCACTGGATAGAGAGCGCGGATGGCGAGCCTGTAATATGCGGTAACGTGACGGGAGCTCGACACTGCCCATCAACACACATGTGCATCTGCGTGGGCCCAAATCCCAACCACGGCTACACCAACTTCGATAACTTTCTCTGGTCAATGCTCACCACGTTCCAGCTCATCACCCTCGACTACTGGGAGAATGTGTATAACATGGTAAGTGGCATTCATGAAGAATTTCATTATAAGAATAGTTTGAATATCTTCTTGGGTGTGACAGTAACTCAAGCCAATGAGGACGCGATGGTGAACAGTATTTAAACCTTTCTCCAACGTAAACAATAAATTATCATTCTAGTAATTCATGTCTACCAAAGGGATAGGAAGTCTATACACATCATAAAATTGCAACAGGGTAAAGGCTGTACATTATTTTTTTTAAAAGAGTGATTGCTTTCGCATATAGAATGATAATAGAAGCCGGAAAACCATTTTTTACAATTTTTGTCTGTATGTTAAATTGTATGTCAATCACGCAAAATCTACTGGACCTATTTTGAAATTTGGTTTGATAATAATTTATAATCAAGAGCAACAAAGGAGATAGAAAAATGCGAGTAAAACCATGGATATAGCTAGTATTACTACATTAAACTACTGTGTCATATCATTTTGTCAAATATCATCGTATTTTCAACTCGTTATTTTGAAGTATGTTTAAGTTTTATTTTAAACATGTGCCAATATGCACCAAAGACATATTGGCACATGTTTCTAATAAAACTTAAAATACTTCAAAATAACGAGAATTTGATAACAAATTACACGCTATAATAAACTTACAATTCGTTTTAAAATTACAATCGGTCGAAACTCGTATTCGAAATTAAAAGTTTCAAATTTATAATCTTCACTTCGCATGTCTTATCACCTTACTTTCATAATTTAGATTCATACTAATATTAAAGATATAATTCTTTGTTTTTAACTTAAACCTATAAGTATTTTGAAAAAAAAATGTAAAAGCTGAATATTGTAGATCTAGTTGAGTTGGTAGTTTTCTAGTTGACTTGAATTAGTGAGTTTTCTGTCGGGGAGTTGAAAGCTGTGAAACATACGGTTGACAGAATGATTGGTACTCTTACAAAAATGGTGATAGACAATATAACATAAAAAAGAGAGTAACGTTGCATATGGTTTCATTAGTACCAACAATCACGTACGGAAGTGAGTATTCTGTAATTTATATATTTATGTATTTATTTACTTTTTGAAAACCCCATGCCTACTTTGCAGATTTTCCCAAAACGCTGGGTATGTGGAAAAGCATAAGAACAAATGGTAATAAAATGGAAATGAATAGGAAAGTAGTAACAATAACAAAAAAGACAGAAATACACAACAATTCTAAAAAACATCCCCTAGTAATCAGTCGTGAACTACCTATTACCCCATTTCTAAAGCGATAAATGAACACATGAAATGTATTTAAAATAAGATCACCACTGATGAATATACATGAAAAAGCGAAAGTGATAGAGTTATAAACATCGAAGAAAATATAATTATAACAAGAAAATATTGAAGGTGCGACAAAGAAAAACTGTCAAGTAAGATATAGATATAGAAATTCAAGAGCATTTCTAAGGGTACGTACAAAAAAGTGTTGGAATATAAATGTATAAACGGTGTAACTAAAGGTATATGTAAAAGGGTTTATTATATAAAAGACTTAGAAAGACGTGGTTTAGTGATTTCAATAAACAGCTAAAAATGTTAAGAAGAATGTAAAAAGTATATAATTTATCAACGATTTAGGAAGACACGGTTGAGCCACATTGAAAAGCAGCTAAAATAAGGCAAGGAACTATAAATATTTAAAAGCCCTTATGCAAATATATGTGCCTAAAATCATATGAAGCAAAAAAAGTATGGCTTTTTCTTGTCACCCATTCATCTTGTATAATCAAAAATGATCCAGAGATATACTTAGGTGGATAAAAATCATTTTTTCATAAGAAATTTATTTTTATTGTTTAACAAAAAAAATGGGTGTTCTATTTTTTTGTTAAACAATAAAAGTTTAGATAAAAAATTCTTTATATTTCTGTCTTATAGTAAATGACACTGTTAATTTAGCACGCAATAAAATTTACCTAAAATTTAAAAAAAATGTATTATATATTTTATCTTTATTATATATTTGGCTTATTTTGACAGAATATGTTTTAAATAATGAAAATTATTAAAATGATGAAAATGGGAGTACATTATATATCCCTAACTGTAACTAACTAATAAACTACTGTACTGCACCACTTGCAGTAATAAATAAAGGAATTTATTAGTGAAAGTTAACCGAAATAATTTTACAATGAAACCCTTACTATATATTGTTATCCATATTTTTTTTCAATTTTTAAATTTTCTTCCTCAAAATAAAAATATACGCTTATGGGATCACTTCATTGTCCGTCCACCCGTCTGTTTCTTTGTAAAAGCCCTTTTTCTCAGAAAGCTTCAGACATCAATTTGAAATTACTGAAATATGTGATATTGAGTGCATTGCTTTAGAAATTTCATTTTTTTTGTTACACGAGACAATTTATAGCGTACTTCTATTCATACAATAGTCATACTTGCTGATCATCAAAATCTATAGAGCACTTCCGGTCGACTTACAGTTTTGAAAGACATAATGGAAGGTATATATAAAAAAAAATTCCATTACAATTTTAAAGACCTTTCTAATGACACTCTTTAGTTTCCGTTAGTCAATTGTATAGGTGAAAATTTATTTATGTTCGGAAACGATATCGTATCGCAAAAGTTGCGACTAAGTAGTCGTGTTTTCATTATTTTATACATTTAAGTGTGCTTCTTATTCGTTGGTTATTTGAAGCCGGTTCAATATTTTTGTAAAAAACATTTTATTCAATATAACAATATGACTGTTTTAGTCCCCAAGTTGGATATAGTACTTAAAACAACTTTTCCTTTATAATTGTGTATTTGTAAAATTAAAGTATGTCTTTATATAATATCTCTCTAAGATCAGTTTTAAATTTAAATAACTAATTAAGTTATGATGTAATAACGTACGGGCAAATAATACGGACCTCCAAACATGGCGAATTTATGAGGGTGCCGATTTAGCTATTAGGTTACGAAATAAAAATACTTTTTCTTTATAATTGTATATTTGCATAATTAAAGTATGTCTTTATATAAAATCTCCCTAAAATCAGTTTCAAATTTAAATAATTGATTAAGGTGGTATATAATAACGTACGAATGAATAATACAGACCGGCAAACGTGGCGAATTTATAAGGGTGCCGATTTAGCTATTGGGTTACGAAATAAAAATACTTTTTCTTTATAATTGTATATTTGTATAATTAAAGTATGTCTTTATATAAAATCTCCCTAAAATCAGTTTCAAATTTAAATAACTAATGAAGATAGTATGTAATAACGTACGGGTGAATAATACAGATCGGCAAACGCGACGAAATTATTAGGGTGTCGTTTTAGCTATTAGGTTACGGAACCCTAAAAATAATATCCAAAGGAACAATGCCAAGAAACATCGATAGGTAATACATTAAGTTCTCTTTCGAATAAGTGTCTCAATATCTCACCTAAAGCTGTTATCATAGAAATTACTTCTACAAAATTACGGGCCTCAACAGGTCAACAAAACCTTTTCCATTAACCGCAGAATTGAATGAATTAGAGGCCAGGTAAGCCCCGTCGCAAAGTCGGTCCGATAACTCCTCCATAATGCATAATTATTCTTAAACGAAGGGTCGCAAGGGTGCCGGCGGGTCGAAGCTCCCTTAATTGGGGCCCCTTCATTATAATAGCGATGGGCCCCGAACAAAGAGACCAGCCCGCGAAGACTACCAAAATTAATTTAAGCGCTTATGCAATCAGCCAAATTTGATCTTGTATATATAATTGTACCCTAGCCAACATCTGCGGAACGCCTGCTCCATCATTTAAGTGAGACTTGATGAATGGAGGCGTATTTATCTTTTGGAGTGAATGATGATGGAGGGCAAATGGTTTTTGGCTTCTGTTTTAATGGAGTAAAAATTTAATAGATTGATGGACGGTGATGGGATCCGATAAGACATCCTAATAAAGTCTTAATTATTTCCAGTTAACTAGATAATATACTTTTATATTGTTTCCTGTTACACATTAATAACGTGGAAAATACTAATGAGCTTACCCATTCAATTCATATAAATCTTCGATCGAATTCGTAAAATACACGTTGCCATTCATTGGGTATAATCAGTAGATATATGTATACAGACAAATTTAACGATTATCTCTATTAATATTAGATAATTATTTAAAGTACATATAGGGAAAGATGAGTAGAAATTGTCAAAACTATAATTTATATATATAACAATCAATTTTTTCTTGTTCATTAAATCGATAGCCTTTTACGAGTCTCGATCTTTTTAGGATTTATTCCGAAAAACCTTGGTTTTCCATTTAATGATTTTCATTGTTCAATAACTTTTCCTTATCTTTTAGTATTTAATGTTTTCATCTGTCCGACGCAAGTATTCTGACCTCTGTTAATTTTAATAAAATCACTTATATCTGAATTCTTTCCCCGTTGTTCACGTGTTTGAACTTGTATAAATATACGTTTAAGAAACTTTACTTCAAACATTAATAAATCGTGTTTGTATTATACCATGATGTTCTTATTCATAATTATGGAAACAAAAAAAGCGTACATTCTTATATCTCTCTTTTTTTTCGTTCACTTTTTAATATTCTGGTAAATACTAATTTTGTAATTATGTTTTCATCTGTCCAACACAAGTATTCTAAACTCTGTTAATTTAAATAAAATTACTTATGTCTGAATCTTTTCCGTATTGTTCATCAGTTTGAACTTGTATAAATATACGTTTAAGAAACTTTACTTCAAACATTAATAAATCATGTTTATATCATACCATAATGTTCATGTTCAGAGTTATGAAAACCACAAAGCAAACAAAAAAAAATTTTTGTTAGCTTATTATTGTTTCCGTAAAAGTAAAACGAACCAATTCAAAATAATATAATATCAATTTTTAATTAAATACTTACAGTTTCCTTTTTTATATTCAAATAACTTTATTTTACGTATACCTATGTGCAGTTTGTATATACTATTCAAACGTTCATCATATTTTCTTTTCGAATACATATGCCATAACCAACTTACGCCCCTGTCCTAATCACACTATTTACAATCACCATTTAATCGACATCAGTTAAATCCTTTCTCGCGATAATTATCAGTATTGAGACCATGTCAATCCCAAAAATGATAAAAAAAAATTTACGTTGGCCGATTCGGTGCATTTCCTACTAATTTTGTTTTATGTTGCTTGTATCTAACAAGCAACATAAAGTAAAATTAATAATACCGAAACTTAACCACACTTAGAGAAATACACTTGAAATCAGTAGTACTTTTTGAAGTAAAACTTCTTTACGCACGCTTGACTTGGGGAGTAAGCTGGTGAATGCGTGACGAGGGCATTACGAAAAGTGTGATCGGGCGAGGCGAACGGAAGTTGAGAGGGAGATGTAAGTTAGTGAAGACAGAAAGAGAGAGAGGTGCGAGCACAAATTTTCTTTCTCTCTTTCTCTCATAGCCAGTTATGTTCTAATCTAAGACACAGTGCAAGCCTATTGTCTGTACCACACTGTAGGAGCAAGAGAGAGCAGTGCGCGCGCACACGTTCTTTTTTATAAATTATTATTTTGTTCAATACATTAAATATTCTACGTTTAAAGTGAATGAAATTGTAAATTTATTTTAAAGTTCATATTTTGTGAATTTGAAGTTTTACTTCAGTCGTGTGGTCTAAAGCACACTCGTTTTTTTAAATATTTGTTTATTATGTGGACTTATAAGCAGTAATATAGCTTAGGTTTGTATCAATATAAAACACGTGTTGTGTATATTAAAATACCTCAATAACTATCATGAATAACTGATACAAATCAGCCACTACACGGAAGGTTAGTAAATAACTTCATCAAGTCGATTTTTGCTGCATCGCGCAAGGGCATCGTAAAATTCCACTCTCATTATTTTTTTAATAACGTACATAAAGAAGCATAACTTCAACATTTTGATAAAAATATAATATGCTTAGTTAATAACTTCCTATCGCAAACTGTGTAACATCAAATAAAAAAAATGTTCGTATTTTGTCTAAGTTATCCAGCAGAGTAATAGGCATATCTTGCTTTAATAATGTCTTCACTAATTTTTCACCCCATATTGTTTGACAATCTCACCTTTAGCATGCGAAACATATTAACAACATATTTTCTTTAGCCAGTTCAGATCTCACTAACTGACGACTACCTCTTTGCTTCTGGTCCGCGATCTTCACTCTGAATCCCTTCTAATTTACCTGCTATCAAATCTACAGTTCACGTGATAGCCCCAATATTATTTTTTGCATAATAACGCGCGCCACATTGGTGCGGTTTGATAAGTCCCAAATTTCTTTTTTTTCTCTGTTATGAACAGTGATCACTAAAATAACTCCCTCTATTTTCCTTCAAGCCAATAAAAGGAAAGTATAGGTTATGCTAAAGCTACTAATTCAACATTTTTTTTATTGACGTTATTTCGCTTTCAGTGTGTTTTTTTATGATATTTATTTAAATCCAGTATTATGAATTCTACTGAGGTATGGTACACCAGTACAAAGAAACAGACTGATAATTTGTACAAAAGTATAAAATATAGTTAATATTTGCACAGCTTAATAATAAATATCATTCAAAGAAACATAACCATCTCCAAGATCACCCTGAATATCATTTACCTAAATTACATTATAAAATAACTCAGTAAAATTTACAATCACCCAATAACTTATCTTTTTTCATCAATTTATTTGATGTTTTTATAATTTTGAATTTTTATATAGTTTGTTAAAATATTTTATTGTAATATAATATTCATTTTTAGTAATAATCATTTTATTAATTTTATATAAAATGTACAAATGTAAAATGTACAATCACCCAATTACTTATCTTTTTTCATCAATTTATTTGAAGTTTTTATAATTTTGAATTTTTATATAGTTTGTTAAAATATTTTATTGTAATATAATATTCATTTTTAGTAATAATTATTTTATTAATTTTATATAGCATTAACAGCCTACATCTTGTTTTACCTTGTTTTTCCAAAAAAAGATTTATACACTAATTATAACAATAATTTAAAAATTCACGATAAAAGCAAACTTAATTTTATTAGAACAGCGCATTTCTACTCATTTTAATTGAATTTAAAATTTATATTAAATTACTTATAAAAAGTTAATTGAATTATTTTGAGCACCATCCCAAACAATAACATCATAATTAATTGTAGATTCGATCACAATAAGAATAAATATTTTAATTAACTTACAAAAAACGAGAAATTAAATTTTTTTTGATCAATTATATTATGTGCTTATTCCATTTTATTTCATTTTCAATGTATCCTTGTTTTTTTCTTTTCATCTTTTCTCATTCCATTTTCACTTTGCACTATTTATGCATTTATTTATCATACAAATTTTATGAAAAAAAAGTTTTGTTTATTTCTTTTTTCTTGTTTTTTTTTAGAAGTATGAAAACAGGGCATCGAATTGACTTGAAATTTCCAAAATATATAGCGCATGATATCCAAGAGGATGTGGCATATTTAGTAAATATTTGGTACGTAACCATAACCAATAATGATTCAGATGAACGGTATCCAAGTGTGTCGAGTTCGTTTTTGAGTTACCGTTTTAAACCATTGTTACAATTAAACTAATGTATGAAAATATTGAACAGAATATGAAATTCAAGAGAAATGTTCGACATTGTATATCACTAATTATGTTCGATTTTCTTTTATAACAAAATTTAACCAATGTTAAAATGTTTTTGAATTAAAGGAACTTAACCATTATCGGTACCTCAAAACAATGTTTAAAAGAAGATTTGAACAAATAAATAATCATTATGTTAAAATTTAATATTCAATTATTCAAAAGAAACAAAAACAATAAAAAAACAATAGCAAAAAATAATTAGGTGATTGAGCACAATTTGATTACACTAAGATTATTTTTTTCCTGCTGTGTATATGTTCCCTTGGCTAGGTTTTCATACGCGAAGAGTCTGAATGAAATCCTACCATTGCGACAGTTTAGCCTGTCCGTTCTTCTATCATACACTATTAACTGCTAAATGTAACATATAGACTACTACGCTGCACTAGTTATATTTTTTTGACCCAAAATCGAAAACATTGTCAAAATTGTGTAGAATTTTATTTCAAAAAGACACTTAGAGGCCAAAAAATGTTTTTTTTCTACGTAGACATGTTGAGTTATTATTCAAGAGTTCTTGATGTAGAATACAAATGGATTTTTAAAAAAAGGGGGGGGGGTTCGCTGAAGGAAGAAGTGGAAGTTCTTCTTATAATAAGATCATATTAGTCAGTAGTTTATAATGATCATTAAATATCTAGAAGTATGATATTTTTCGTAGCGATATACTTGAATACAAATTTCCTAATGAATTTTCACTCCAAGTTACTGAATAAATGGTAATATCATACCGCTTTAAAATTGTTGAATTGTACTGTACACAAAACTAAACGCACAACAGCACCGAAAATAAGTGGCAACCTGATGATTCAACGACAGATTAGCGTTTGAGCAAACTTCTTGATATTCTCGACAGCCAATTGACAGCCCTTGGCCCTTTCCGCTGCCAGTCGGATGCGGCTTTTTTTTCTGAAACTTTATAGAGTTTTTCTAGGTTTTCGCCAGCGACTTCGCTCGCGTAGACGATTCGTTTTCTAAAGTTTAGAAACTTTCTAAACTTTCTTACTTTTAATATGCAAATGTAGCAATCCCTTTTCACCCCCTTAGCAGTTGAATATTATAAAATGCTTAAATACTTGTGTAAAATTAATAATACCAGTTTTTGAGTAAAAAATACCCTAAACATTTTTTTCCTGTGCGAATTTGGTCAGCCCTTTTCAACCTTTAGAGGTTAAATATCAGAAAGTCCTTAAATATTTGTTTCATTATTTGTCTTGCGAAGCATTAATACAAATTTATGAGTAAAAATTACCATTACAATATTTTCGCGTACAAATTTAGCCACCCCTTTTAACCCCGTTAGGGTTAGAATATCGGAAAATATTTATGTACTTGTTTAATGATTTGTATGGAAAAGCATTAATAACAAATTTTAATTAAAAATTGTCATAACAATTTCATTTCCATACAAATTTAGCTACCCCTTTCACCCCCTTAGGGATTGAATATCGGAAAATTTTTAAATAATTGTTTCATCATTTGTATTGAAAAGCATTAATTCCAATTTTTAAGTAAAAATCACCATAATAATTTTTTTCCCATACAAATTTGGCCGTCCTTTTTCACCCCCAAAAAACATACTTGCCAATGTGTACAAACCATTACTTAATAATGAAAATATATTACTGCCACTTGTCAATAGATGGCATAACCTGTAAATTAAATCTCATATCTAAAGATAAGTAAAATTGCTCATATCTAAAGAGAAGTTTATATTTTTGTTTTGACATGTTGAAATAGTCAGGAATAAATCCCCGCAGGCGAAACGGAGTGAAAATATTAATATAATATATTACAGAATTTTACAGAATTACTATATTTATCATTGTCCTAAAAGACGTAAAATTTTCGGTTTATTGAATTTAACATTTATTCAATCATAAAATTCAAAGAGAACGTTATTAACAAACATAATTGTTACTAGCAACTTCACTGGCGTGAAATTAGAAATCAATAACAAACGAAAATTATGGTGGTATGTTGAATAGAATAAGATGATTTTTTTACATCTTAGACGTATCTACCAAAAGATACAAAAGATCCCGCAATTTTTTTCAGTTATAAGAATTTTTTTACACCGCGACTTTTGGACACTGGAAACACAGTGGACAAGTGGTGGCATCATCAGTTGGTAAGAGGAAAGAGTTTTCATTTACTCTGGAAAAAAACTGATTTTCCGGGATCAATTCGTTTACATACGTAAAGGAATGGCCAAGTATTTATTAATAATAACTTCTGAGATATTAACTAAAGAAACAATTAGACTAATGTATCTGTAATACGAATAACCTATAACAATTTAGTTAAGATTTATAATGCAAATGAACTTTAAATATCTTAAAGTATACTTAACAATCTCAATTAATGATCGAAAGAAAAAGCGATTTATAATCAGAAAACCAAGGATATTAAGATTGCCTAGAGATGAAGAGCCAAAGTCAATTTGATAATGGCAGAGGAAAGTTTTGCGGATAATTGAAATGTCGTTCTGAATTATAATTAAACCGTCAATTTAAACAATGCTGTTATCGAGCAAACTTATTAAAATTAACTTCGAGTTTAAAAATTGAGTTCGGTTTAATTTATAATTTTTTTTGGAATTTAGTATATTTGAGGATTATGGTGAATAGGGAAATCTAATTTAGGGAATTGGTTGGTTTGGTGTTAACTTCTTAGTAGAAAACTTTACTTAACATGATTTTTTTTTCACTTGTGCATTCCTTATATAATTTGTAATATGAAAACAATATTTAAATACCTGAAAAGGTAAAAATGGATTAGTATATTATAATCAATTGCATGCTGATTTCTTATCAAAAAAATAAAGTTATCCACATAAATTTATTTTAGCACATATCTAATTTCAATGTCCTTATACGCACTAATAATTTAAAAAAAAATTGTGATTTCCTATTTCTCTAACTTTAAAAAATTAACATCTAAGATGCATATTTATTTTCTATAAATACATAATATCGAGCTTTTTCGTAACAACTCACCCAGAATTCTTTTCAGATGCCTCCATTTTCTTTTTCTTTTCACCGTTTTTGATGAAACGCTTGAATAAATTTTATGTATATTTGTTACTCACAATAAAAAATGCATGAATGAGATACGTCTATCACGTTTCATACTAAATTAGCTTTTCTTTACTTCCGGATTATTGTAGTCTTCCCCGACACAATAAGTCGTGATTTTCTGGAAAAATTTTAACAATAAGTGAAACTTGGATTCGTGTTTCATAATTCAAAAGATTTCCAATCCATGTTATCAATTCGCCTGCTGTACACTTCATTAATGCAGGGCCGATTTCTGGCTCCATTTTTTGGAGCTCATACGAAGCCAAGTACAGCTTGATGATTGAATGTGTGCAAAGGCCTTCCTTCTATAGCTGTGTATGTATGTGATAGTATGGTTACTTCCCCTTTTTATTTCCTACCGATTTCCTCTTGGGTATGCTAGGTTTCCATTGCTTACAACTCAGAAGAGACCTTGCAATTATGAAATTTATCTTTCAGCTATTAAAAGGAAAATTCTATACTCTGTATTATTGAGTAAACTGTCATTCATCCTAACTGATCATTTCCTCTATAGTGGTAGTACATCAAATGTATTTGTGGATTAAATTTTCTTCGGAAGATTAAATCCACAGATACATTTATTGTTTTATATATAACCTTATTCCGATATATGTGCAATCCTAGATCTTTTAAATTTCAGAAATTGTTCAATAAATAAGCATAATAAAATAGCATTGAAAAGCTACGAAAACTGATTAAGCAATGTCGTGTACGGTTTAAAGTACACATGGAAAGAAGCAATATAGTAGCCTTATTAGCACACACATATTAAATTAAAAATTGAATTTACAGCTATTCATAACAATTTGGATTTAACGCAATACGCAATAAATTCTTGTTTTACATCAATCTCGCTACAAATAGATTGCTATAAATGATGAAATTAATATATATTTTAAGATATTATAATATTGTCGGACTATTGGATGTCTTGGACTGGCAAAGTGTTGGACTGTAGAGACGACAAAAGATATAAAAAATATTTTTATATCTTTAGTACAAAATTGTGAATAAAATACTTTTACAAAGTGTTTTTTTTAGTCAGTGAGTTTCCCTTAACAAAAATTGATAGCATATTTTAATGTTAAAAACCAATTTCAAATATATAAACCAACTTCAAAATGTAGGTAGGTGCCTGCAAAGATCTTTGTTAATAGCCCACCTGAAGATGTTGTAATACAACGAAACCTAGGTCGTGGTAAAGAACTTAAAGAAAGTAGAAATAATACATCGCGTAGTTTCATTTAATTGCGATCTCACATTATTAATTATTCTATAAATACAATTAAATTATGTCAACCATCTAATTAACAAAATCAACTAATAGATTCAGTTTTTTTAAATTATAATCTAACTAATAACGTAATTTCGATTAAATTATCATATTATATCCCCACACACATTTTTATTATTGAGAATTGCGCCATAAATTGCCCAATGCGCATATTAAGTAATATCTGGTGAAACACTTAACAGTTTATATCTTGTAAAGTACCAAACCGATTCTGTGGAAATTAATTACTTTACCTAAATTGAAAGATACAAAATCCAATAAAAAAATTTTGCAATCCGATTATTAGTTCCGGAGAAATACGTGGACAAATATACAAACATAAATACATATACATATGCAATTTAATACATATATATATATATATATATATATATATATATATATGAATATTTAGTAATTACATACATACAGGTCGAATTGATAACGTCCTCCTTATTTGAATTCTTAAAAATTATAAAATTTTAAAAACTCTTTATAACGAATATATTTCCTAACTCAAAATAATAGTTTCTCTTCACACAATATTTTTACTTAATTTTTATTCACAACTAACTAAAACTACGTGATGTAGCATTATGTCTACTTTATTTATATTTTTAACCTAAGTTTAAAAATATAAATAAAGTAGACATAATGCTACATCACCAGTTTAAGCCTTAAACTTGCCAAAACAATTTTCGAGACCTCCTAATACAATTAACAGCTTATTGTTTCTAACAGACTACTTGAGGTGTAAACTGGATATTCGATACAATTGTAGTTAGCGAATGAAACAAACACAAATATAGAGTATCGAAACTTTCATTTGGCCTTTTAGGAGTAGTGTCAGAAAGATAAAACGAACAACCAACTTTTTCTTTATTTTCGCGCAGATTGTTTGATTATGCGTATCTATTTGATGACAGCTAATAACGAATCCAAAGATACGATACGAATCTTTATAAATCAAAATTAATTTTACAATAATTTTCAAAAAGTTCACAACAATTGTTATTCTGCTGAAATAATGATAGAAAAATCTAGAATATACTATATCTACGAAGTTCGAGTTAAATAAAAAAATATCATTCTGCTGAGAATAAATAAATATTATAAAAGAATTAATTTGTGACACGCTAGACTATCATTACTAGTTCAGCTTCTGCTTAGCCTTTTTTGAAAACAAAAAAGAACAAAAATGTTACACATAATATAATAAATATAACCCCATTTTTTATATTACCTACAAACAATCAGTTGTAAACTTTGATGTTAGTTGCTCGCTATGAAAATTTATCTAGTAATACAACCAAGTAAATACATTTAACAGAAAGGGAAAAGAAACCTTCATTACTTAAATTCGTTTAGAAATTTTTTTGTTCTGTTTTTAAATGACTGAACGCGCTATTTAAGTAAGCTTAGCTTGTTCTCAGTTGCCCTAAGGCATATATTCATAATAACAATATAAAGGTAACATACGTAGAAACTTTTGTCAGTATCAATTCATTCCATGATTACCTTTAGATTACAATCTCTCAAAAATAAAATATATTATTCATTCAGCTAATTCTGCGCATCAAACTAAATATATTTGAAGCACATTTCTTTAAAAAAATGTAAATTTTTTTTGGTGTCACACCTTTTACGGTAATTTTTTATGAGAACTTTGGCAATAATCATATAATTCCTCAACATTTTCTACTCAGTTTGTTTCACAGAATAAGTTATAGAAATAATAGATACGTTTTTTGTAATAGGTTTTATAAACGAGTTTCACTTTTAACGTGCGTAGCGGCCATGGACACTTTTGATATTTCTTGACCGTTGTTATATAATTTTCCATCAGATATCAATTAGCTTTAAAATGTTAGTTAATAGTTAAAATTTAATCACGGTAATATCTTGTGGTAACACGCTGTATAAGCACTTGTTAATCTAATATATCAAAATCTTGTGTTTGATATTTTAATACTATTAATTTTGAACGTCCATACTTTCATCTGAGCAGGTTTGTGACACGCTTTTTTTTATTTGTTTTCATATATATATATATATATATATATATATATATATATGTATATATATATATATATATATATCTATATATATATATATATATATATATATATATATATATATATATATATATATATATATATATATATATATTAATATCTGTCAACCAATAAAAATCTACTTTACTGACTGAATTAGCCGCCAACACTCACAACGCCATCTATGGTAGATATACATAAGTACATGGTCACTGCTTACCAACAGAAGATTGCTGTACCAATTAAAGAAATATAGTTTCTGTACATCTCCCTCCCCAGGGGAGAAAATTTTCATTTTTACACTAAAGTAATTAAAATTAAAATTAAACCTAAGTTTTATAATATATTAAACCAAACTAGTATTTTTTTTTGTTGGAAAATAGTTTTTTTTTATATCAAATATAAAATACAATACTGTGAAATAACAACTATTATTGTACGAATACAAAAACTGTAAATAACTATTGCTTACAATCTCTTTCAGAATATTAACTCCAGTCTTTTTATAAATAATAATAAAATGATTTAACAAGTATTTGAATGGAAGGATACGACTAGATGTTTTTGATCTTTCGCTACAAGGTCACACAACAAATATGTTTATGTACCCGTTGGGGTCAATTAAGTCATTGACCAGCCTAGTCCCGTACAGGCAGCTTATTTTCTTGGTTCTTTGGTATACCAAGTCAGTAGATGGGTATATTAAAATGATTATAATTAATTAAAGTTAACTCTGGGCTACTGACTGAGACTACCCCAATACGTCAATTTTACATTAGTGATTCTACTGTGGAGAAGGCATCACCATTTAATTTTCCCACGTTATTTATATCTATAAGGCACTTTCATTGAACATTTTTTTTTTATAATTACTTTTAACTAGCGTGACCCGTGTGAAGTATTCGCATTATTTATTCCATTATGAAGCTCAGATGACAGATCAAACAAATATTTTACTAAAATTGACATATAGAGGCGCAAGTATCAAAAGCATTGAGCTAAAGCGCCACTTTATTTATACGTGAGTGGATTTGAAATTAAACAAAAATTTTACCGACCGTCAATCATATTGACGTTGAGCCGTTAGATGGCAGCATTGCTGTTTTGTGTATATAATTGTAATAATTAATTAATTTGCTAAAACAATAGTAATAATAAATTTTTTAGTTGTGGATGCCGGTAGAGCAAGCAATTATCTATAAAATGATATATAATTTATGTGGATTAGTTGTGAGGTTTTTTCTTAAAAGGGAGTGTAACATCTTAATACCTTAGCGTATGAATGTATATGATGATGATATAATTTTCTTTCCACAATGAGTTTAAATTTATTACTCGAGCCTTGAAAAGTATAATCATATCATTACGACCTACAATTAATAAATCTAGCCTAGATAGATGTGATATCCATGCAGAAAATTTCTACTAAAATAAATATAAGCACTCAAGTGTGTAATTTTTTTCATGACATCTACAAAATTTTGTCTCTAGTTTTCCTTAGATTTTTATTATGTAGGTATTGGTATGAGTTTTGTGATGTGAAAGAGATTCGACTCTGACTTCTTATGGCCTGTATCAATTCTATAAATTGAATTTGATATTTTTTTTAACAATTTTAAATGGACCAATCTTCAGCTCATCTAATTTATTTCTGTTTACGTTGTTCCCACTCTCTACATATACCATATACCCTGTATTTAAATTTAATTGAGTTCTATTTTTATCAAACATTTGTTTATTATATTTATATGATTTTATTGAATTTTCAAATGCTATTTTCCTATCTCTGATCCATTCATCTTCTGATTTATATTTTTTTAGTTCAGTTGGCAAAAAAGAAACATCTGTACCATCTAACAGATATTTTGGCAAAGCCAGTAACTGTATGTTCCGTATTATTATACTTATCTACACAGTTATGAGCAATTGTCGTCCATGCCATTTTATTAATTTTTTCATTTATTTTACCTCTTATTTTGTTTGCAAGCGTTTGATTCAGTCTGCAGTAAATACCATTGGTATTGATTTTTTTTATAAAAATGTTTTGAAGTTTATTCCTGGGTATTGATCGATGAGAAGTATTCCAATTGTATCAGAATCTGTTACGTTGTTGATTAGTTTTAGAAAATAATTAGTACTTTGTGTTTTTGAGGTAAGAATGTAAGCATATCGTGTAAAGTGGTCTACTAAAAGGTGTAAATATCTCTTTGTTGATCGTGAGCCGCCAAAACTTCCAATTGTGTCTATTGAGACTATTTCAAAAGGTTTTGTGGCAGGACCTAAATGTGTCATTAGACCATACTTATCTTGTCCTCTCGTTTTATTTTTTATGCATATCTCACTACTTTTACAGTATCTTTTAATATTTATCGTTAAATTTCTTTCCGTACATAATGGACTAATTTTGTTTTGCATTTGTTTTACACCTATATGATACATATTTTCATGTATATCTTTAATAAATTTCTTACTGAAGTCCGATAAAATAATTTTTTCACGATTTCTAAACTTTTTATAGTAAACATTGTATCTTGATATTAATTTTACTTTATTATTTTATAATTTTTGGTTTTCTTTAAGTAAATTATGAGGAGGTTCTAAAATTACCACACTTTTTGGTATATACTCATGACAGAAATTAATTTTCCCTAAAAATTGTCTTACGTTTTTTTGAGTTTTTGGTATTGGAAAATCTTTTATTGAAATTAAATTATCTCATACTGACCGTACTGTATTATTTTGTATTATATGACCGAGATATTTAACTGAATCTGAAGCAAAAGTACATTTTGTAAACTTTGGTCTAAAACCCTCCCTTTTTATAACTTCTAATAATTGTGTTAAATGGTTAATGTGGTCAGAAAAAGTCTTAGAGAATATAAGTATATCATCTATGGAGTTTACTGCAAAATTTATAAGTTTGTACTTTCTTAAAATGTCACCTAGTATCCTTTGAAAAATAGCTGGTGATGTCTTCAAACCATAAGGTAAATATGTCCATTGATAATGTCCTCCCTGTGTTACAAAGGCAGTTTTCTTCCTGTCTTCAATTCGTGGCGGGATGGACCAGAATACTGAATTGATATCCAGCGTTGTAAAATATGTTAAGTTTCTTGTCTTCATCACTTGGTCATCGTTCAATGGGAATGGTTGAGCTTGAGGTACCACTATTTTATTTAGATCTCTAAAATATACACATAATCTTGACCGTTTGTTGTCTTCTTTCTTGAAAGCCAAAGTTACCGGTGCTGCAAATGGACTATAAGATTCCTCTATAAGATTTTTGTCAATTAACTTTGCTATTTGGTCTTCTATCTCTTTTTTGTCTTCAACCGAACACCTGTAAGGCCTTTTACTACAATATTTATCCATGATCAATACGTGCTTCATATTCTTTGACCGTGCCAATATCACACTTGTCTTTCCCAAAGATAGATTTGTAAGTGTCAATTAGTTTATATATTTCAGACTTTTGTTGAGTATTTAAATTGCTCATATTTATTTTTAAATTTTCTTCCTTTATATGGTCATTTGTTTCATTTATCACCTCTTTAAGAGTGTTGTTTTTCATCATCATCCTTATTCATAGAATCAATCTCTTCTTCTACTTCTATTTCTTCTCTTTTTTGAGTGATTTTCGAATTTTCATCTTGAACCAGTTTAAATTGTTTTATGATATCCAGTCCAATTAGAAAATCGTATTTGAATTCTTCTCCAGCAATGATATAAATATCGGTTTTTTCTCCTATAGCCAAAATTTTTATTTTAATAGTCGTCGAACCATTTATCTTTTTAATTTCATTAATTGTGATTAAATTATCACTTTTTGAATCATCCTCTCCTTCTTCTTTCAGTCTTATTAATTTGGAATTAATTACAGAAACGTTTGAGCCTGAATCATATATCCCAAATATCTCTAATTGTCCATTCAATAATATATTGACTTTAATTAATGGTGTTATTGTTCGTTTTTTATCATTGTTTTTGATTTCAACATCAATCACTGAATTGTTCACGGCTTTACTACTGGTTCTCTTCCGGTTAAATTCTTCTTTCTGTTTGAACCAGAATTTCTCTTCAGGTAGAAAATTTTCATTAATCTTACCTGGTTTTATTTTATCAGTCTTTCCTTTATAATCATTTGTATTTTTTTATTCTTCCTGAAGTTGTTTTTATTCGCCATATGTTCATGCTTTCCAATTTCATTGTAGAGGCTTGCAGTTGATTTTACGGTTTCTTTATCTATCTTATCCATTATGTAATATGGTAATTCTATTACAATAAGATTTATCATTGTTTGGGTGGCGTTGTGCTTGTTGACCTCTAGTAACAGTCTTTCCAATTTTTGTCGCATATTCCAGTAACGAGCCAGCTTGAAACCTAAATGTAAATGCATATTTGACTCGGGACCAACTTTATTTCCATATGTTTGACAAAAGTTGTCTTTCCATACTGTACATTCTGCTGTACCAATCTAAGCACTGTTTTTCTTGAAGATGTTTTAAAATCTCAATTTTCTCTTCATCCTGTAGAATCTCGAATCTTCCACATTCTCTCTCAAATTCACTAATCCATTGGTCAGCATTCGATGTCTTACTTAAAAACTTTTCTATCAAAAACCTTTCAGCAGTTTTTCCTAAATTTTTATTTTCTGGCGTAGCACTATTAGTGTTTTGGTATAAAGAAACTTTCGTTCCCGTAATCTCATCTAAATACTGGTCACCAAACTGTACATTTTCACCTTCATCTAGATATATTTTCCTCAAGTCCGTATTTAGAAGAATCCATACTGAACGTGTTTGGTGTCTTTTTTTGAGCGAATGTTTGATTTTTGTAAATACGTCTGACGGCAATATGGCAGTGTGCTTACTTGCTGGCTTTAGATCATCTGGGACATCAAAAACAAGTCCGTCGGGTGTCTCAATAGAGGTTAAGCAAATCACATTTGTTTTTGCGTCCGTTGATCTTAGTACTACAAATTTAAAGCGTAGTCTTTCCATTTTTCTTGATTTAAACTAGAAATGTCGTTTTATAAGACAATTTCTACGAACTTATTAGGAATGGCAAAATTCAATTGAACAATTGCGTTGCTCTGAAAACAAAGTTTCTTTATTTTAGTACTAGCAGTACACTTAAAAATAATTACACAGTTTAACTTAAATAGTACTATACTACCTGAAAACAAAGAAACTACATTCAAAGTTTATTATTTAAATTGTCAATTCCTTTTTTATACAATTCTTTTAATATAACCAGTCTGAATAACAATGCGAGTTCTGTCAACCAATAAAAACTTACTTTGCTGACTGAGTTAGCCGCCAATACTCACAGCGCCATCTATGGGGTACATAAGTACATGGTCACTGCTTACCGACAGAAGAGCGCTGTACCAATTAAAGAAATATAGCTTCTTTACATATATTAACATAAATTTCGAGATTTAAAAACCTATCAAGCAAGAGTACGATACAAACATAAATAGTATTTGTCTCAAATTACGAATATTAATTTTTCATAACGTTGAAATATTCCCTACTATATATTTTACAGGCTTAAAATTGATGAATATTTAAAAAAAATTATAAATCTTTTTCTACCAACTTTTTGTAGGCTTATAAATATCCTATTTTTTATAATATTGGTTGAAGTAGATTCGAAAATAAGGAACGGGCATATTTTCTTGCATATTCTTCAGTGTATCCCTGAACATGAACTATCTATAATTAAAAAACAATATATTTTAAATGCTTTTATTATTAGCCCTTTCAAACGCCATCCCACACTATATATGGAATTTAAAAAAAAAGTCCACTACTTAATTTGAAAAATCCAGTGAACAATTCCTATAGAAATATTTTTGAATATTAGATATGATAATGAAATATGTGCGTGTCAATACGTTTAGTTATTATGCCAAATTTCAAATTTATGTCAAATGGTATCTGAGAAAAACTACTGTGAAAAAATGACAGAAGCGTACGTGAGTATTTTATAAAGGTTTCTTTTTTCCTTTTGACGTACAAAATCCTAAAAAATATAAAAAGACTAAACATATTTACAAAAAAACTTCAAAATACTCAAATGTTATACTTATCGGTCACGCGCACGCAAACGTATACCCACACGCGCACACACGAACAATCTCGAACACGCACACACACGCATGTGCACGAACACTCTCACGCGCATTTAGTTCCTTTATTCTTTGCGTCCCATCGCGTGAAAGTTAAAAAGAACTCCCCGCCTTAAATTGTATTTCTTTCATACCAAGAATTGGCCTCAAATTTATATCCGATATAACTGTCAGTTACAGAGTTTGGTGATAGATTATCATGGCAAAAAGTTTACCGCCAATAAAGCCAGGTACACATTTATCAGGGCGCAAAAATATTAGTGGCAGCTTAACAAAAGCCTCCAGCTAACGTGTAAAAGCAAGCAGACCGAAAAAAGTTTTTACTCCAAAGAGAGCGTCGCGTGAAACATTCATCGCTTAAATTCGGTTGGGAAAACTTTTTTCCCTTTCCAGTGCGACTGTCGGATCCGACTGGTTATAACAATTTTCCTTGAAATAGACTGAACGAATTGAGTAAAATTAATTCATTACAAAACATCAATTTAATTCAATGTAACCTATTTTCTTTCTATTGTTAGTTTTCACATCTCCTTTGTCTGTATTTTTAAAATTGTTTTAATACGTTCATTTTCAGACTTAGCATTTTATATGATACTTGATAGAAAATTTCTTTACGGTGAATGAGTGTAAATACAAAATGAATCGTCATGGAATGCTTTATGCTACATTGTGGCCCAAGTATTTGTCGATTAATACAGTAAAAAAACATCAAACGTGCTCCGTGCTCACATATGTGAGGCAAATACGACGTGACATGACGTTATTTTTCATAAGTTTCACTTCCATTATATTTGACAGACATGTTTTTGTTTAAGTTACCTATTTACCATTATGTTATTATTATTTTTAAATTATTGTTTTTGCTTTCGAACGACGTAGGGAGTAAAGTAATAATTGTAATTGTTAAAAAATTCCAACACGAATTTTAAATGAAAATCTAATCCATTACATTAGCATACTTTAAAAGACACGAAATGAAAAATAAGTATGCGTGTGACTTTATGTATCTATCCAGTATCCTAAGGCCTTAACTAGATCACAATAATTTGTTTCTAATTCGAAATTTGAGGATACTTTGACTGAACAAAAATTCATAATTTTATTTTGTCAGAAACTTTTCCAATAATTGTTTGCAAACTTACCACACTTTATTAGGCAATTAATATACCCTGACTCCTTTTTTGAGGAAAAAATTGATCAAAAATTTCTCATACAAAACTGAAGTAAATTTGTGCATACACAAAGTATGAACGTCACCTGTGCAATGAGGTGCCACAATAATTAAAGCTTCATGAGATCAATACATATTATAAATATTTTATAAATCCAGTGATATAATAAAACAATAAAATTGTGTTGTAACATTACAAAAACGCATATATTCAGGCTTGCATTTCGCAAGAAACTATGTGTTAAACACATTTTTCCAAACCATGTATCAGAATATATCCGCAGTTGAGAAACTTAATAAACTATTTTTTTCTATTTCGTATAAAAAGTAAATTTGTTTTTCGTTGCAATCACAATTTCGAAAATGATATTTTCAGAAATAGTTGAGAATTGTCACAGTCCTTAAAATTGTCTGATCATAAATACAACTGGACTCTAGATGACCAAATATAACTGGACTCTAGATGTTGAAGCTCTGGGAATATGTAATACAATTTTTTATCTGAATAATATACCAATCATCTATATTTATATAATTACATTTTATTAGTTTCATACATTTTTTCATTAAAAGTAAGGTTTTTCCAGCTCATTTCTTGCTAAAATCACCAAGTTTAAAGAAATAATAATAAATGTTAACCTTAATTATACTATTAATTCAAAAAGCAACAAATGTAGTAATGTAAAAAAAATGTAGTTCATGTAAACAATAGTAAAGAAGAAAAAAATTAATTTATCCAAGAAAATATAGTTTCACTTTTCCATACATTTTTTATTAAGGGTAGATCGCTTCAACTAGCACAGTTATCACAGGCGTCATCATTCAGTGCAGGAACGCGCTTGCGGAAAGTCGTCCATCATGCTCAGAGTCGTATCAGGAAAAAAATTCGCGATATCTGTTACACAGTTTGTATGATTATAGTTGAATTAACCATTTTTAATCTGAAGTATCTTATTAAAATATTTTATCTATTTTCTTTCATTTGTTAATTTCAAAAACATCAAAATTTTATGTTTGACAGTTTAATTATATGTAATACTATATGTATTTATATCATGTGTCTATATGTAACTGTATATATTTATTTATAGTTACTTATATCATTACTGCCTTCCAACTCCTGACATCTCGATAACCAGGGTTATTAGTGAACAATGTCTATTGTAATTATTACATTCACACGCGAACCTATTTTATGAGTCTAAACGTGGTGGGTTTCTAATTTCTTTGTCATTTTCATAACATCTCAGATAATCGTAAATTATAACCTATAATTGGTTAAATAATGAATTTAATTTTCAACTTTTCATCGCCGATTTAAAATGGCCGTAGCTTAGCACCATCTCCAACATTTATCTCAGCATAGTGTCATTTCTCAGGTATTATCTACGTTTATGTTTCAAATTTATAAAAAAATTATTCATTCACGTAAATGAAAAATACATAATTCACCTGAAATAAGAATAAACCATATATGCTTATAAATTCAATTCAGTTCTAATCATATAATTTTCTTAGCTTATTTGTGGAAAAAAATTAAATATAGGGATAGAAGGAAATAATCCGTCTTTTTTCTCATATAATTCGTAGGCAGCAAACTGATATTAGAATTCCGTTTTTCGTAGAGCCGTCAAGGTCTACGCAAGATACAGACTCGGTATCGTGGCCAAGTATGCAATGAATCTCAGTGCAGGTATACACTGCACTGAGAGAATTCGTAACACTTTTACGTATCACCAATGCGGAATGAAATTTATTCACTGATAATGCACTGTATTTTCTAGAAACCATACTGGATGGCTAATACATAAACGGCATGGAAGAAATTAAGTGCCCGTCATCTAGATTCAATGTGAACCCAAAAGAAGCGAAACCAGAAAAACTGAAACTTCATTGTGAAATCAGACAAAATAAAATTCGTTTTGGAAATATAGTTGTATCAAAATTAATATCAATAAAAAACTCTCCGTAATTTTATCAAATATAAGGTCAGTTTCGTATCACTGGCAACGACGTCTGCGTTTTTGTAGTCTTGATTGGTACTAATAAACTGGAATTCTATTTAGTGGAGTTTTATCAAACTGTTTACTTCCAAAATTTACAGATCCTCGAAAATCGAGACCAATAAAATTAAGAGAGAATTAAAAAAACGAAAAATTAAAAGTTTATCAGAATAAAAATTAGTCAAGTTATGGTCCAAATACTTTCAAAGTTTGTGGCCATTTCTTCTCAGCATTTAAATTTTCATAATAAAAAAAACTATTAATGATTGCTCAATTATCTAAAGTGAGTAATAAACGAAAGGTTTTAATTGTAATAAACAAACTCAAATGCAAAACAAACCTTTTTGAATATATATTTATGTATTCCGAAAATTATTCTCAATAAGAGATTTTCAAACTTCATCAAGCAATTGGGTATTTGACTAAATTTTTTTTATTTCATTAAACATAATTTCAAGGCACAATCTGATGAAGAGTGAACAAAATTTTTAATAATCTTAAAAATTGACCGAGTTATAAAAGTTTAAATTTTACCTTTAGAGAAGGACGGCAATACTGTGTTGTGAGGTCATTTTTAATATTGCACATTATATTCTACAAGAGGAAAAGAGACAGGGATATACCCAACTCTATCCGTATCTTCAAATTTAGAAGCCTACAACTGGCTTATTTTTCAATCAATTTTTGAATTTTTTTCAAGACTGGTTTTTAATTATCTTATATTTCACAATATTGTACGGAAAATAACAAAATTTAGAATGAGTCAACTACCGTATTCTTTTGCTTAGATACTGGTGCAATACTACTTGTTTGGGAGTTGGATATTACATGGCACATGTGATGACATAAATAGAACAATCACGAGGATACGTGGCATTTTTAGCAATTAGCATCTTTCGTAAATATCGATAATAAGTAATGTCATATATTTTTCATGCATTCGCATAATGTCTTTTGTCGCTTTTGAATTGCCTCACATATGATTAAGATCTATGTATCTTTCCATGGGGAAAGCCTCACATATGATTAAGATCACATATGATTAAGATCACATATGATTGCCTCACATATGATTAAGATCTATGTATCACATATGATTAAGATCTATGGGGAATCTGATTAAGATCTATGGGGAAAGCCTCACATATGATTAAGATCACATATGATTGCCTCACATATGATTAAGATCTATGTATAACTTATGATTAAGATCTATGTATCTTTCCATGGGGAAAGCCTCACATTTGAATTGCCTCACATATGATTAAGATCTATGTATCTTTCCATGGGGACACGAGAAGGTAGGTTTCAATTGTTGTGTGTGGTTTTCTTTAGGCGCATGAAATAAAAGGTTTAAATGAATATAAAAGTATTCTCCAGTACGATTGTACTATTGATTTGTTTTTATATTATCAGTGGTCGAAGACCATCAAAGCCGTTACTAATACTGCTGCCTTAATAAAGCCGTATGTAGAAAATCAAGTAGTTATGCTAATAATTGTTGTATGGATCTAATTTAAAATAAAATAAATAGAACTTCTCATGAAAAATATATACACGCATATTTTCAATTTATTTATAATAAAGTGTAAAGGATCAAGATTATGCATTTGGCTTTAAAGTTGTTGCACATAACAAGCAGTGTCGCTACGCGTATGTTAGTGAGTTTTTACCTATAGAAAATATTGATTCTCGAACGGCCTTATTTTGGACACATCTTTTAATGAAGGCTTCAATTTGATTTCTAGGCTTTGTCACATTAAATTATTTAAGAAACTTTTTCTTTCATAATTCCCCAAATGATAGATTTTTGCATCAAAAGTTAAAAGGCAATAAAGCCCAGGTGCCCAGGGCAATAAGATTCGTGGCAATTTGATAAAAGACATTCGACTAATGTATAATAACGAGCCTACCTTGGAGTAAAGTTGGCCGACGGGAGCGTCGCGGGAAACATCTATCGTTTAAATTCTTTTTGAAAAAGTTTTTCTCTATTTTTATTGCGAGTGGTTGGCTATTACAGTTTACCCGGGAAAGCTTAATGTTCGTTCGCCCTTTTCACCTCACTTTTTCCCTTCTTTGCTTTATTTCGCTCCAAAGGGGATTCGGTAAATTGGAATCATTACCGAAGGTCAATAATTTCATTATTGAGAGAAGTGACCTTTTGTCGAGAGGGGTCGTTTGATTTATGAATCTAGTCCTTCGTTTATTAATAATATTTTAATTGATTTATATAGTTAACACTTTTTATTTAATAAATGATTTACTATTTAAATCTCTCCAAAGATATTATCATCGCGATGTACGTTTATTTATTTGAAAGGAAACCCACACTTCTATGGTTTATTACGAAATAAATATTTAAAATGCTTTTTTTTCATAAATTATATTTTAACAATTTATTTGTTACGTTTTCTTTTTTAATTATAATCAATTCTTTTATTAAAAAATACATTATGCATAAATAATAATAAAGTTAAACAATTGAAATAAATGATAAAATTTTGTGAAAAATATTATAAATTGGTATTTATCTGCAATTTGTCAGTAATTGTTTTTTTATTAAATTACATCACTTGGGAGCTTTAGCAATATTCAAAACATTAATTATTTTAAGTTTAATTTCAATTAATTACCGCATATTTGAATTATAATATATTTCTAAAAATTGGTCATTTTTTTAATTGTATTTGAATGTTTCTAACATTCAAAATGTTATATGAGACCATAAAAAGCTAAGACTGTAAACATAATATTGAAATGGGATTGACAAAATATATTTTCACGATAATGGTCTTATTTCTCAAACCAAAAATATGAAGCGCGGAATTATTATTTTTTTCTTGACGTTCGACGAGAGAGCATATATCTTCATCACCTGAAACAATGAAACTGAAAAGGGATTTAAAATGTAATCTAACGCCATAAACAGCTAAGTCTGTGAAACGGATCTTAAAAGTTAAATCTTAGTATTAAATCTTAAGTATTAAATCTTTATTGATATTCATATAGCATACACCTTAATATTCTGAAACAATGAAATTGAGAAGCTATTCAAAGTTTAATTGAAATCAATTACTAGCAAAGTCTGTGGAACAGCTTTTAAGATAAGATAGGCGAAATACATTATCGTGATAATGATCATATTTTCTACAGCAAAGATGTGGAATACTTGAATTTTAAATCTTTATCGATATTCAGATAGCACACACCCTTCTAATTAAACAAGGGTTGTAAAAGCATTTCACAAAGATAACTGTAGTAATCTTGAGATAAAATTGTTGAAATTTAAAATGTACATGCAAGGCTACTAACTAATATTTTTGGAAATCACTACAATCCGTTCTCTCTGAATAGGGTAGTTAACTACAACTAAATTTCCTGTTTTTGACAACAACCATTCGCTTTTCACGAGCAAAACACTGTGTTACGAAACGCGTCCAGTCTTAACTTTCTGCCTTCTCTTGAAGATTCATAAATACAATTATGGAATTGCTTGAAGATTCACGATGATTAACGATTAACTAGTGTGATCAGTCGTAGTGTCCATTCTACTTTTTGTCTTTGAAGAAGTTCATTTATCTTTTTTGTGCTTACGTAAATCCAAATCTTTATATGTTAATTGGACATGGGGTTTAGAAAAAATTAAACGAGAAATTTAGTAAACTTGTAATTAGCATATGTGGGAGCTATATGTATGCATGTATATATATATAGTTATATATAAATATTCACAAAAACAATAAATTCAGTGATTTTATTATTTTTTAGAAAAAAATTAGCAGCTGATAATCATAGGTCGAATTATTTGTGAATACAACATTATTTGTACGCTGAAAGTTAACTTTTACATCCAAACTTTGAAATATTTGCTAGAATAGACCTCAATCTATTATAATTCTGAAATGTTCTCTTATAATGCACATTTCACTACTAAAACAGACGTATGTGTTGAAATTTTACAATGATTTCAAGCGGGTCTAATGAGAAAAAAAAACTTTAGTGATTTTAAAAATATGTCCTACACTTTATGATGGGTCTCTTTTATCTATAGACTATAAAAAAAATTATTTTTTTCACAGTCTCTTAAGTGTTTTTTTTTAAACAAAATTTTTTCGGCAATGGATATGTCATCATTGTATTGATTGTCTCCCAAAAACTTGGATAAAATATAGCAGTTTTACGATGATGAACATATAATGGTCATATCATCATTGTTATACATTTGCATAACATATAATTTTTACGGTGACGAACACATCAAAATTCTTACACGTTTGCACAATATAAGATAATTTTTACTGTTATAAACATGTCATCATTGTTATAAATTTGCACAATATACGATAATTTTACGGTGATGGACATATAATAGTTGTTACAGATTTACACAAGAAATTATACTACTAAAACTACGACTATTTTACTAATAGTATTATTAAAATACTTATAGTAATATTATACTAATAGTAATATTACTAATAGTAATATTATACTAATAGTTGTTACATATTTACGTGACATAATTTTTAGGGTAATGGACATGTCATCATTGTTACATATTTGCCCAACATATAATAATTTTTACGGTAATGGACACACCATCATAATTACGCATTTACACAACTTGTGATCATTTTTAAGGTGATGAACATATCATCATTTTTACGCATTTACATAAAATATTATAAGTTTTACGGTAATATACATATAATCATTATTACGCATTTGCACAACAAACAAAAATTTTTACCTTGATGAACATATCATCATTTTTACGCATTTGCCCAACATATGATAATTTTTACGATTATGAACATATCGTCATTATTACGCATTTGCGCAACATGTGATATTTTTTACAATGATGGGCTTATCATCGTTGTTACAAATTTCAACAATACATAATTTTTAGGATGATGAATATAACATCACAGTTAGAATAAAACATACTTTTTAAATTTACCTTTTACTCAGAAATAATAAACACGAAACTTTCGGCGTTGAAAAAGTATTTTAACCATTATTTCATTTCTACTACTAAAAGAAAAAAGTTAGGTTACCTAATGATGGTTACGCGCTAATAGGGCACTCTATTGTTGGGAGGGGGCCTCCGTAGTAATCTATACACTATTGTGACTATCATAACTTAACTAATCCTAAACAATATATTACTCTAACAAGAGACTAGGAGTTTAATTAACCACTATAATTCAATTTTCTTTTTTCACTAAATGAAAATCCACTATGGCTATTAAAACCATTTTCGAAATATTATTAATAGTTATATAATTATCTAAAGTCTTTCACTTTAAATAAGCACATCTGTTCGATAATTTGAATTGATTGAAAAAGAAAACCAATTTGGACTCGGACAAGGAAAATACATCAATGTATTTCAGAGACGTAGATAGAAAACCGATTTAATAATGGCAAAGTGAAATTTTGCAAAAAATACGTTCAAAATAATAATTTTAATATCACATCAAATGAAGCGGTTATCGAGAAAATGACTGCGAGATAATCTTCAGATGGTGGAAAATGTGTTTTATTTTAACTCGGAAGCTTTTTTTCAAAGCTGAAAAGAATAAATTAAACGTACAGTAAGCCTTATTAAGTATTTGTTCATAGGTTACAATAATGTGTTTAATATTTTCTTTAGGTTTCTATAAGTGAAAGCAAATAATGATACATAAGGGTATCATTTTTCAACAAGCGTAATATTTAATTCCCTTCTTACGTTACTCGAGAGTAAAACAAAATCTGTTAAGTAGGATTGAAATTGAACTACTAAGATTCCATAAACTTTTAGATACCTGTAAATATTAAGGGTAAATCAGCATTTAAAGCCATATTAAGTATTTGTTCGTAGGTTACAATAATGTGTTAAATATTTTCTTTAAAGTTTCTATAAGTGGAAGGAAAATAATGATACATAAGGGTACAATTTTTCAACAATTGGAATATTTCATTCCATTTTTACTTTACTCGAGGATAAAACAAAACCTATTAAGTACGACGGAAACTGAACTACTTAGATTCCATACACTTTTAGATACCTATAAATATTAAGAATAAATTAACATTTCTATTAAATAATTGCACATAACGCAGATATGTACGAGTACTTCATTAAAGTTTGCGGGCCAAATTGTGATAATTTTTACCGTGATGGATATGTCACCAATGTTACGCATTTGCACAACGTATACTGACTTTAACGGTGCTGAAAGTGTCATTATTGTTACACATTTGCACAACATATTATGATACGATGGACACATCATCATAGTTATGTATTTTTACAACATACGATAATTTTAACGATGATGAAAATATTATCATTGTTACGTATTTGCAAAACATATGGTAATTTTTACGGTGATGAACATGTCATCATTGTTACACATTTATACAACACATTTTAATGTTTATGGTGATGGACACTTCGTCATTGTCGAGCATTTGTGTAATAATAGAATAATGTCACAAGTTTTTTTGATATTTGTCGCTAATTTTATTGGTAAACTTTAAGTAAACTTCTAGAAACATTGTTCTTTCCCAATTTTCACTTGGGTAGTTTTGTAGACCAGTGTATTTATTTTGTTGACATTTTAAACAATATCTATAGAACCTTACACAAAAACATTATAATTATTTCAATAGAATCTCCGCACGATATATGAAATGAAAGAAAAATCCTGTACTTCATTTGCTCCACTCAAAATTTTTAGTTACCGTTGGAAAATATTTCGTGTTTGAATATTTGATTAAATATATTAACCTGCATATATCATAAAAATAAAAAAAACATGGCAGCTAATGTACTTTGTCATTACGCTAAATTTTACATTTCTATGTCAAACGGTTACTGAGAAAAACGGCTGCATCAGACGGACAGACGAACGGACATGTGAGTGATCTAATAATTCTTTTTTTTTGAGTAATATCCGACGAGTCAAGGGCCAAAATCAATAAACCGATCTAAATAAATATAAAATTTAACATTTTTTTTCTAGAGTATGTTTAAATACATTGACAATGAACCAATCAGATAAATGTATACGTATGTGCCATTTAAACAATAATGTTTATTGTTGCAAATATTCTGCAATATTTAATTATTGTAAAAAGCGTTTGAAATGTTGTCACATTTTTCCATTTTCATTAAAACCAGTCACAATAAACACTCATAAAAAGTGATCAAAAAATAATAAAAAACAAAGATATGGCTGTCATATATTTACTGTGTACCACTCATATGGGCACCACACAGTAAATGTATGAGGGTTATATACAGTAAATGTATGGATCACACAGTAAATGTATGGAGCACACAGTAAATGTATGAGGGTTATATACAATAAATGAAAGGATCGCACAGTAAATGTATGGACCGCACAATATATGTATGAGGTTTATATACAGTAAATATATGAACCACATAGTAAATGTATGAGGGTCATGTAGAGTAAATGTACGGATCACACAGTAAGTGTATGGAGCACACTGTACATGTATAAGGGTTATATACAATAAATGAAAGGATCACACAGTAAATGTATGGACCGCACAATAAATGTATGAGGTTTATATACAGTAAATATATGGACCACACAGTAAATGTATGAGGGTTATATACAGTCAATGTACGGATCACACAGTAAATATATGGATCACACAGTAAATATATGATGGTTATATACAGTAAATATAAGGATCACACAGTAAATGTATGAGAGTTATATATTTGTTCTTTTATTATTTTTGATCACTTTTTCCATCCTTTAGTCCCTTTTATTTTTATTTGTATTCGACTCATCTGTCAACGCTGAGAGTCGACAAAGTCAATTGATGAACTAGTAAAATGAATTATTTCAATATAAAAATCGTTGGTAATTCAAATAATTCAATAATCAATACTATTAACAAATTTATAACAAAGTGGATTCGTGATATAAAATAAAATAAAAAATGATAAAGGGAGCCAAAAAACACGTTTTTAGAATTTTCGTCTGCGTGTCTCTAAGTTAATTTGTTCTTCAATCACTCGAAATCTACCAAACGAATTTCGATAAAATTTGGTACGGTAATATTTTATATCTATTAACAACGTATGAGAGAGAAAAAAATTCTAATAACTTTTCTTGTTCCGGATTTGACGCGAATGAAACCATAGAGCACAGCCAGTTTAAAATATAATCAAACTATTTCGACTTATATATTCTTTGATTAGCACAGGAAATAGTCCATTAAAACGTCTCTTTTTTTCATTAATAATTTGAATATTAATTGAATATTAAACCTCTTTTAATCTTTAGGTACCTATTTATCATGCTTTCACCATACAAATATATTAAGTATGATATAACATAGATGTATAGTTACTTAACAAAAGTCTTTCCGCTAACATCTAGCAAATCCTGAATTAAGCTTTTTAATGAGAGCGTTGCGGAAAATATTTATCTTTTAAATTCGTTTGAAATAAATTTTTCTTTATTTTTTTTATTTCAGGCGGCAGGTCTATTATATTTTTCCCATAGTGGTCAATATATTTTTTCTGCTTTTTACTTAGCTTCTCTTGCACATTTCTATACCGAAACGAATCTGACAATTTTATCCTTTATAATGTGACAATAACTATTTGTAGTCAGAATTTAAATTTAAGTGTTAAAAAGTAAAAAGAATTATTTGATTAATGACAAAATAATCATCATCATCATATATATTAATACGCTAAGGTTAAGATGTTACTCTCCCTTTTTAGAAAAAACCTCACAACTAATCCACATAAATTATATATAATTTTATAGATAATTGCTTGCTCTACCGGCATCCACAACTAAAAAATTTATTATTGCTATTGTTTTTGCAAATTAATTAATTATTAAAATTATATACACAAAACAGCAATGCTGCCATCTAACGGCTCAAAGTCAATATGATTGACGGTCGGTAAAATTTTTGTTTAATTTCAAATCCACTCACGTATAAATAAAGTGGCGCATTAGCTCAATGCTTTTGATACTTGCGCCTCTATATGTCAATTTTAGTAAAATATTTGTTTGATCTGTCATCTGAGCTTCATAATAAAAATAAAAACGTAATAAGCAGTGTGCAAAATTAGAAATGAATTGAATACCTGCAATCAATTTTGATTTATTAAATTGAGTTGAATAATTTATAATGCGAAGACTTCGCACGGGTCACGCTAGTATAACTTAATACTCTGAAAATATTCTTAAAGACATCATTCCCCTAACATATTCAGTCACCGAACTGCTAAAATTTAAGTAATAATAAAACCTGTCAAGTATAATTTTCTAATTCGCTCGCACTACAAGGTTCGTTACACCTTCAAGAACATAGAAATATTTATGGGTACATAGTTTTTCTACTAAACTGTTCACAATATTATTTTTCTTTTACGTGAATGTGTTGCCTACTACATTTTCCACAGCCGTGAAAATATGGAGAATCTCTAAATAAAACTATTTCTAATCAACAAAATATACAAATATATAGCCGTATTTAAAAGTTCATATATTTTAAAGTTAATAAAATTGCTATGTATTTTAAAATTCATATTTATTTTTGGAATTGATTTAAGTCACTTGTATGGAGCGTCTGTGATCTTTTTACAGACCAAATAACATATCATAAGCTGGTCGACTATTACACGTAAATTAGTATAACTTACTTGCTGTGATTATGTTTTATTGTGAATATTTTCAAGTATTCAAAAATAACAGTTTCCCTGGTACAGGTGGGGACACGTAACTCTGAAGAAAACGGCTAATATAGAACTTAGTATTTCATAAACAGATTCCTGGATCGAAAAAAGGTTCATGATATACCAATATTTTTGAAAGATCTATTCAAAGATTTCTTACAATCTTTTCTCATAAGAAAAACAAAATTATTAGTATATAAAACTCTTATCAGGCCAGTTCGAGCATATGGTTCAGAAACCTGGCCTTTGACTAGAACTGGAGAGAATAAAATAGCAGCCTTTGAAAGAAGGTTTCTGAGGAGAATTTTTGGAGGTGTCAAAGAAAATGGTATTTGGCGAAGACGTCTTAACTCAGAAATCTATAGGTTGTTTGGTGAGCCTGTTGTCATAAAAACCATCAAAATCAAAAGAATGAACTGGGCCGCCCACGTATCTAGAATGAAAGATGAAAACCCAGTAAAGAAAGTTTTCATCGCAAAACGTCTAACAACTCGTAGAAGAGGTAGACCAAAATTACGATGGATCGATTCAGTAGAAGAAGATTTTAACATTCTCAGGATGAAGAACTGGAAAACCCAGGCGAAGAGTAGAACTTCCAAGGGTGGACCAAGGCCTTCTGTTTGGAAGAATCTCCAACAGAAGGTTGGCCCACCCTGGGCTGTCGTGCCAAATATGATGATGATGATTCAATGATACATTGGAGTATACAAAAAAATCTCCCCCAATATAGGGGAGGATAACCAGAAAAATGTTTAACAGATTTAATTTCAAATCTTTGTAGGCGTTATAAATGTATAAAAAAATTGTGGCATTAATAGTATGCGAGTAAAACGGATGTGATGTACAAATGTTTATAAACTACATATGTGTATACATAAACTGTACAAACTGTATATGTATGTGCGCAATAGTATATGTATGCGTATAAACTGTATGTGTGTATATGTATATATGTATTGTATGTATGAATATCTAGTGTATTTATGTATGTATGAATATATATCTGTACATGTATGTATATCAACATGTGCTAGCTGTAAACCGGCCGTGTCGGTGTTGCTTGTAGCATAACTGCACAAGCCGAGCTAGTAACCTTTTTGTGGATAAAATATTAAAAAAAATAAAATTAAGGAATATAATTTAATTTTAATTTTAATTTTGTCATTAGATTAAAAAAAAAATTTGTACATATCTATTACTTTACCTGTTGTATTTTATATCCACAAATAAATAATATTCTTATTATTATTATTAACAAAATGAGTAGACCGACAAACAAACGGATATGGCGAAATTATAAAGGTTCCTAGTTTGCCTATGAAACCCTAAAGACAACGAAATAACTTTCGGAAATAGTATATAAATTGTATATAAAAATCTCAAAAAGAACGAGTTTTCTAATTCTTCTTTGTATTAATACTCTGATATCTGTACATAAAAACATTTGAGTCTTACCTAACTATTTAAATATATATATATATATATATATATATATATATATATATATACATATATATATGTATATATATATATATATATATATATAAGTTTATATTGTTGAAATTCTATCATCAAACTTATTATTTATAAATGTCATCCTTTCCTATACTATCTTTATTATTAATATCTATTGTCTTAAGCTTCCTGCAGTACTCGCACACCGGGCGCCGCATGGCATTATCAAAATGATATAAGACACAACGAATCGAAAACTTTATTCGGCACTGAATAATAAGCGTATATTTCGCAGCAAAAAATGTATTATACTGGTAGTTCAATGTTTATATTAAGTAATAAGCATATATTTCGCAAAAAAGAATGTATTATACCGGTAGTTCAGTGTTTATATTAAGTATATCATAATACTTCCTTCCTTCCTTCTTCTTTCTACTTGGCGAGATTAAATAATCAGGTGAAATTATGAAGTATGGTGGCTGTCTGGCTATCTGTACAAAATCTATGTCGTTAGATAGATCATGAATCATTTACGTGTTCTCCACAAAATATTCAGTTTTATATCCAGAATAATAACTGGGTTACTCGAAGTTTAATTAAAGTTTATCGTAAAAACATGTGGCTTTTTCTAAATTCCTAGTTTTATAATAATTCAAATTGTTACGTTTGTGAATGATGTATTAGGCAATATATAGACGGAGTCCAGGAATAGATATCGGACAAAGAAAGACGCTATTTGTTGGCTATAAAGGAATAAATTTGAGTTAAAATTAAACTTAAAACACGCCCTTTTTCTAATTGAGTGTCTTAATATAAAATATTACATATAACTCATTTTAACACGCCCAATACTTGTCCAGAGTTCGACGTTTCCCCCCAGTGGCGATGCCTTCGTAGCTGTCGCGGGTTATTCCCCCGAGCGGCGCTAAACAATGTACGCAAGTAATATTTGTACGAAAAAGATGAAAAATAATTATTATCATGATGAAAAATAATTATGAAAAATCATATTATTTTAAATTTTCTGAAAAAGAGCCATCTTTTCAATTTTATTTTAACGACAGTCGATTGTTTTTCAATCAAGGTGACGTCTTTCTTTGTCCGACACTATATTGTAGTGTATATATATTTATATATATATATATATATATATATATATATATGTGTGTGTGTATATATATATGTGTGTGTGTGTGTGTATATATGTACATTCTGTTTTACCTGAGTAGAATATGTCAGTTTATAAATATATAAATTTAATGACAAATGTTTTTCTTATTTAAGTGCAATCCAAACCCGCATAGTAAAACCCCACCTTGAATATTCATATCTTTAAGTCGAAGCTGCTGGCAACACGCCGCTATTCAGACATTGTTAGAAACAAACTTAAATGAACTTTGATGGGAAACTTTCCTGTCACACTTAGCGTTTCAAGCGGCGTCGCTAAGAAGTTACCCGACTTCCTCAAAGCCGATCTCCACACATCATCGAAGCGCTGTCGACTCGCAGTAAGGTTCAAAGCGCCGGCGACTGCGGATCACGTGATGTGAATACGCGACAACGGCACCTTTGATATGTGGCGGCAAATATCAAACGCGATGTTTGAAAGTCTCCTGTTACCTCTATCAACAGGTTGCTAGGCGACGACAGGGACCTATGGGAGATAGGGGTTGAAGTGAATGCGCAACATGGCGGCGCTTAACTTTCAAGTAGGCTAGTTCATTTTCTGCCTCGCTTTCTTTAAGCACTCTTGTATAGGTTTTATTAAGTTGTAGGCTGCAATTACATTCAATAAAGAACTTAAAAATTATAATATAATATATATTTATAATATAATATAATACTCCAGGTTCTTAAGGCTTATTCGCGACCTTAATACTGAACAAATTATAAAACAACTAAAAAAGTTTCAAAACGTTATATGAATTCCGTTTAAATTAATACATGTTCCAAATCCTCGGAAGCATCGTACAGACCAAAACCGTTTCTTATTATATCAAAGCTCTTTGAAAAAGTATTGATGAAAGTTGGATAGCAATATTAAAGAAAGGTAACTGCACCTGAACTTGCATTTAGAATTTACTACTCAACTATAGATCAAGTACATCAAATTATAAACAAGAACAAAAAGGCTTCTGAAATAAAAAGGGTCTACATAACAGTATTCCTAGATGTAGCATAGGCATTTGTTAAAGCCTGGCATGAAAGTTTAGAATGCAAACTTCATAGAGATTTACCAGAGCAATACTACAAGATTCTTAAATATTACCTACCTAGGAAATAGAAACTTAAACATATAACAAACAATATTCAGTACCGAAACAGATTTTTGTGGGTGTTCCAATCGTTAGCGTGCTCGGGACACAAGAGACTGGATAATCAAGGAAGGAGTAAAGACGGCAACCTTCACTGATTGGCTGATTGATGAACCATACAGCCATTATTACAACCGCTGAATATATATCAAAATCCACAAAAATACTATAAAACATGATAAATATCAACTTTTCAGACGCTAAAATAAATTCACGGCCCTTACTTATTTATAAAAAATTAATGCTATAAATTATCTGGGAATGTATCTAGTCACAAAATTAAAATGAAATCAAAACCGCTAGTCGATCTACTTTAAGCTGGTCGCGATTAAAGTGGTGTTTTAGTTGGTTAAAGTCCCACATTGCCTATCGATGCAATGTGGGACTAATAAAAATCATATTCCATGAAGAATTTTGGTCTCTATTTTTGAGTAAGTTTACCATAAGGACAAAATTACATTCAATATAACAGGCTGCCAATTCCGTATTTGTAAAAGCAGTACATTTATATGTATTTGAGAAGTTGTCCGTAAACAAATAACAATATCCAGGTCCTGATATTCCTGCATTTATAATAATAAGATCTTACCACAAAAAAATTTAACTAACTTCCAAAACTGCTAAACCGATTTGATCACGATTAACTCCTGCTTCCAAGATTATATATATATATATATATATATATATATATATATATATATATATATATATATATATATATATATATATATGGCTAATAACGGATGAGTTTTCTAGTTTTTTATAGTTTGACTCTTGATGAATCAACATCGAGAAAACGTGGGAGTTATTAAAACCTCCGAGCGTCATGTCTTTCTCTAGAAGCTGCATGCAGCATATGTCAAAGAGTAACTGTATATGTTGTCTCTGGAGTTCCTACAAAACGATGGTTACAGTGATTCTAAAGTGGTATTGTTACATTAAGTGACCAACACAGATCAGGCCCAACTGAATGATTCTAATATCAATAATTTAAAATAATCACTAATTGAAGAAGATCCCATACTTTCAATGCCGGCTTTAGCTATTAAATTTTAATAATTCCGAGAGACAATAAAGAAACATTTACACGAGTTGGCTATTAGCACCGCATATTGGGAAAGACTTCCTAGAATAGTCGATATTTATAGTGCATATGTCACTTATGATTGGTTACAAGGAACTAAGGTATATTTATATTCATTTTTCTTCCAAACGCCAGTCATTTATTACCCAAGCCATGATTTCCGAATATTTCAAATTGTAATCTGCCAGTTAAATGAGGTATTATATTAGTTTAATTAATTTAATTAATTAATTTTATTTATGAGATTTTGGCGGCTCGCAGATATTTTTTAGCTTTATAGTGGATTTTTTCTGCAGCAATAATGTTTTCTCTGAAAGGATTAAAATTATTCATTCCAATAGAATAAAAGAACGGTAAAATTTACGCACGTGCTGCCAGCGTTGAGTGGGTGGAGTAGGAAGGCAGGAAGAAGTGGAAGGAGCTCTTCCTCCTGGTATAAAAAGAAACTGAGATCTACAATTTACTTGAAAAAATAACTTTAAACTTACATATTTTACTCGATAAAAATACTATGCTCTATCACAACAAACGTGACACAATTCGTCACAATCCAACCTAACCTAAACTAATATAATTTAACTTAAAATAATCCAATATAATTCTTAACCCAAAATAAGTCAACCTGAAATAATCCCATAAAACCCAATCTAACCATATTATCCCTCTGCCGTCGTCCTCCGTGAGGTGTTTTGGGCCTTATCAGCGAGCACAGTACAGAAATTTTCAAAATTTACTTTGTCAAAACTATAAAACTCCGCGGGGAAAGTAGAACTTTTGGGATGATAAAAAAAATATATAATCTACGCTCATGAAGGATACTTTTGGAATGAACATTTCAATTACGTTATTAATCATAGAGCATGTCGTGATTAGACGAATCCACTTTCAAAATGATTTTCTCAGAAAAGGGAGAGAATTGTCACCGTTAAGTGAAACTAGTTTAACCTGGATAATATCAGTTCATCCCGATAATGGAACTTACACTTCAGGTTATACTAGTATTGCCTAAGTAATAGTAAATGAGCCGTCCCGTAACGTAGCATAACCTAAACTAACCTAACCCAAGCTAACCAAACCTAATCTAATCTAATCTAACCTGTCTAACCTAACTTGATAGTTCTGCGTCTGAATTTTCTTAATAAGTAACATAGAAATAAACAAAATATACTAATAGATAAACAAAAATCTTAAAAACCTTGGCAAGCTGTCCATAGCTTACATGTGTTTCTAGGCCTGAAAACATTTACTCCAAAAATATTTATAACGCAAACTTTTTTGTCTTTCTATAATTATAGATTTGTACAATTGTAATTACCAGTGTGTAATTCTATAATTGTATGTATAAACTATCCTGTATAATAGTCCTATTCCTATTAAGAAATATGAATTGTTTAGTTGAAATCGCAGCTTTAAGAAAGATTTTCTCAGAAAAGGTTGAGAATTGTCCGTTTGAAATTTTGAAAATTCATATCTCGCTTCATATCACAAGATATGAAGCGAGATATGAATTTTATATTTTATTAAAATTATAACTATTTATTCTATTTTATTTTAAAAAACCTTTTCTACGACACACCCGATAGGATTCGATAAAAACATTTTTCTAAGTTTTATACAAGGGAAGCACCATGAAAAAATATTAAAATAGTATTTTTTCATTTCAATAGTATTAAAGAAGTTAGACTCACCGAAAAAAACTGAGCATTAACATTAACTTAAAGAGAAATCCAAGACTCAACTGTTAGTTTTATTATATTCCGAGAAAAGCCATTCAGACAATCTGGTTATTGCAAAACCTACTTTCAGTGATCTGAAAAAAAACATTATTCTTGAATAAAATTTGCATCGTAATTATTTTCACATTACCAGAAAGAAACCCCCCTCTACGGATCAACCGCAAGAAACAATCTGGAAGCGCTATCTAAATGAGATCTCATGCCATCTGCCGGCGTCGACACGAAACAGAAGCGAGAGCATTACGCGACTGTCACGCTCTGTGATTTTAATTACGCGATTGGTCTCGGAACAAAGGCGCCTTTTTAAAAGGACATTACTTTATAAAAGGAGGCATTACTTTATCAGAGACCGTTTAAATAACAATAAAATTATTAATTCGTCCATTAAAACGTCTGATAAGTGAGCGAAATATGCTTTTTGAATGAAAATTTAGAAATTTATTAAAGGAACGTTTGTGGATTCATAAGCCGTAACTGTTGTGTACTTGAGACCGCATGAAATACAAATGAAGAAAGCATTAATGATGAGTTAAAAGACCTATCAAAACTCGATGAGGTTCGCAAAAATTGTTTGTCTCCGAATTTGATGTAACGGGAGGCCCATCAAAAACAAATAAAAATTATAGTCTCCCCATCGTTGTACATTGATGCAATGAATATAAGTATTTCTATAAAACTGCATTACGATTGGAATTGAAATGTAAAACTCATGATGCTGTCACATAGGGACGGACAGATAGACAGACAAACAGATAGGTCGAAATTATAAGGGTCCATTTTTCGCCAATCCAAAAAGTGTTGGGAAAAATGGGAAGAAACATACGAAAATAGCCACACGGAGTATAGGAGAGGTGATCAGGTTGTAGATGTTGTTCCATAGTTCTGTCTTTAAGTTTATATACGAATAGAGTGAATTTTCGCATTTAGCCTAGACGTCTTATAGATAACCATACATGTAACCCAGGTATTTTTTAATATTCATAATAGTTCAAAAACATATCAATCGTGTTTCTTTTTTATATTAATAAAATAGGATATTAATAAAATATTTTCAGAAAATGGTTCAGGGAATCCTTATAACACCTTAATTTAAAAAAACGCAAATTGTATTATTTTTCCCAAACGGTGGGGTTTACCATAAAAAAATTATATTTGCATAAAACATGTTTTTCATTCGAATATTTTTAAAATTAAATCATTTAAGTTTACAAAAACAAATTCCTATATATAACTCATTAACGAAAGATCGAAAAAATAAAGAATTTTTCACAAAGGTGCAAATCATTAGATTCTCTGCTATAGTTTCAGTATTTTTTTTTTGTAAAAAAGTGTTCCTAAGTTATAAAGCCTCAAAGTTGTTGTCATTCTATTTTTTATAAATTTGCATAATATTGTTCAACGTATGAACATCTTCTTGTAAATGTGAAATAAATAATCGAAGGACAAATCTCTCAAGGTTTATGTGTTATATATAGTTTTACCAAAAACTTGTCCTTTCGAAAATTCTCACAAAGTAGAAGCGCTCAACCTAACAAGAGTTACTCATGATTAAACAACCCATTATAGACGTTAGTATTAATATTGGTGGTGAGAGAAAAGATTTTGAATAATAACAATCAGCCTTACAAGAATTTAAGAGCTCAATAACTTAAGAAATATTGTTTTTCCAAAAAAAAATTAATAAAACCAAATTTGGAGGGAATTTAATGATCATTTTGTTTCTGAAATACATTGCAAAAATATTTTTACAAACTTTTGACACGTTGTAATATGAATAATATTCATTGCACGAAAAAACATTGTAAGTTATGGTTGCAGAGAATTTGGATCTCTATAACCAATTATTGCATACATTTTTTTTTATTATGAACACAATGTGAGGTTTTAAAAATGGCGGATTTAGCAATACCAATACCCGCCATTTTCTATTAACAATAAATCAAAAAGTTTTCAAATATTGAGTATGTTTGACGTTAATTTTTCAGAAATTCATTATAATTCAATTTTTCTCAACTAAATGAAACTACTTGATGTAGTATTATTTCTACTTTATTTCAATTCTTTACCACGACCTAGGTTTCGTTATACGACAACATCTTCATGTGGGCTATTTGTAAAGAGATTTTACAAATAACCCACCTAAAGATGTAATAAAACGAAACCTAGGTCGTGGTAAAGAATTTAAATAAAGTGGAAATAGTACTACATCAAGTAGTTTCATTTAATTGAGAAAAAATAATCAAAAAGTTTTTGTTTTTTACCTACGCATTTTTGTCACATATTTGATGACTCGACTATTAAACTGTAAGTAATTTGAAATATCTTTAACAACTTATTGGAGTTTGTTTAATTTGGACCTTTTTTTACTATTAAAATAATCATGTATATGATATGCATGTGATATGATGTACATATGTGGTAATAATTTTTATTATATTTCAACATACATAATGAAAAATTAACTTTTAAAAGTTGTCAGTACTACAATATTAAACTTTTAGTTTTCTTTCTATACGACCAACAATACGGCCCAGACCATTCTGTTTTTTTTTCATTTATCACGAATTTATTATATTAAAATTAACTTTTCAACTAAAGCACCTATTTCAACTTTTCGTTTTATGGATGCACGATTACATCTACCAAGCGACATCCTTAAAACTTGAAAAATTGGCAAACTTCTCAGTCTGCTTTTCAAATTTAATAGATAAATTAGGCAGAAACTACATAAAAAGTAGCATTTAGACGGAGAAGAACGAAGATTTGCTTTCGGCGATATCACTATTACAAAAACACGCCTTTTATGCTGGGATTCCTTTAGTTTATTCCCTAGGAAGAACTTCAAACACTAAACTACCTCGATCAATATTGAAACCTTGCCTGTATTTGCAGAGTATTCTTTATCCTACTCGTTTGATATTGTATAAAGTAGAAAACACATACACGTCAAAATATTAGACAATTGGTGAACCTCAAATATATGTAGATTACTCTTTACCCTATTCTTTTGACATTGTGTAAACTAGAAACACACCTACGACAATATTATTGGACAATTGGCAAACCTTGTACATGTAGAGTAATCTTTACCCTATTCGTTTAATATTGCGTGAACTAGAAAACACACCTACGACAATATTATTAGACAAATGGCAAACCTTCTTGTACATGTAGAGTAATCTTTACCCTATTCGTTTAATATTGCGTGAACTAGAAAACACACCTACGACAATATTATTAGACAAATGGCAAACCTTCTTGTACATGTAGAGTAATCTTTACCCTATTCGTTTAATATTGCGTGAACTAGAAAACACACCTACGACAATATTATTAGACAAATGGCAAACCTTCTTGTACATGTAGAGTAATCTTTACCCTATTCGTTTAATATTGCGTGAACTAGAAAACACACCTACGACAATATTATTAGACAAATGGCAAACCTTCTTGTACATGTAGAGTAATCTTTACCCTATTCGTTTAATATTGCGTGAACTAGAAAACACACCTACGACAATATTATTAGACAAATGGCAAACCTTCTTGTACATGTAGAGTAATCTTTACCCTATTCGTTTAATATTGCGTGAACTAGAAAACACACCTCATTTTTATGTGGAGTGCTCTTTATTCGTTTGATATTGCATAAACTAGAAAAGACACCTACGACGATATTATTAGACAATTGGCAAATCTTCGTATATATGTAGAGTACTCTCTACGCTATTTATTTGACTTTGTGTGTACTAAAAATTACGTACACATCAGCATAATTGACACAGTAGGCATGAAATATAATACCGTTTATGAGAATATAACGTATCGATACTTTTATTAGCAGTTATGAAATACCATTTTGTTAGATTTTTCCAAATTCTGACCTACGCCCATTAAAAGTTGGAAAATACTTTTTAAAGGTTTATATTTCTACAAAAGAGGTCGCGTGACAAAAAATATTACCAGATGTCACTGATTTAATTTCAAAAGTATTTTTAACGAATGTCCATTTGATGCAGTCTTCAACAACTTCGATGGATGAAGAGGTATTTCATCATTTTTTTTATTCCTATTTATTCACATAATTCAGTTACGTCTCTCTGTAAATCACAACCGGTCTGAAACGGTAAGAGCTATAATGCTAGGACTTACGCATGACGTATTACCACAATTGAATTCATCAACGCGTCGCGACCAAATCGATACACTTTTGGAAATTCATGTGAGTAAAATCAGCACGAATTTGTACAAGTTTGTTGTTTGACGATTTTTCTCAAAACGTATTGGCTTCGTCAACAGGTGAGAACAAAAAGGATACGTTTCCAAAAAGGTACTGATTTCATCACATTCTAGCTTATGTTGGTGCGCATATATGTGTTCGTGTGTTCACGAAACCAAGAAAAGTAAGAGTATCCATTTTGTCCCCAGCTTTTGATGAAGCTGATATGCTTTCAACACAACAAATCGGCACAAATTCCTGTTGACTTTATCCACAAATGGACCTAAAATAATAAGTTTGAGGAACACAAGTGAATTTCCAAGTGTGTCGATTTAGTCATGACGCGGAGGCAAATACAAATGAGATTAAAATATTACGCATATGGAAGCGTAGGCCACATGATGAACTTTATGCCAAAAGACTAAACAACTTTAAACAACTTTCAATCCGTTTTTTTCAATCCCTCTTATTTGTTGTCACAACAGAACTAAAAGTGTAATTTAAATGACATTAGCACAATAACTTCCATAAACACTGATTAACACCATCGGCTCTACACCATTATCATAAACCCGCAATAAAGCCCAAAAAAGCAAAAAGCCACAAACTCTGGCTACTCTATGCTTTATGAATGTAATAAGTATAAACAAACGAAAACGAGGGGTAATCCCCTGGAAGACGGCGGTAAACGGGTAATCCCCCGTTAATAAGGTTACGTGCGGTTTACGGGCCACCGAGAACCATGACTTACGTTCGCAAAACAAAAAATATTTACTCAGAGTTTGCAAGTATTAATATAATACATATTATAATGTATGCACATAATTTTCGAGTTTATTGTGTGGGAAACGTAATTAGATTGTTTCTTTGGTCTATGAGCGGGTAATGTGTTTGTGTTTAATTGAAGTTACTTTTAAGTTTGTTTTGTATACTCGTCAACATTAAAGCCTCCTACGAAGTAACTTTTCTTAACGCCATAAATATTTTAAAATGTACTAACATTTCAGTGCTATACATCTCTACCACGTCCCACTCTTTACTTTTTACTCAAGTTCCACTCTTTACTTTCACTATTTACTCAAGTTTTGTATGAGAAATGTTTTAATCAGAATTTTCCCGAGAAAATGAATTTTGGCCTATGATTTAGCTCATGAAGTACAAATAATATTGAAAATTTGAAGAAAATAGTTTTACCTGTTTTCTGTTAAGCCAAATAGCATTTATGCTACGAGTGTTTCAAGCACGTTTAGGTATATGTGGTCATTTAAGGGTGCATAGTATTACTATTAAACCATTGTATTAACAAGTACTTATATTTTTGTGTCTTTGACTAGGTAAATATATAGCTCTGTATATGTGCTACATGCCTAAAAATATCGTGAGTTTCTCACAATATTTTTAGGCATGTAAAATGTATACAAAGTAAGAGTTGAAATCAATCCCATAGTTTTCTGGAAAATTTTTGATAGAGTTTCTATCATGATTTCACGTGATATTTTGAAAAAAAAGGAGTCATCACAACTTTGTCTTTTACTGATATTCCACATGATATATATATATATTTAAAATAAAATGATGGGTTCATTTGTCTGCACCAAAATTGTTATACAAATGTTTCCAAGCCCAAATTTCTGAAATATAATATGTGGAGTAAAATAATTTATCGCTGTGAATCTTCAACTTTCTACGTCATACTGTTTCTCAGAAAAAGACGTACACATTTTGAACAATATCTATGAAGTTTTTAACATAAAATTCTTAAAAATAGCTTTATGAACTTGAAAAACTTTCTTTCAAACTGCCACCATATCATACGTGTAACAAAAAATCGATTAGTTTATTTGCTCTCTCTTGTTTTTGCATTAATATTTTTGAGTGTTAACTATCGAAATATATAGGGATCTATTTGCATTATCACTATGCCAAATTTAAAATTTCTACGTTAACATTTAAAAAAATATATAAACAAACGGACGAATATGGAAATGATCTTTTGAGGGTTCTGCATTTTTGTTCTTTTGAGACCCAGAACCCTAAAGACAGTGAACGTTTTGAAACAATCTAATTACATTACAAAAACTTCCAAACATAAAATGCTATCCAAATCGATTCAATAGCGGCCTTTACACAGTTACTCTATCGCACGTTCTCAGGAGTGTATAGGATTGCATGCGGGAAAGCCTGCACGTTCAATCGTGCGCGATTATCTGTTTAAAGTTTGTTTAAGCTAGATTTCTTTCTCGCGCGACTACTCCTGCTCGTTTTTGTCATCGGAAAGAAGGGTCTTGTAAACCACGCGAAACTGGCGCGTGTGCAGTTCACACAATGTTACTGAAGTAACGCGTCTAAAGGCAGCTTGTAAACGTGCGCGAAATAATTTTACGTGTAAAGGCAACCTTTAGAAATGCGATTGCGCACACGACTGATGAGCGCAGCGCGCCCTTCCCCGAAAGAGAGTGCGTGTAAAGGATGTTGGAATCTTTTACATGCGCGCTCTTTCGCGCACGATCACTGTTTCATGCGCGACAGAGTGACTGTGTAAAGGCTGCTAATGAGGTCGACGCTAAACCGTACAATGGACATATATAAACACGCGTACTTACTCATGCATACATTTTTAGGTCACAAGTTTTTTAAGGTCCATTAGCAAAGTTTATACTTTGATTTTTGGGTAAATACGATATTTTCTTCTCTCGTAACATCGGTCGATATTAATAAAAAATATTACGAAGAAGAGTTCAAATACTTTTAAAAATTACTAGACAAACTAAAAACTTATCCACAGAAATAGTTTAAATCAGAACTAGGGTTACTACATATTTTTAAAGTAAAAAAATTGAAATTAATTTTGAACTGGAACAAAGTACGAAACGTAAAACATTACTCAATTTAAAAAGACTTATTTATTCTTATATTATTTTTTAATGAAAAAAATGGCCACCTGTACGAATACATCTCTGAACACACACAATGTAAGATTCCGTGGCCTATATCTTTGAAACTATCGACACATTTTTTTAATAATTCTCAATAAATGATAATGTCTTGAAGTTTTTCTAATCATAGTTAGTTTTAATCTCATCAATTTAAAGAGTAATTTTTCGAAGAAGACTAAAAATTTATAAATAGTGAATAGAATCGAAACTTCACGTACGGGTACATCATAATTTTTTTCAACCCCACTTCTATTTTTTTCATTCCCATTTTTCAATACTCAATTATCTTAATCTAAATTGTAATCCTGAATTACCTTATTATTAAGGTACCTTAATAAAATATTTTTTAAAACAACCGGCTTCGAAGAAAGTATCTACCTACTAAAAAAAATAATTAACTCAAAATAGGTACCTACTTTTTTACAATAAATAATTAAGTTATTTACTTCCGAAGTCGGTGCCAGCAATGCCGACCAACTTAAAAAAATATAATTTTACTTAATCTGTCATTAAAATTTAAAACCTTAAGTTGTAATGTACTCACAGCACGAAATAGTTTCGTGAAGAACGTATTTATAATTAACATTTCGCATTTATTTAAATTGATTGACATAGCTGTCATCGACTCCAAAAGCAAGTAACTCAGATATTTATTGTGATATATTTTTTTAAAGTCGGTTCAGTTTATTGAAAAATAGTTTATTATAGAATTTTTAATGATTAATAATATTAATCATCGCACTATACCTATCACTCAATAAATTTTTTTCTTAAGATATTATATAATTATTAAAAATCGCGAGCAAAAGTTTATATATAGATAATTTCCTGTTTGTCTAAAGTTGGTTATCAACAACATAAAGAACCGAAGCAATAACAGTACCGTGAGTATTCAGATGTTAGCCATCCGTTCTCTACATCCGAAGTTACAATAAAACAAAGTTACATTAACCAGTAGAAAATATCTTGAATCACGGTTAAAATATCATCATCCTTATAAGAGTTGCATAGTTCATCTCCATAAGTCATCATCAGACCCTGATCTGATGGATATTTTGCAAAGTAATAACTACCAGTAGTAAATATTTAGAATCACGGTTGATACTACCATCCGTTAAAAAGTTCCATTGTTCATCTCCAGAACTCATTATAAAACCCTGAACTGTTCGATGGTGTAGTTATTTTGCAAAGTAATAACTACCAGTAGCAAATATATTGAATCACGGTTGATCTACTACCATCCGTTAAAGAGTTCCATTGTTAATCTCCAGAACTCATCATAAGACCCTGAACTCATCGATGGTGTAGTTATTTTGCAAAGTAATAACTACCAGTATGAAATACCTTGAATCACGTTTTATTTACTACCATCCGTTAAGGAGTATATCTCCAGAACTCATTACACAGATCTACAATAGTTGTACCCTTTCAGAGTTGATTACGGAAAAAATACTAATAAATTCCATCGCCTCAGAATTTTTAGTTATTTAGCATATTTTTTTTGCCGAAAGTACCCTACCTAATCAAGAACTGATATTTTATTTTAATTATTTCTTATTGAACAAAAAACACCGAATGGTTGCAATTGACAACAGTGAATAAGTTCTCGTAAATAGTTAGTTAAATATAACGTAATTAACTAAGTGACATACCCTTATCATTGGAAAAACGATGGATTATAAGTTTAACATTTACTAACGACCTCATTTAATCGTTATTAACTTAAATCGTTAGAAGAGTTAATGATGGTAGATTAATAGATTTTTGTACAAATAGCAACATCATTGTTTTTACAAAACCAGTACTTCCATGCAATTCGGAACGTTCACTAAAAAGGTGTCATCGCGAAAGTATTTAAACTCACCGGACTATTTTTGTTATATTTGTGAGTTTATGCTGACAAAACTGCAGCATAACTTACTGAATTCATAAGTAACGTTTATAACATGTGTTTATGCCTAGCGATCGCTACTTAAAGTTTGCGCTATATGCGTTCATGAACTTCGAATGTAGTCAAAAGGGCAGAAGAATACTTTTGATTTACAATCACCTATGTTACGTAGAGAATATCAGAATCACACCGAAGACTTATTTTTGCTGTTGAAAGACTACAGGCTAAAATTCTAACACAAAAAAGAACTTGGTATATCCAACCGTGCAATCGGTAATGCACCCGGTGAATCGCGGCCCGAACGTTGCACCACTATCACCTCCATATCTGGAATCAGTGCAAGCTGAAGACATGAGCAGTGATGTCGAAGAGGTATCTCAACCTGAAGCTCAATTTCAGTAAAGTGCAGATGGAAAACAGTCATTTTCACAGTCAGAACTAAATGACTAAACGAGAGATCTAAGCCTGCCAAAAGATACAGCTGAACTCCTCGCATCAAGACTATTGGAAAATAATATGCTTGCTTCTGGTACCTCATTTTCTTGGTATCGCAAGAGCCAAAAAGACTTTGGACCATATTTTGAAGATCGTAATCTAGTATATTGCAAATATATTTCTGGCTTAGTGAAAATGTTTAACATCGAATATGATGCGAACGAATGGAGATCGTTCATAGACTCGTCAAAGTGAAGTTTGAAAGCAGTATTTTTGCATAATGGCAATGAGTACGCTTCACTACCGGTCGCCCATTCTGTACATTTGAAAGAATACTACGACAATTTGAAAATGTGTTGGATAAAATAAAGTACGTACAACATAGTTGGGTGGTCTGTGTGAAATTTAAAAGTTATAAGTATGCTGCTCGGTCAAGAAGGTGGCTACACAAAATACCCTTGCTTTCTCTGTGAGTGAGATAGTCGAGACAGAGGACAACATTGGACGAAGAAAGAGTGGCCACCGAGAATTGAACTAATTCCTGGAACCAAAAACGTTGTGAGAGATAATTTAGACCCAAAAAAAGAAAAGAAAAAAATTAAATTTAGAAAAAAATTGCTACCCCCTTCACAAATAAATTAGGAATGACGAAAAAGTTTGCGAAGGCTCTGAATAAAGAAGGAGAAGGTTTTAAATATCTACACCAATTTTTTCCATCTCTTTCTGAAGCTAAAGTGAAACAAAGTATTTTCATTGACACGGACATAAGAAAATTTATGAAAGACACAACTTTCGGTGAAAAATTAAGTGAAATTGAATTAGAAGCCTAGAAATATTTTAAAGATGTAGTAAACAATTTTCTAGCAAACTATAAAAGTTCAAATTATGAGGAAATTGTGGAGAAAATGATTCAAAATTTCGGAAAAATAGGATGTTCGATGAGCATTAAACTTCACTTTTTTAATTCGCACCTGGACTACTTTCCCGATAACTTGGGCAGACTATTGTTAGTTGCTAAAGCGAGATGATCCAAGTCGGACTTTTTAGCAAAAATCTCAAAATCGGAACTTCGGTGAAAAAAAAACAAGATGCCATAAAATTATTTAATATTTTTAATTTATTTATTAATGTCATTTAATTCTATTTATTATATTTTAAAGTCATGTAATTGTTTTTTTATTGTAATATAATTGTTTTATTTAGTAAAGTCGGTTTTTTTTGCGAAAAAAACTGAGGGTGATGAACGAAATCCAAGTACATATTCATAATCAGCGCACCAAAATACCCTATGATCAACTATCAGATCCGTAAAAGGGAAAATAAAAGTTAAAATTATCAGACCATAACGTGATAGATGGTATAGTTATTTTGCAAAGTAACTATCAATAGCAAATATATTGAATCGCTATTGATTTACTACCGTCCGTTAAGGAGTTGCATCGTTCATCTCCAGGTCTCATTATCAGACCCAGGCCTGGCGGATAGTATAGTTATTTTGCAAGGTAATAACTACCAGTACCAAATATCTTAAATCACAGTTGATTTACTATCACCCGTTAAGGAGTTTCATTGTTCATTTCCGGACATTATCATCAGATCATTACCATATTTATATGGGACCACTTTTCTAGTATACTCTTTTGAACAAAAAAGAATCATATAAATCGGGTCAGAAATCTCAGAGAAATCGGTGTACGTTTATGCAAAAAAATACGTGTCGAACATGTAACCTCCTCCTTTTTTGAAGTTTGTTAAAAATAGGAAAAAAATATATTTCTACTGTGTACTAATTAGATATTTATCTGAAAAATATACTTGCAAAACCTCATCCAAGTAGCTCTAAAACTGTAGAAAATACGAGAGTGTAATAGACGAACCGACAAACACAAGAACATTAAGAAATTATAAGGGATAAGGGAAAAAGAAGGTAATTGAAACAATACATTTTTATTCTTTTTTAATTTGTAAATTAAATGTGTCCACACTACGTTATGTATGGTATTCATTGTTGATATGTTCCTTTTTTTCTAAAAGGCACGATCGATTTCGAACTATACTTGAAATTGAAACACTTAACAAATGTACATAAATTAAGTTTTTGAGCGTACGTTATTGCATTTATCCATGCTAATATAAGAATGGTAACTCGTGATCGACGAAATTTTCATATGTTTTCATTATTTTGTAATATTTTAAACAATCTACATATACCTCATTACATCGGTGACAGATTCCTGAAATTATCTGCCCTTAGCCTAGATTTACGTTCTGAAAACTTTAATATTCGTCTTATTCCTAAATAGTGTTTGTTTTTTTGGAAACGTTCCCTTACTGTTTCCTGGTAGCCGAAGTGATGAAATTCGTTGGATCCTAATATAAGACATTCACCATCCATATGCTCTTTGAAAAGTAGTCTTAAAAAATTATACCTGTCTAACTTATCCTATACCATTTTAAATATGTTCATTACTTTTTCATACTTTTTTTCCTACCTGCCTAAATTTACCTATTTTTTTAAATTATAATAATTTAATCTTTCACAGTCCATCTCTGAACTAATTAACTACATTCCATGACTGTGGTTGACTGGAAGTCACTGCTCATCAGTCATGTGTTGACTGAAATGATTTGTATTTAAAAATTTGACATTAAAAAATATATGTATGTATGCACACATACACATATATATATAAATTATTTATATATATTTATGCATAAAACCCATATGTTAAAAAAGATTACAAGCTATTATCACACATCACATTAACGGTGGTAGAAAAGTGAAACAAAACACAAAAAAAATCGAGGAACACTGCTTAAACGCTGCAATGTGGAGAGATACTGTCTTATTTATGGACTTAACACACCGAGCATTCCTATTTATATATACTCGATCCCGATGACCGATATCGTTTGACGAATGGAACGAAAGCGTTTATTGGAAGTGGGGGGAGAACAGTATAATTAAAATAATTAATATGCGAATGAAACCGCGCGCACAACTTATAAAGTATAAATTACGTTTGTCTAAAATAACGCACGATATTTTATTAATATATAGTACGTGCGGCAACCCTACTCATAATATCAGTGAATGCTGCTCTTTTGATAAAACGTGCCTGCCCCGCATTTGTGCTCGCTCGCATTCCAATTCAAAACTTTGTGAACTTTCTAGAAAAACTTGGAAGTTTCATTACATGTGTTGCCTTTACCCTAATGTATTTTCTCGGTAAAGACACAATTCGTGTGACCCGGTTACCGTATTAAGGTCAAACATAATGCTATGCGCGTGGAAATTTTCATATAACTACTTTAACATATTTTTATACATGAATATTTTCCTATACGACCGAATTTCGACATTATTTATTTTCTTTTTGTTTTTACATCCAGAATATGACTAAATTGACTAAATAAACAGATCAACCATAGGGATTCCATACAAAAGTTTGCATGGAATCCCTATGGTTTGCATACATTCATACTTGCAAGTATATTTACTAATCTCAAAGTTTCACCTGCATACATTTATTTTCATTGTCAATTAAAATAATACAATAATAATTTGTAACTGTTTTTTAAATAAAAATTAAAATAAATACATATTGTGTCAAAGTGTTCATGGGTTAAACGATATAGGTTATGAGCCCTAATTATACATGAACGGTATTAGATTAAATCATATCTAAGTATTTTGAAGCATTTAAAGTATTGTTTAAAGAGAAGCGTTATAAAATGTTTGGATTATTTACAATTCGATTGTGAGCGGTGTCAACCCTATATGTCAGTCAAAGTGTTAAACTTATGTATATAATCGCTATAGTTGATCTGTTTATTTAGTCAATTTAGTTATATATACAACTGTGTATTAATGTTAGCGCTTAATATTTCCCAAAAAACATGGAAAAACTTAATATTTCGCCACCTTAACAATGAACCGGAAAATGTAAGCAAATTTCATTTTAAAAAGCCTGTCCAATATCATCCCGTATGATAAGATGTCTGAAACATTTCAGCTCTCATTTTTCAAGCTAGACATAGTTATAAGGCTACCCTCTTTCGCTGCAGAATGTTAAAAGTGTGATGAGTGATTTTTATGGTAGACTTTTCGACAAAAAATAATGTGGAAAAAGTTGTGAACATTTCTTTCTTATAATTTTGCACAGGTATATTGTTGTAGATAGAATAGAAATACAAAACGTTTACTTATTTATTACAAAACGTTTACTTATTTATTACAAAACGTTTACTTATTTATTACAAAACGTTTACATATTTATTACAAAACGTTACTTATTTATTACAAAACGTTTACTTATTTATTACAATACGTTTACTTATTTATTACAAAACGTTACTTATTTATTACAAAACGTTTACTTATTTATTACAAAACGTTTACTTATTTATTACAAAACGTTTACTTATTTATTACAAAACGTTTACTTATTTATTACAAAACGTTACTTATTTATTACAAAACGTTTACTTATTTATTACAAAACGTTTACTTATTTTGGAATGACAATATACAGTATCGTTATTTTTTAAATAAAGCTTTGTATTACTCATAATATAAAAATACACTCAAAGTAGAAGACGGTGTAATTGTGCTTCAAGGATAATACATGTACACATTCGACTCGATAAGTCAAAATAGCATATGGGAAATACTAATAGCCAAAATATGCATCAAACATATATCGGCATCCTGAAGAATATGCATAGGTAACAGTATATAGGAAGCATATAGTGCCGCTAGACTAAACAGAACATTTAATATTTATAAATAAAAGATGTAAAGCAAGTGACCCATTATCCCCTAAACTCTTTATCGCAATACTGCAACACATGCTAGGAAGGCTCGACTAATCAAGGAAATAGATTTTCATTGAGAAGACATATATCAGCACTTAACACTTGCAAACGCATATATATATAATCATAATGTCCGAAAACTACTGACGTTACTTGGAAACAATTCTGAAGTCGAAAAGATACTTTAAAATCAAATATGAAATTAAACTAGACTCATATCATATCTACTCTCAAATGTGGATGAAAAATATTGACTTAAGACAACGAATTCAAAAACAACCTGCAAATATACCAGAGAGCAATGGGGCGGAGCATTCTAAACATGAAGCTGTGAGACATAAAGCACATCGTCAAAATAACGAAACGTAAAAAAACAAAATTATAGATGCATTATAACACTCTACAATCCTAAAATGGAAATGGGCAGGTCACACAACCCGATTAGAAAACAGAGATTGACACAATGAGCAGTAAAGAGGCAAGGCCTAATCGGTACCGGGCGTCGGGCAGAGTGCAGAAAAGGCGGGTAGTCGATATAGAAGCTATTTGCGGATACGATTGTTTGGAGATGGCATAAGAACAAGGAAAGACTTGGAGGACATCCTGGAAGAGACCCTGAAAGACTTGAAGGACACCTACAACCTGAAGAGTGTCCTTAACTAAATATATAATAAAATAAATAATAACTATTTTATTCATTGGGATAAATAAATATAACATAAATCAATAGTGATTCATTAATTTAGAAATATAACAGAAATATGTTAATTAAGCATAAATTAAATGGCTTTATTATTATTATTATTTATTTATCTCAGTCAGAGCTGGTAAATTTTTTAAATGATTTGAACGGACCAAGCCCATGTGATTATCATTGGTTAATTTAATATGCATACGGCAGTGCCGGTATATTTATTAGTTATGTTGTTGCACGGTATCATTTAATTATCTGGCAACTCTATTAAATTTCTCACAATTCGGAAAGTATTCAGCATTATGGCTTTTTGTATATTGATATAGTTTGTGGGTTTGTGGTCTATTATTTTTTAGGAGCAGTGTAAATGAGTGGGAATTACACCAGCTGTGAAAATAGTTATGGGGACTACATATACTTTTTTGATTAAAAATTGTATTAACTTCATGTTTTAAATCTGCAAATTTGCGAATTTTCTCCATTAATGTTTTTATTAAATTTTATGTGTTTAGTACTACGATACCCATTAGGATTCGTGTAGGACTATATAAGATCTATTATAGTAGGTAATTCCATCTGTCGCTGAGCACCGATTATAGTAAAGATTATAGGTATTAGGTTTATACTTGTAATAGGGGTATACTTATAGTTAGGTTGTGTAAACAATATATGAAATTATGATTGAGTACAAGTTTCTGATAGATGATGTTAATTATTTAGTTACGTCAATGCGTGTAGTCTGTTTGTGTAAGGCTTGTGCATGCTACAGTGATATGTTGAATGGTTTCTGAGTGTATGTGGCATTTGCGTCAATTGTCGTCGGTTGTCTTTGAATCTTTGATTATTTATTTATTGTAGATTTTGGTGATAATAACTTGATCTTGGATAGCAATAGTAAACAAATAGTAATCAATAGTAAAAAAATACTTTTGTTTCATAGAATAGTGCATTTAAACCATTTATTTAATGCTAGACTATCTATGTGCGGTCGTTGCAGAACGTGGAATTTTTGGCCATGCATTTTTTTTTTCTTGTTTTATATTTTTCTCACATTCATTATAAGTAGGTTTCAGTTTGTTTTTCTATCAATCAAAGAAGTTTAACACTACATTATACTGTTTGCATTATACTTATTGTATTACAGTGTACATTATACTTATTTACTTGTATTACGGGGTACATTATGCTTACTTAATTGTATTACGGTGTACATTATACTTATTTACTTGTAATACTGGATACATTATGCTTATTTATTGTATTACGGTATACATTATACTTATTTACTTGTATTACGGGGTACATTATGCTTATTTATTGTATTACGGTGTACATTATACTTATTTATTATTCACAGTTTATATCATTTTTAATTATTGCTTTATACATAACCTTTATTACGGCATTGTTGTAAAAGAATGACTAAAGTTTGTAATTGTTTTTTTAACCAGGTGTGTATGTTAATTAGTCCTTTGCTGGTGATATGTCTTTTTATAGTTATCCCCTCTATGATCAGATTTAGTATGCAAGTGGTTATTTTTTGTTAGAATGATTCTGACCATACGTTCTATTGAATATATTTGGCATTAATTTTGTAGAATCTTTGCTAATAGCCCACCTGAAGATGTAATACAACGAAACCTAGGTCGTGGTAAAGAACTTAAAGAACGTAGAAATAATACTACATCACGTAGTTTCATTTAATCATGCATTCTATGTTAGCTTCGTTGGGTTTTATCCATTTATAATATCAAATGAGTACCTTGGTCAGAGTAGGAATGGAATAGATATCTATAGCCTTGACTACGTTTTTTTCTTATGTAAGTTTACTCTTGGTTATTTCAGTGACTCTTCTTTTGTGTTCCTTAGGGAATGTTTTTATCATTATTTCTCCTAACTAACAAACTATTGAAGTTTAAAACAATATGAAATCAAATAAAAATATTTGCTTAGGAGACTAGAAATACCTAGGTATAAAAATAGCTAAAACGAGATCTCGGACATCGTTATTTCTTGAAGAAAATATTTTTTTGGAAAAAGCATTTGTACCAAAAAAGTTCTTTTCAACGATACCCTACAGAAAAATATGTTAAAACTCCATTACGATGGTTGCAATATATATGAGTCCCTTTGGAATTAAATTGCTCACATTTTTGTTCACTTTATATACAATTATTAGTTTTTAGTGAAGGCATGTATAATAAGTGTGAATGGCTAGTATGTAGCCAATGGCTAGTATGTTTTCCGTGAAAGAGCTAGATGCAAGCGAACGGGCAAATCGTGTAGCGACATTTTCATTTATATGTAGACTATAAATCCTTTCAATAAATTTCATACGGCTGAAATCCAGATTTACAGCAAGTAGTATCTGCTGGAAAAATGTTATATTTTAAATTGATATTGTTACAAAGAAGCAAGATCACATTGCAATCCTGTACACTTCCTTTGTTTCATCGAAGATAAAAATAGCAAATTCTAGCAGCCTTTTATAAGCTTACCACAAAGCTTAAACCAAAAACAGTTAAATATTATAAATCGCCAATAATATCTTAAAGACGTTGCGCCACATAATATGTCCCGAGAACGTAAGTAGCTTTTCGTAAGCCTCTCTCCGTTTTAAAGTTCTGATTTTCCACTTTTCCAAGTTCAAGCTTGCTCGCTCGCTTTTCCCTTTCACGTTCTCTCCTGCGGAGCTTAAGCTGTGACCTAGGGTTGCCAGTCACCAAGCTAGTCTTTATAAGATTTCGCTCAGCGAAAGCTTTGCGGCTTCGAGTCTGTTTGAACTTAAATGAAGTCTTGTACTGCGTTTTCAAGTTGGTGGGATAGAAATAATTGCTGAGGTATTTTTGGGGCTTTACTATTTTTTACGTCAATAATATTAATAATTCGATTAGGAGTTAAATAAATGCATGGATAAAGTTATAAAATTTGGTCGTTAATACGGTTTCAGGTTTTAAAACAAATTAAAAGTGAGACAACTGTGGTCACACATCAATCACCATGATATTTTTTTCAATTCTAAGAACATTATTACCATTCATTGCCTTCATCACCTTCGACATTTATGTATTCGCCATATTTTGAGACCCAGAAAATCTGATCACGTTGCTGACCTTAGAATGCGGCTGAAATGAACGAAGATTTCTGACAGGCGCAATTTTTACATTCTTTCACTGGTCTATGATATTTTAAATAACTCTCACAGTCCCTTTTATCTTGTTGCAAAATTCACAGATTTTCCTAACCATTGCCTGGATCTACGTTCTAACAAAGTTCTCATCCTCCTTATCTCCAAACATTCCACTACTTTCTATCAGCATTCGTCCTCTGTTCATGCTCCAAATTATGGAGCGAACTCAATTCCGACACGAGACTTTCATCGTCCCTTCTAGCACTCAAAAGGCGTCTGAAAAAAGCATACCTCCCTTAAGTTTACTTTAAATATTCCATTTCCTTTCACATCCCACTATTTTAACCCTTCTCCTTACTTATCCTACCCCTCAACACATATCCAAAACCCCACCATATTAAATTAGATTATTTTTGTGTTTTTTTTTGTTTCCTTTAGTCCCTTTTGTTGTTTTGCAATATTTTATCTGTCTATCCTATTTGTTTATTAACGAACTGTAAATCTGGTTAATTGTACGAGATTTATCCTGTAGCAATAAGTTCTCCAGGTGATTGTTCAACGAAGTTATAAATAAATAAATAAAATGCCAAACAGTGAATAAGAAGAACCCTAAATTTAATGTAATAAATACTATATAGGAAGAGTACAGTACGTACTGTAAAATGAATGCATAAAATTTATTGATGACAATGAATGAATTTTAATGATAGAAAAGGAACTGCCTGGGATAGAGCATGGCAGACTTTCGTCAAGCACTAATAAGGGTTATGATAATACAGTCATAATTTAATATTAAATCAATTAAGCCCTTTTTATGTCACAAATATTGTTGGACGATATCGCATTAAGAGTGGCACTTATTTGAATGTATTAAAATTGTAGTAAAATTGTAACAGAGTGTATACATGTAGTAAAATTGTAACAGAGTATAGATGGAATTTTTATCAAAAGAGTCATTGATTTACCGTATACAATAATAAAAGAAACCAGAAAACCTGTTTTTAGAATTTTTGTCTGTCCGTCTGTTAATTTCTTCTTTAATCACGCAAAATAGATAAGATACTTTTTATCTGGATATTAAAGATATAAAAAATACATACTAATACTGCCAATGCCATCTATTATCGTTTTAGCAAACTTAATTTCCACAGAGTACTGAGAGAAAAAAAATAAAAAACAAAAAAATTCTAATAACTTTTCTTATACTGAATTCCACGCGAAGGAAGTCGTGTCTTCGCAGCTAGTTATAATATAAAGGAATAACCTCTAAAAGAATAACCTCTGAGCTATCAAACATCTATCTTAATGCAGTAATCATGCTTCTTTAACACAGATACACGACATGCCAGTTAAATATGAAAAAGAAAATTAAATTGTTGACCTTCACCTCCGGTACTACTTTTCCGATTATAATTAGGTTTACTTTTTCGATTATTAATAGGTTTTATCTATGAACCATTACGAATTACCTGCGATTTTTCGGTGCAAATTGAAATAGGTTTTCTTTAGTAGGACATACAGGTTTAAATTGTTCGATGGCGTAACTCAAGATCGTAACGAGTTTCCAGGCTCCAAAATTTATCATAGTTTCCAGTCTACTGAGATCTATAAAAGAAAATCCGTAAGCATCCAGCTACTCTCTTAAAATTTTAAATACCTTTAAACGCACATATATTTACGTACTTAAATAAATTTCCTTTAAAAACAATTTCCCTCACTGTCATTAATCTACTCTTCTTAGCTAACATGATACTTTCATCAATTTAATGAAAATACGAAGACAACGCTGCTCATAAAGCGAACATGGATGAACAGTTTCAGTTTCATTACACAGTTAAAATTGCGTTTTTTTTTTAAATTATAGAACTACCTAAAAAACTCGTTAGTCATCTCATTTCCAAATCAAAACCATGGCTACTTAATCAATAAAAAAATTAATTAACAACATCCAAATACTTACCTAAGTTAATTTACTGGAAACAAGTTTAACTGTCCAAAAAACCAAATTGAGAATATGCTCACAACTTATTTCTCGTATAAAAATCAACCACTTCTTTCAATACACTTTATTTTCCATCAGAATTTACGTTTTAATAAATCGTTATACAAGAAATTTAAAAAAAAACGAACTGAGAAGAGAAACCCGAGACAAAATTTAGCACTTATTTTTAATTCAAAAAACTTCTTTCTATTTTTTCAACGATAAAAATATTTTAACATTCCGAATATTTCTGAAACATATATCCATACCATTGTTTTAAAAATATCCATACTTCAACAAAATCTAACTGTAGATTTACACTCACGGGGTCGTGTACACGCAGGCGATATCAGCAACGCACAGTGAAGCGGTTTGGTGGATGTAAGTTGCATATCTCGAGTTAGAGTAGCTCGAATATCGTAATGATAATTCATAATTTTCATACTCAGTACACAATTCTAATCATAGCAAAATATCACCTACGAAACGTGAAATTCGGTCAAAAATAATTTGTTGGCGGACGAGTCTCGAGTAATAGCTAGCATAAACTAATTTGATTTCTTTCTCGATTAGCATACACGTACTGATCGTAACAGGGTACATGCAAGAACATGCCTAATTGAGCTAATAGGCTAGTTGTATTATATAAATATAAATGGAATAGTGGCCCTTGTGAACCTAATATTAATACGGTCCCTTGTGAACCTAATATTAATACGGTTAAATTTAAAAAAAAATAAAAATAATGTTTCCATATCAAACAATATCGTTTCAACTTGAAAAAAAACCAGAACATACCACAACTGTTGCAAAGTTAAATTAAGCAAAAAAAAATATCTTAAAAACCACGCGAAATAAATAATAAAGGGGGCGCTCATAGGACAGAAACACAACTTCTACGATAGTTTTATTTAATTTTATTAAAGGTTATTAAAATATCAATTTTAAAAAATTAAATTGGACGTAGAATTTAAAGATAGATTACTTTTTAACTCAAGATACAGGATATCTAATTTATATTGCCTAATTTAATCAAAATGGTTAAATAATAAACTCATAGAGCATTATATATGTCTTAGATTAATTCCTAGAGCCAAATTATTGTTATAATATGTGTAATTGCCATACAATGTCAATTTTAGGATCATCAATATAAAGTTTTGTTTTAGTACCATAGCAAATCATAAATGACTAGTCCAAGTGTTCAGTTTTGTAACATTGCTTATTTGGATCAAATTGGTCAGTTTCTTCTTTGTCAATAAGATATTGGTAAATTAGAGTTTAGAAAGAACAAAAGGACAAGGGACATTTATTTAAAGAAGTTTAATTTACCGATTGATTACAATAAAGATTTTTTCAGATAAAAATGTTCACATGTTGAACGTAATGTCTATTCTTTTTTAGTTATATCAACTATAAATAATTTATTTAAATTGACCAATCAAAGTAAAGAATGCATTTGTAATACTCTCAAATTAGTAATACGCTCAGATTAACTATAAACAGTTTATTTAAAACGACCAATCAGAGTAAAGGTTGCATATGATTACACACCCATACACAGCTCAGATTAGCCAATCAGCGTTCATTATAAAGTTTTGCTTTAGTACCATAGCAAATCATAAATGCTGAATGACTAGTCCAAGTGTTCAATTCTGTAACTTTGCTTATTTGGATCAAATTGGTCAGTTTCTTCTTTGTCAATGAGGTATTGGTAAATTAAAGTTAAGGAAGAAAACAAGGACAAGGGACATTTATTTACAGAACTTTAATTTGCTGATTTATTACAATAAATATTTTTTCAGATAAAAATGTTCATATATAGAACGCCATGTCTATTCTTTCTTAGTTCTATCAACTATAAATAATTTATATAAAATTACCAATCAGATTAAAGAACGCATGTGAAATACGCCCAAATTAGTAATACTCTCAGATTAAGTACAAAAAATTTATTTAAAATGACCAATCAGAATAAAGATTGCATGTATAATACGCTCAGATTAGCCAATCAGCGTTCTGGAACGAGCCGGGTTGAATAGAAAACATAAATTTGCCGGAGCAACATAAAATTTTTTAAAAAAAAATATCATTTTCTTTTTTGATCGACAATCGTACGTATATTTACAATTTTTGTTGGTTTGTGGTAAAGATCCTGCTATTATAACTAACCTACGACATATATGTGATTCGAGGACAGATAGTGGGTTGGTAAGGTTGTGGGCATTTGGAAATCTAAAACTATACAACTTATGTCACACATGATATACTTTTATACATGTAAAAAATATATACTGACAAACATTACGTAGAACGAACATCATCCGTGAGTAACTTCTCGCTAATGAATTCTAAAGATGTCATGAAGATTGCTATAAATAGTTTCACGCCGCGCCATAAGACATTCTACCAACTAACAAATATTGTGTAGTATGAACATCACCCGTGGCTAACTTCTCAACTGTGAAAGATAAGTTGTAAAGTGAAGTTTGCTACGAGCACCGCACAGTAAAAAATACAGTTTATGAAATTATTGAAATTGAAAAATTATTAAAATAATCATTTTTAACCATGGATTTCCAAAAAATTCCGTGAAATAAAAAAACGACCTTATAAAAAACTCTTTGTTCATACAGTTCCTCGCATCGAAATCATTTCAATATAGCGCTAAATGCTATTTAATGATCTTAATATTTTAAATTAATAATTAATTATATTCTCAATAACTGCGTAAAATGAAACCCGTAACCGCTGGTTGGGCCCGTCTGACCTAAACAAACACTAATTGATTGTTCACGCCCATACATAAATATTATTCCAGATATACGTTAGACAACAATTTGAGGGGAACGCGATTTTAATTCAGTGCTTTATATATATATATATATATATATATATATATATATATATATATGGATATATATATATATATATATATGCATATTATATAAAATTGGTCGTGTGTATACCTATATGTCACTCTGTAGTCAAAGCTATATATTACAGACGAAGGGCATTTCTACGTGGTGGTAGCCTCAACCCCTCCATCTTGCACTATGGTGGTTGTGCTTCGATAACTATAAGGGTATAGAATATATGGGGGTTGAAAGTGGTCGACTCAAAAATGTGTAACTTCCAATATGAAAGTTCAAGTTTTTTCTAGAAAGTTCTAGAAATTTGAAGAAATTTCTGAATTTTTCTGTAATGTTGTCGTATTCTAGTACATATTTCTTTTAAATTTAAGTAAAATTATTTAATACATATATATATATATATATATATATATATATATATATATATATATATATATATATATATATAGGCAATTTAGAAATTATAAAAAGTAATAAAAAAGAGAATTTTTAACGCATATTTTTATACAAAAAAAATGTATAAGATATGAATAAATGTACAACCAAAGAAACAGCGAAGCAGTATTTGCTGATAGTTAATATAAGTATTTAAACTTTTGTTTTACGTTCCCTAAATACTACATGGTGCCTATATGCATATTTATGTGGTACTAATTAAATTCATATACTCCATATTTATGTGGTACTAATTAAATTCATACACACAGATTTATTTGTATCATTTAATTAATTTTTAAATAGCTGATAAAATTATATTTTTGAAAAAAATATACATGCCTATTTCAAGCTCATTAGAACTATTTCTCTATGGTCATTTTTAATGGGCGATTTTTTAATTTCCATATAAATTTACATTAATTTTTATTAGCTTATGCTTTCTATGTCCTTTTGTAATGACGTTTTATTAATTTTTCTGAATGTATAGTACTAAAATCTCCTAATGCGAATTTAGTGCAATCTATGGACTAACTAAAAATGTATGTTTTTAATATTTGACTCCACGGACTTATCTTATCCTCAAGCCAGTTTGCAAAGTTGCAAATTGTACGCATGCGCAAGAGCTGTATGTATTTCGACAGTGAGTATTATTTATAGTTAATTAATATATCACTCTCTCTTTCTTTCTTTCTCTCTGCCCTTTTACCCATTACTATATACTTACAAATCGAGGTTTAGATCGCCAAAGAAGTTTATTGTGTACTGAGTTGCGCGCGACTTTTTTTATAATTCCAAATCTACGTACTCCTCTAGTGGCAGTAATACAGAACACTAATGATACAAATCAAACCTGATTGATATTAAGCATCTCATTTATTGTACCAGCAAACAATATGTTTTGATTGAAAAATCTCATTTTCATTAATTTTTATCACATTTTCCATTATTTTCACCTAAAACCATAGTAACAATATCAGACGACACGTCTCTGACTAAAGCAGCAGTCATGTGTGAATGTTTATTTCAAGGTTTTACGTATTTAAAATACGTAAAACCTTGAAATGCTCTAAAGAGAGATGAAATTATCACCCATACAAAAATTTACCGCGCGCAATGTTGGTTAGGTTAGGTTAGGTTAGTTAGGTTAGGTTAGGTTAGGTTAGGTTAGGTTAGGTTAATTAATCAGATGCCTTCGCTATACACGGCTTTAAAAATTTATGGTAACGTATATCTCGAATTCCGGGTCAAATTTTAAAAAATCTTTCAAAAACAAATAAAAATTCAGGCATACCTTCATAACAACCTCCACTTTTATATGTGATTTCAGAATCTAGAGTCCCAAATTATCATTATTATTATTATAAATTAGTAAGGTCACGCCTATACACCTATGTCTTTATATATTATGCATAGGAAGACTCCTACTAGCACAAAGTACACGCTTGATAAGTAATAGAACATATGAAATTTTCATGCACTTGTGCAACAAGCGTCATCTAGTAGGGTATGATCTCGTTTAAATTATATAAAAACTTTAGGGCTTTTAATACCTCATTAAATTCCGCTTTTTTAAATTTTGTCAATTTTATGGTTTCTTATCTTATTTCATAGAATCGATTGAAAAACTAAACTATAGCAGAAATGCTCAAGCATTTTGATCACTCACTCAGTCAACCAACCACTCTCTTGCTTACATCTGATAATGTATATCGTTAAAGTTTAGCAGAAATTCTCAAACATTGTGACCATTCACTCAGTCAACCAGTCACCCTCTTACTTACATCTGACGATATATATCGTTAAAATTTAGCAGAAATTCTCAAGCATTGTAATCATTCACTCAGTCAACCAACCACTCGCATACCTCTGACGATATATATCGTTAAAATTTAGCAGAAATTCTCAAGCATTGTAATCATTCACTCAGTCAACCAACCACTCGCTTACATCTGACGATATATATCACTAAACCTTAGCATACGATATATATCATTAAACCTCAGTCAACCAACAACTCTCTCGCTTACATTTGACGATATATATTTTAGTTTCATTTCCAATTTCTGTCTAAACTAAAAGCGAGTCTTTTTGAGAGACACGTCATTTTTTTTTGTAGTGCCTGTAGCGGGTTATGACACTCTCAACGATCTCATTCCAAGACGACATATTATTGACCATTGTTGCCAATTTTTTAAAGATATGGAGACCGGTTTCAATGAAATCGACTTAACTCTATCCCTTGATTGTGTGCTAATAAACGTAACCAGAAATGTTTTTCCAACATTACGAATTTATTCATTCGCTTATTACATTTAAAGAAAATAGAAATCACACTTGACTCTTAAGTTAACTACAATTATGATACAATTTTATTCATTAATTGTCTCAATTATGTATGTGAAAATTTTATTGTGAAATATCCGCTAATAAAATCACAGACATTATCGTCACTCATCACAACTATTTTTCGTATTTGTTACCAAAAGAAAAGCAACTATTTTTTAAAAATCCAAAGGTAAATACTTTGAGAACACTGTACCAAGATATTTCTTCGAGTAATTACAACATTTATCAACAACATTAGTATTTAGAAACTCATAAGCGAAGGGGTGGTGCTATATAAAGCTTTTCTATATATAATATATAAAGCTTTTTCTAATAAAATGAGGTTTATTCGGTTAAAATGATTTAACATGCCAATGCTAACTACTTCCACAGCATACCAAAATCTACTGACAACACTATCTACGCAGGACAGAAAAAATTGCCCGCAAATATCTTTCGTTTAAACCCTGCTCTACATCTGTTTGACGGTACGCGTCAAATGCCTAAGTACATTCATCATTATGACTAACATTAATTAGATTCACTTCCATTTTTATTAAATATTGCATAAAATTGTTAAAAATCAAATTTTTCATCTTCCAGGTGCTATCCTCCTGCGGTCCCATGAGCGTCTCCTTCTTTACGGTAGTCGTCTTCTTCGGCTCTTTCTACCTCATCAACCTGATGCTGGCTGTCGTCGCCCTTAGCTACGAGGAGGAGTCACAGATCACGCAAGAGGTTACTTATTCACGTTTTATTTCACTAGACGACTAGATTTATATTACTATATTGTACCACTAACGTGGATCAACGCCGTTCCCACAAGGGAAGAGCCCAATCTCGATATGTTTTTCTGGTCCATTGATTGCTTTAGGAATACCGTTATAGAATTGTTTATTAACTCATGATTGAAAATTAGTTTTATATTTACTTTCAATGAATTTTTGTTTTTTGGTGCAACCTCTAAGTTGGACATAATTTTTATAAATAAATATATAAGTAAATAAATGAATATGTAAATTACAAGGTTTTGCATAATTATAGTATTGAATACATCATAAAAAATTAACATATTTAAATATCAATATTTACATTTAAATGACATAATATTTTATCACGAAAACCAAACGGAAATTATATATTTGACAAGAATAACCGGAAAAACATTGAATAATAGTTTCAATAAAAAAAAAGTTGAATGCATAATAAAAATATAATAAAAAATGTTTTAACCAACGGGGTATTAACACAGTAGCCATATTAAAAACAAATTGCAAGCTCTCATTTCCCTGAGAGCACTAACCAATATTTTGCGCCTAAGTGGTCAATATAATTCAAATATTTTTTTATTAATGATCTCATTACTTAGGTATTTTTTAATTCGATAAATAAAGGACAAATCAGAAAATACGAAAAAGGGATATAAGAGTTCAAGTATATAATTACATTTAATTTTATTCATTAGTCGCTGTACTAACTTTCTAACGTGCTAAAATAACACTTTTATAAAAATCGATAATTAAATAAGACTTGCAGTAACGAAAAAATTAATATCAGTGTTTACATTACTTTAACACGTGTTATTTTAATATCTAAACTGCAATACAATTAAACGCGCTTTTCTCCGGTTTCCAAATAATAATTACATAATGGAATCATTGGAACGCGAAAATAAAAAAAAATAAAACTAAAATAGAATTCTGTTTCGCCCAATATTGACAATGTAATAATTGACAATATTTTTATTATTTGTGTATTTTTTAAAAGTGTTATACTAAACAATTTTCAAGAAATAGAGGCATATATCAGTTTTTCTTTTTCTAAAAACTTTTTAATTTATATACAATTGTGAAATCAGTACACGTATTAATAGCTCTCATATGGAATATATTATTTCTGCAAAACGCAAAAAAATGCTAGTTCAAACTAAAATTCATGTTTAAAAGTTATTTTAAAAATTATCATATTGTAGAGAAATACCCACTTCGTTCAAGTTTTATGTCGATCATCAAATTCTTCATAAACTTAGAAATATGTTAATGATTTCGTTGAATGTATTGAATTCAACATAGCTTTCATTATAAGTCAATATTAACAAGTACGATCCAAAAAAAATTACTATATTACACTAACGCTGGCTGATATTGGTAATAATTCTTGCAATGAATATGGGCATACTGGAGAAGTCAATATACATAGAGGTTGAGCATCCTATAGAGGACTAATGAACTTTCCGCCATTTTAGATCTAATGTCTGAACTCTAATTGAAGGATCCCTAAAGATAGCTAAAGAATATTTTCCATACCAGCTGATTACACTGGTTTTCCATCTCGATCTGTCACAGGAGCGGAAGAAGGATCTGAACGAGTACCGTGACGACTCGACGTTCAGTTTCGATCCCTCATCACTGAACGTACGCGCGCTTGCTAAACACGAGCGTAAGCGGCTGGACGCACGCAAAGGCCTGCTGCTAGCATCATACTCGCGGAAGCGCACCAGGCGTCGCAAGCGCGGCCGGAGCGCGGTTGGTCATGCGGCAGCTGTAGCCGCCGTCGCCTCGAGGAGGTAACCTTATTCATTATATATACATTAATACACATGTCATTTATATCGAAATAATCGACATAGTCACGCTACATATAATTTCTCTCAAAAAGACTATTTATAATTTTTTCTATGGTTTGGTTTTACTATTGAGCTTATAATGTATTTACATTATTCAACTCATAAAGTGTTAGTCATTACAATACAATAAAGGGTTAATGTTTACAACACAACAAAGTAGTATATTGAATATATTTGGCGTTAATTTTATAGAAATTAATTATTGACAATTAAATGAAACTACGTGATGTAGTATTATTTCTACTTTCTTTAGGTTCTTTACCACGACCTAGGTTTCGTTATATTACAAAATCTTCAGGTGGGCTATTAGCAAAAATTAACTCTTACGAACATCCAACAGCATTTATATATTTCAAAAACAATGGTGGAAGTCGGATTTGTGTGGGTTTTCCCACTACTTATGTTAGTGAGTTTATTGTAGGGGGGTCGTATAACTCTCGGAAATATAATAAAACCTACACCGCTAGTAGTATTAATTAATGCACGTAATTTGCTTAATTTTCTTTAAAATAGTAACTTAGTCATATTTTGTCGTAAAAAATTAGTTATGGAATATAATTTTCATTATAATTTCCTAATAAAGAGAAAGACTAGATGAAAATCGTTGAAACCGATTTTTGAGGACACCTTTTTTAATTATCTATAGAATATAGTAGATGGAAAGTTAAAAAAAATTCAATTGTAAAGTATCATCGAAATGGCTCCAAGGGCTTCTGCTGTAAATAAATTTGGATCTACAGACATACACACATCATTATATTTTTTTAAATTTTGAATTTGTTATGCTCTACTATTACTTTACAATCGACAAAATATCAAATTCGGTTTTTCTGGTGAATAGAAGACAGTCTTAGCACTCTAGGTCTTTCGAAAGCAAAAATGATTCCAAAACTCAAAACAAGAAAGGGAGCCGTTTAAGACTACAACTAACAAAACAACTAACAAAAAAATTATTTAAGGCTACAGTTTTTAGGACTATTTACTAAGTCAAAAGTAATCATGACTGCACGAGTTTATGTGTAAAAGAAACATTTTAACCTGTAAACGTAAATGCCTCTATGAAATATAATTATTAATCAGAGTTAAGGATTTCGATCAGAAACGGGCTCCTTATCAAGGGTGTTATATACGATTTCAACCCCTAATACGCTTTATACACGCTCATTACCCACTTATTATAAATTGCAAACTCGTTCGCATTACGAAATTGTACTCACAAAGCACGCCCAGAACCCATAATATTTTTGATATACACTCATTACCCACTAACTGTACAATACTCGCTCATTTGAATTACGAAATTGTACTTCCAATTGACACCCAGAACTAATAATATTTTCGATATAGGCTTATTATCCACTTTTTATACATTACCCGCTGGTCTGCATTACAAATTTATACTTACTAGTGACGAGCAAACCTATAATATTTTTATACATGCACATTACACACTTAGTGTATATTACCCACTTGTTCGCATTAGAAAATTGTCCTTACAATTGACACTCAGAACTAATTTTTTTTTTTGATATATACTCATTACCCACTTTCTATACTTTACCCGCTGGTTCGCATTACAAAATTGTACTTACTAGTGACGCACACGCCCATAATATTTTTATACACTCATACTACACACTTAGTATATATCACCCACTCGTTCGCATTAGAAAATTGTCCTTACAATAGACACTCGGAACTAATAATTTTGTTTGATATACACTCATTACCCACTAACTGTACAATACTCGCTTATTTGAGTTACGAAATTGTACTTATGATTGACACCCAGAACCAATAATATTTTCGATATACGCTCATTACCCACTTTCCATTCATTACCCGCTAGTTTGCATTACAAAATTGTACTTACTAGTGACGCACAGTTCCATAAAATTTTTATACACTCATATTACACACTTAGTATGTATCGCACACTCATTTGCATTAGAAAATTGTACTTACAATTGACACCTAGAACCAATAATATTCTCGATATACGCTCATTACCCACTTTCTATTCATTACCCGCTAGTTTGCATTACAAAATTATACTCACTAGTGACGCGCAAACTCATAATATTTTTATGAATGCATATTACACACTTAGTGTATATTACCCACTCGTTCGCATTAGAAAATTGTACTTATACATGACACTCAGAACTAATAATTTTTTTGATGTACACTCATTACCCACTTTCTATACTTTACCCGCTGGTTTGCATTACAAAATTGTACTTACTAGTGACGCACGGACCCATAATATTTTTATACACTCATATTACAGACTCAGTATGTATCGCCCACTCGTTCGTATTAGAAAATTGTACTTACAATTGACACTCAGAACTAATAATATTTTTGATATACGCTCATTACCCACTATTTATAAATTACCCGCTGGATTGTATTACACAATTGTACTTACAAGTGACACCCAGATCGTTAATATTTATGACTCGCCCTCATTAGCTAGTTTCTATGCTTCGTATCGATTTTTATGGCAGCTGATCCATACTTTCAGCATCCAAAGTAATCAAGTATTCGGTCATTCGTCTGGCTTAGCATATGAGTAGTTGTCGTGATGAAGAAGGATTCTACGACAAGAACAGTGCTCTTGAACTTTTTCCAAAACAACAGATAATAACTAGTATGCAAGTCTGTGGTAACAGTTATTTTATTTTCCAATAAAACCATTGCATAACAACTCGTCGTTTTGAAGAATGGGGCGGTCATTGTTTAGTAGTACTTTTGGGGGAACTTTGTAGATGACTCTTCAGAAATAAATACCTACTGCGCAGACTGACACTCCAGACACCTGAATTGAGTGACCCATTTCCCATGACGACCCATGACGTGATATATACCAAGTGTATAATTTATCCAGCTCTCATCACCCAAATTGATTGGCTCTTGCAGAATTTTTCTAACATTTCATGAAACCAATCAACTAGATGGTATTTTTGAGCTTCGGTCAAATAGTTGGGCATAGCATGGAGCTTTCTGATGCCTAAATGCTAATACCAATACCCACACTTCACCTAATCTATTGTCTTGTCAGTCTCATTGTAAGCAGTCAACATAGGTAATATCTTTAATTGTTACTGTTGAGGGATGTCCACCACGGAGATCATCAGTGACTCATTAAACCAGTTGTAAACAATAGGGCTGGTTGAGGCTTTGTCATAAAATATAAATATAAGTCGATAGTAAATTTGTTGTGAATTGAGACCAAAAGGAAAGTCGTAAAAAGACATAGAACAAAAATTTTCTCGTATTAAATTCATCCTGTTCACTCCAATTTGCAAATGCAAATGAGGAAAGGCCTTCAAAAAATACTACCAAATATAGGAAATTAACGCAAACCATGTGCTTACCAAGACCATGACAAGACTTAGAACTAGGCACTTTCAAGGAATGAAAATCCATCTTGGCGGTACTAGAAGCTATCGTCACTGTAACAACTGTGATCCGATATGATGCCGGCTGAGGGAGACCTCAGCTCGGATCCTATCATCAGCTTCCCGTTATTTTGATATCTCTGTTTGATCATGGAGAGTTTCCATTCAATGGATAGCTCTACTCTGATAATCATTAATATCGCCAAATGTGTCATTTCTGCGCACGGACTTTTGTAGCCGGTTCTTCATCTCATTTGGACACGACACCAACCAATCAACCAAATGACAAATTCTAAACAAACCAACCAAATGACTAAATTTTGGATTTAATTGTTTATTATCATCATTACACAAGATCAGTTCCATAAAAATTCAGTGCTACCCTCATTTTATTTGAATTTCGGCATATTGTAGACGATTATTTACAAATTATAGTTAATCATTATTAAAATACAAAATCTGCTCGTAAGTCTTTTTGTCTGATTATTAATCTAATTCTGCTGGATGCCTTTTAGTAAGGTTTACAGCGTTGTTTAGATCGTTGATAGTAGAAATGTTTAATATGTTTGTAAATACGAATGTATAAAGATAATAACCCATATCCCAATCAATAACCTTTCAACGCGCATTGCGTTGTCAGGTTATTGATCTGTAGCAAAAAAGGACAAATATTTGTAAAATGTCGCCTCTTTTATTTATGTTATTTAAACCATTGACGTTAAATAAAAATAATATAAAACAGACTTATAGCTCTTATATGACTCTCCAAAAAACCGCGGCAGTGCTTAGGTATCTTTGATCTTTTGTAATGAATAAACCACATTAAGGGTTTTTTGAGCCTAATGTAATAAAATACAGGTATATATATATACTATAAACAATCATCACAAGTCATCAAAAAGTATTCGATACTTATAAACTAAATCTCTTATGGTATTTTATTCTAAATAATATTTTAATGAGATATTGGAAATTGCCACGAAAAATTTGCTGGTTAAAGTTAATAAAATAATTTTTGTGCGCAAAATGCCTCTTTGCAAATTATATGTAAATTATAAACATTATACATACGCTATTTGACAACTCCCAACTCACTCTATCCCCACTGCCGCCATGTTTCTTCTATAATTCTATATTTTAATTATTATAATTTTATATTAATTCTATATTCTATATTCCATATATAGTGGCTTCTACGTCGGGCTAAGAATCTATAAAGAGGTAACAAGCACATTTTTATGAAAACCTAACTCGCCACTAAAACGTAAGAAGAGGGAAGGGGAAACATAATGTCGTATAAATAAATTTATGATATCAGCATTTAAACAATGCGGTTTCCAGTTGAGAAAGAGAGATGCCAATACAATAATTTGTGCTACTTGTAATATCGTCGGTTTTTTTCTCTAGATTACACGGTTTTTTAACACATTATCGCGGCAAATCGCAAAAATAAATCGAATTCTTGCTTAACATAAATATATCTCACCTACAAAATCTCATACATAAAAGCTGTCGCGCTCTTTCCGGATTCGGAATGTTTGCGTAAAAGTGCTGAGAAATTTATGTGCTATTTGCTGAAAATAGGATTTTTCATTAATCAAAAACTTGTCAAAAATTTACATAAAATTTTATTGCTTTATGGCTGTTTACGTTTCATTTCATTTAGTGATGTCACTTGCTAGTTAAGTATTTTTATCGATTTTCTTCAATAAATAACCACATTCTTATTTTTACAAGAATATGAGGAGTAAACGTGTGAGTATATAATTTTAACAGGAAAATGTCAATATGAAACAATAAATAAATTCAAATATTATAATTAAGGAGTTTAAATATGTTAGAAGACAATTAGTCCACTTTGTGCAATTCTGGACAGCTTAAATGACTTAAATAGAGACTGAAGCTTATTTCAGTGAAAGTTTTGGAATACAGGCATTTTAGAGGTATCAAATAAAACGGATTCGCAAAATATCTCGATATCGGATGGAATGAATTTAATTCGATGTCGATATGATAAAAAAATTTTTTTTGTCCTTCGTATAAAACTATAGAAATCTCTCGTCAACTTATTCGTTTGTTAAACTTCGCCATTTGTTGAACTAACCCAAAAATATGTGTGCAGAATTCACTTTTAAAAATATTTTATGACAAAACCAATCAATATTTTTAACTTTACTCTTTTTGGCACTGAACTCTCTGGATAGATCTTTTCAAAAGTTTTTCAAAAGTTTAAAAAAGTTGACATTGAGTGAACCAAAGTTTTCCTCTACAGCTTTTAAACTAATCTATAATTTTAAATAAAATAGCATTTTTAGAGTTATAATGTTTAGATGGATTAACTCATTCCCTGTAGATGCTTTACCCTTATAACATAAAGAAAAGTAATGATTCCAAAAGATCTCACATTTATTACATTAAATATTACATAAAAATTCAAATATAGAATAAGTCGAACTGAAGAAAGAGACTTTGATTTAAAAAAAATAATTTATATTTATAGAAATTTCTATGTTTAAATTATAAGTGAGCGAGTACAACATATATACAAATGGGATAGCATTACTGTAAAATAAATTGGATTAACTCATACCCTGTAGACGCTTTATCCTTATAACATAAACAAACATGTGAAAGTAATATGACACTTTTATACATAGGGAAATTAAATTTTAATCTTTTATATGTAAGTACACATAAATATACACAAACATTCAAATATGGAATAACTCGAACTGAAGAAAGACACTTTGATTTAAAAAAAATAATTTACTTTATAGAAATTTCTATGTTTAAATTATAAGTGAGCGAGTACAACATATATGCGAATGAGATAGCATTCCTGTAAGATAAATTGGATTAACTCATTCCACGTAGACGCTTTATCGTAATAACATAAACGAAGTGAAATTAAATATTACACTTTTCACATTTTCACTTTTAAAAAAAATAATTTATATGTATAGAAATTTCTATGTTTAAATTATAAGTGATAGAGTACGGCGTATATGCGAATGATATAGCATTACTATAAGGTAAATTGGTTTAACTCATTCCCCGTAGATAATGACGGAAACGCATAAAACATAATTCAATTTTATTTTGTCACACTTGCTGAAAAACAGTTCAATTTTACTTTCTCATACTTGCCTTCTGAACAATTCTAAACAAAACAAAAAAACAAGTTTTAAAGATTGAAGATTAAATATTATTTACATACACATACTGACAAATGTGATATTATTCTGGCTATAGCCATGTAATTAAAATACTTTGTCATAACATAAGAAGGCATTTTGATGGATATTTTCATAAAATAAGGCAATGACAACAGACAGCCACATACTGTGAGTCACGATTCAGACTAATGACAGCTATGCAACGTTGTGATAACTTATCTCATTTTTTGAAAACCGCCTTAAAAGCGCTATTGACATCACTGTGCGATATAACTTAATTTCCGCAAAAACTAATTCATTAACAAAATTTAGTTAAATGAGGAGTGAACTGTATATTCCTGATAGGATAGAACTCCGTAATTAATGTTATTTTCAAAATAGGACTGGCCATACGTTCAGAAGGGAACAAGTCCATGCCCCTAAACAGGCTGTGAATTGAAACCATCGAGGGAAGAGAAAACGTGAGCATCTGAAGTAGACCTGACAGCAGGCTGTGCTGATGGAACTAAAAGGGCTGGTACAATGAACTGATAAATATTTGTTTCGTGATTTTGAGGAGCATATCCATGGAGATTTACAACAAAATGTGCTAAAAAATGATTTCCTCCTTCTTATTTCCAAAACTATTGAACCAAAAATCTTGAAACAAATGAAGTTGTTAAAATCCGACCAGAACATTGCATAAAACTCTACCGATTACCTTAGAGTTTTTGAGAAATTTACGAAAGTTTACGCCGCGAAAAATATACAAATTAAGAAAAATACTTTGGATCTTCAAGTAATTAAACTTTTATATGTAAGCTCGAAACCTAAATACGCCTGAGTAGGCGCGAGACCCTCGTAATACAAATTCTAATCGAAAGTAACAGGTTTCTTTTATCGATAGCGAGCGCTGTCATCGACTTGGTTACCTCCATCCTGCACCCCACACCCGGTGAACACAACCTCACACCATTATGATGAACTCCATCTAAATTATTCAATTAGTAACACGGATCATATTTGCGAAGGAGGCATTCACTCGGACAAAGGCGCTTTCAACTTCAATTGATTCCCAAACAAGAGCTTTTGTCAAAGCTTCAACGCGTTCCGTCCCGAATTGGAGAAAGTTCTGCGCCAATTAGTCCTTCATTCCAGCGAATAAACTTGAACTGAACTTTGGAACGCACTTCAGTCACCAAGCAGTTATAATTACGATCGGAATTACGTATTAGATTCGGTTCACGGATGGCATAATTGTATCATTTTACAGCATTTTTAAAAAATGTGGAAGATTAAAAAATAATTCTATGAAAGTTTTTAATATCTATATATATATATATATATATATATATATATGTACATATAGATATATGTATATATATATATATATATATATATATATATATATATATATATATACATTTACATATATATGGAAGAAGAAGGCATACCCCTTAAAAAGTCGAAACAAATATTTTTAGTGCATTGTACTACCCCACTCCATTCCATCAGCACAGTTTGCCGTCAGGTCTGCTTCAGATGAACGCGTTTTCTGTTCCCTTGAGGGTTCTAATCCGCAGCCCATTTAGGGACATGGACTTGTGTCCTGTGCGTGTGGCCAGTTCTATTTAAAAAAAAAAGTTCGTTACGGAATTCGATCCTTTCAGGAGTTCGATCCTTTTACTCTTCATTTAAATAAATTTTATTGATGAATCAGTTGTTGAATATATTTGGCATAAATTTTGTAGAAATTCATTATTCACAATTAAATAAAACTACGTGATGTAGTATTATTTTTACTTTATTTAAGTTCTTTATCACGACCTAGGTTTCGTTGTGGCTATTAGCAAAGATCTTTGCTAATAGCCCACCTGAAGATGTTGTAATGCAACAAAACCTAGGTCGTGGTAAAGAAATTAAAGAAAGTAGAAATAATACTACATCAAGTAGTTTCATTTAATTATGTTGAATCAGTTTTTACGGAAATTGCATTACATCACATAGACATGTCAATAGCGCTTTTAAGGTGGTTCTCGTAAAATAGGATAAGTTATCATAACGTTGCTTAGCTGTCATTGGTCTGAATTGTGACTCACAGTATATGGTTGTCTGTTGTCATTGCTTTATATTATGAAAATATCAATCAAAATGCCTTCTTAGGTTATGACAAAGTATTTTCTACATCCAGAGTAATATCACATTTGTGAACAAATAATATTTAACTTTCATAGTAATAATATTTCATTTTCGTTGAGATAGTAATATTTAACTGTTTTTTTTTCAGCAAGTATGACACAACCAAATTGAATTCTGTCTTATATATTTTCGTCACTATCTATGGGGAATGAGTTAATCCAATTCAAGTTACAATAATACTATCTCATTCACATATATGTTGTACTCGCTCGCTTATAATTTAAACATTGAAATTTCTATAATTGTAAATTATTTTTTTGAATAAAAGTCTCTTTCTTCAGTTCGAGCTATTCTATATTTGAATGTATGTGTATTTCATATACTAAGTGTGAGACCTTTTGTAACCACTATGTTCGTTTGTGTTATGAGAGTAAAACGTCTCTGTTTAATATAACGTCATTGTTTTGATAACGCCTTTGAAGGTAAGAATTTAAGGAGTTGTTAGGATTGGCTATACACCTATACTTTGCACACAGAGAGTTTGTCAATTTTTGACATAATTGTTGAATAAAACATGTCATAACGAACATGTCATATCTAGTCTCATTTTAATGTTGGTCGAGCTGAGATAAAACGCTTCCCTTTGTGAAATATAATTATTTTTGTTGGAAAATGGTTGCATGTGCCGTCTATATGTGCCAAAAAACATAGCAGAATGACAATTGAATTTAAAATCATATCCTCATACATTTCCTTATCAAATATTTCGATAATATAAATTGCTTATTACATTAATTTTTAGATAATAACTTAATTGATATCAACACAGTAGTAGATACAATCAAATGACAATTGCAAATTGTGATGTTATAATATCGACATACTGAAGTTTTTTTTAATGATATTCATTTGATTGCCGTAAAATCACACAGATTATTTTGTATCAGTTAATTAAATATTTATAGAAAATATATCTCAAAGAGAATGTTTTGGTATTTAATGGCGTAATTTTTTATAGGTAAAATTTAATTAAAAAGCTATAAACTATCTCTCGTTATACCGTGGTATCAATGCTTATATTATTTTTTATTATGAATTTTCAACCCTTCTCTTTTCACTGCAGTGGCATTAAATTAAATTTTCATAACATATCAATCATATTGATTTTTCCTTATGTGGATTGTTTTAATCCTTGTATTTATGGCCATTTTTATTATTAATTAGTTTTATTTAAAACTTCCCAAAAGACAAGGTACTTAGAGGAACATTGATAAACATTTTGAGAAGTAATACTGATAACAGGATACCAATAAGAAACAATACCGTTTGCTCGCAACTTTTCACAACTGACCGCTTTGTGATAGATGAAGAAAGATGCAAACGAATTTTTAAAAGTACTGTACCGATAAGAAACAATACCGTTTGCTCGAAACTTTTCACAACTGACCGCTTTGTGATAGATGAAGAAAGATGCAAACGAATTTTTAAATGTACTGTACCGATAAGAAACAATACCGTTTGCTCGAAACTTTTCACAACTGACCGCTTTGTGATAGATGAAGAAAGATGCAAACGAATTTTTAAAAGTACTGTACCGATAAGAAACAATACCGTTTGCTCGAAACTTTTCACAACTGACCGCTTTGTGATAGATGAAGAAAGATGCAAACGAATTTTTAAATGTACTGTACCGATAAGAAACAATACCGTTTGCTCGAAACTTTTCACAACTGACCGCTTTGTGATAGATGAAGAAAGATGCAAACGAATTTTTAAAAGTACTGTACCGATAAGAAACAATACCGTTTGCTCGAAACTTTTCACAACTGACCGCTTTGTGATAGATGAAGAAAGATGCAAACGAATTTTTAAATGTACTGTACCGATAAGAAAAAATACCGTTTGCTCGAAACTTTTCACAACTGACCGCTTTGTGATAGATGAAGAAAGATGCAAACGAATTTTTAAATGTACTGTACCTTCGTTAAATTTATACTATTGAAGTATATACGAGCGGCCTATATTTATATACCACTAAACACACGATATATATAATAAGCATTCACCACTTATATCATTGATTAGTAAATTGGTACCTGCATCTACGGTATGTATATATACATATATATATATATATATATATATATATATATATATATATATATATATATATATATATATATATATATGTAAATATATCGTCGTCACTAATCGGACACACGTAAAAATTATTTTTCTTGTGACTGCGGAAGTTAACTACACAAGCACAGAATCCTAATAAAATGAAATGTCCTAAATAAAAGAAAATTGAATAAAGAATTTCCTAATAAAAATGTCAAATTCAACTTTAACGAGTAAAACCTAGAACTTAATACGTATAACAGATAACATATAAACGGTCTAGCAAGAATCCTGGCGAATAAATATTTCATCAAAACGAGAGAATGTGTGAATCACATTCATAAAAATATGACACCTTCACAATTTAATACTAAATCAATCAACTTGGTATTGTGTCACAAACATGGTTGAAAGATTGTGCATTAGGAGTAGTTGACTTATTGGAATTATAACATAAAATAATAACTTTAAGAAATTGAACGATCAACAACGTAACAACATAACCATAGCAACGGCATTAATGCAGCAGTTATTTTTCTCCATTTTACGAGCACGGCCGTCCAGTAACTTTCTAGTAAAAGCAGTTTTTTACCTTTACCTCCGGAAATACTACTCCGATTATAACTTAAAGCAATAGGTATTGTCTATGAACCAAGATGAATAGCCATCAATTTGTTCGGTCCGAAATTAATGAGTTTTTTTTTAATTTTTGTAGGACACAGGTTTAAATTTTCGATATCTTAAGGTTGAACGCATTTCCAAGCTTTGAATCTTCGAAAATGCTTCCAATTTCCGAGCTCTCTATTTATGAAAGGTTATTTGTTTGTTTGTATGTAATCCGCTATTCCGATTTATCTCTAATACAGTTTTCTGTAAAATGTTTGTGATTCATTGGCAGTGGTTCTTAGATAGTTGTTACGGCAATTTCTCATCAGAAGACGCCGCAATAAACATTTTGTTGCAAACGAATGTTCCCATTTGTCTCAAAATAGTATGACCAATTTAGACACGTTTTTCTGCAAAATATTTGGTATTAATCGGCGATGGTTCTCAGATAGATGTTACGATATTAGCTCACTAGGAGGTGTTCCAACATTTTGTTGCAAAAGAATATTCCCATTTATCTCCAAAATGGTTTGACCGATTTAGACATGGTTTTCTATAAAATATTTTGAACTAATCGGCGATAGTTCTCAGATAGGTGTTATAGTGTTAGCTCACCATGGAACGCTGCAACATTTTGTTACAAACAAATGTTACCATTTATCTCCAAAATGGTTTGACCGATTTAGACACGGTTTTCTGCAAAATATTTGGGACTAATCGGCGATAGTACTTAGATAAGTGTTATGATGTTAGCTCGCCTAGGGGCTCTGCAATATTTTATTGCAAACGAATGCTCCCATTTTTCGCCAAAACCGTTTGACCGATTTAGATACGGTTCTCTGTAAAAAGTTTGTGATTTAACGGTTAAGGTTTCTATAAATTTAGGTGTTATGTTGTTAACTTGTCAGGGGGCGCTGCAATAAACATTTTAATTGATTTAGATTAACTACTTTGTGGCTTTTCTTGGGCTTCGTCGATATGTGATACACGTGACATGTTTCTCAAGTGCTTTAAGTCTTCCAATGCTATGCTTTTGTGTGGATTGTTGAAGAGTTTTCTTTGATTTAGATCAGTTATTACTATACGTATAAATATTATATTCTACTAATAGCCACATAAACTTGCTCTTTGATTTTATACTTTTTCGATTAAAACTTTTACATCTATCGCGGACTTAATCAAAATTTCAATTTTCCTTTTTATTTTTAATACTTAAGAGCTAAGCTTCTAAAAAACATAACTTTGATGAATGTTTTTTTAGAAGCTTAGCTATTAAGACTAATAATCAAAAACAAAAATAAAAAACAAAATTTAATTAAGCTCACGACAGATGTAAATGTTTTAATCGAAAAAGTATAAAACAAGAAGCAAAATTAACAATTTTAAAAACACTCACGACGGAATACTCGTTGTAATTGAAAAACGATTAAATATTTTTTGAAACCGACTAAAAGAAATAAAGTTTTGTGAAAATTGCCCTTTATCTTGCTAACTGTACCATTTTTTTTTAAATCTGTTAATGCCAATCGAAATATCTTCATAATTCATGGACAGTCTTCTAAGGCCGTTTTCCTGTAGCCACAACGATTAAGGTAGCTGGGTTTAATGACACCTTCTCAAATTTTATTTTATTTATTTATCTACTTTAATGTGTCTAACTGATACATATAGCTGACTTATTGCTAAGAGAGCAATCTCTTACAGCCAACCATAACACAAGTCCAGCCCCGTTCGAACCCGGGTTCCCGCTATGCACCGCATCGTCAAAGGCTGTATGCCTTGTCATCAGCCCAACCCACCACCACAAATGATTTATTTCTTTAAAGCTACCTCCGATAGCTATTGCCCTTCATGTACTGTTATGCTACTTCGCACATATTGCATTGGTTTATTAATATTTTGGACATTCATTGTTATTTTCAGTGTTGCAAATATGTCATCAAATTTCGTATTTAATAAATGCATTTTCTGAAATAAAAGACATGACAGATCCACTGAGGATACTGCATCAGGGATACGTAGATTAATATCTGTTTTACTGGTAAAAATAAATATTTTACTAGCAATCTCTTTATTATCATTAAACGATGTGGAGATTAGCTTTAAATCCCAAATATTTCGGCGTAATTCTAAATAAAAACAATTTCATGTCTGTAATGCGGATTGCAAGTTCTTCTTCAAGTTCAAACTATAAATGTTATAAAAAACTGCCATTTATGGATAATCCTCGGCTGCGGTATAAAAAATTTCTAATTAATGTACATCATTATTTCTTTTCTTATGAATAATGATTAACGATGTTTAACTGCAATCAATTCGGAATAAATATATTTATTTAGTGATTGAAATAAAAAAAGAATTTTAAATTCACAGCTGAACCACGAAACCAAAATTGTCCGCCAATCAGAACACATGACGTCAAAAACATCGCACAGATCAAAAAGTACTTAGTGTATGGCCAAATTAAGTAGTAATTGTTCGAGCGAGATGGCGCGATCCCAAAAATTGAATTCCATAAACAATATTTACTATAGAATGATCGAAATAGATAAAATCAATTGAATTGTTTGTTTGGCTAAGTGTTTTGGCATGAAATTTTACATGACTTAATTAAAGCAAATTTTTCAGCTTAAAACACTTTTCTTGGGGAGAATATCACAATTATAGTTTTATGAGATACATTGTCAATAATTTTACGTAAATGTTTTTTTTTTCAGAAATTGCTAACGGTAAAGGAGACCGACAAAAATGGGCCCAGACGTTACAGATATAAAACATAATTTTTAAAAAAGCTGGTATTTTTTAGAACATAAAACACCTAACAATTCAATAATTTACAATCAGGAAAGAGCAAAAAATTTAATTGCAATCTGTAACCATAATAGGAAAGAAAAAAGTTATCTTCGTAAATGCGCATATATAATGTTTTAAATTATAAAGAATTGTTAATTGGATATAAAAATAACAAAAAAAATTGAACAGAACAAATAATAACATTTTAGAAACGATTAAAAACAATAATTAATGCCTCTTACTTTCTTGAACGTGTAGCCATTGCTAAGTTAATTAAAAATAAACTGTTAACAAACATTGACAACGGTTCTATTGTTGTCATAGTGAATGGCTTTTTCCCTCTTTTAGAGGTTTACGTAAATTTTTTCTTCGATCCCGTCGAGCCTTTGAGCATCATGAATTAATATGGTACATCTGTAGAAAGAGGATATAACAAGACATAATTTACACTTTCTTTTATCTCATTAGTTCCAAGAATTCCGTAAAAATTACATTTTCAATATATTATGAAAAATAATCTAACTTTTCATAAAAAAAAATACAAGGTTCCTCTTTTGTCTGATTGACGATGTTAATAATACTTTTAAGGAGCTTATTTTTTTAATTTTCTTTATATAATAGTGCCATTTTGTTCTTATAACACCTGGGCCCAACAATATATGGACTTTTGCTAGTCTCCTTTGTTGAAAACTCCAAGAATGAGGAAGGAAATAGTTAAATGAAGAGCTAAGTTCTTTCCCATTTATAAGCTCTGATTCAAACTGGGTTTGTTTTATGAGTCTGCATAATCCAGTTTAGTCTCGATTGAGATGGTAGTATGAATATTTAGGTCGTAGAGAAACCCTTGGATGCAAGCTGGTCGGGATAATTATGGGTAATTTATAGGGGAAGCCTATTTTCAGAAATTGACATCTTCTGGCTGGTAACGTTGATTTTTTAATAGCAGTTAGCTTCTGGATGAAGGTGGCAGCTAAATAAGGTGTAATGATATATACAAAAATGAAAATCATTAGACCTAGTGAAACAAATTTCATAAAATTAAGTAATTAAATTGTATGCGACTTTAACAGAATTGGATACCACTTTATTTATCATATTTAGCTAAACAATAGGAAAAAATAATATATATATATATATATATATATATATTATATATATATATATATATATATATATATATATATATATATATATACTGTAAAAGCAAAGAAATGGAGAGATGTCTATAACCAAAACAATTTCTGTGCCAACGAATATTTCGTTTCAATTAACTAAGACTCTTTTATTGGTGAAATTCATTTAAAGGAGTGATCCATTGATTGCATTTTTAGCTTATATGCACAATTGGTACAAAGTTTTAATAGTAACTTCAACGAGTCGTCAAATATTTTTAATTATGAATTCGTAACATTTTAGTAGTAATGTTGAGGAATTTTTCACAATCACATAGATACTAAAAGAATATAACGGAAATACAGAAGAACATGAAAAAAGAAGAAGAAAAAACCGAAATAGTAAAAAACTAAAAACAAAACATTTTTTTAATGATAGGTTAGATTAATATATTTTGCAACATTTTGCTACATAATAATTGAGATCTCGATATAAAGCATTTGCATAATGCTTTCATGCCTAATACGCGAAGGCTGTTCAAAAAGTAATGTCAATAGTTATCCTGAGGGAAAATATGTTGCGAAAGACGGCAACACTGCAAACCATCGTGTAACCCATCCTTTGAGTAATGTATAATGATCAGTGTCAAGTTGATCGATGCAGTGAATGTGATTATTCGCATACCGTGTGTTAGATATTCGCCTAGCATGTCCATTATGGATAAAAAGTTAGAGCAATGTCGTAATCTTAAATTTTTAGTGAAACTACGAATGCGTATGAATTAAAGAAGTAGTCCATTGATAGCATTTTTACCTTATATGCCCAATTGGCACAAAGTTTTAATAGTAACTTCAACGATTCGTCTAATATTTTTAATTGTGAATTTGTAAGATTTCAATAGTAATGTTGAGGAATTTTTCACAATCATTTAGATTCTAAAAGAACATAACAAAAATACAAAAGAAAATGAGAAAAGAGGAAAAAAACCAACGTGTATGGTGAAGAGTTATGAACCAGGTGGCAAGTGGTATAAAGCGTTCTAGGAAGGCAGAGAGCATCGCCGACGAGCCACGTGAAAAGCGCCCTTCAACGTCTCGCACCAAGGTTTTAAAGAATACAACTGCCACTATCGTCTACCAGGAACGACGGATTACTGTTAGAGAGCTCACCACACGTTTGGATGTTTCAATTTGCAGTGTATTTCGGATTTTGCATGATTAGTTGGTCATACGACGCGTGTCTTGCAGATGAGTGCCGGCCTGCTCACACTGGAACAAATGCAACATCGTGTCTCAGCGTGTCAAGACTTGTTATCGCAGTTCGGTGGAGAAGCAAAGAAAGAAAGAAATTTAATAATAACCGTAGATGAATATTGAATGTATCACTATAATCCAAAATTGAAACAACAAAGTATTCAATGGAAAATGGCGAAGTCGCCACCTCCAAAAAAAGCAGGGAAGAGTCGCAACGCTGGTAAGGTTATAATGATAATCTTCTTCAATTCCGAGAGTTTTTTTTACCAACATGCTATTCCTCAAAGCCAGACAGGCACAGCAGACTATTATCAACAGGTTTTGATCACAATGTTGGCCCACTTTAAGAAAAAACGGTCGTAAAAGAACATCAAGAAAATGTTACTCCATCACGACAACGCGCGGCCTCACGTCGCTCACACTGTAGTTCTTGAATGCTACTGGCATTGCTACTGTAGCCCACTCACCGTACAGTTTAGATTTGACCTTTGCGACTTCTGGCTATTCTTCGAAGTTAAGTTTGCACTCAGGGAATGTAAATTCAAACCAATCAATCAAAGCTGTGGAGTCGCTTTGCGAAAGATGGTCTGGCTTTCATCTTTAGAAAGTGGCAGGAAAGGTGGGAAAAGTGTTTTAAAATCGAGAGGTTTTTTTTTCTGCACAGCGTTTTTATCATTGCTTTATATATATATATATATATATATATATATATATATATATATATATATATATCTTTTTTTTTTTTGAGGACCTAAAATAGTTGTATATTAGTATTCGACTTGAACTTTTTATTCAAACTACCTCTTTTAGTTTGTATTAAAAATTTCATACTCTCTTAACCGATTTGTTATGTCTTCAATTCATTCTGTAATGAGCTACATCAATATATTTACGCAAAATTTTAAGAGTCATAAATCTTCTTTTTCCCTCTTTTTTATTAACTCGCTTACTTGTCTGTTTGTTTGTCCAGTACAAATTTTGCAAACGGTTTTAAACTTACTTCTCATCGAGAGGGAGACTTGGAACTTTAAACGTAACTCAGAACTGGATGACAATGCAATATTAACTCACTTTCTTGTCTGTCTGTCTATTCGGCACAAAAATTAAATGATTTTGATGAATGTTACGCATTTTATTATAAATGTTACTGACGATAGCGAAGTAAGTATTTAATTTTCAAACGGACTGCTAATGTAAATAAAGTAATATGTCTGAAATAAAGAACTTATTATTATTATCATTATCAAAATAATTCAAATCGATTGGTAATTTTCACACACACACAACACTAGAAAGCAAATAATAATTCTTTACGTAATTTTTTTTTATTTACCACATTTTTAAATCGATTTAAAAAATTTCAAATGATTTTTCCTTGACCCATAATGATTTATAATCCGGTACAGATTTATAACCACATATATTGTCCTGGAAATTTGTGATTGTGAATGTTTAATAGCTACGAAAATCCATGTAAGGTCTGAAACTAAAAACGTGGGGCACAAATTACTAATAATTTTATTATATTACAAATTATATGACTTGTTATGTAAGTTTTCCCAACGACAGCTGCTCTCTACACTCCCTACTATTCTCTATTTCTCTATTGCATGCTCATCATATTATTCATGGTAAAATTAAAAAAAAAGTTAGTCTTCTATTTTTTAGTTTTACATAATTCAATTTCTAGTATGATCTTGAACTAGAAATTAAATTATTTAAAAATAATATTAAAAATAATCAAAACTATTCTAAATTTCATACAGTTTATTTAAAACGCTTCAAGGAAAGATGCGTCTAAAAGATGAACAAAACCACACTTCCACCACACCAACCAACCCTATGATACAAATTTCGTTGAATCGTTTGAGGTATAGAGAAATGGATGTAGAGAATTTCTTCTTTTTTTTTGGAGTCGATTAAAAACAAATAACAAAAAGTAAAAACAAGTTCAAAGACAATGGAGGCCAATCGAGCGAGCCGATTCCCGTCCAATTACTGTAATTGCCCAACTCACCGAGAAGTTTGTGTATCAGTCATTAATTACCTCGGAAGTCATTCGCTAGGCGGCGTAAAGTTTGACAAATTGCTGAGAGAGTTGGCAACGTCGCGTCGGGCGGCGGTCGTAGAACCCGTGGGCGGGCGACATTTGTGGGGAGTTCAAGATTTCGCCGATTGGATCGAAATGTAATTTTGATGTCATCGAAACGCACGTAGTAGTTATCAATGTATTAAATGTAGACAAATATCAGATTATTTTATCAATATATGTTTGGTATTTATTAATACAATATTAATTGTATGGATAAACATTTCTGCACTATGTTTACACTGTAAAGCCCAGAAAAAATAGTCCAATTATTTTTACCCAATCATAACCATTTTTGCACTGGGGGTCACTTAGATATAACGCTCTTCGAAACAATGAAAAAATGATTCTCAATAAAAATTGTTAAATCCTGTGGCAGATTCTCAATAAAAATTATTAAATCATGTGCGGGCCTCTTAGGAAACTAGGGTGTCAGTTATAAAAGACTGACGTAAGTCAAAGTGTTTACGAAAACTCTATTATCTACGTACTTATTATCTTGCATGGTACGGAGAAACCAGTTCAAGCAGCGTCACCAATATGCTTGACGAAAGTAACGTGGAATGAGAGGAGATGGTTCAGACTAATGCTAGTTCGTAATCTTGTCAAACAGTATTTATATATATATATATATATATATATATATATATATATATATACATATATATATATATATATATATATGTATATATATATATATATATACATATATATATACACATAAAATAAGATGAGCTCTAACTTTTTTGTTCAATGCAACAGTTAATTTTAACTTATTGAATTAAATTCCAACAAAAAAAACGATCAGGAACGAGCAAATATTTAAAAATGCTTACACACGCGACATAGTCATTTTTTTAAATAGGTTTGTAAAGATGAAGAATTATATTCTTACATATTAGCAAATGTTGGTGATAAAGCCGTTCAATTCTTTTGATAGTCTTGATTGGATCAAGGTCTTTTTCAGTTGTTACTTAAGGGCGTTCCTTAAACTACGGTAGTAAGCTATAAATCCATGGTCAGTATTTGAATGGATGTATGCACTACATAATTTCATCTTAGTCTAGATTTTCCTCTTTTTTCTCTTCTCTTTTATTTAAACCGAATACGGTCGTTAAAAATATTATCTAGTTTCATTTTCAAAATAGCTTTTAATGTCTTATTTTTTTGTACGACTGTATCGCCCGGAACAAATAACTAATGTTGTATTGTGGAATATAAGAAACCAAACAATTCACCGCTTCACAATCAAAAAACCAACTAAATTTGCCACGAGCGCGATGACGCTCGCGAAATCAGTAGCTGTTTAGCGCGCGGTAGAGGAGGCTGCTCGCATGCATCGCTAATCTTTCGCTATCTTTCTACGTGTTACATAAAGTTCAAATTATAATATTATTAGTAATTACATTATAAAAAGGATCCAGGAAAAGAAAAATGTTAACCCATAATGTCGGAATATGAAAATAATTCGAGTGAAAATGATCGTTTTTCAAGTTGTGAAGAAAGTGGTAGTGGGAGTGACATTGTGGTGCGCTCACAATTTGGCGTAATGCAAATTTTGAGTGATAGTGGTAATAGTGACGATAACAATTATTTTGCTGATACGGAGGATGTACCGGACTGCGAAAATACAATTTGACCTTGATTTCAGTTTTTGTTATAATTTTTGTTCACAATATATATTTCTACAATTTTCTTTATATTTTATTAACTTTGTACAAATTTTTATTAAAAAAACACCACAAAATTGGATAATTTTTGGAAGAGATACAGTTTTTTTTCGAGACAAGGGTAAATGACATCAAAAATCATCATTTTTAAGTATATATGAGTAAAAAACCATGGCACTGAAACGGTTAAATATAATTCACTAATAATATATATTCAATTTTAATAATTTTTAATAAGAAATTAAAATAACATTAAAAACTATTTTTAGGTACTATTTTTAGGTACTTCGTTATAGTGCATTACTTGCGATAATGGCTACAGGTTCTAGGTCGTTAGAAATTTATTTTTTTTTAACTCAGTTCAACCTAATTGTAATATTAACATTAAACTGTTTATGGCAACTGTCGTTACTACATTTTTTAACGCCAATTTTTTACCAAAATAAGTAGTATATTGGAAAGATTTGACTGATCGGCAAAGTAACTATTGAATTAAATTATTTATTTTTGGGTACTACTTATATTGCATGACTTATGAGGATTATTAATTAATAATTACAGGTTTTATAACTTTAGAAATTGATTTTATTTTTAATTCAATTCGATCTCATGTAATATTAACATTAAACTGTTTATAGCAACTGTCGCCACTATATTTGTCCGCACCAATTTCTTGCCAACATAAATAGCATGTTGAAAACGTTTGACTGATCAAGAAAAGACTAGACATTAGACTATTGAATTAAATTATTTATTTTTAGGTACTTCATATATTACATGATTTATAACGATTATTAATGAATAATTACAAGTTTTATATCTTTAGAAATTGATCTTATTTTTAATTCAATTCGACCTCACTTAACATTAACATTAAACTGTTTACGCAACTGTCGCCACTACATTTTTCGCGCCAATTTCTTGCCAATATAAGCAGCATATTGAAAACGTTTGACTAATTAGGAAAAGAAACTATTAAATTAAATAATTTATATTTAGGCACTTCGTATTTTGCATGACTTATGAGGAATATTAATAAACAATGACAAGTTGCATATCTTTTGAAAGTAATTTTATTTATAATAAAGTTCAGCATCACGTAATATTAACATTAAACTGTTTATAGCAACTGTCGCCACTACATTTTTCGCGCCAATTTCTTGCCAATATAAGCAGCATATTGAAAACGTTTGACTAATTAGGAAAAGTAACTATTAAATTAAATAACTTATTTTAGATACTTCGTATTTTGCATGACTTATCAGGAATATTAATAAACAATAACAAGTTGTATTTCTTTTGAAATTTATTTTATTAGTAACAAAGTTCAGCCTCATTTAATATTAACATTAAACTGTTTTTGGCAACCAATATATTTTTTGCGCCAATTTCTTGCCAAAAATAGGTAATATGTTTTAAAGGTTTAACTACTCAGTTTGACTACTATTTAATACATTTTTTTGGGTTTGTTGCATAACTTATAAGGAATATTAGTAAATAATAACAGATTCTATATTTTTAGAAATTTATTTTATTTTTAACTCAATTCCACCTCATGTAACATTAATATTAGTTAATATGTTTTTGGGTTCTTTGTGTATCGGATGACTTATTAAGATAATGAACAATAACAGATTGTACATTTTTAGAAATTTATTTTATTTTTAACTCAATTCCACCTCATGTAACATTAATATTAGTTATTAACTAATATTAATGTTACATGAGGTGGAATTGAGTTAAAAATAAAATAAATTTCTAAAAATGTACAATCTGTTATTGTTGTGTTCTTTTGGATATTTTTGGGTTCTTTGTGTATCGGATGACTTATTAAGATAATGAACAATAACAGATTTATTAAGATAATGAACAATTACATCTTCAGAAATTTACTTTATTCTCTTCAAATAAATTTTACAATTTTTTCTCTGCGGATACAGTATTTAAAAATCATGAGACCTGTAGGTACATTAATTATCAATTAGTAAAAAGAAAATTGGTATTTTCCAGGCAACTTTTCTATTCCTTGAGAAATAGCTGCGAGCCACTAAATGAATTTTTTTATTGTATGCGAAATATATATTTATAAAATCATTATTTTATTTACTTTAATTTAAGTTTAGAACGATTGTTCATAAAAAAAAACATTTTAACTATCTAAATAAAAGGAATGCACCATGATTTTCAATATAGGAGAAATTAATTAAACGGATATAGTCGTGAATGTTGATAATTTTGACGCGACCAACAATTTTCATTAATATTACTTTGTATAATTGCATTAAATTGTCATCCCCCGTGACACCCTATGTGCCCGAAATAAAAAAAAGGTTTTGGTAATCTTACCCCAACTCTTCATTCAGACATGAAAATGTAAAAAGTGAAATCAAATAACTTCAGGAACCTTTCTAGGATTTCTTACCTCACAAGGAAAAACCGAACTCTTATTTCATTCACGAGTTTATCTGTACGTCTATCATAGTCAATTTTCTCAAAACCGTTTAACACAAAAATATAAAATTTGGCCTAGGTATAGGTCACATTGTCCCACATATTCGTATTTTGCAATACAAAAATTTGAAATTATTTATATAATGTTTATGAGGCAAATTAAATAAACTTTTTTTAATTACGTATATCGTGTGGGGCGTCATTTGAAAAGAGTAGTTATAAATATTTAAAAAGTTGAATAGATTTTTATATAAAAAATGTACAGCTACTATCGCCATTTATTTCGTTGAGATTTTGTAATGATCACGGTCGGATGTAATTAATTTTAACTGCGACGATAATAGGAAGTATGCATATAATTAATTTATATTATCAATTAACTGTTCACATCGTTATAACATATAATAAATAAAAGTAAAAATAAAAATAAAAAAGCCTTTTAATATCTCGCAAATAGCCAAGTTTACAAAACCGATTTTTTCCATAAATGTGGATATTATGTACATAGTAAATTAATTAATATATATAATGTAATTTAAGTATGCGTTATTTATATATTTGCAAAAACCCCTTCACAGGTAAAGGCTTCCTCCAAAGATAACCTATCTTCTCTAAATTGGGCTAAACTAACCCAGTTTGGGCCTGCTATTCTTGTAATGTCTTCGTCCCATCTAGTCTTGAAGGTTACATGTCCGGCCCATTTCCATTTTGCTTTGCAAGCTAGTGCGTCAAATAGTACTAGTGCATCAATTGCTTTGGTAGTTTGTCTAATTATAGAGTATTTAATATATTTGTCGTTAATTTTGTAGAAATTTATTATTCACAATTAAATGAAACTACGTGATGTAGTATTATTTCTACTTTCTTTAAGTTCTTTACCACGACTTAGGTTTTGTTGTATTACATCTTCAGGTGGGCTATTAGCAAAGATCTTACCTAGGTCGTAGTAAAGAACTTAAAGAAAGTAGAAATAATACTACATCACGTAGTTTCATTAAATTGTAAATAATTTTAGAGTATCTATTTTTTTGTAATTTCCTTATCCGTAGCATACTGGGTTCTTTGGAGAGTTCTGGTCATTATAACATATTAAAAATATAAATACTCTTGGAAAAGTTTCAATTAAATTTAAAAAAATATTTAAAACTGCCAATAAATTTAAGCTTTATAAACGCTGCCATTTTCGCCCGCATTCAATGACGTCACGAGCCATATCCAGCTTTTGTTTACGTAGAACTTCGCATTACTTTAAACATATTTTCAGTATAATAACCGTTTAAACCGTGGTATAAGCTCGAAAGCAAATTTATAAGTATTGTATTTTGCCTAGGTGCAAAAATAGTATTAGAACTGCACCCGTTTATTAGAAGTTTATCTGAAGTACATGTGTTGTATCTAGTTAAATAGAAACCATTTGTACCCTTAAATGTTTACACTTTTATATTTACTTAAATGTGCATGGAACTCGCAATGCAAGTTTTACTTGTAAACTCACTTTTATGACCATACTGTAAACTGGATGAAAAAAGTTTAAAATGAAACAATGAATTAATAAGCATGGACTATGAGTATTGTACGCGTTTTCGCACACGTGGAATGTTAATAACGCAAAAAGTTAACGTAATATACACATAGTTCATCATTCAAACTAACATAGTGGTCACTTTTTATGCGAGAAAACTCATTATATCTTTATGATGAAACCCGGTGTTTAAGTTCAATAATAAGATGTTAGTACTGCAACAGATCAATAAATGGCGCAATGTGTATACATCAAGAATTTAACTTTATTTGTAGATAGACGATGCGATGATGTCATTGGATTAAGAACAAATTTCAATAATGAAATATTAGTACTACAACATGTCAATAAATGGCGCAATGTATATACATCAAGAATTTAATTTTATTTGTAGATAGGCTATGCGATAATGTCATTGGATTAGGGACAAATCTCAATAATAAAATGTTAGTACTGGAATATGTCAACAGATGGCGCAAAGTATATACACCAAGGCTTTAACATTATTTGTAGATAGACGATGCGATGATGTTATTGGATTAAGAACAAATTTCAATAATGAAATATTAGTACTGCAACATGCCAATAAATGGCGCAATGTATATACATTAAAAATTTAACTTTATTTGTAGATAGAAGTTGCGATGATGTCATTGGCTTAGGGACAAATCTCAATAATAAAATGTTAGTACTGGAATATGTCAACAGATGGCGCAATGCGTATACATCATGGACTTAACATTATTTGTAGATAGACGTTGCGATGATATTATTGAATTAAGGATAAAAGAGACCGGAAAAGGTCCGCAGAGTATTGGACGCAGTTGTTACAAGAATAAAAATAACACTGTTACAACAAAATGTTACTAACACTGTAACTTTTAAAAAATAAATTCCATTTTCCTCCTTTGGTTTTTTAAATTCTAAAAGCTTTTTTAAAAATGATGTTTTATTTTTATAACGTCTAGGCCCATTTTTGCCTGTCTCTCATCAGTAATAAAGGGTTAGTATTGCAACATTTCAATAGATACAGCAACGTGTCTAAATCAACGATTTAACATTATTTGTAGATAGACGTTACGATGATGTGATTAGGAAATAATTTCGCCGTCAGAATCAAAAATACACGTAAACAAAGCCCTAATCAAAAAGTTCATCATAATTTTTTTAAGCTATATGACATCAGCGGTTATATAAAATTAGACTAAAACATATTTTTTCTTTTAAGGAAATGAGTCTATGAGACGTATTTTTTTCAAGTATTTCATCAGGAAAATCGAAAAAATTAATTTTTCACTCCACCGTAATCTAGACCGTATCTTGGTCAAACTTTAAAAAGACCATGGTCTTAATAAAGTTTGATCGAGGTGCGGTCTAGATTAGGCGGGAAAGTTATTCAACCTACAAAATGCAAAGGATTTTACACAAATCGAAGCCTCCATGAAAGGTTTCTCTCTCTTCGAAGTTATCTAATAATATGTACTTTGTCTAAAAGTACTTTTATTAGATCAAGGCAAGTGTTCCTAATGACTCTTTATTGAGTCCTGTTTTGTTTACCCTACATCCTTGAAAACTACCTGAAATAGAAGAAATAATGGCCGCAACATTTGCTGATGACATAGTGGCACTAAGCAGCAATCTGGCCAAATCACTTACAACAACATCTTAACAGATTGTCCAATGTACGAAAAATGGAAGATTAATGCTAGTATCACATAACATAAAACAATGTAACTGTTACCAAGTACAATACGGTATAAATACTTACTGGATAACAAAGCCTATATATAAACGAAATAATAACAAAGCCTGTATATAAACGAAAATAACATGTTGACATTTACATGCCAAATCGACGGCCGACCTCCATTATGATGCCACCCTTAAAAATATGATAGAATATCATATATGTATATCTTGAATCGAAGTGAAAACACTTCACGCCAAATACTGCCACTTCATGTGACGTTATACACGAGGATGGCTTCTGACCGATTTGGCGTGCTGGTTCTCGGGAATAGAATACCGTTCTTAATTAGTATTAATTTATTCAATAATCTCCATCTTTAATGAAGTAAATAACCGTATCTGAATATTACTTTATAAAAGCCTTAAACATAAAACACTACTAAATAAAACCCTTCTTAAAACTTTTCCACCTCCTCGTCATGTGCAATTCCCATCTGAAAATTGTATGTTTTCTCATTTAATCTCACCACCTTGAATTGGGACATTTTTAGCCTTTTGTGAGTAAACAAAAATTTTAAAGGAAAAAGGTTCAGTTTTTCACTTGCTGGGGTTTAAAGTTAATAGTGTTATTTTTATTTTAACTCCAAACGACTAAGTCGAAAATAGTCAGACTTCGAGATCCAGTCAAGCATTTCTCTTGCCTAATACTAATCAGTTCTTAAACCTATTGTCTTCATACATTTCGTAGTTTTATCTATTCCAATTTTTTTCTATAATCCAAGTATTTATCTTCATGTCCCTCTTCATTTGTTCCATATGTTTATCGCTAAATTGATCTCTGTATGCTCTACAGACAGAGAATGTATTTTACAGTTAATGTCCTAACCTCAGAGCCGTATGTCTCAGAGTCATGTGTGAAAATAAATAAAATGTAGTGATTGAAGACTTTTCGTTTAAAACAAAATGAAAACTCTCAATTAAATTTATTTCTAGTTGTTTCTTTTTATTAAATCAACCCCTCATGATTTTAGCCAATATAAATGTAATTGTCAACAAGATGTAATTAGTATTTTAGAGACAAAATATAATATGATTTGTTTTTCTATACACAATGACCATATTCATGTAACAATTATATAGTTTATAGCATGGCGCGACGCCTATTTAATGGTGTTTTTGGGACGCCATCACCATTAAAGTTAATCTTCGTTATTAATAAAAAAAACGTTTAAACCTAAGTTATACTGCACTTATTTTGAGAATACTTATACCATTAATCATGTTGATATAATAAAGGCATTAATTAGTAGTAATAAACTCAGTAAAACAATAGTATAACTTCTCCTAGCACTCTCTAACACTAAGTTATTTCAAAAATTTAACGTTGCAACGTCACGTTTCATAGACAAACATGTAAAATATGAGGTTTTGTCTATGACTGTAAATAGAAATTACATCAGATGGCATCTTTAGATAATCTTTAAAATTTATATAATTTTTTTCTTTTGTCCGTTCTTGTTGATTTTTTCTCTTTTTTCCAATTATGAAAGAGCATGAGATGCTGGAAAAAAGATATGAGCTGCGTATGAAAACTTTATGTAACATACATCCAACAAATATTAATTAGTTTGACATTTACCAACAACTTTTGGAATAATATTACATTCTCCCTAAAATACATTATCAATACATTAGAATATTGCCTAGTTAGAAGAATAGTTCTTAATTTTATTTAATTGAACAAATAGTCTTTAATAAATATGACTTTTACTGCAGCTCCACAAAATAAATTAAATAATATCTCTCCTCGACAGTTTTGATTGCACAGTTTGAATTATAGGTGGCCATTTTCTTTAAGAAGAAAAATGACCTATCAGTTGTACTTGCCGAAATGTTACCTTTTTTAAGTTATACGTACCAAAAAACTTATGTTGAGATTAGTATAGAGTTTGATAGATGAAGTTATGACGAGCTTGTCATATACAGAGTTTATTGGCAACGTTTTAATTTATTCTCTATTTGTATAAAGTGTAAATTTTTCTGCCAAGTTTATTTGTGACAGTGGAGGGCATTGACATTCGTCTGTCACATAGTCAAAAGTTGTTATACCCCGTTTTGTCCTCAGATTTTGAGGAAACTTCTTTAAATGTATAATATTATACCAAATGTACATTGGCACAAGCTTTTCGTTTTTATAATAAGTCAATAACATTAAAAATGTTATCTAAAGGAAAACTAAATGAATGGAAAATTGTTTTGAAAATATCCATAACAATATTATGTAAAAGAAAAACTATAGTATAGTTTTACTTTGATAAAACTTCAACTCTGATATCGATTTTAATAAAGTGGGTAAATGCAAGTTTTCAGGAAAACTAGCTGAAATACATAAAATTTAATTGGACATTTTAATCATATTCTAATATCTAGCTAGAACTTTTCAGATTTTTCCGATAAGCGACGAACGATGAACCCTAAAAGAACCTTCTCGTCCTTTTAGGGTTCATCGTTCTCTCTTCTTCAAAATGAATTCTCGTACACTATATGCTCTCAAGTAAAGGGTAAATACAATTTAATCAAAAATATTAAACATGTAGTAAAAACGCTTTACTGCAATGAGAAGATATCCTCAATCCTATCTGACTACAACTTTATACAAAATAGAGTTCAAAAATTAGAGGTATCGAAATATCTCTGTAACAATGTTACCAACATTATAAACGTTAACTACACGGCTGTAACTTCATTTCATATGAAATAATTAATGTAACTACACAGCTTCATATGAAATAATTAACGTAACTATTCGTACATGGCTGTAACTTCATATGAAATAATTAACGTAACTATTCGTACATGGCTGTAACTTCATATGAAATAATTAACGTAACTACACAGCTTCATATGAAATAATTAACGTAACTATTCGTACATGGCTGTAACTTCATAAGAAATAATTAACATAACTGCACAGCTTCGTATGAAATAATTAACGTAACTACACGGCTGTAACTTCATTTCATATGAAATAATTAATTTTCTAAAAATTTCAAGATTTATATATTTTTATTTACATTGAAAAAAACTATAAAATTGTCTTTTATAACGAATGATATTAAGCACTTCTAATTGAAGAAGCTACTTAGTAATTCACGTAATAAAGCAATTAGCTACGCCGGAAAAATCTAAAATGGAAAGCTCATTTTCATTTAGCCTAAATTGTGTCCTAATTGGATTAATTTGTAAATTTTAAGAAAATAAGGATTATTATTAGATAACGAAATTCACTGTCATTTATGCCCCACGGTCGTGTCCGGTAAACAGATCTGGGCTCCTGATTGAAACATTTTAAGTAAATTGTAAACCTACACTTCTTTATTTATTAAAATTGGTCAAAATAAATATAAAAAACATCAAATTTCTATTAAAAGTTTTACCTCTTTTATATTATTCTTTGGTTATACATATTATTAATTATATATATTATTAATTTATTATAGTTATATATATTATTAATTTATTTATATTGAGTTTTAGTATTTATTTCCAAAGTTTCGACTGCCTATTATTATTTTCCGGAATAAAAAAAATAGACTTCTTAGTTGATATTTTGGTAATATATTAAAACTGAAATCATAATAATAATAACATAACAAATTATATAGTTCCAAAATATATTCAAAAATCTCAATCGATATCTCTTCAAAAACTTCAAAGAGTTCTCTTCAGTAGTCTCTTCCGGAGTTCTCCTTAGTTCCTCGACTTTTTCGCAAGAATAAATTAAAAGCATAGCACTTCAAATATTTTCTCGCGAAATACACGCCTCCTAAATAAATGAGTTTTAATTTACGATTTTATATTATTTTTGAATAATAAAATAGTATATCTTTATAAAATATTGTCAGTCTCATAAAATGCTAGTTATTACAATACAGCACATTTCTAGTCGCATCTAGCCCCTGTGGTACGGAACTGGAAATGGCGCCCAATTAATTTTCGAAACCGAATTTTCAAATTTTTAATCGAAACCTCAGGTAAAAAAATGCTTTGCGACCCTTTGTTGTCTCGTTTTAAAGAGGAAGAAAGAATGAAAGCATGGGACGGTACTGATATTCGTGACGCCCGGACACCGTGAACTGCGCATCCTCTAACGTGTACCCATGATTTTCCACTTGAGAAATTCGATACATGTACCATAGTATCATATTTCAGGAACGAACTATCCAATCCGGGTAAACAAGGTATTATTTTATAGAGGAGTTTATGTATTACTACTCATTCTAGGTACCAATCTATGTGTATCTTAATAACTCAAAACGATGAGGCAATGAATTTGAAAAAAAAATTGTAAATTTCCAAATTTTCAAAAAATGGCATGATGTGCGAAGATGTAACCAAAATTACAAAAATCGAGTGTAAATATGTAGAGCACAAAAGTCCTGAGAGAATAGCACTGAAAACGCCGAACCCTGATTCGAAACCGAAATTTTATTTAATTTCAATATGCTGTATTTAACGTTTTTACGAAAATAATTGCTGTGTGCCCAACACTGTAAAGTATTAAAATATTATGAAAACCATTGAACCAGTTTCAAAAAAATTAATTAGGTATAATCTTTGATACATCAAAACCAATTAAATCTTATAAAACCATTAGCTGACCAGATAGAATCAAACTAAAATTAAACTTTATTTCACAACTGCTTCTAAAATCTGCGAACCTGATCCAGTTGGTTCATTTACTTGTGTAAACTCGGTTCTACGATGGTAGGATGCGGGTTGAACCGTTTATGCCGGCGACCTGATGAGTGCCGGGGGAAGTAGGTGGCGAACGAGAAGCGATACGGAGGCGAGATAAGCGGAATCTCATCCCGATAGAATTTACATAAATCGCTCGCTGCCGTCTGCACTTGCGGCGTTTGAGCTCGTTGCTGTGTTGCCAAGTTTAATATGGAATAAACAGGTATTACCAGAGAGGTACAACCGTCTGGCCAGCGCATAATATACTAACTGGAGACGTCATAGATAATAATTGATATGAATACGCATCGGCAACTCAGAGGAGGGCGGAAAAGTTAATCATCTCTTTCACTCTTTATTGTTCTATTTGTACGTGCGTTAAGGAGAGAAAAACTGACACAAGAATTATTTGTATTTCGAATTATTTTCATTTCATGAAAATAATTCGAAATACAAATAAAAGGAAATGTGTCCTCCATAGACCACGAGGCGAGGCGGAAAAAATTATATGTTAGTTTATTTTTTCTTTATTAAACGTTATTAAAACAAAAGGTCGGATCTAAATCTAGACGGAACTCCCATCAAAGCAATTTTTAGTAACGTTCTAAGTCTAAATTGAAAATAAATTTAGACGATAGAAATTCCTGACGGGTGTTGAAATACAACAATACCTGGCTGGCAAGCAAAAGGTTTAGAAGTTTTGCTCTGTTCCTTCATACTTTTCTTATTGTAACTCTTTAAGTACAATAAGAAAAGCCTCATCTACGAACCAAAACGAATAGACTGCAATTTTTCAAGTTCCAACCTAATTAGTTTTTCTTAGTTTAATTAGTTTTTAAGTAGTTTTCTTTTGTAGGACATAGGTTTTAATTTTTATGTGAATTAACCCAATGGCGAAACGAATTTCAGAGCACCGGGACTTAGCGTTTTTTTTTGTTGCCCTGAGCACTATCAAATAAAAAAGTCCGCGTCTTTAAGCCTGAAGGGAGCATTCTGTCTCCCTCCCAGGTTTGAAATGTTTTTGAAAACCAACATACACGGAATAGCGCTATATATCAATATATTAGACTATATTTATCTACTTTAATGTATCTAATTGATACATATAGTGGACCTTTTGCTACAAGAGCAATCTCTTACAGCCAACCACAACACCAGTCCAGCCCCGTTCGACGAACGGCGGGGAATCGAACCCGGGTCGCCGCGGTGCGTCGCATCGTCAAAGGCCGTATGCCTTGTGATCAACCCAACACACCACGGCGACGTACTATAGAATTACTATAGAAGTAATATAGAAGAACTACTATAGAAGTACTATAGAATTACTCGCCAATGTTTCATCTATTAATACAAAATAAATTTCAATCCAAAAGGGAAAACTCAACTACGGAAATTTCATTTCCAAAAACGAAAACTCAACTTAATAAATTTCAATTCAAAAAAGAAAAGCTCAACTCCAGTAATTGCAATTTAAAAAATATTTCAATTAAAAAAAGGTAAACCCAACTCGAGGAGTTGCATTTAAAAAAAAGAAAAACTGAACTCAAGAAAGCTAGAAATGCAAAAAATGCAGAAAGGAAAATTTAATTCGAGAAGTCTCAATTCGGGAATGATAAACTATACTCGAGAAGTTTCGATTCAACAAAAGAAAACTGAACTCAAAAAGTTTCTAATTTTAAAAATTCAAAGAAAAAACAAAATGGTCTCAGTAAAATACACCCTTGTTAATTTATTTTAAAATCCGAATATACAAAATGGTCACAGTAAAATACACCCTTGTTAATTTATTTTAAAATCCGAATATTTAATAAAAGAAGAATATACTCACTGGTCATTAATATTCTATTGGAGTATCTAATATAAATAATTTTATTTAAGACATAGAACCACATATACTATGTACACTTTCCTAAACCTTTAAGCCAACTTTCGCCATTGTGGAATAAAACACCGTGACTGAGTTTCATCGGAGATCACATTATACTTTTGTTATTATTGCATCACATCTATCGGTATTCACTTTCATTAAACTTTGAATTTAATCAAGAACGATTTACTTATCTATTAGAAATATAGTCGAACTGTGTCCTACTACATCTTACTTCAGTAGCAACCAGTAAATTACTAAGAATCACTACTAAAGTAGAATAACAGTAGACCGATAAATAGTTTTATTACAGAAGTAACCTTTTAGTTGGGATATATAGCATGTTTGTAGTAAAAATCTGTTAATAGTTCTACGGTTTTAATCAAAATTATAGAACCGTTAACTATATTTTACGCGTATTGATTTTAATAAATCATCATAAACGTAAAACGATTTATTAATTAGAGTAAAAGAACTGTCGGAACGCGTATCGAACTCGTGTGACAAGTGTAACTTAACGTAATTGTATTTAATTGAATATGTATACTTCTAATCATGTCGTTTCATTTAAACCTCACTACATATAATTCTGATTTTCTTAATGTTTTTCTCACAATTGCCTTGGGAGGCACGGAAATGGAACAACGACATTCAGTGATTTTATTAAAATATCATTAATAATTTTTTAGCTATATAAATGGTTATAGAATATCACATTCAACAGATGGGGTTTTTATTATTAAAAAAATTATAGAAGTCTGGATGGAATTCCAAAGTCACCCTTAAAATTTCGAATAAACATTTTTGAAGTTAATATTTATATTTGAATCATTATACAATATAATTACGTCAAAATTTAGCTATATATTGTAAATACAAAACAATATTATCACTACTAATATGATAGGAGTGAAAAGTTCTATGTTCATTTGTTTGTTTAATTACCTTTCCTGCTTAAAGACCCTGTAGATTTCAATAAAATTTTGCATACAGATAATTTATAGTCTAAATTAAAGGGAATATATAAGGGTATATATAATTACGCTGTCGTTTGAAGGAAAAGAGCAGTGGATGTAAACATTAAAGAAAATAGAAACCGCGCGCAAAAAAAATGAGTGCGCTGCTTTTAATTTATTTTTTAAATATTAGAACATGTTGCATTTAACTTACAAAATTCATGAGTGAATTATTGCACATTTTAATCCAGACTATTATCGCATAACTCGGGTGGCGCACCACACTGCACTGTGACAAATATGAAAAGTCAGGTCTGCCAAATTATGTTCAAAAAATACTGTTCAACTACATAAGTGGTTTGAATAAAACCCATGCCCATTTCTTTGAAAAAAAATTACATTTTCTTAATACCATACGGAAGATGCCGCGCAAAAGCTAATTACAATAAAAAAACACGAAATTAATTTTAGCGATCCTTTTTTAGAAACCGAAGAGTCTAAACTATTTATTCTTTGGGGTTTATTGTAATTAGATTTTTTTAAACGAAAACATTTTTTGAATCGTTTATTTTATGAAACAAATGTAAAAAATCCGATAAAGTATAAACTTACTCGAATTTCCATTGGCTTTCATTGGCGTTCACCAGCCCACATTTTAGGTAACACGTTTTTAATAAAACAGTGAGTAAAGTATGCGACCAACCTGTATCACACCGATCGCTGGAGCTTCGCAGACTAGTACGTGTAGTCAATTCCTTATTCAGGACGCAGCGGCCACGATTTATGGCTGGATTTTATGCTGCAAAATATATGTTCTATATAGCAAAGTTACTTTCGGAGTCTAAACTGTTACGAATGTATCCTACTAAACCCTGATGCCTGTAAAGTAGAAATACTTTTCGATTACTCACGTATAAAAGGTTTAACGTGTTTGTCTTTCTAACTTTTACCCTGTTCTGAATCAATTAGGATAAATAGTGTGTCTAGTGTCTAGGAATGAAACGGTTCATTGAAGAAAATTAAAGAAAATATATTTCAGAAATTATTTTTTGCCCTGAATATAAAATTGTAATCACATTCACAAGATAATAATTTTCAAATTTAGTGAATCGCATGGCTTAGAATAAAGTTATTAGAAAAAAATACTAAAATATGCCAAATTAATAAAAATTGCACTATTTTGTTAATATTAAATTTCCGTATATAAATAAACTGAAAACGAAACCGAATCTGTGCGTGCATAATGCAATTATTATTGAATAAATTATAATGGAAACTTGCAGTTTTAAATCTCAAAATCATTATCTTTCTCATGGGAGTATTATCGCATGATTGCGAAACTTTTTGTTACAAGTATTTTTTTTATAAAGTGTTAATAAAAAAAAGAAATACAAAATATTGAAAACAATAAAACAAAAACAAACCCAAAAACATAAATGTTGAAAAAAATTAAAAAGGGTTATAAATACAATGCAATCAAAAATTCAGAGATGGCGCCACAAAAGCCTCGCTATTCAAAAGATTTAGAGATGGCAACACACATTCGTTTTTTTAAATAGGTTATAATTATTGGTTAAGCACTGTAATCATTTAAATTATTTTATCGAAAACGATTATTTTTAAATAATTTAATTCTGCTCAACGACCAATTTTACAATATTCTCGTAAAAATAATTCAGTGTCTCGAATCTAAATGTCTTTTTGGCGTTGATTAGCTTAGAAGACTCTCGTTATCTGAAAGATTCAGAGGTGGCGCCACAAAAGCCTCGTTATTCAAGAGGTGTAGAGATGGCGGCACACATTCAGTTTTTTGATTAATAAACATGAGTTTACTTGATTCATTTCGCTACTTCATTCGTTTTTTCTTTTAAAAAAGTTTTACAAGTAAACATCGATACATCACTCTCGGGTAGAATTTTCCAGTAAATTGCCAAAATATTATTTTCCATTTATATATTGAATACATTGAAAAAGGAAGCCGTACTATTTGGATATTCGCCGCTGTAATATTATGTAAGTTATTCTTGTATTGAATTTATTTGAAGCCAAGGCGTATCACTTGGTAGCATATGCAAACACAAGCTCTCAAAATGATCATGTCGACAGACTAACAATTTTACACAATATTAGTTAATGCTTCACATATATAGTGTTATTGTGATAAAAATTAATAACATATAATCACGAAATAAAAAAATATAATATAAACTAATTACCACATTTTGGGCCTGCGAGTCGTATTGGTGCTAGCTTAATTACTAACCATATATTGGCTCTTTATTTGGGAAATAAATAAAATACTATACAATTTTGATACGATATTTTACATTTACTTTAACAATTAATTAATATATTCATAACGTATATTTTAATCAATTTTTTAATTGAATATTCCTACTTCTTAGGGTAATCACCCGACGTTGATGTTTACACACCTCGCCAACGTGTTACCTTTTTATAACTTTATTAATCCTTATTTAACTTTTATTATTAACATTTCTATTTATATATTTATTGAGTGTGTAGTGAGTATATATGATTATATAATCATAAATATAAAGTAAAAATAAGAAAACAAACTTCAATTTTTAAATAAATGGAGGTATTTATTTTCAGTAATTTTTTTCGAATCAGCTTTGAAGTGTGCAATAATCACGGCCTTGATTTCATTAAATACGTCATTATCATGTGTATTCTTCCATTTAGAAGAAATAGTGACAATCGATTTTTTCCTAAAGTAATTTCATATAAAATATTTATACGTTAAAATATATGATATTATTATACAGTGCAGCGTACAGCAGATATGTTAATAAAAAATTTAAAACATTTATCGCAAATTTAACTATTTAGACATTGATAGCATAAAATAATTTAAATACCACTCTGCAATATAAACGTTAACATCACACCTTCTGCAAGCGAAGCCAAAGACAAAAGCTAGGCTCAATTAATATTATAAAAATAGAAGTGAGTTTGTTTGTTTGCAACGTTCCGGTACGGTAACTACTCAACCGGTCCATTCTAACTTAATTCTAACTTAACCAATGTGCTGCCAAACCACACCATTATGCGAACTTACTACAGGTCATACAATCTAGTGAAACATTTTTATCGATTACAATTCCTGTCGGTATTATATTATTTTTTATATTATGTTATATTATATTATAAAATCAAATACAATATTTTATTTTGACATTTCATTTCCATAAAAATGAATGAAAGGGCAACTTAGTAAACAAAAACATTTTTTTTAATAAATATTATTATACTTATTGTGTAATACGCTGACAGTTCTTTAATTTTGGCAAATGTTACACAATGTTATAAATAAAGAAATGAATTCAAATACTTAATCGTATCGACTTAAACACCTAGACACCAGTCGCAACTGTCAAATATAATTTATGAAACACACATTGCGGACCAGCCTTGAGTGAACTCGTGTTTTCACACATGCACATTATTTTAAGCACTAGTGTTGCCCAAAACTATTTCGAATATACATATATTAATGTTGAAGACCGAAACACCATTAATGTCAGATTACATAGATAATCTGTTGAGATTACTTGACTATTTCAGTTCAAGTTTGATAATTATAAATTAATTCCGAACTTTAGCTACGCGAACTTTATATGATGATTAACTGGGTATTGTTGAGATGTTAATGTGCGAAATCGTGCAGATTAGACACGTATGACTACATGTACATACAGACACACACACAGTACAGAGTTTAAAGGTCTTTAAAAACAAAATGAGAAATTCAGTTACCGATAAAAGCACAAGATATTTTCAAGGAACTACTGGTTCTTTTTCCAATCGACGTAATACCAAAGAAAGACGACAAACAAAATTTTAAAAATGTTTTTTCTTAGGAACCATGTTTTGTATTGCATAATAGATTATTCTCGCTCATCAGGGAGGTAAGACTATATATGCTTACATATATATATATATATATATATATATATATATATATATATATATATATACATATATATATTGCGCACCCCGCGTCCGTGTGTCTTATTATAGACTAGCGCGTCAACCTCGAGTTTTGACGATAGAAGCACATATAATACGGGTAATTTTACAAATAAACAATTTTTAATAGGGGAAGAGGGAACTTTCTCTAAATAAGATACAATTATTAAAAAAAATTTTATGATCTAAATTTGCTTTTAAAAATTGGGTTACGTCTCCATCTGTTAGTCTGTACATACGTACGAAGGACACACTACAATTCGCATTTCTCAACCGATTTTAGTGATTATTTTTTCAATCGATTAGTTAACTATCGTAAAAGAAGCTTACTGACTTTCTCAATTATTTGTCAAATAGTTTAATTTTCATATACGATTTCCTAGAAAAACTATTTTCTTTTCGTGTTCAGTGACTTTTCTCGGACAACGTTTTGTGCAGACCTTTCCCCTTATCTCCACATTTTTATTATTTATATTTTCTTAGAATTGTTTATTTAATAAAGAATACTTTTATAAATAATACTTTTTGTTTTTCCGTTAATATATTATTACAGTTCACTACTTATTACGCTTTTTCTTTATTTCCCAATTTGCATATGCTAAATTAAGTTACATCATTTTCCTTCTTACGTTTTAATAAATGCAACAGTGAATAGATAGATAAATGTTTCTTAGGTTCTAAATAATACAACGGTGAAACCCCAATCTACATCCATAACCGGTTATTCCAGCAAAAACTGAGAATTCCATGTCTCATTTGAGGAGAAGTTACTCAAAACTCACGATATCTAGAGCCATTGTTATAAGTTTCTTAAAACTTTGTGAAAGCTTCGGAGAACCATATTCTAGTCATAATTTTACGTTCAATAAGAGGGGAGTATATTTTTTTCATATTTTTCAGCATATCTCTGATGATATACACCCTAAAATTATTAAAAAATGTTGGAACCCTTATAACCATTTCTTTCAAACGACACCCTGCAATACATGGAGTTAATATTTTCCCGAATACTTCATATAACACCTTAAAATTTCCATATAAACGTTTTTAAATTAACGTGTTAATATCCTTCCTATATACGCTAAATTCAAATTCAGACGCACAGACGCACAGACGAACAAATGAATTAATTTATAAGCGTTCCCTTACTCCTCTTGAGATACGAAAACCTAAAAATCAAAACAAAACGCATCGTTCTAAAACTTCTATTCAGCCTCTGAATACATTTTCTCAAAGAATTATTATTATTGTAGAGATTTTCTGATTTTACTCTTTTTTCGTATGTGCATATAAACAATTTTCTCTGTTTCACGTTTTTCGTTTCGAGGTACGAAACCCTAAACATCAAAGTAAAATGCATGGTTCTAAAACAGCTTCTAAACACACTTTCTCAAAGAAATAATTATTGTACAGGTTTTCCGATTTTACCCTCTTCTTATATGTGCATTTAAACAATTTTCTCCTTTTTCACTAATTGCAAAATATCATATCAAAATTGTATAGGGAAAAATAAGGGAAATATAAGTGATGCACAAATTTAGAAAATAATTAGAAATTAATTCGGATGTTTAACTATGAGAACTCTATGCATAGGTTACCTAGGTTCTATTAGCATAGGTTACCTAGGTTCTATTAGCATAGGTTACCAAGGTTCTATAGGTTCTATTGACATCGCTGAACTCAGAGAATTCAATGTGCGAAATTCTGTATGTTAGATACTCGTACGTACATGTACTACTTTAAAATGCTTTAAAAATTAAACATGAAATTTGGTTTTGTCACAACGAAAAGTATTTTTCTATTCATTATTCGGAGACGTTCTAACTGGGTAACTAAGTAACTTTAAATTTCTTAGCTCAAAGTTAAAGCATGTCAGCTAGCTGGAATATAATTATGGCCCTAACAACAGCTAAGCTAGCAACTAATCCAATCAATAATGAGTTAAATTCATAATTTCAGCCCTAGTAACAAGTGGCTTCAAACTTTATCCTGCAAATGACATCGTTTTCATGCTTCTATGCTTCTATAAATATAAAATTCTATAAAGTGTTTGAAAAACTCTTCACTATATATATATATATATATATATATATATATATATATATATATATATATATATATATACATATATATATAAATATATATATTTATATATATATATATAAATATATATATATATATATATATATATATATATATATATATACATGTGTGTGTGTGTTTATATTATTGCACTTATACAATATGGATTTGACCGTCCGATATTAAATGAAAACCAAGTCGGTACTATTTGTCATAAATACTTTAACATAGTGAAATAAACAATTGCGCCAAGAAAAAAAATGTATTTTAAATAAAATTAAATATAATTTTAATATAAACAAAACCTAAACACCATTTGCAATGTATATGTTACTGACCATAGCAAAACGGTAACGGCGCGCGGTTGTTGTTTTTGTCAGCACCCGGTAGCAAAGTAGCATGACGTGTTTGAAATTACAAACCAAACTTAAAACTATTCCTGTGACTAAACTACTGAATTTTTTAAATTGCTTTTTAGTGTATGTTTGAGGAACCCTGTATGGTACATGAGGATCCATTTAATGTCGAACGATCAAATCCATGTGTTATATTATCGCATGTGAGTGTTTTGTTATCGGCTAGAGCGCTATTCTTAAGTTTTGTTGATGGAAGTAATTGAAACTCGGGTAAATTTACAAGTAATCAACATTTTATAAAACTTTTTGGAAGAGGAAATCTCCCTCTAAAAAACCATGCTATCTTTAATTGTTTAAATATTTATTATGATCTAAATTTAAAAAATTTCACGCATCTCCGTCCATTGATCTGTACGTACATTCATATGTACGTATGAGGATGCTACAGTTTGCAATTCTTGACCCATTTTATGATTTTTTTTCTATAAAAATGGAATCTTATTTCTTTTCACAATGATTTGTCAAATGCTTTTTAAAACAATTTTTTGAAAAAAAATTATTTTTTCGCGCTCCTCACCAGTTCACGAGGTTGTTTCACTCCGTTCTGTACGAATTTCATTATGTTTCCCTCTACACCTTGCTATTTTCGACTCTCTTATTTTTATTTTTTTTTTACAATTGCAATTTTTGACCAATATTTTTGCAAAATGTCCTTTTTTCGTGCTCATTACCTGTTCACGACGTTGTTTCACTTCGTTTTGTGCAAATTTCTTTCTACACCTTGCTATTTTTGACTCTGTTATTATTAACTTTTTTTGCAATTGCAATTTTTGACCAATTTTATGATTTTTTTCTATCAAAATGGATTCTTGTTTATTTTTTCAATGATTTTGAAAACAATTCTTTTGCAAAAATGTCCTTTTTTTTTACCTTATTTTAAAATTGGAAAAAAAAACAATAAAAAACGCTGAATATGCTTTTTTGCCAACTGTTTCACTTCTTTATTCTTATTAATTTATCGATATATTTTCATAACTCATCATAATTATTATGTCAATTTTACTACGTTATAATTCGAATGAAAAACATGTAGGGCGTTTTATAAAAGCAACATATTTTCATTTCACCGACACAAAATCGTTCAAAGCTCAAAACGCACTTATTTATTCCGAGCAGCCCTCGCACAATTAACTGATATTTGACCTTTTCGTTCTAATGACGTCTCGTATTAACTTTTTCTACATGGTAGTCCTTCTCATTCATCTATGTCAATGGCAGTCGGCTACTTTTTCTCGTCACATGCCAGCGACGGTGGTCCGACTTCGTTTGGAACCTATATAAATGTCGCATATTTTTTTAATGTCATTGAAGAAAAACTTCTTTTGTGCGTTTAAGTGAAGCGTTGTGAAGTAATTCCACAGCGCTCCGAGATGTATAACACTATGCTAATGCCATCTATCGTTTAGATTTTGTCAATATTTGTATATTTTTGTAATACGTTGAACTTTGAACTACAGAACATAGATGGCGCTGATTATTAGTTTTACAAGTTACGAATATTATTTTTTGTATTTATTATAATCTTTATATTTGCACACGTATTTCACATATTATTAAAAATAAACATTATTTTAAATACATTTTAAAACTATAACAACATTAAATGAAAGAGAATTTTAAATAATTTCAGATGCGTATATTTATATGTAAATGGATTTTTTCTTAGTAATACAGTATTGCAATACATTTATTTATTTAATTTATTTAGAAACTTTTACCAACAGTCACCTGATGAACTTATCGCTACAGGAGCAATCTCTTACAATTAACCAGAGTTACGGTGTAATAAAAAGAAAAGAGAAATAAAGCTACACATTATAACAATATGTAAAAGATAAAATATTCGAAACTAAAAACGAGACAAAAAAGAGTAGGCAGAAAGACATACGTTACAATAATATTTAACAGATAAAATAACAAAAACCAAAAAAAGAAAGAGACCAAACAAACCAAACCAAAAATCTAATTTGATATGTCTAAGTGGTTTTAGATCTGGATTGAGGGGAAGGATTTTTAAACTAAAGTTAAGGAAGGTATAGTTTTTTCAAGCTTTTAAAAGCTAGAAGTGACGGTGTAGGTCTTGTGTCAGAATTTAGTTTATTCCGTAATTTGGCGGCATGAACAGTGAACAGCTCATACAAAGAAGTAGAATGTTTGGGAATAAGAATAATATAATATTTTAATATATTTTATATTCTATGATAATTTCGGAAGTCTAAGAATTTAAAGATAAAAATTTCTATACCACGGTTATAGCAGTTTTTTGCTATGTTCTAAGCTATTAAATATTGATATATATAGACGATTTAATTTCACAGATTATATTAATATATATAAATAAATACTAAAATTTTCATAATGAACTAAATACTTGCCAAACTATTGAAATTATTAACTCACACTTCTGAATCAGCAATATTATTGATTATATGAGATAAAATAAATATTCATATAAAAAGTATCAGACATATACGCAGTTATTTGCTATTGTAAAACGTCAAATCTCAATACAAATCTTTAAATGAAAAAAAATATATATAAATAATATTGGTTTATTTGGCCATACGAAAAACGTCCACAATACAAAATCGTGTGCAGACACACATATCAGCGTCAGTTGCTTATGAGCCGTTGCAAGCGGTCATGTGTCGGGGGATAATTTTTTCGGGAAAATATAGTTCATAGGAACCAATAAAACTGCATACTCAATCCGGACATTCATAAAGTCATAGTATAAATAAAATCAGAACTGTAACATTATACGCATAAGTTCAAAGTATTTAAAAAAAAATTATTTAGAAATAATTGGACTTTTCAAGTTTACAAAATGGCGTCGACGAGAGAACATAGGTCTATCATGTCACGATAATAAGGGGGATGGAGAGAGTATTATTTTCATGTCAACAAATGTAATATTGATGTTGTGAGTGATGTCGTACACATATTTTGATACGTTTCGTACAATCTATACCCTGTAGACCATCTTCATTATTTAAACCAAAGCTGTCACCCGGTAAGGGAGATAGGCAGCGATGGTGAATACGTCACCATACTTTCTATCTTTGAGAAAATTCTATTCTATTTTCATGTCCTTACATCACCATCTTTTAGCCATTCTTCAATTTACTTCTCCCGTGTCTTTCGGGACCTTATCGTAAAATGGTCATGAGGTGAGCACAACAGCCTACTGTATTTTGGTCAGCTAAACTTATAAGATATTAAATAAATGTATAATATTCCATTAACCACTTCAACTATCCACTTACGTATTGCCACATTAGTTTTATTTTCTTTTAAGGTGGGGAGTTGTGTTTCTTACTTTACGAAAGTTGATAGCATATGAACAATATAAAAAATCAGTGCAAAAAAACTAAAAAAACGGGGCATAAAAAAACAGAAATTTTAATTAATAGACGAAAATATTAATTTGCATTTTACAACTAAAGTACAATTGTACTTCATACAATCATACACGGCTACAATACAATCGTATTCGATACTCGACAGTACTTAAGTACTAATCAATCAGTTAGATATAAAGTACTTACAACACTATAACTTATCTAATAACTAACCAGCACGATTTTAAATGTCAGTAATATTAATTTAACATAAATAATTAAGAGGAAGTCGTATATTTTTTTGTATAATTAAAAAAAACATCTCTACATGTAATCAAACTGTGGAATTAGGCAATCGGTATATTGAAAATATTCACGAAAAAATATTTAGATGCAAATAACCAAAGTCATATAATACAATAATATTAACTCTAGAATTATTATCTGTCTTGTGTCTTGTCTATGTGTCTGTGTATTTCTATGAATATGTATCATGTAAAAAGTACTAACTCAATTTAGAAAGAGAAAATATAGAGATAAACTTAAAGTAACAGATCTTTGCTAAAACCTGAAGATGTTTTCCTTTGAAGATGCTTTCCTGTCTTTCCCATCCCAAATCATGTCAATATTTTGTTTTCTTTTTTAATTTACTTTTGTATTTTTTTTTGTTTAATGTGCTATTAAGAATTTTCATTGTAAAATCTCCTACAGTCTACCAACTAAATTTCAATACAAATTGTTATGGTTGACTGGAAGAGATAGCTCATGTAGCAATAAGTCCGCCATATGTACTATAATTAAAAGTTAATAATAAATAAATAAATAAAGATGTAATGCAACGAAACATAGGTAGTGGTAAAGAACTTAAAGAAAATTGAAATAATATTACATCATGTAGTTATTATATATATTCATTTTCTTCATCCGAGACTTACTTCGTTAGGTAATTAATATTACGTCACTAATACATCATTATGAACAACTGCTCTTATTTTGCTGACTCACATACTTTTGTTCTGTACTATTTTAATTCATTCTGTCGGTTATATATACATACTCAACATTTCACATCACTTTATGTCATTCTATACTATTTATTAAATAAACCAACTTGTCTACTTGCTATGAAATTATATTGGCACCCTTTCTTTTAAGTGCAGGTTTTCAATGATTATTTTTAACAATCATCACCGTAGTACCCAAACTCTTCATAGTCACTTTGACATTCCTATAACTCGGCTCCAACAAACGCTGGACAACTATTATGTTATTACAATACTGAATTTTCCCGCGGTGAATACTTTTCAGACATTTTTCGCTTTAAATACCAAAGAATATTTTATTAGCGATGTTATTGTGAATATGAGAAAAAAAATTATACATATATAAGGCATCGGGCCTATGCGCTGTTATTTACTTTTTTGGAACGTCAAATATCAATACATATCATCAAATGAAAAAAATATAAGTAATGTTGATTGATTTGCTAATACATTAAGCGCACGAAAAACGTCCACACACGAGATCGTGTTCAGGCACGCGTATTAGCGTCAATTGCTTATGAGACAAGCGATCGTGTATCGCGGTCGTGATTTTTTTCGAGAAAATATAGTTCATAAGAGCCAATGTGACTGCGTACTCAATCCGTAAATGCAAAAAGTCATAAGATAAAATATGTGACATTCTACACAGAGATATAAGAATTTATCGTAATGAATTTCAAAATTATATATATATATATATATATATATATATATATATATACATATATATAATTTAGAAAAATTGTTATTAATAATATTCAATAAATCTAGATACTTCTCTAGCAAAGCTCTGCAAAAAGACTGCTTACTTTTTTTTTTAAGTTCCCTACCATTTTAGTTCCATACCTCAAAAGCAATAACGGAACCATTATAAAATCACTGATACTTCCTTCAATCCGTCAGTCACAGCCGTTTCTCTCAGCAACCGCTTGACATAAAACCTTGAAATTTAATATAGTAATAACGAATATTAATCCCACATACTTCAAGAGCTAAAACTCATAAACATGTTTCTGAAAATTTTAGAGGATCAAATTAAGTACTAGATTGTTTTTTATTAAATTCCATTTATTGTTTATGGTATAGTTTGAAAGAACTGGAACTGGTGCCAAGAATATTTTTTTCATAATTTTATGTCTTATATTTTTAGAGATGTACTTAAAAACGTACAAAAAAATATGTTGCCCTGCCTATTTCTGAAACAGGTCAACCTAAAATTTATAAAAAAATAGTTGTTAGGAGGTTCTTAGGAGTCCACGCAAGTCAAGTCCGTTTGTCTGTTTGTCAAGAGCCTTTTTCTTAGGAACACGTGGAGGCATCAAGTTGAAATTAATATCAAATACTGAGATCTACGGTTCTTTAGAGCTGTAAAATAATCAACCTTATAAGTCAAAGCAATCAAGAAGAACACTAAAAATACGACCATTAATGCCGAACATTATGACACTCTGAAATAAATCAAAACCTATAGGGTACTTTCCATTGACCTAGAATCATGAAATGTGGCAAGAAGCAAGGTCTCGCTGCAGAAGTAAAGAAAAAAAATCGAAAATCGTTAATTTGTCGTCATATCCTATAAAAAAAAATTTTCTATGAATATGCGAATGTGGAAACTATAGCAGATAATATATTTTATTTTCGTTTTAAAAAAATAAAACTTTGTAAATAGTTTAGTAAATAGTTTACGAATATTCTTCTTCTTCAATGGTTTTGAAAACCCAGGATGGGCCCCTGCCTTCTGCAGAATCAACTCCCAAGCTCTTCTGTTCTTGGCCAGAGACATCCAGTTCGTTACACTTAGTATTTCAAAGTTTTTTTCCAGGCAGTCGAGCCACCTAAGTTTAGGTCTTCCTCTTCTTAGGGAGCCCAATGATCTGGCTGAGAAAATATTTTTTATTGCCCGATTGTCGTCCATTCTGCTTAAGTGTCCTGCCCATTTTTTCTCTGAATTGCAATGTATTTGACCACATCCGATTCTTTAAATAGTTTGTAAAGTTCAGAGTTCGTTCTTCTTTTCCAGATGTTGTTACATTTTAGATTAGAATAGGAATATTATATACCATGAAATATGTATAAATGCCTAAATGTGTACGGAACCTTCGTAGTGCGAGTGCACAACGTTTTTACGCCTGTGCTAGGCGTAGTAGGCAATACATTTACGTTTTTTTCTATATTCATATTGCAATTTCTTCTTATTAATCCACACATTTTGATTTACCTCCATTTTTAAAATTATTTATATATGAATTGGAGGGTAGGTAAATAAAAGCCTTAACATTTTTCTTTTAAATGGTTTTTATTATGTGGCGTGTTTTGAAAAGGCATTATTCAAACGGTTTGCTATGAAGAATACAAATACATTTCTTTTATAATTATAAATTGCTTTTTAAAAAAATATTCTAAAAAATATGCGAAAATGCGGAATTTCCCCTAATTATTTACGAAACTACTGAAGCAAGACCATGGAAAAGCAGTGATGATAAAATGTGACCAGAAAATGTTACAGGAAAACTACAGCCACTATCCCAGATCTTATAACTTTTGAAACTATATTTTTACGCCTGTTAAAGAAATTATAGGCAATATTTGTAAAAATATATACGGAACTCCCGTAGGGATTCTACTCGCATTTGACAATTTTTTTGTAGAAATAGATCTTTCATGGTTTGTAGCTTTCCGTAAGTATACCCGAGACGCTCATGTTATTTTGTACCTACCTTTTAAATTTGTTGTATATATATATATATATATATATATATATATATATATATATATCTATATATATATATATATATATATATATATATATATATATATTTATATACAGTCTGATGGTAACAAAACAGCATCATCAGCATATATCAGATTTGAAAGTAAAATACTTTCTTCTTTCTCCTAAATCATCAGCCAATTCTTTGCGCAGCTGTCGATATCTGGATCGAATAGTCTACCATATATTACGTTCTTTTATATTTTATGGTGTGAGCAATAAATAAATATTTATATGCGCCGCATGGATTCTATTGCCCGCGCGTCCTCGTACCAATACTGTGCTATGACTTCTCGTACTGAGATGTAACCAAAGATATCTGGGCAAATAAGACCCGGCATATCCGGCCCAAAAGGCAGAAATTACATTCAAAATAATTTGATTCATTTAATACTTTAATATTTATTGTGAGCAATAAATAAATATTTATATTCGCCGCATAGATTCCATTGCCCGCGCGCCCTCATGTCAATACTGTGCGATGGCTTCATGTACTAAGTTGTATCCTAGATATGTCCAGCCCGGGAAGCAGAAATTATAATTAAAATAATTTGATTCGTATAATACTTTAATATTTATTGTGAGCAATAAATCAATATTTATATGCACCGTATGAATTCTAATGCCCGCCTGCCCTCATATCAATACTCTGCGATAGCTTCTCGTTCTGAGATATAACTTAAGATATCTGAGCAAATAAGACCCGGCATATCCGGCCCAGGAGGTAGAAATTACATTCAAAATAATTTGATTCGTTTAATACTTTAATATTCATAGAAAATATTATGACATAAAGTTACCAACAGGCGTGTATCGCTCATTTTACCACCTTGTCGGCGATAAGGACACCCCGTTCATCTTTGCGACAACTACCTTTTATAATTTTATTGTGATAAACGATCGTTAATTTTATATAATATTTTGTTTCTTTTATGCTATTTTTTATACTATTTGAATATTTTTTTTAACAACCAAGGTATACGGAGGTATAAAGATTTATTTTGCAAAATTTACCTTAAATACGATAACGCTTATATTTACGCAATAAATTTATACGTATTGAGGTTAGCTTGGATTACTCATAAAACTCCCGATTTGTTAATTTTCATTATCAACAGATTTTTATATAACAAAATTGAAGAGAAGGATAAGATAAATGCATATTTGCAACGCGATGATCTTATTTAAGTAGCCAAAGAAAGAAAATTTCATTACTTTATCTCATTTCCTGGATGACTGAATTAAAATTATTTGCAATGTTGATCTTAATTTAGTTTCTACGTTATAAGTATTGCATTATTTTTTTGTTTACGGAAATACTTCATTTAATTAAAGTTCTTTTTTAGAATACCAATTTTTTTTTAATTTACGGCGTTCGTGTTCTTTAAGACAGAGAACCATTGTCAATGTCAAGTTAAGTTTAATTAGGCTCACGAAAAAGTTTTTGAACACATTGGAATTGTTTAACAAAAACAGATATTTATTCTTTTTAGCTATCTAATAAAACGAAATTCACGTTTAAAATCTATTTTCTAAATTTACAATAATAATTATGCAAATTATTATATCTTAAAGATAGTGCCCCCCCCCCCCAGGTATTTTTGCCCCAGCTGCCACATTAGCAATTTCATAAAACATTTGAAATTTTTATTAAGATCATTCCGGTAATTTAATCAGCATCCAAACAAATAAATTATACAGAATATATACATTTTCTCTATTAATATAAATGTCTTTTTTTTATTTATTTATTAGAATAACATTTTATTGAAAGGTCTCCCAAAGTTCTCCAAAAAAATGTTATCAGACGCAATGTGATACCACCATCTCTTGACAAAAGAAGGAAATATATATATATGTCATTTAGCCTTTCCTTACCTCTGATAATCATAAAATTCTAATTTCAGTTAACGTCACAAAATACTTTTTGTGTCAAGATAGAAAAGATGGTGCACTATTTACTAGTTGAAAGCCGAGTGAACTGTTGAACGGACAAACAAAATATGTTTAAATGATGAAACATACTTAAGTATTTAATAATGAATGAAATTAATAGCTTATCAGTAGTTAATTGTGTATAAATAAAAGGCAAACACTAGAAAATTAATAAAAAAAGAAATAAAATACAATTTTCCTCGTCCTTGTCACACTATCAAATAAATGTTAAGAGTTTTTCAATGTTCTACAAAATACTAGCAAAATATAAGGTAATATGTACTTACGTAAAATGCTAGACATTTTAATCTATGTGTAATTCGTTTTTACAATTTTTATATTACAATAAATAATATCCTCATCCTTGTCACTCTGTGAAATAAAATCTTAATAGATTTTGAACGTTCTGCAAAAAACTAGCAAAATATAAGGTAATATATACTTACGTAAAACGCTAGATATTTTAATCTATGTGTAATTCGTTTTTACAATTTGTATATAACAATAAATAATATCCTCATCCTTGTCACTCTGTGTAATAAAATCTTAATAGATTTTGAACGTTCTGCAAAAAACTAGCAAAATATAAGGTAATATATACTTACGTAAAACGCTAGACATTTTAATATCTGCGTAATTCATTTTAACAATACACAAATTACAATTTTTATATAACAATATATAATAACCAAGCAATAGACACGGACAAGATTTTAATCGCAACTGAATGCTGTTTTAATTACTATTTTATAAACCGATATGATGTAGGTAATGTCATTTAGATAAATAATACAATTTATTTACATAAATAGACGGAATTTTCGATACCATATTATCGATAATGGTAGAAAGAGATATAGATGTTGGCATTCACGATTTTCCAATACGAACCTAAATTCATTTTTATTTACATAATTAAAAACTATTAAAAAAAAGAAAAAAGTTTTATTTTTAAATTACACTCAAAAATGGAAACCAAATTATTCTTGGGTATGTCACAAGTATATCTAATATGTAAAATAATGAAAATAAAATTATAAAACCCTTTTAAATAAGACAATTATTTTATTTCTCAACCTATCTTAAATGCATTTTTCAGCATAAATACAAAAGTAATAAATCCTATGACATAACTTATTGTTAATATAATCCCAATATGCGACGTAACATTTACAATATTGATAAGAAAACATGCTGAAAAAAAATGACGAAAAATTTCACGACCTTGAAACTTCTTAAAAAGAAATTAAATGCAATAAAAATAAATGAAGATAATATTAAAATAAACACAAATATAGAAAGATAAAAATGCATTTAGTATTACACATATTTATGAATACAGAAATGCACAGCCATAGACAAATATATACTAAATCAGACATAGCGGCAAAAATTAGAAATTTCTGCAAATACCACTTATATTTTGAGTGCTTAACAGCCATTTTGAATGCATTTTGACAAGAAAAACTGGAAAATTAAAGTGCAATGAAGTTTTGTTAGAAAGGATAAAACTCTAGTAAGCTTAATTTTAATGTGTCGCTGCATAATTACTATTTACCACCATCTAATTGTAATTTGCTTGAAAATAGAATAAAAAATTCACAATATTTAAACTTACGATATATTTGTCTGCCGCAGATCGCGGTCGCGATCGCAGTCGCGGTCGCGCTCCGCAACGCCGAGCGGGTCGCCGCCACCACTGCCAGCGCCGCCCGCACCACCGCCCCCGCCCAACACGCTACACCCGGACAATGCACTTGGTAAGTATCTGTTTTACTCAACTAGTATGAATAACCCTCAATAAAATACGTCTTTTGTATTAGATCTTAAATAACCAAATAAGTGGGGAGAGCTTGTGCAACAGTGGGGAAAGTGGCACAAATCTGTGAACAGAGCTGCCACAAATTTGAAAAAAAAGTGACTACACGCCTCGACAAAAATACCTTCTTAAAAGAACCGCCCAATGCCTTTCTACAAACCTATTTATAATTCACTGGGTAGGTCAGTTGCATTGTGCACCGGGCAACAGATGTTTGAAATAAAATTTAGACTTACCTTCAGTCTCGTTTTCGAAGTCATCATCAAGCCAGTCATCATCATAATCAATCACATCATCATTTATATAGAATCTAAAAAACATTGCAACTTAACAGTTAATGGCTTTACATAGATAGCATATTAGAGTAATTTTTAGTAATGGGAAATCAAATTAATTTCAGTACTTCTAATTGGTATAATGATAAAGAACATTTTTTCTAGCGCATCACAATATTGGTACGAAGTTTCTTATCGCACGTTACACACTCGGCGAATGAGAGCTAACCCGACAAAAGTATAAGATTTCGACTGACACTTTTGCTACAGTATAAGCGTTTGCGTGTTTACAAACGTGTTAATGTATAGGTATATTACTACAGTATAGACGTGCGGTGTACGCATCAGCACTTGACTAAGAGTGAAGCTTGAACTATATATACCACGTATTGATGTATATATATGCGTAAGCAAGCGGCGTCATTCCGTAGAAAGGGATAGTTATGATTTTTAAAATCTTCCAATAAATACTTACTTATGGAACGTAACTTCATGGAAACCTTAATAAAATATTCTTGAATTGTTATTGCAAAAAATCATCGTAAATTTTACTAATTTTGCAAGTCAAAACAATGGTTTTTTTATGAATAAAACCGGAGATGTAGCATGTCTAAGTACTAATATTGTACTGGATCGTGGTGGTGGCGATCGACGTATTGAATGTATTCAAAGTGTGTACGTCGGGTGCGAAAACTGGATACGCTTACACACTTTGTATGGCGTCTCCCTTTCATTCTATCTTCCTTCGCATCAGCTGTATTCGTTTAAACGTGTGTGTTTAGCGATCCATGCGTCCCATAATACTCATAACCTCTTTTCACTATTTTCAAATTCGTATTATTGTTATCAATAAAGATGAATTGTGAAAGTGACTAAGTGGAAGTTGAGGATGGTGATGGTGAAGTATGAAAGGCAACAACAACACCGTACTTACCTAAGTACGGTGTTAAAGTGGCAAGAAGTGGATGATTTCTTTTAATTTAAATTTTGATACCATTTTTATTTGCATCGACAAAATTTACACATGTACTGATACCAATATCAAATCTATGAACATAAACTATATCAGATCAGAAACATTTCACACAGCTCTTTTATATTTGTTTTCTATAATAACAGACATTTTGAAGTCGGTATCTCCACCCAGATTCTCTACATATAATAAAATTATAACAAAGTGAATTCTATTATATACATGGTAATTATTTTAAAAGGAATGATGGATTTAGCGCATTATGGATAAGCTCATCTGCAAAATTTGTTCTTCAATCACGCAAAATCTACCGAACGAATTTTTATGAAATTTGTCGTGGTAATAATTTTTACTCTCGAATAACGTATATACTTTTTATCTGGATATTACAGATTTAAAAAAAACTCAGTCTTGATGTATATTACAATATTAATACTGCAACATAATATCTTAGCGTTTTAGTAAACTTTATGTTCATAGATATATTACGATACTGTACTGCCAACACCATCTATTATCGTTTGTTTGTAAACTTTATGTTCATAGATATATTACAATACTGTACTGCCTACACCATCTATTATCGTTTGTTTGTAAACTTTATGTTCATAGACATATTACAATACTGTACTGTCAACACCATCTATTATCGTTTGTTTGTAAACTTTATGTTCATAGATATATTACAATACTGTACTGCCAACACCATCTATTATCGTTTGTTTGTAAACTTTATTTTCATAGATATATTACAATACTGTACTGCCTACACCATCTATTATCGTTTGTTTGTTAACTTTATGTTCATAGACATATCACAATACTGTACTGTCAACACCATCTATTATCGTTTGTTTGTAAACTTTATGTTCATAGATATATTACAATACTGTACTGCCAACACCATCTATTATCGTTTGTTTGTAAACTTTATGTTCATAGATATATTACAATACTGTACTGCCAACACCATCTAATATCGTTTGTTTGTAAACTTTATGTTCATAGATATATTACAATACTGTACTGCCAACACCATCTATTATCGTTTGTTTGTAAACTTTATGTTCATAGATATATTAGAATACTGTACTGCCAACATCATCTATTATCGTTTGTTTGTAAACTTTATGTTCATAGATATATTACAATACTGTACTGCCAACACCATCTATTATCGTTTGTAAACTTTATGTTCATAGATATATTACAATACTGTACTGCCTACACCATCTATTATCGTTTGTTTGTAAACTTTATGTTCATAGACATATTACAATACTGTACTGTCAACACCATCTATTATCGTTTGTTTGTAAACTTTATGTTCATAGATATATTACAATACTGTACTGCCAACACCATCTATTATCGTTTGTTTGTAAACTTTATTTTCATAGATATATTACAATACTGTACTGCCTACACCATCTATTATCGTTTGTTTGTAAACTTTATGTTCATAGACATATTACAATACTGTACTGTCGACACCATCTATTATCGTTTGTTTGTAAACTTTATGTTCATAGATATATTACAATACTGTACTGCCAACACCATCTATTATCGTTTGTTTGTAAACTTTATGTTCATAGATATATTACAATACTGTACTGCCAACACCATCTATTATCGTTTGTTTGTAAACTTTATTTTCATAGATATATTACAATACTGTACTGCCTACACCATCTATTATCGTTTGTTTGTTAACTTTATGTTCATAGACATATCACAATACTGTACTGTCAACACCATCTATTATCGTTTGTTTGTAAACTTTATGTTCATAGATATATTACAATACTGTACTGCCAACACCATCTATTATCGTTTGTTTGTAAACTTTATGTTCATAGATATATTACAATACTGTACTGCCAACACCATCTAATATCGTTTGTTTGTAAACTTTATGTTCATAGATATATTACAATACTGTACTGCCAACACCATCTATTATCGTTTGTTTGTAAACTTTATGTTCATAGATATATTAGAATACTGTACTGCCAACATCATCTATTATCGTTTGTTTGTAAACTTTATGTTCATAGATATATTACAATACTGTACTGCCAACACCATCTATTATCGTTTGTAAACTTTATGTTCATAGATATATTACAATACTGTACTGCCTACACCATCTATTATCGTTTGTTTGTAAACTTTATGTTCATAGACATATTACAATACTGTACTGTCAACACCATCTATTATCGTTTGTTTGTAAACTTTATGTTCATAGATATATTACAATACTGTACTGCCAACACCATCTATTATCGTTTGTTTGTAAACTTTATTTTCATAGATATATTACAATACTGTACTGCCTACACCATCTATTATCGTTTGTTTGTAAACTTTATGTTCATAGACATATTACAATACTGTACTGTCGACACCATCTATTATCGTTTGTTTGTAAACTTTATGTTCATAGATATATTACAATACTGTACTGCCAACACCATCTATTATCGTTTGTTTGTAAACTTTATGTTCATAGATATATTACAATACTGTACTGCCAACACCATCTATTATCGTTTGTTTGTAAACTTTATGTTCATAGATATATTACAATACTGTACTGCCAACACCATCTATTATCGTTTGTTTGTAAACTTTATGTTCATAGATATATTACAATACTGTACTGCCAACACCATCTATTATCGTTTGTTTGTAAACTTTATGTTCATAGATATATTACAATACTGTACTGCATTGACAAAATTTACACATGTATTAACTGATGCCAATATCAAATCGTGCAATATTGTTCACGTATTATGTAAGTTTTGTTTAATTAAAAGTTGTTGCTTGGATTGCTTCATTATCATGCTTATTTTTTGACTGTTATTTAATACATAATATTTAGCGAAAGTAACTTCGTTCCAACGGGGTGTCCTACGACACTTCCCATTCGTTTTATTATATGTATTCCTTTATAATAACTTTATTTACTTCATATTTTATTCATAATGAGCTGTTGAGTGCTGTCAATTACGGCTTATAAGTACTTTAGGTACACGTAAAATTTTAAATATTTTAGGGTAAAAGTGTCTTCCTGAAACTATTTACAAATCTTAATATTATTTAGAAAATTTAGAACTTCTGGTCTAGTTCTATTTTTTCATAATTTTTGGTCCAGTAGTTTCATAAATAAGGATGAGCAATGCACTTTTTTGGACATTTTGGTGCAAATCACATTTGGTGAGTAGCCGTTTATATTCTGTGTTTGATCTACTGCAAAGTATGCTGGTTAATATGATTTGTCACTATGACAATTTTCAAGTTTCTACGTCAAACGGTTTCCAGGAAAATCCGCCATGACAGACTGACGTTAGTGATCGTATAAGCTTTCCGGTTTTCCGAGGTACGAACCCTAAAAATCGTATTATTTATTAGGTGTTATTTGATAAATAAGAATTTATTGTCAAATAGACTTTAATATGTACATGGGTGAACGTAAAGTTCGGTTCGAGTTTATTTATCTATGTACTTTAATGTACCTAATTGCTACACAATGCGGACTTATTGCTGCGAGAGCAGTCTCTTACAGCCAACCAGAACCCGTGTATATATTTTGCCTTAAGTATAATTTATGACAGGAGCAATATATCCCGATATCCTTAAATCACATTTAGCCGTCTTTTAGTACTTCGAGTTAAGTGCTCATAAATTCTTTGAAAGCTATCTTAAAATATATTTTTGACCGATTGAGTTAATTGCGCTAGTAATGGATTTCAATTACGCGTAAAAAGAAGAATTGAAACACGTGTATTAATAATGGATTGAAATAGTAGTGTTTTTTTAATGTTTTCATTTTTCGGTGGGAATTAAAGATATTTATGGCACATTCACACACACACGGACCAGCACGATTTTATGAACAGCATTTTAATGCTCGGCAAATTTCGTCTCAAATGCTCGCCTCGATGTCGGTCTTAATTTATGCAGTACGCATGTTGGCTTAACAAACTTGTATAATTATCTAAACGTTTTATAATTAAGAAATAGATTAAGCAGATCTAAGCATATAAGTTCTTTTCAAACATACCAGATCGCAGTCCTTTTGATTTTGTTAAAAATATTAAGAATCGATCAGACATTTACTTAGGTCTTTTGTTTTTTTTTTTATTAATTGTCATTTCGAATCGACATTCCACCGAGAATTGTCATAAAAACAATATACCCATTTCAGTCCCGCTGCCAATACCAATACCATGCGACCACAAACATTAAAATTTCCAGTCCTTTTGATTTTGTTAGAAATATTAATAATCCATCGGAAACATTTAATTTACAGGTCTTTTATATTTGTTTTCTGAAATAACAGACATTTTCAAGTAGGTATCTCCACCCAGAATCTCTACACATAATAAAATTATAACAAAGTGAACTCTATATGTACATGGTAATTATTTTAAAAATAATGATGGATTTAGCTCGTGATGGATAAGCCTATCTGTAAATTTGTTCTTCAATCATGCAAAATCTACTGGATGAATTTTTATAAAATTTGGTGTAGTAATAATTTTTACTCTCGAATAACGTATATACTTTTTATCTTGATATTACAGATTTTAAAAAAACTCTGCCTTGATGTATTTCACGATATTAATACTGCCAACGTCATATCTTAACGTTTTAGTAAACTTTATGTTCATAGATATATTACAATACTGTACTGCCAACGCCATCTATTATCGTTTTTTGTAGACTTTATGTTCATAGATATACTCGTATTACAATACTGTACTGCCAACGCCATCTGTTATCGTTTTTTGTAAACTTTATGTTCATAGATGTATTACAACACTGTACTGTCAACGCCATCTATTAGCGTTTTTAGTAAACTTTATGTTCACATATATATTACAACACTGTACTGCCAACGCCATCTATTAGCGTTATCCGTAAACTTTATGTTCATCGATATATTACAATACTGTACTGCCAACACCATCTATTAGCGTTTTTCGTAAACATAGGCATTGTAAAAATAAGCAAAAAAAAACAGAGAAACGATGTTCATTTTTCTTATTCAGAATTTGAAGCGAACGAAGTTGCAGGCACAGCTAGTTTAGTATAAGATCATTATAGTCGTTTCATTCCACTTACCGTTTTTCAAATAAGTCGATAATTGGGCTTTTATATTAATGTTTATAGAACGATCTGTTATAATTCAATGAAACCTGTCTCACGTTATCGTATCCGAAACTAAGGCTTTAATAGCAATAAGATCAGTTGTAAATTGCAATGGACTTACATAGTCCATCATTTATTACAACAAATCCATTATATACATAAATCAGCAAAAATGTATGATTGCGTCATATGAGGGATAAATTATGAAACATCTTTACGCTTTGGTGGTAAAATGTTATTAGAAAGCGCTTTTAGCAAATAGAACTGTAAAGGTGAAAGAATTTAATGAATGAATATTTTGAAATACATTACATTTTTCATATATGTACACAGATTGTAACAATGAAAATATATATTATGCATACAATACATTACATTTTTCATACACGTACACAGATTGTACCAATAAAAGTATCAATTATTCATACATTACATTTTTCATATATCTACACAGACTATGCCAATGAAAGTATCTGTTATTCATTCAATACATTACATTTTTCATATATGTACACAGATTGTACCGATGAAAGTATATATTATTCATGCAGGTGACTCTGTGCATCAAACTGAGTACATATGGAGCATATTTCTTTAAAAAGAATTAAATATTTTTTTCGTTGCAATAATAATTTTGACGAAAGAAACATATTCTCAATCGTTATCAGAAACGATTGAGAATATTCATGTACTTCCTGAACACTTTCTATTCAGTTTTATGCATAGAATCACATATATGACTAATAGATACCTTTTTGTTACAAGGAACATGGTCGAAGTGAGTATGTTTGGAATGTATTACAGTAAAAAAATTAATATTTTTTCCTTCGAATACCGATTTTGACAGTGATTTATTCAGAAACGATTGAAAATATTCATGTACTTCCAGAACACTTTCTATTCAGTTTGTTACACAAAATCACCCATATCACTTATATGACTAATAGATACCTTTTTGTTACAACGAAAATAATCGAAGTGAGTATATTTGGAAAGAGATTCGGTAAAAAAAATTAATATTTTTTCCTTCGAATTCCAATTTTGACAATAATTTATTCAGAAACGATTGAGAATATTCATGTACTTCCAGAACACTTTCTATTCAGTTTGTTACACAAAATCACCCATATCACTTATATGACTAATAGATACCTTTTTGTTACAACGAAAATAATCAAAGTGAGTATATTTGGAAAGAGTTTCGGTAAAAAAAATTAATATTTTTTCCTTCGAATTCCAATTTTGACAATAATTTATTCAGAAACGATTGAAAATATTCATGTACTTCCTAAACACTTTCTATTCAGATTTATGCATAGAATCACATATATGACTAATAGATAGCTTTTTGTTACAACGAACATGGTCGAAGTGAGTATGTTTGGAATGTATTACAGTAAAAAAATTAATATTTTTTCCTTCGAATACCGATTTTGACAGTGATTTATTCAGAAACGATTGAAAATATTCATGTACTTTCAGAACACTTTCTATTCAGTTTATTACACAAAATCACCCATATCACTTATATGACTAATAGATACCTTTTTGTTACAACGAAAATAATCCAAGTGAGTATATTTGGAAAGAGTTTCGGTAAAAAAAATTAATATTTTTTCCTTCGAATTCCAATTTTGACAATAATTTATTCAGAAACGATTGAAAATATTCATGTACTTCCTAAACACTTTCTATTCAGTTTTATGCATAGAATCACATATATGACTAATAGATAGCTTTTTGTTACAACGAACATGGTCGAAGTGAGTATGTTTGGAATGTATTACAGTAAAAAAATTAATATTTTTTCCTTCGAATACCGATTTTGACAGTGATTTATTCAGAAACGATTGAAAATATTCATGTACTTCCAGAACACTTTCTATTCAGTTTATTACACAAAATCACTCATATCACTTATATGACTAATAGATACCTTTTTGTTACAACGAAAATAATCGAAGTGAGTATATTTGGAAAGAGATTCGGTAAAAAAAATTAATATTTTTTCCTTCGAATTCCAATTTTGACAATAATTTATTCAGAAACGATTGAGAATATTCATGTACTTCCAGAACACTTTCTATTCAGTTTGTTACACAAAATCACCCATATCACTTATATGACTAATAGATACCTTTTTGTTACAACGAAAATAATCAAAGTGAGTATATTTGGAAAGAGTTTCGGTAAAAAAAATTAATATTTTTTCCTTCGAATTCCAATTTTGACAATAATTTATTCAGAAACGATTGAAAATATTCATGTACTTCCTAAACACTTTCTATTCAGTTTTATGCATAGAATCACATATATGACTAATAGATAGCTTTTTGTTACAACGAACATGGTCGAAGTGAGTATGTTTGTAATGTGTTTCAGTAAAAAAATTAATATTTTTTCCTTCGAATTCCAATTTTGACAACGATTTATTCAGAAACGATTGAAAATATTCATGCACTTCCTGAACACTTTCTATTCAGTTTGATACATAGAATCACCTATATGAATAATAGATACCTTTTTCTTTCACCGAAGATGATCGAAGTGAGTATATTTACAAAGTGTTTCAGTAAAAAAATTAATACTTTTTCCTTCGAATCCAAGGTTGACGGTGATTTTTTTCAGTAATAGTTAAGATTTTCCATATAAGTTCTTAATATTTTCTACTATATTTAATGCACAGAATCGTCTGTATAAATAAATAACAAGTAATTGACTGCATATGTAAAAATATCACCAAATTAATATCTGCTGAGCTAATCAAGTTGCAAATAATGTTTTCATTTCAGCCCGTTAATCATTTAAAACATGAAACTTGAAAGTAACTTTGCATTAATTGTAATTACGACAATTTACTTTATCATATCAATTAATTATGTTAAAAAATAGAAATATGTACCGTAATACGCACATTAGAAGATTAACTTTTTAAGAATTACGCACCGGAAGCGACCGACAGTAATCGGTGAAAATATAACTTATATTATTAAATACTTTAACGCATACGTCTACAAAAGCAAGTTTCACGAAAAGTCATAGCGATTCTGATAGACTTTCGCCGATCTAAACGTTACAAATGGAAAAGCGCTAACGGATAAAATCATATAAAAGGACCGCATACGCGCTCTCGATGTACATCGTCGCATCTCTTGATGTACATCGAGTCGGTAAAAATCGGCCATCAACTTACTCCGACAAAAGACAGTGATTATTAACTGCCAATTAACCACCTACAAATTTCAAACGTGTGCATTGCGCTTTAACTGTACGTGACTATAAATGGTAACTCACACATACGAATTTCCGACGACAAAAAATCATATGCAAATTAGGTGATTATATTAACTCACACGTACGACTTTGTAACAACATTAAAACGACAAAAAAGTCGTCATCTGCAAATTAGTATGGAAACGCGTACGTGCGACGTACCGTCATCGGTTTAGATAACAAGTTTCCATATTAATTTGCAAACGACGACTTTTTGTCATTTTAATGTCGTTGTACTAACTATTTTCTTTTCGGTAATCATGTCGTTGTACTATTTTCTTTTCGTTAATCATGTCGTTGTACTAACTATTTTCTTTTCGTTAGACATGTCGTTGTACTATTTTCTTTTCGTTGATCATGTCGTTGTACTATTTTCTTTTCGTTAATCATGTCGTTGTACTACTATTTTCTTTTCGTTAATCATGTCGTTGTACTAATATTTTCTTTTCGTTAAACATGTCGCTGTTCTAACTATTTTCTTTTCGTTAATCATGCCGTTGTACTACTATTTTCGTTTCGTTAATCATGTCGTTGTACTAACTATTTTCTTTTCATTAATCATAAAGTCGTATTTATAAGTTGCGCCTAACAGACAAACAAATTTATGAAGACATTTTTATTTATTTATATATTTGTTTCTGTAATTTACTTATTTTAATACTATGACAACTAGTTATACCAAATTATTAAAGCTATATTATAGGAAAATGACAAAAATCCACATACTATTAGAATAGTGTCATTTATAATCTTATATCCACTGGGTTAGAAAAATAGAAATATCACCTTCGCATAGAGAAAATGAGAAAAAGTTTTATTTAAATCAACAACCAGACAAAAATGAAAAATCTTGTATTTTTTTATGAAAATTTAGACTATTTTTCATAATAATTTGTAAAACCCATTGTACACTCCAGACACAGCTGTAACATTGTAATCCATGAAACTGACAAGCCTGACATGATCATAGAAAAATACCACGTAAAACTAGAAAATAATAAAAAGTTCGTTTTGACAACTCTGATCGACTATCGATGTCGATAAACAATTTATTTTGTATTATTTATTTTCCAATGTCTGTCGGACCTCACTTCATTCATGACATCGCACTTTTCATGTCATCCATGAAAGTTTACGCTCATCACCGCTAAAATCTCACTGGAAAATTAAAAATGTTTATAGAAATGTTGCCATTACAACTGTGACAACAATCCCTACAAATATCTACGAAGCCAACTACAAAGTAAAAAATGTAAAAAACAGGCTGTTGGTAAATTATAAATGCTCGTCCCGTGGCTCTTCCTCGTGGAAAAAATGCTGGTATAAATCCAGAAAAAATGCTGGTATGAATCCAGAAAAAATTAAGATTATTATTTGTAAGATTAATGCGACACAGGAAGTCAAGAAGAATCTGATGCGAATGCTTATTTTCCCCGTCTTTCTATATGGATCCTAGTCTTAGAAAATACGCGTAGTGGACAGTTTTGAAATGTGGTATTGGAAGAAAATACTACGTATAGCAGTCCATGCTAAAGGAATCAACAAATCCATACCTAGCCAACTTCAAATTAAGACCTAATTACCAACCATCTAGTACCAACTAATTGACAGTTATTTTTGTCACATACCTTGTACACAACCAGATATCCTAGACTAACTGGCGGAAAAAAGACATTGCGGTCGATATCCTACTCGCTTGTCTGATTAGGTTTAAATCATCAATAGGCTTCCTATCACTTCCGCTCTGAAACAAGCCGAAAACAGAGAAGCGTAGAAGCAACTCTCCGTCTCCTCTAACAAGGTACTTTAAGGCGGGCACGATCTTCAATGATGAACATGCAACGAAAAAGAGGAAGTAATCCACTTGCCACTTACCCCCCACTCTACTTACAATGTGAATATATTTTATACATGCTCTATTCATTAACGGAGTGACTTTCTTAATTACAAAAAAAAAGGTTTTCTGGAAAAATGTTTTATATTTATATCTCCATAATATGCAAAGTTTCACGGAGACCGATTGGTTAGCTGAGCTGCGAAAGTGAGATAGGCAAATAAGAAAACAAATTCACTCCTGCATTTATAATATTCGTTAGTATTAGGATTCGTCTTTTTCAAGTGTCTACTCCTCATCGGAAATTGGCAATCTTGGATGTAGCTTCTCTAAAAAATTCCATTGATGCACACCACACCATTCTCTCAAGTCGTGCGTCATTGAGAACCTTCCAATATTTCTTTAACCTTGGATTTTATCTCTGTTCTATATTTTCATTTTCTGGTTTTAATTATAATTATAATATCCATGTTTTAGTTAATTGTTCTTAAGACTTCGATGTTTGTCACTCTGTCCATCAATGATATTTTTAGGATTCTCCTATATAGTCATATCTCAAATGCTTCCAGTTTTTTTTATATTTTGCACTTTATCCAAATTCAAATTTCGGTTTGTTAAGTATTTTATTAATTAAAATTAGTTAGCGCTTTCTCATTTCTTTTTTTTATTTTTATTTCGTTGGCACATTTATTGGAAGACTTAGTCATTGAGCCAAGGTTCTATTTTCTTTTCGTTAATCATAAGGTCCATATTATTTTCATGGTTTTTTTTGAGATTATCATGAATTTGGTTTTCTTACATTCAGAGTCATTCCGAGTCCCTAAGTACATTCAGCCACCCTTGTTATTAATTTGGAAAGGATTGCGGAAAATTAATTCGTAGAGAAAAAAGTAACTATTTCCAATAAGAATTATTAAAAATCTATCAGTAACATTCAAATTAAAAAGGAAACGTCCAACACTTTAGAAAAGAGCAGGCAGAAAGATCAGAAAAGAGCAGGCAGAAAGATCAACATCAGAAAGAATATAGCCGATCAATATCCCTTAATCGGCTGGATTTTTACTATGATTAATCCTATCAATTGTTAAACTTAAATTAAGATAAAATTATATTTACAATGTTACGCATGTTGCGACAATACACAAACATGTGCAAGAGCGCTAGGTACTAAAGTGTTTCGTGTAGATTTTTGAAGTGCTACATTTTTGTAGATAACTCTACAAACGTGACCATAATTATGAATTCAGAACGCGACCAAAATTGGTTAATATTCGTAATCCAAAATATGTATCTTTTGGCCTAATTTTGATACACAGAACTTAAATAAAATAAAACTTCAATCTTACATATTCCATACTATCCCTTATCCTGCTTTCAAGTTCCCACCTCTGTTTGCTCACACCTTTTTATTCTCAAACACGCTATCTCCTTCTGCAAATACTTATTTACTAACGACTTACTAACTTACGAAAATTATGAAACAAATTTAACTTTTTGTGACAATTGTTTTAAGAGAATCCCTTTCAGAAATGTCTTTTTCAAAAGTCGTCACAAAAAATTATGCAAGGTTAACCAACTAATAAACCGTAACTTTTGTCAACGATTTCTGGAATTTTACAGACTCCATAGAACATTTCTTGATTTGTTTTATGACGAGTTTAATCATATGTTTAGTTTGTAACCAAGTTTCAGCGAGTAAAGAATAAACAAAATAACTAATTTTCGCGAGGAAAACTTATAGTACTCCCGCTTCTTGTATTCCATTTAGGGCGAAAAGCGATCGAAGCAACACGCCATATTCACGACGATGGATAAAGATGTACTCTTTTATGATATAGCCAAGCATTACTTCCAAAGATACAGGTATATAAAAGGAAATTTTGATCTTTCTGATAATCCTTATCTGGGACGCTAAATTTCAAAAAATTAAAAAGCCCTAATGAAACAGATGCCAGATTAAGTTCACGTTAACTGGTAAAGCTACTTTCGTGCTTATATACTACAAAAGAATGACAGCTTAAAGATTTGGTGAATTGGAAATATTATCTTTGCATAAAGGGTGCAGTAGTTAACCTTATATATGCATTATCTAGCATTAGTTAATCTTATATCTGTCATATCTAGTATTAGTTAACCGAGCATTAGTTAACCTTATATCTGTCATATCTAGCATTAGTTAAAATTATATCTGTCATATCTAGCATTAGTTAACCTTATATCTTTCATATCTAATCCTACTTGAATTCTCCTTGTTTACCACTCCTGCCTCCCCTATCGTGCTTATCCTTAACCTTTTTGTTTTTCCACTTTCATATTAAGGGTTTTATTTTCATTGTTGTAACAATTTATATTGCCATTTTCATTGTTTTCATTAGTAATACCTTTTTCGTAGTATACCCACAATTTCTTGCAGTTTTTTTATTACTTCTTAAAAATTTTCTTTCTTTAGTCGATTGAGATAGAGTTTTCTTAAATCATATTGTTAAAAATTATAATTGTATTTTATTTCAATAGACTACTCTATACACAGTTTAATGTGTTCATTAAACAAATAAATTTCATGAAGCAGTACTGGCGGGCCGTGGTCTGGGCGGCCTGGGAGCGGCCGGTCGGCAGCTGAGCGACCACAGCGCCAATCGGGAGTCTTCGCTCGATGACTCCGGCGTGGTGGATGACCACGACGACGGGGACCATACCTCCGAAGACGGCGCACCGGCTCCCAGGCGCTCGCTCGCTGTCAGGTGCATGCAAGTAAGATCACATTCTTTTAAACTAGTAATGAGAATGTTAATATGTGTTATACATACGTGTAATATAATAACACAGGCAATAAAATCTATATCTTTAAGATGTTTAAAAAAATTATTTTGTATGACTATAAAAAATAAATAAATCACCTTTTGGCATAAAATATAAAAAAGTATATACATAGCTATCTTACAGAATGCTTAAAATGCTAAAACCTGTTTATGTTGCAAGCAGGAGGCAGCTAATCGGTATATATAGCATAGCGTCTGGAAACTGCGTGCACACGTATGCCATATTGTAGAGCAAAGATTTACTCTGTAACATCTGCCACTGCTGAAAGATGCCCATGAATAAAATCACCTAGCATATTCCAAATTGATGCTAACAAAGATGATTAGTCTCGAAATACACTATACAGAAGAACTAGTGCGATTTTAAGATGTCTCTCTGTCTGAATGTCTGTTTATTTGTACAGTGTGCGTACAGATAAACAGACATTATGTATTTAGATAGGGTTTCAGTATTGTGTTTCGTAGAGCATAATAAACAATATAAGGTATTGAGAGTTATTACATGTTTTATATGGCACTATAGTTTGTTTGTTTGTTTGTATGTATTCGTATCACTTACAAACTACCGACCAAGTGTAGCCTGGATAACGCATCGAGGATTTCGTACTTCGTTTGAAATGACATTACTTTATTTATTATAAATCGTCACTAATTAGGACTTCTTAGGGCAATAAATATTAAATATTTAATCTAAATCTGTCTATTATAATTAAATAGGTAGGGGGGCATATTTATGATCTTGAATATTTCAAAAACTATAGTTCAACAAAAGTTTCGAAAATAAGGGAGATTTTTTTTAAAATAATGTTGTTAAAAACAATTAACATATCACATCTAATTAATCATTTTTTTAAATTTGAGAATATTTATATTTAAAATATTTATTTAATAAACTTCGATACACAAGATACAATAAGTTAAATTTACTTTAAATAAAATAATTCTTTAAATAATTTAATATTTCTTATAAAATACTTATTAACTTTAATTTTATTATCTTTTTTGTTTTGAAATATTTTAATCAATAATTTTAATATTATTCTTATTATAATAAAATAAATTAATTTGTTATTCAAATTTGATTTACCAATCTCTTCTCAATGTAAACGAAATAGTTAATAAAGCTTTAATTTTTCTTTGATCCGATTTAATTTTTTTTAATTTTTAAATATTTGTTAGTCCTATTGGAAATGGTTTTCGATAGATTGGTTTTCCAGTTACATTGAAAAATTAAGTCTTAAAAAATAATCTGTTAAAATCAAATATAGATAATGGTGTCTGAAATTTAAAAGTGAGACAACAAGGCATGTGTAGTATCATATCAAAAGAATTTATTGGCTTATTCCAAAACTATTTTTCACTGACGACCAAAAACATGAAAAAAACATTGTAATGAATGAGAGTCTTTCAGGAAAGCCAAAAAATCAAAAAACAATTTAGACTAATAGAATATCTTGCATCAGGAAAAGTAAAACAAAATTACAGTCATTTACAGTTTTCGAAAAAAAATAAAACTTGCAATTTTTCCTTCCCTGATTCCTCCATTTCTAGATCATAATCTAGAAATGAACGAATCAGATAGGAATAGTGTACACATGTGTTAAACGTTTTTTATAATTTTATTATTGCAAATTATAATATACAGAACATGCAGCGCACGAGTTGTACTCGCAATTGGCGGTTTATTTCAATAATATAATAAAATAACAAATTACGTTAATTTAAAACTTAAATTACGTTAATTTAAAACTTAACGATTTACGTTAATTTAAAACTGTGAATTCTTCATGCACTATAAACATAAATCGAAAATTAAGTTCTCATGGAAATGCACAAATGCACTCGACAGCATCAGTCTATTCACCTAAGTTAATCTATGTCGAGCGCAGTCAGTACTTGAATAAATTGCCACAAGGAAACTCTTGGGAGACGCCCACTCCAATCGTGTTTACATAATGTAAAATGCCTTTACTAAACTTTCACTTTCAGTTAAGGCGTTATGCGTTATTAAACACGATTTTTTATTGCAGAATAATTGCACGCCCACTCCAATCGTGTTCATGATGTAAAATAACTTTACTGAACTCTCACTTTCAGTTAACACATTATGCATTATGTAAACTCAATTTCTTATTGCAGAGTAATCGCGCGTCCACTCCAATCGTGTTTACATAATGTAAAATGCCTTTACTGAACTTTCACTTTCATTTAACGCATTATGCATGATGTAAACACGATTTCTTACTGCAGAATAATTGCACAACCCACTCCAATCGTGTTTCATGATGTAAAATAACATTAGTGAACTTTCACTTTCAGCTAACGCGTTATGCATTATGTAAACACGATTTCTCATTGCAGGGTAATTTCTGTATTAAAAAGCATATTGTTAAAATTATATTTTGACCCCTTACCAGATGGCATTTACAACATGGGACACATTCAATGGAATTGATATGTCTATATAATCATGAACCTTATAACTATATAATCATGAACCTTATAACTATGAATGTATCAACACTTAAAACGTTGGACGTCAGCCATTATAATAAGACCGATGTTCAATAAAACAATTCAAAGTCCTTTTACAGATTTGTAATCACATATTCCGCATTTCAAATGAAACAGCAACAAATTATCTACGTACCAAAGTATAATATTGAAAGTGTAAATAAGCAGTATTTTAGAAACTAATTTTAAAAATATCAAGCTATATCACCTGTTATTTTTCAGCAACGACTGGAAACGTCACAGGTCACAATACCCGTAACGTCGTCGCCGGCCACGAGACCCACACCAGCCGAGAGACCTCGGACCCTAGTGGACAAACCCCAGCAGACCCAGGACAAATATCCCTTAAACCCCGACTACCTGAACCAAATTGTCGTATTAGGTAATACTCCGCATACCTCACAGTCCGCACTAACGAAAAAAAAGAAGAAAGAAATCACGATTGCCAACACTGAAAAATTACTCTTAATATTATTTTTGACATTTCAATTAGATTTTAACGATAGGCATTGAAACCTAATTTGTTATCTATCGCTTGTAGTTTTAACATATAATTATTATCATTAATATTAATTTAAATCGCTTGATCTTTTCCTATTTGGGCATAATATTTAAACACTATTTTGAAATTTCTTTTAATTTTCCATTATTAGTTTCCTAATCTGGACTTTTATCATAAACTTAGAATTCTCTTTTGTTACATAGAAATTGAAATTTCAATTTTATTTTTGAACAAGTGTCTTGCTCCTGCAACATCTTCCCCATAGCGTGCAATATAATTTTAATAGTTACTAAAAGCCACAACATAAAATAGCACTAAATAAAAATTAATATGTTATCAAATTTGAATAGTCGAATTATTAAAAATTCTAATTATTATCGTAAATGTTTAATTTTTAACTTAGTTTTAAATTATGAATTAAATATATATACACTTATCAATGCTTTAAATATTGTTTTGCTTTCCTATCATAATTAACTTCATTTTTATGATTTAATTTTAATTTCTTTGTAGATAACGTTAGATAATATAAACAGCGTTAATCAAAACTTCTTGCTGTTTTTTTAAATTTTGTCAGCTGTTTAATTAGATTTCTTACATAATGCTCAATTAATTATTTATCAAATAGCAACTGAGGATAAATTTAATGTTTGATTTATCCTATATGAAACGACACTTATAGTACTCGTAAGGAGACAAAGTTTCGTGTCTTCGTTATCGATGTTGCTTATATTAACTCCTGTAAGATATAGATATTTCAGACAATCTATATGAAATTCAACATTAAATTTTCAAAAATAATTTTGATTTTAACTAAGGGACAAAAAAAATAACTGAAAAGTTAATCAACATTTACAACACAATTTTAAAAATAAACGTTGATTTGAAAAAGTCTGTATTCGTGACCACAATTTGTACATTTTGTGGGATCTGGATTTTAATGTGGTGCTTACATCTTATCATATTCTTGTGTCAGTGCTGCTCGTCCTGCATTCACCGCAGCATGCGGCCAAATGAGGTTAAATGACTGCGCGGTTGTGTGCGTCTATAGGATTAAAAGTTATTCCAAGAAATATTTACGTCGAGGTGCATTTAGACCCCTTGAAACAATTAAGGGTTAATGAAATGAACGATTTAAAGAAATGCAATTACAATAACGGTATTTAAATGTTGTAATAACATACGTGAAAAAAATAAATAAAATATAACAGTTAAGGAATTTTGTAGACTTTTTTGCAGGAACTTATGTAGATTTCCTACCATTTTATCTTATTTATTTATATTTAATAATATTAGTATTAATAATTATATAAGTAATTATAAGTCAAATATATAGGTATATATTAAATTAGCAATAATCATCAAACATCATTTTCTGTACTTCCTTAAAGAAATCTTTTTCGACATATTCAAATTTCACTATAAAAAATTGAAGTTCAAATCAACCTTGAGCCACAGTCAAAGTTATGTAGATAATTTTATTTATAGAATAATTTCTAACTAATTCCTATTTCTCACTTTTATGGTCTGCCTGAGAAATCAAGATACTGTGTGGTGAGATCATTGAGTCACATTTATTATCCATGATATTGAAAATCATGGTGAGATCATTGAACCACATTTATTATCCATGATATTAAAAATCATTATCGAATTTTTGCTGAATAGTTTTTGTACTGTTCATTTTTTGATCGAATAACGATCTATATTTTATTAATACGTTAAATAAATTAATAAAACTTAAAAAACAGTTTTTTTAACTTATCAGTTTAAGAAAACATTATGATACGGTCTCTTTAAAATAATTAACGAAAATAATTTTAACTGTTAATTTTTTTCTTGCTTAAATTCCTATTAACCAGTAAAAATCGCAGAACTTGACTTAACAGACAGATCTCAATTATTTTATTTTCTAAATTTCCTTCTATTTTTTTATTTCCACATTGGTAATTTCACTCTTCATAAACCATCATGCCATTATCACGGAGCAGATTTTTAAAAAATACTAGCACTTATCGAATGTTCATTTGAATATTAATCGCTTACTGTATTTAGATATGATCTGTTTCTAATAATATGCATTTATTAATATTTAATCTGTCTCTTTCAGTATGATATTAATTATCTTAATAATATAGTATTATAATAACTATATATAAAAATTTATATTCTATTTATAAAATCTATTTTAATTTTGAGCTCGGCAACATTATCCCTCGCTAAAAATCTTCTATATTTCATTTTTTTTTTATTACTTTTAAATGCATTGTGTCTTCTTTAATTTTTCTATCGCCAGTAGTTTTTAATAAAATAATACATAATTATAAAAAAATCGTATAATTAAACAAAATGTAATTTATCACATTTTACGCTAACATTTTTGCATAATCATCTGTTTTCTTTTACACATATTTACAACTGCTGTTCATAAATGACGCTTGTGACAATGTTGCCAATAGAAAAAAAATTTTACAATTTACAGTATTGGTATTTTTCACGTTAGATACACTGTTACTTCCCAATGCAGCGGGACTTTCAGGGCTGCATTCACATGTTTCTTTCTTTTGTGTAATTATTTGCAAATCGGCGCTTGTACCCTCATTGTAATCGTCAGGGGCGGACTGGCCATACAAGCGCACCACCGGCCTCCCATCACAAGAGACAACAAATATTAATCAGCTCAGTTTATTGGCAGCCACGCACAAAACTCATATGGATACTTACGAGCAAAATTGCACTTATTTCACAGGTTAGTAAGTACTCAAAGAACAAAACCCTTTTTTCCCAGTCCACCCCTGTTATCATGATAATGGAAGAAGGGGTTGAAATGGTTGTACATTGACGTATATTTTCTTTTCTCTCAACTTTATTTAACACCATTACATTATATGTAAACGCTTTTGAAGCACACAGAACTTTCACTAAATTCACATGCTCTTGGTTTGTGATTGTTACTGTTTGAGTTGGTTTACTTGAATTACATAATTACGTAGATGTTCACGAACTATGCTAAATTACACCTTACACTAAATTAACTTAATTCTCTTGTTGAAAGATTTCTTTTAAACTTATTTACAAAGAATTAAAACATTTTTATTAGCTTGACATACTATATAATAGTGCTGTCTGTCCGCCGATAACTTAAAGCATGATAAAATATTTAAAGTTAATTTTAAACCTTAAGCGACACAGTAAAGTAGTTATTGGTATTACTAGAAGTCAAGATACGTGGTAGCCACCACTTTAAAACCGTGACATCGACCCATTTTTTAATTAAAAATAACGAATACTAAAAAGTATTTTTCAAAACGTATCACGTAAAGAATAAAATAGAGATGTGTAACTCGTGAGTGATAGATGTAAAAGATATAGCTCATATGTTACGATCGTATCTATCACTCGCTCACTTGAAATCAAAATGTATCAGTACATCACTAGCTCGGGAGTGATCGGCGTATTTTTCGTTTCACCAAATCAATCATTTCACTCACTCGTCACGTCGTGAAGATAGATATAAAATTATATGTTTTGACGTTACATGAAAGAGAAAGAAAACGATCGAACTGTTTATTCAAATATACAACTGGATCTATGTACACAAACATAGCTAGTCGCGATCGAAAGTGAACGCTGTGATAAAGTATATTTTAGTTCGCTCAAAATATTTGCGCAAACACTTTTTTTGTTTCATTTAAAATTCTAATTTAAAATTATATAAATACGCCAGTCTATTCTAATTTATTTAATTGCCATTAAAGTTATTTCATGTACAATTTGAATCTAGGTTGACAGTCCTAAATCCTAAACCTGCTTAAGCAAAATCAAGTGGATACTCTTGTAGAATTTATTTTTATTTTCAAACAATAGTGCATAATGTTCGGTCATTCATTTTTATCACCACGTTGAATGACCATTGTTCAACGTAAGCGTAATAAATAATTTCGTTAGTAACTCGAAGTATTAAGATACTGATCTACTGAGCTAAAGATATAAATGAGTGATATATATCTTTCCAATCAAATGATATATATCATTCTTTTCTTTTCACTGATACATTTTGCACATCTCTAGAATAAAACTAAAAAATGTTACCGTACCTGCATACAAAATATCACAGCATATTGACAGTATTTTGATTATGTTGCCATAATACAAAAACAATTCTTGCCAGTGTAATAAATTAATTGCAATCCACGTATCTCGGCTTATTAGACAGACTAAGTAGATATATTAGTTTGTCAAATAATTTTTTTTTATTTATTACTGAAATAAATGTAATGAATATAATATTAAAAATGAAATCTTTCAACCATCGGCACTTTCACAATGTTAAATCTAGACTGCAAATAACAGTTAGATGGCATAGTCACAAACAATTTCCATGTGTGCGCCTAGAAACCTTGCCTTGAATTTCTCCACTGTCGCCTGGTAAATGATTGACTGTCTTACCTAAATTACTACTATCATTTCAAAACTGACGTCTAGTTGAAATGTTCAGAAATGTTGAATACATCTGCAAAGTGTCTTTTCTGTAATGCGCTCTTTCGCGGCTCCTCTTCGGTGTGTTGTGTATGTTGTCTCGTGATCGGCGTTGTCGCTCGACTTGGGGAAGCTGTTTGGAATTTGTCTCGATCATTATTCGTTTCGGAAATGATGTAAGCTATTTTTCTGTCCTCTATTATCTGTGTGTATGTGTGTGTGTATGTGCGTGTAAGTGTATGTGTGATGTATGTATATAGATATTTATGAATATCTAAATGTAAGTACTTATGTATATGTTTTAATTTTTTCTTTTACAAGACTATTTGTCTTTTTAATACTGGTTTGGTTGGCTGTAAGAGGTTGCTATAGTAGAAATAAGTCCGCCATATGGGTCGATTAAATTTATTAAGGTTCTCAAAAAGCAATAAATGTATATAATCAAGTAAAGATATATTTGCTGAGAATTTTTTTAAAATATTTTAATATCGTAATTTTCTTATAATATCAAAGGGCTTATAGACAAGAAACGGGGATTATACTAAAGTTTGTTAGAATATGTTGTGAAAATTAATATATACATAATTATTCAGATTTCGACTTCATTACATTAAGTTAAAAAATGCCTAAACAAAAGTCGGATTGCTAATCAGCTTATCACTACTCAAATATTTAATCAGCTACTCAAATATATATTTATGTCTAACTTTTTTAAAATCATAGATCTCTGTGACAAAATGTGAGAAAACTTTAATTTTCAACAAAATGATATAAATTTTGAATATACTCAATACGGCGGATTTACAACGGCACTATTTTCAGCTATATTTTTAATTTCGTCTATAATAAGAATTTATAAATAAACGCAACAATTTTAATAAATAAAAATAATTGCCTATAGAGACATTTGCTAAATAGAAAAATTGTACGCCCTAATTTATTAGAAAAATTCTCGCTATTCGTATCTGGTAACTGCCTGAGCTGGCGTAGTCATACTTTTTTTGCTATACTAGTGTCTAGAACCCAGTTTCATCGAAATTCTCCACTTTTACGGTATAACATTGCTTAACCACCTAATCGTGGTTACACCAAAATGTGACGTGTTTGTGATGAATGAGAATAAACTTATTGAAGTGTGTCATTATTACGTGTTGTAATGTTAGTGAATTTATTTAATTATCTTGCTATTGACTCATAGGTTAATAATGTGGTACATGGTTAAATAAACGAAATAACTAATTTTAAACCTACCGTTTCTAATACCAGTTCAGTAAACTTGAATATTTCACGAAAACCATATCAAATTTAAACAAACCTTTAAAAAAATAAGCATATATCATAAAATCACGCTTCTTTACATCCAAAAAAATACACTTTTCCAATGCCATCATGGATGAAGGTAATATAATGATTAGTAATTCATGCAAAAAGATAAAGTCATCTAAAAAAGAAATACTTTATATAAAGTGCACAAAGAATTTAACCGTTAATCTCAAATAAATAAACCATTTTATAAGAGAAACGTATAACCCAAAATTTTCCCATTATTTTAAATATTGTTATTCAAACAAAACGTCGATCTGCAAGATTTCAAACACGTCGATAAACATTTAATGTATTTATTGTTCACAAACATATTATATTATTTGTTAAAAAAATAATTTTTAACTCTCAATTTACTTTGTCCAAGCTTATTTAACAAATCGAATTAAATTACACGCATTAAAAAATAATTGTTTACGCATAAAAAATAATGCAAATATTAGATAACCTCGTAAAATAATATTTATTTTGTTCAGAACCAAAATTTGACTGTTTATTATTAGATAATACAATATACGTTAAAACAACGTATTTGATGAAAAGAATTTCCGTCCCGATTATTTTATTATAAAAAAAATTATTTATAATTTTGGAGTTTAGAATCAATAAAAATTTCGTTTTTATGGATTATTGAATGAAACAATGCACATTAAAAAAAGATGAGTTCAACTAAAATAATTTCCAGCCGCGATAATTTAATTATAAAAAACTGATTTTGAAAAATAGTTTTTTTTAAGGAAATATTAGTTATAAATTTTTCCACTTAATTACCTTTGCTAGTAAGACTGAATCCTAGATATTAAAATACTAATACAAATTGATGTTACAATAAAAACCAAATAATCCAAAAAATAAACAAAAAAGTTTGCTTGAAGAGATGTTGCAAATGTGGTCGACTTAATTGACTTTCCTAATAGCACTGAACCCTAGATATGAAAATACTAATACAAATTGATATTACAATAAAACCAAATAATCCAAAAATTTATATAAACAAAAAGATTTGCATAAAGAAAGGTTATAATTGTGGTATTTGAAGAGAACCAACTGACAGTCATTTCTTTACAATAAGAACATTTTTTAAACCTTTTTATTTTATTAAAATAATAGCCATAATTAAATGAAACTACGTGGTGTAGTATTATTTCTACTTTCTTTAAGCTCTTTACCACGACCTAGGTTTCGTTGTATTACAACATCTTCAGGTGGTATACAACATCTTCAGCCAATATTTGCTAATAGCCTACCTGAAGATGTTGTAATACAACGAAACTTAGGTCGTAGTAAAGAACTTAAAGAAAATAGAAATAATACTACATCACGTAGTTTCATTTAATTGTGAATAATGAATTTCTACAAAATTAACGCCAAATATATTCAATATTTAAAATAATAGCATTTTTTTATAAATTAGTCCGATTAAAATAATTGTAACGAAATTCTTTATTTATTAAATACTTTATTTTTTATGTATTTTCTTTCACTTAATCGAAGAAAAAAAGTAATATAACATTGAAACTAAAGTGTAGTAATACCGAATATTTTCTCATGCAAACTGCGTTTTTGCTATGCCGTTATGACACTAAACGCTGAATATGCAAAAATAAATAAGGATTTACAATAAAAAATGAACCCAAAAATGTCAATAAACTGAAATAACCATGTAGACGTTTGACAGCCATTCGTCAATAGCAAACGTACTTTTAAAATCAATTTTAAGATTGCTATTATCTCTTATGTATATGCTTTCATTCAAAAAAAGAAAAAAGTTAAATTGTCTTTACTGCTAAACTATATTTTACCTTCTTTTGTCAAAACTGAAATAGCTGCTTTAAATGTGTAACACAGCCGGGAAAACCCAATCTATCAAAAGATCACTTTATAAAGAATCATCCGCCAAAACGACAAACGTTTCGAACAACCAGCTCCCCCGAGCCAAGCGACGATGCCACCTTTTGTAAACTCTGTTTCTGTGTGTCTAAGTGTTATGTGCCAACGCACGAATGTTCAGCCAATGACTAAACCTGTCAATCCGCCACTCCCGTTAACCCACAGACGAATTGGTCGACCGAAACTGCGACGGTTGCGTCACTTGCTGCATAGACTATGAGGGGTGGTTGCAGTTCCAAAACTGTCTCTACGGCATCGTGAAGGATCCCCTATTCGAACTCTTTATTACCACTTGCATTGTATTGAACACGCTCTTCCTGGCTCTGGAGCACCACGGGATGAGCGAGAATGTTAGGCAGGCGCTTGACATTGGGAATAAGGTGAGTTATCTGACTTTATCTTTGTCTCTTTGTTTCGCTTTGTTCCTGGTCCATTTTTGTATATTTCTAGCTATCCCATTACTTGATTTGAATTATTCAATATTTATTATACTGAAAAATAATATTAGATGGAAAAAATTAGGGCAAATCATTTTGAGGAAATAAACAATTTATATCATTAACTGCAAATCAATATTTAATTGAAAAGGGTTCATATTTTAAGCCAAAAACAGTCATGTAATGTGACCCTCGTCACATCAATACTTCTCATTTTGCAACTTATTAAAAGTAGTTATATTATCTTTAATTTAATATAATATATATATATATATATATATATATATATATATATATATATATATATATATATATATATATATATATATATATCTTTTTTTTTTTCGAAAGTTTAAATGCATATGTGCTTCATAATAATATTTATCCCCTTTGCAATATTAATTTGCGAAAATGTTTGCTGGAAATATTTTAGTCGGCGGTAAAATTCAATTTATTTATTCATTTTTACCTCGATTGCCTAGCTAATAGGTGATATCATTTAATATAAATAACAATAACATAATTCAAGACAACATAACATAATTCCGCCATAAACATATATCAATTTCGATTGCAATTAAGAAGAGAGTTTGAGTTTTTTTAAGAAGAGAGTTTGAGTTTTTTTAAGAAGAGAGTTTGAGTTTTCATAGTACGAGTAGAACAGAGTATTCACCTAAGGTGAATAAAAATATAATATCTTCTAGCAGTCTTCAAATAAAAATGAAGGCTGCTAGAAGATATCGGGCATGAAAGTCTTGTTAGTAATCGATGATTTCTTATCGATTACTACGCCTCTGTTCTACTGGTACTATGAAAACTCAAATTCTCTTCTTAAAAAAGAAGACTGCTAAAAGCTATAAGTTTGGAAGTTTTGTTAATAACTGATAATTTATTATCGATTACTACGCCCCTGTTCTACTTCTACTATGAAAACTCAAATTCTCTTCTTAAAAAAGAAGACTGCTAAAAGCTATAAGTTTGGAAGTTTTGTTAATAACTGATTATTTATTATCTATTACTACGCTTCTGTTCTACTCCTATTATAAAAACTCAAATTCTCTTCTTAAAAAAGAAGACTGCTAAAAGCTATAAGTTTGGAAGTTTTGTTAATAACTGATAATTTATTATCGATTACTACGCCCCTGTTCTACTTCTACTATGAAAACTCAAATTCTCTTCTTAAAAAAGAAGACTGCTAAAAGCTATAAGTTTGGAAGTTTTGTTAATAACTGATAATTTATTATCGATTACTACGCCCCTGTTCTACTTCTACTATGAAAACTCAAATTCTCTTCTTAAAAAAGAAGACTGCTAAAAGCTATAACTTTGGAAGTTTTGTTAATAACTAATGATTTTTTATCTATTACTACGCTTCTGTACTACTTCTACTATAAAAACTCAAATTCTCTTCTTTAAAAAGAGGACTGCTAAAAGCTATAAGTTTGAAAGTTTTGTTAATAATTGATGATTTCTTATCAATTACTACGCCACTGTTCTACTCGTACTAGGAAAACTCAAATTCTGTTCTTAAAAAAGAAGACTGCTAAAAGCTATAAGTTTGGAAGTTTTGTTAATAACTGATGATTTCTTATCGATTACTACGCCTCTGTTCTACTTCTAATATGAAAACTCAAATTCTCTTCTTAAAAAAGAAGACTGCTAAAAGCTATAAATTTTAAAGCTTTGTTAATAACTGATGATTTCTTAGTGGTAATCAATGATTTCTTATCGATTACTAAGCCTCTTTTCTACTATGAAAGCTCAAATTCTCGTCTTCATATTACAAGAAATCGCTCGACGATTCGCCATTTTTAATACAGCTAATGCGTTTTAAATTAATGATTGTACTTGTTAAGAAGTTCATAAGAAGCCTTCGAATCTAGGTTTTAAGTAATTACTTTACGGCATCTGAATATTTGTCTGACTAATGAGACTGAAATTTATATGCTTTGGAAGTAATAAAGCATTGCCGCGTGCCATTCAGTCACTCAAAGCTTAACTTAATTCACATATGGAGAGAGCTATCTTAAAATCTCTTGTGCTAAATCGAATAGTGTAACATTTCTCTGAACCAAACTTTGAATGTTACGTGGGTATAAATTTAAGTATTAAATTATTTCAGTAACTTTGTGTATTAAAATGATTACATAAGTACGCTGCAAAACAAATTTATTCTCCCATTGTACTTTGCCCTGGGACATGGTCTTTTTTCGTAAGATTTCGTTTATTTTAAAATATTGGAGCACCTAAAAAATTGCCATACTGAAAACTCATTTTTTAAACAGTTTCGTATACATGTATGTATATATATATATATATATATATATATATATATATATATATATATACACATATATATATATAGATATCTTCTTGAGCTCAGATATGTTAAAGTAATTATATAGCAGATATCAATTTTTAGATACCAAGTTTGACTGGTCCGCAGACACTATTTAGAATTTTTCAAATTATAAGATTTATCATGTTCAAATAAAATATGGTGGAGAGACCCAAAAAAAATGTTCTTTTTAAGTTTCAAATTAATATTGTTTTATTTCTAATATTAATATTTATTATTAAAAAACCTTCTGTTTTATTTACATGTTTTCTTATCCTTATAACCAGCAATTATAAGGTTAATTAATCAAAAGCATTATTCTTCCAATTTTCCCTTCAATTATATACTCTGGAGGATTACTAAGATTACTCATATTTGTCCTCTCCAAAGTATTATTAAGATATACATTTTTGACTTATCCAATTGTTTAAGCATTGTCCACCAAATTTAATTAACAATTAAATTAAAATTAAATTAACAATCTTATTAAACAAAATAATATCCACCTTTATGCTATAGGTATTTACCTCTATATTTTCCCTTTCTGTTACAGGAGTTCACCTCTATATTTACCTTTCTGTTACAAGAGTTCACCTCTACATTTATCGTTCTGTTATTGGAGTTTATCTCTATATTTACTTTTTTACGACAGAAGTTCACCTCTATATTTACCTTTCTTTTACAGGAGTTGACCTCAACATTTATCTTTCTGTTATAGGAGTTCATCTCTATATTTACCTTACTTTTACAGGAGTTGACCTCAACATTTATCTTTCTGTTATAGGAGTTCATCTCTATATTTACCTTTCTCTTATAGGAGTTCACCTCTATATTTTCCCTTTATGTTACAGGAGTTCACCTCTATATTTACCTTTCTGTTACAAGAGTTCACCTCTACATTTATCGTTCTGTTATTGGAGTTTATCTCTATATTTACTTTTTTACTACAGAAGTTCACCTCTATATTTACCTTTCTTTTACAGGAGTTGACCTCAACATTTATCTTTCTGTTATAGGAGTTCATCTCTATATTTACCTTTCTGTTACAGGAGTTCACCTCTATATTTACCTTTCTGTTACAAGAGTTCACCTCTATATTTACCTTTCTGTTACAGGTGTTCACCTCTATATTTTCTCTTTATGTTACAGGAATTCACCTCTATATTTACCTTTCTTTTACAGGAGTTGACCTCAACATTTATCTTTCTTTTATAGGAGTTCATCTCTATGTTTACCTTTCCGTTATAGGAGTTCACCTCTATATTTTCTTTTTATGTTACAGGAGTTCACCTCTATATTTACCTTTCTGTTATAGGAGTTCACCTCTATATTTTCTCTTTATGTTACAGGAGATCACCTCTATATTTACCTTTCTTTTACAGGAGTTGACCTCAACATTTATCTTTCTGTTATAGGAGTTCACCTCTATGTTTTCCCTTTCTGTTACAGGAGTTCACCTCTATATTTACCTTTCTGTTACAGGTGTTCACCTCTATATTTACGTTAGAATGTATATTGAAGGTGATGGCGATGAGTAAAGACTTCTTCGCCTGCGGCTGGAATATATTCGATTTAATTATCGTGTCAGCTAGTCTTCTAGATCTCATATTTGAATTAGTGGATGGACTGTCCGTGCTGCGCGGTCTTCGATTGGTAAGTTGGCTACACCTCTATATATAAATCGAATACATATTATCCTTTTTTACTAGAAAGGAGACCAGGAAAATTAACCTGGCATGTTCAAAAATATATAATTTTTGAAAAAACTGGTATTTTTGTATATAAAAAAATTGGTGTGTGCTTATATGACCATACGATAGAAGTGAAAACTTCTAATATTAAAATATATGTATAATAATAATTACATTAATGTTATATGAGGGATATTAGTTCGGCGAACCAGAAACAATGCGAGATTATTATTTTAAAATACAATAATATACGCGTATTATATTAAACTACTCTCAAATCAAATATTAATCAAAAAGTGAGCGTGGTGCCCCTAAAAAAGTAGTTCCCTTGACCGATGGCGAAGGGAGCCGAGTTTACCCGATGCAGCGTCACCAACCCGAGCGTGACAGCTCGCTTTTGTTCACTGCTCAGAAAAAGTGCAGATTCATCTAACGACCTTTTCACTTCAAAAACAAACAACTCAGTAATTGGCAAACAGGAAAAAACAAAAAATTAAATACAATCCATAATATAAAAAAATATATCTTTATAACAGCATATATTGTTATCGTACCGTACCTTGTAATATCAAGCGACCCGTTCTGTTAATGCATATTGAAAGAAAATTCGCCACTAAAATACCAAATAAATAAATAAAACCAAACATAAACATTTTAATTATTTACGATTAGATATGGTTCATGCATTTTTAAGTCGCCAATATATTTTTACATATACAAAAATCTAGAATAATATAAGTTAAAAAAAAGCAATGAAAAAAAATTTATACCGTTCTGAAACGCAGACTGTCTCTGCTTTCCGTTCTATCATAAGTGTTAATCGGAAGAATGCGAGCATTATGATACCATTTGAACGAAATAATAAGTACTTTCTTTAAGTTCCTTACCTCGACCTAGGTTCCGTTGTATTACATCTTCAGGTGGGCTATTAGCAAAGATCTTTGCTAACAGCACACCTGAAGATGTTGTAATACAACGAAACCTAGGTCGTGGTAAAGAACTTAAAGAAATTAATTTTAATTATGAAAAATGAATTTCTACAAAATTAACGTCAAATATATTCAATATTCGATTAGTTTAAACGAAGTAAATATTCAGTACAACTCTTATTATTTCCAAATCTTATTTTAAAATCCTGCTCATTGAGCTCACACATATAATTTTTTCGGTGTTTATAATACCCATATGCACCACACACGGTCAAGACTGTCAGTCGGAGTTCCTGACAGTTAGAAACGTATTTCTGTTTCTCAATAACCGTCAGTCGAATCGGAATAAGAGTCTACTTTACCGACCGTACCCTATTGACCGCTAAATTTCTAATTCCTAAAGTATACATACAAAATACGTTTTTAACTGTCAGTAAATCCGACTAAGAATCCTGACCGTGTGTGGTGCATACGTGCGGAATTTTCGGTTCATTATCGGAATAACCATCACAGTTTCATTTCTTATAATAGATGTTTGAATAATTTTGCATAAAACAGACCGTTGATACGCGTCAGTGGTTCGAAAATGACACTTATTGTTGCTACCCTAAACTATTCAAAAATAACTGTCAAAACGTTATTGTGACGCGACATCTGTCAAAAGTATTCGTAGATATCTTCTATATTGGGAGCCAATGGTTAATTAATACATTACTACCGGTAAAAAGTACTAATGGTTAATTAATAATACCGGAAATTCCGCGCAGAAAGTATATTTATTCGTAATTGAGATGAGGTGAAACAATCCAAATAAACTTCAATATACTTTGTTCACACATGAAAAATTTAAATAAAACTTTATACTAATCTTCTATATCTAGTTATAATAATTGTTATGGTTCGTTATTCCTTTTAAAATACGAATCCACTCACGTGTCTCTTTGTCTGTCTCAGAAACGGTTTCCGTTAAAAGTATCAGTATATATGTGTAATATTAACGTGTGAATAGTTTAATAGAAACACCGAAATACCCCAATATTAAACTTTTTTTTCTTTTATTCTAATATTTTATTATATTTTTTTAATACAGACATATTTGAAGTGAAAACTTCTTTAGGCACGTTGAGCGAATTTTTGTAGGGGGAAATCTAAGGAGTTCCCGTCACCGACATGATAATGTTAACAGTATATATGTAGCTATGAATACGACGTGTTGCGCTTGCCCTGGAGTGAAAGCATATATAATAAATTTATATATACATATATATATATATATATATATATATATATATATATATGTGTGTGTGTGTGTATATATATATGTACACATATATAAACATTTATTGATCTGGGACCAGACTGGCGCACGTGCAGCGACCTGTGTCCACGTATACACATATATGCACTAACACATTGTATATACCTGACTGTATGATGTACACTTTGGACGCTTTTTAGATGGGTAAAATCTTGTGAGTTCGCATCATCGACATACTACTACTAAATAACTAAATCCTTCAGCCGAGTTTTCATTTTAAGCTATGCACGCGACGAAACAACGCAACAACATTTTCCTTGCTTTCAAAATAGAATTTTTCCGACGTCGCATCCGCAAGGATGTCCTCGTAATTAATTCTACCGCGTAAACTATTTCCACGGATCTCGCTTAATAATCTCGTTCACACAATTTTTAATTAAATTTAATCTTCCTCTGGAATTATCTGCGGTTCGCTCCAGCGCTAATTGTTTGTACAATTACACTGTTATTTAATTTTTCGCTGTCGCCACTCTCTTTTTCTTATACTATTTTTTTATATTGCTCATTGCCGTTTTTGTGACAGTACGAGTGTTACTCTTTGGTTTATAAAATAATAATAGCTATTCTATTATAATTATACTTTAAATAATGTTAGTAGATATGAATGGAAATGTATGTTATAAAAATATGTGTAAGACGTGAAACTTACTAACCTGTCAAGGCGTTGGTTAGTTAGTATAGCAAGATTTTTTTGGGATTCCTCTGGATAATATAAGAACTAAAAAATCTACATCTTTTTAGTTTGGGCTTTTATGGAGGAGAAATAATTTATGATGTCATTTATTTTTTTAATCATTTATTTTTCAAATCCAAAATATTTTTTATCATCAACATTTTCCCATTCATAATTATATTTAAACCTTTCATTATTTTAAAGAAAAAACTAAAAAAAAACATTAGAAAAATATCAACGTGGTCGCTTTTTCTTTCTGTAAAATAATACTTTTATCGCTCATTGTTCAAAGCTAAATAAGGGGTTTGTATGTCGTAGCGTCATCACTTAGATGACGCCCACGGCGCTCGGTGTACGCATGCTGCGGAATGTTTAACCTTTTCGGTAGCGTTGAAATTGTGTATGAAATAAGAAAAATTTTTTAATTGAAAACTTCTTTAGGCGCGTTGAGCAATTTTTCGCAGGGCAAAATCTTATGAATTCGCGTCACCACCGACATTCTAATCTTAACAGTATATCTGTAGCTATGAGTATGACGTGTTGCGCTTGGCTGAAAGCAGCGAAAGAATGTATATTATATATATATATATATATATATATATATACACATATATATACATATATATATATATATATATATATATATATATATATATATGTTTACATATATCCAACAACACAATGTATATACCCGACAGTATGATGTGCGCGTTGTACGCTTTTTGTATGGATAAAATCTTGTGAGTTCGCGTCACCGACATCCTGTAATAGCAGTATATCTATAATTATAAGAGTGACTTGTTGTGCAACATTAGTGCTGTGTTTATATATACAAGTAAAGTTAAATTTACCACTTTGAAATTTCAATATGGGTGTACTGTGAATTGTTTAAATTGTGTTTTAGTTTCATTATTATTTTAATAGTTTAATTGTAGGATCACTGTGTAGTACAACAGTGAATATTAAATATGTTAATATTTTTATATACAAAAATTAATAACAAAAACGAGCATTTATTTTCAAATATTTCAAAAATTCCTATCAATATTTGCGTTCATAGTTTTAAGCTTTCACTTCTATCAGCAGTCTCCATGACTGTCTATGTTTTTTTTTCTCATATGTTGCCTTGGTTATAAATTATAACCATAAACTTTATCAAAATCCGCCCATTAACTTTTGTGTTATTGACGCACAAAAAAACATATAGACAGACAGGCAAAAACTCTAAAAGAAGGTTTTCCGGCTTCCATTATCATTCTATAGGCTAAATAAATCACTCTTTTTAAAATATTTTCCATGTATAGAATTTACTCTGTTATAATTATATTATATTTATAGATATCCGTCTTATATTGTACTATATACACCGAGTTACTATACCAATTTAAAAACATATAATAAAACAATCAAAACAAGAAAATCCAGACATTAGATATTGCTTTAGAAAAAAACAATTATTCTTCTGCTTTAACTTTCCCTTCTTCCATCGTTCTCTGGCTCAGCCCATTACTATCCAGTCCAAATAATATATTTATTAGAATATAGAATAGAACAAATAAACAAAATATTTTTTTTCCGAATTCTTTTTGCTTTATTTATCCATCTATTTAACTCATTCATCGCCAAGTTTCTCTCAAAAGCTTTCGCAAGTATTTTTACTCTGTTTAATAAAAACTACTATGGCTTTTATTTTAAGCTGAAAAGTTTGCGACCATTTTTCACGCAAATAAAATTTTGCAACATTATTTCTAGATCTTCAGATTTCGCTGTCGGAGTTGAGCCTAGGAGGATTAAGACCTTAAGGTCTAATGGATACTACAGTAATATCTGAATATCGATGTTCCTGTAGTTACTAGTAATGTATAAATATTTATTTATTTATTTATACACACTTTATCGATACATTACAGGTAACCTATTCTTAACTATAAAAAATTAATGGTTTAATAAAATTTAAACCTGTAGATTAAACCTAAACACAAAAGTACAAAAGAACTACATAATATAAAGATAACACATTTCGAAAACTTTACTTTTATTTATCATAAACAAATCACACTCTGGTGCAACCGCGGTCAAGTAGTTTAGCAATTGAATACCGCGGAAAACTGAAGAGTTCCAATATAATTCAATTCTAGAATGTGTTATAGCAAATAGTTTATGATTGTGTGAACACAGGAATTTCTCAGATACGAAGAATGAAAGTTTACTCAATAATATGGGACATAGAATTGTTTCTATCAATATGTGGAAGATAAATGTCACAAGCACAATATCTCTTCTTTGTTGCAAAGAATGGAAATCTAGCATACTCCTGAGTACGCTTAACCTCTGGGCATGTTAATAAATTGAAGGGTTTGTATGAAAACAGTTATAGTTATGATTAAATCGAACGAGGCTAAGTGGGTATAACTTCTCATTATTGCTACTTATATGGCCTTGAATTGCTTGAAGGAAAAGATAAATATAATTAAAATGATTATTAAATTACTAGCATAGAAAATATATAATTTCATTATAGTTGTTATATTTTAAAACAAAAGAACTTATACTTATCTTTTAGGAGTCGCTGACGTAGTATGGACTTCAAATCACGAAAGAATAATCATCATCATCATCATATATATTAATACGCTAAGCTTAAGATGTTACACTCCCTTTTTAGAAAAAACCTCACAACTAATCCACATAAATTATATATCATTTTATAGATAATTGCTTGCTCTACCGGCATCCACAACTAAAAAATGTATTATTGCTATTGTTTTTGCAAATTAATTAATTATTAAAATTATATACACAAAACAGCAATGCTGCCATCTAACGGCTCAACGTCAATATGATTGACGGTCGGTAAAATTTTTGTTTAATTTCAAATCCACTCACGTATAAATAAAGTGGCGCTTTAGCTCAATGCTTTTGATACTTGAGCCTCTATATGTCAATTTTAGTAAAATAGAATAAATAATGCGAAGACTTCGCACGGGTCACGCTAGTTAGTTATATAAACAAAGTAGAATGGCACGTCACCAGGGTTACCATATATAAAATCACTTTTTCCGGGACATATCTACTATTATATCTATAACTACAGTGATTTAAGAAAAAAAAAATAGTTTGACCCAACAAAAGGTTTTTTGAACACAAAAATATTCAGATTAATAAAAATAAATAAAGAGTTGTTTTCTTTTGCCAAAATACAAAGTGATCTTTTTAATAAAGTTTATTGACTTATTACATTTCCGGGACAAATTTATTACATTCCTGGATACGGGACAATATTACAAATTCCGGGACAATTCCGGTAATCTCGGACATCTGGCAACCCTACACGTCACTATGGAGTACAATATCGTAAAGAATGTAATTGTGCCTCAAACTCTATTGTATTCTTGCATTCAATCAATATGTTGAAAAAAAAATTGCTAATGTAAACGGTGGAAATCAGAAAACATTAACGGAAGTACACTGTCATTGAAGTTCAAACACAATCTTTTCATTACCATTTGATATGTGTACAGAATACTATAATTATCAGCGCTATGAAACATGCAAACGTATATAACTTTCAAAATATATTCCAACTCAAATGACCCCGGTACGTTTACTCGATTCGGGTTGAGCTGCTATCAAGATTATTGTGAAAGATTTTCAGGAAAACCAGAAAATAAATAACAAAAACAAACAAGTATGTACAATATTTACCATAACGATATTTTATTTGTAAATTAAATAAACATTAATACGTTTAAACGCATTATAGTCAACAAACAAGGTATGTTTTTGATGACGTTTTTGATCTTATATATTCTTTATATTGTTAAATAAGTCATATCTGGTTCGCAGAATAACAAAAAATGGAAGTAACCTTACTCTCTCTTATAAAGATATCGGACAAACGTCTGTTATACACGTTCTTTCATCAAACTACTACTGTACTTGGCTTCATGTGGGTTCTAAATAATGGAGCCAAATTCTGATAACCTTTACATTAATGAATATTCAGCAAGCAAATTGATAATCCGGATAGAAAATCCCTTGAATTATGTAACACGAATTCAAGTTTTCGATATATTTGCTACATCTACGACACACACACGACGTCAATCACGAATAAAATCTGACTTCCAAATTGACGAGCTCATGTAGACCATGTATTGAGATCCCGTTGATTATATATTCGTGTTTAAAAGGTGCGTGTGCTTGTCTGTAAAAAACAACATTTGTTTGCGTTAAGCGGTAAGTCGCTTGCTGTGCTCCACTCAACAACGGCACTGATATCACACTGCAGCCGTACTTCATCTGCTACATCCTTGACGACTGTAAAAAACGTGTGGTCGTCTGAGAATAACAAGCAATGCGTAGTCTCTACCGCACAACCAATATCGTTTACCAGAACAGTGGAAAATAGAAACCCGAGATCCGAATCCTGGCACCCTTCTGGTCGTGTAAAGTAAGTTTTGGACATAAAATTTTCCACTCGTACGTATTGCATTCTACCTGCGAGATGTGACGAGGAAAATCGTAAAAATGGGACGGAGAACTCTGCCTCGCCAAGGCGGTGTAGTACGTAGAAATTAAGTAAAAATTGATCTGTACATATAATAAAACTATAAAATTTGCGAGTTACATTGAAAATGTATGCAAAAAAAACAATTGGGGGGATATCCTGCAAAAGTGTAAAGAACGTATATCTCTGTTTGTGCACGCATCACATAAAAACTTCTAATCCGATTCAGACATTTTTTTTATAAAAATATGGGAATACTAATCTGAAGTAATAGTTAGTCCCAATTTCATCTCTTTGGGTTCACTCAACCAGTAGATTTAATATTTTCAAATATTTCATTATTACAATCACAACCAAGAAGTGCCTAGATACTCGAAGCATAATATTTACACAAATGTATAGTGTATCTATATAATCAACAGATGACGCTATGTGTATTTTGAATCGCGCAATGAAGTTTTCCACCAAGAATACACTGGCGAAATAAGCATAGCCAGAGGTGAAGTAGGAAATTATACTATATACGAAAGGACACAAAAAAGACATAGGATCGTTTTGTCAGTAGTTTATGCGTACGAAATCGCCGACACAGCTAGTCGAATAAAATATACCGTCATTTTGTGGTTAATACACAGGTTTTTCATAAAATATACAAATGTTGCTGTCATTTAATTAAATGGTAATCTGTTAATTAATTGAATAGTAATAGAATTGTGTAATAATCGCATTGATTCCTATTACAGATGATAAGCAATATTCGAAGAAATAAAAATGCAAAGTTTCTTTAAAATCCGTTCAGTAGTTTTTGCGGGATGCGCGCACAGACACCGTTACCACATTTGTATAGAAAAAAACTAAAATATCGTAGAGACCTATGGTACAGCAAGTAATAAATAAATATCTTAAAGACCTATGAGGTACAAAGACGATGAATTAATTAATTGCGCATCGCGAAAAACTACTAAACGAACTTAGACGAAGGTTTCGTTCTTTCTTTAAATCCTGAGAAAATTACTATAAAATGTTGAACTTTTCTGAAATTCTAGTCTCTTGGTCTGTTGTCAAGATATTGTCTTGACTATTTCCATTGTTGTCAGTATTTACACTTAAAAACTTTATGAATATTCTGTGCTATATTTCTTAGTCTAGAATATAAAGTTGAGAAATAAACAAAATGGCGGCCGACTAGTGACCACGGTTAAAATGTTGAGCTTTTCTGAAATTCCCGTCTCTTAGTCTGTTGTCAAGATATTGTGATTATATCTGAAATTCCCGTCTCTTGGTCTGTTGTCAAGATATTGTGATTATATCTGAAATTCCCGTCTCTTGGTCTGTTGTCAAAATATTGTGATTTATATTAACTATTTCCATTTTTGTCAGTATTTACACTTAAAAATGTTATTAATATTCTCTGCTATATTTCTTAGTCTAGAATATAAAGTTGAGAAATAAATAAAAAGTCGGCCGCCATTTTGTTTTTTTCTGTATATTTAACTGTCACTACAATAGAATAAACTGAAAAGCCTACGTGAGCAAGATCGCGTGCTAAATGTTAATTCTAAACATAATATAAACTATTTTAATCACAAATATCAAATTCACGTCACAAACGTTCTTACGTAGACTACTTGATTAATCGTTCGCGATATTAATTTCTTCCTCGCGCATTTTAAGTTTGACAAATATTCGTAATATGAAGTTAAAATATGCTTGTAACATATATATGAAAACTAACCTTATAGGAGGTTGTCATATATTTATTATAAATAAATTTAATATAAATCAATAAGTTTAATTTTAAACTGATTATAATAACTATGAATAGTGCCACCCGTGATCTTTAGGTTAAATTTTAACACTTATTTCAATACACATGTATGTAACGCTGTACCTTCAGATGATTATTCATATTTACACTAACAAAATATTTAGATAATAATTATATTTGTGTGTGTATGTATATATATATATATATATATATATATATATATATATATATATATATATACATATATATATATATATATATATATATATAAGTGTGTGTGGGTGTGCGTATGTATGTGCATGTATATATAACTCGTATGTGCTTAATTCGGATTTACGTAATAGGGGTGTCGAAATTGCTAGAAAGTATCGATATATTTGAAATATTAGAATATATTGATTCAGTATTTCTGTTTCGGTATCGACCATCAATTCCGGAATTCTTGTCGATACTGTGACTAATCCATTGATTTCAATAAATTGAAAGCATTATATTTAAATAATTGCAATAAAAAACCGTTTGAGACATGTAGGTAACTCAAGTATAATAAACATAGTTAAGCTCTCATTTATTTAAACTTATATTTTTGCGACAGATTTGCGGGAAACATTATATGTTTAATGTGTTCAGCTATTAGTGTGCGTCCATTGTTTGACATACTGTACAATAATGCGACAAAGAGATAGCTAAGCGCTCATTTATTTAGACATATTTTTTGTGATAGATATGCGGGAAATATTATATTTTGAACGTATTCCGCTATTAGCGTGCTTCCATTATTTGGCATACTATACAATAATGCGACAAAAAGATAGCAAAGCCCTCATTTATTCAAACTTATATTTTTGCGATAGATATGCGGGAAACGTTACATTTGTAACGTATTCCGCTATTAGCGTGCTTCCATTATTTGGCATACTATACAATAATGCGACAAAAAGATAGCTAAGCGCTTATTTATTTAGACTTATATTTTTGCGACAGATATGCGGGAAACATTACATTTTTAACGTATTCCGCTATTAACGTGCTTCCATTGTTTGGCATATTATTTCTGTTATTTAGTATTGACATGACTTAAAATCAGGCACACCAACAATCTAGGTACTTACGTCATCATTACCGGAAACATCTATATTTTCTCTAATTGAGCTAGTTGAACTTTTCTTAAATGTTATAACAGGCTCAGAATTTTAACTTTCTTTTTTTTGAAGTTATACTTCTTTAGGCGCGTTATGAAAAAATGATGAGAGTGAAATTTTAAGATTCGTCACACAAAAGTTATAGTATGAAGTTGCAGCGGTTGCAGTCTCGAAACAAAAGCTATTGGCACCATCGTCGCCTCTGTTCACTGTTTTCATATTCATAGTATTTATCCAAATGTTTCTAGTATCTACATTCACACACGTGTTTTAGTTTCATATAAGTGCGATTTATATATGTGCTGATAAATTATATTCAGTAGTGATTTAAATTCAATATTTTGATTAATATATTTACTATTCGTAAATATTAGTGAAAAATTGTGTTTATAGACTTTTTCAAGTGCTCCAATATAATTGAGGTTATCTATCCGTATGTATTATTTAATGATGCCAAAGAAGTATAACTTCTCACGCGCGTACGTAAGTACACGCACCCTTTTTTTTGTATTAGTCATAGCCAGCTGTACATAAGACAGGTAATGGTTATTTTTAAATGCACTGCTAAGTTAGTCGTATTACCACTTTTTTTAGCATTTTTCAGGGTATACATGATATATTTTCTTTGATAACTTTTGATTATTATTTTAAATCAATATTGTACTCGATATTGCAACACTTGCGCAACTAAAAACTGTAGGTTACTTAAAATGCGCGATACGACAAATAGTGGCAATAGGGCAGTATACATATTCATTTCCATTCATACACAACACGCGTGTTCGTTTGTTTTGTTCTTAAAAATTTAGCACGGATTCTTGTTGCTTAAGGCGCTTAGTAATGTAATCTATATAAAATTATTAATATTTTCCTTTTCTTGGAAGAAATATAGTTTTTGACATATAAAAAAATATAGAAAAATTAGTATATATAAAATTATAAATATCACCAAAAATGTCAATGCATCGATATTTTGTCAACATCACTAGTAACTATACTACTGGATCGTCACAGAGAAATACGTGTATAGCATACAAAAAAATGACACGCAACATCGTAAAATGTTCCACATTTTAACGATTATCTGTAGCTTGGTCCGCTGTCTCAACTTCCGCCGAATTACTTCCGTCACAAATTTTTGTGAGCTGATTTATATACGCCACCCTATACATATTATGAAGATATACTTCAAAACGTGCACTGAAAATAAAAGTATGGCTTCCGTTTGACTACATTTACTGCGGTAGTATGACATATAAAGATGTTGGTTGTAATCCGTATCGCAAAAATGTATAAGAAAAAAAACCGGCGAAGTGCGAATCGGACTCGCGTACGAAGGATTCCGTAACACCAAACAATGTTAAACTTTTAAGTTTGTATTTCCCAAGGACACTGTGGAAAACAAAGTTATAGCTGGGGTTGGTATGAAAAATATCCCAAATCTCAAAAACCACACAATATATCTTATTCAAACCAATTTTCGTTGAAAGTTTATTTTAAATTGTAGTACTTAATTTTTTTTGAGAATTTTACACACGCTATGTGAAAAGCTAGAGGGGGACAGACACTTTTTTAAGATTATAGAAGCGCATATCTCACCATCTCTATACTTAAATAAAAAAAGTAATTTTGGAACCTCTATATAGTATTAAAAGCCTATCTAACGATACTGCACACGCCTATGTACACTAAATGTGTTTTCATCCCTCGGTTATATATAGTACCATCCTAATATTTTAGGATGGTACTGTATATAACCGAGGAGGCCATATTTTCCGACACCTACAATCCAAATTTCATCTATATAGTATCAATAGACTCCGAGTAAAATGGCTGTGGCATATGGACATACAGACAGACGGGCAGGACGAAATTATTAGGGTTTCGTTTTTGCCATTTGGCTACGGAACCCTAAAAATAATGTATATTTTTTATTTGAACTTTTATTCAGAAAAAATAATTAAATGTTCAATGCACTATTTTTTTCAATTTCACTGTATTGTCAATCATAATTACGTTTCAAATATTCACTATCATAAACAAAACTATTATGAAAAAAAATGTAAGATGGACACTGAATTACCAGGATGATCTATTTCTTCTGTGAAAGAATACTCTTGTCTCTCAATATTCAAATCCCAATAATGGATTTATTTATAAACCACCGCGTCACATCATATTGTTTTGATGATACCACACAACGCCTGATCTGCTTGCAATATACAACATTCAAGTTAACATTGAAATAGTGTATCTCACTAAGGAGATGAGATGTAACAAAATTTTGTTGATTATAATCATCTTATTTAATATACAGATGCCCACACCAACCTATACCAATTAAATTAAATATATTCCTGAGCAGAACCACGATTCGACCATCAACAAAAACAGTATTAGCGTAGAATAATGGAGTATCATATTGGTAGGTAGAATACTACACAATAGTTCCTTACAAACGATAGAGTTGAAATATTATTGATAGATATGCAAAACAAGAATTAATTTGTCACGTAAAATATACTTAAACCTAACAGTAAATACACACTCCTTTAAAAAAAATTAGGTTTCTTTTAAAAGTAATAAGTTGATACTAAAGAGACTATTGAACTAATAATGATAATTAGATATCCAAAATAAGAATTAATTTGTCACGTAAAATATACTTAAGTCTAACAGTAAATACACACTCCTTTCAAAAATACTACGTTTCTTTAAAAAGTAATAAGTCGATACTAAAGAGACTACTAAACTAATAATGATAATTAGATATCCAAAATAAGAATTAATTTGTCACGTAAAATATACTTAAACCTAACAGTAAATACACACTCCTTTCAAAAGTACTACGTTTCTTTGAAAAGTAATAAGTTGGTTCCAGCCTTAGGAGACTATTGCAGAGCAAATGAAAAAGTTGGGATTTAAATCTTTTCTTCTGTAATTATCATTAAACTAGCTTGAAATTGGTTCATAAAAACAATGTGAAACTTTGTAATTTTCTCACTTGGTGCCGTGACATAAAGGGCATGAAGCTGTAACAAAGTAGAAAAGTGATAAAAAGACGGTCGCTTAGTTTATTTCATGTTTATTCTATATTTTATATCATTATTTTAGCAAATTATTTCTATATATCGGATCTTACATAACTTTCTCTGTATATACGTACCTACCTGTTTAGGAAAAAAAAACATTAATATATAATTTTCTCGCAACATCTAAGCTTTGAATTTTAACGAAGGAACTAAATATGTTTTGTCAATTTTCATGTTCAAAGTGCTGTGATGGAACATAAATTAATTATTTTCCATAGACTCTGAAGATATTCTGTTACTTAATAAATAAATAATATTATATAAATTAAATAAAACCACATTTATCAATTATAAACTATAAATAAATAATATATATATATATATATATATATATATATATATATATATATATATATATGTGTGTGTGTGTGTGTGTGTGTGTGTGTGTATGTGTGTGTGTGTGTGTGTGTATGTATATATTAAATAATACCACAAAACACCTGATATGCATGCAATGTACAACATTTAACCCTTTAGTGAACGTTCCATAGACTCTGAAGAATTCCATTGCTTCATTCTCTAGCTCGAGGAGGAATGGTCTGAAGGTAAAAATAAATTGATGGAGATGAAATGGTCAGCGTGGATATTATGTATCATCATTATTTTCCCTCGCCGCGAAAATACAGTACAGCATATTGAATTTGAAAAAAAACTTCCTTGAGTTCTATTTATCATTATAATGTTAAATTTGCAAGTTTTTCATCTTGAATTTAATTAATATTTTTCCAGAAAAACCTGCTTCATTATCTTGTAACGTCTTCTCTTTTCCTGCACCAGTTGATTAAAATATTTATTTATAATCAACTTCAAAAAGTGGCAACTAATCAGTTTCAATTTTATTCATTTTAGTTTCTCCTTATTAAAGAAAATACCTTAACATTTTTTAATAGCTTCTTTCATATTTCTTTATTTAGTTTTTTTTATATTTATTTATTATTGCCGAGTGAAAAATGACATTCGATAATACATGTTACCAATGTGATACCATATTCTTTTATACGTTGAATGGAAAGCATATTTACACAAATTGAGTACAAATCCGGCATTCAGACCTATGTTGTATGATTCACTTTACTTAACATAAACGTTAGTTAATGCACAAGAATAAAGATTGTCTTAACGTTCGATGTAAAAATCGGTATCTTGTATCACATTGAAGTGTTGTAACCTGTATTGTTCGTTAACGTAACGCTATTTTTCGTTGGTTTGATAGAAACGAATAGAATCATATAATTTTACGAGTAGAAAGAAAAGGATGGATCTATTTCGTCGATGATGCCATTTTTGTACTTTATCTATGGATATATATATATATATATAAATATATATATATATATATATATATATATATAAAGATTATTTTGTTTTTTACGCGTCAAGTACTGTTGATTCGTCGTGTCACTTTCAATATCGGTCTCAAATTGTTACATATGAATTTTGTTATCTCCATAGGTAGTCAAAAGTATTTTACAAAAATATTATTTGATAACATATATTGATCTGAGATATTCCCCAATTCTCGAGTACGGACTTTACTGGCGAACACAAAATAAATTTTATGAGATGAATTACCTAACGATATTGTTTGTATCTAATTGAATAGATATAAGGTAACTTTAAAAAATAGTTGTTATACTTTTCAGTTTTGCCCACTTAATTTTACTAATAAAACTAGATTTACTAAATTATCGAAAGAAATAGTTAAATAACCTATACAGTCAGACGTAACATCCACTAGTTTAGATTAACTTTACTTTAAATTAGGCGTCATTTAAACCATACCTATATTTTAACGTACCTATATAGCTTTCAAAATAAAGGTTTTGCGATTATACAACATATGAACGGCTGCATAAAGGCTCATAATTCCGTAACGTTTACGTCACTCATAAAGTAACATGATACAAGATAGAGCTGATTATCTGAGTTGAATAGTAAATAAAGTGAGTAGTAAATAAACTCTCTAATAGTCGAAAATAAATTCTCTCATTGCTTAAAATAAACTCTGTGTTCCTGGTCATTCTAAGGAGTGCCTTAAAGTCAGTCACTAATTCCCTAGTTATTATCAGCTATTATCAGCTATTATCTATATAGATATTAGTAAAATTATATTCTCAAATATTATTTCGATGCAATTTTTATTCACAACACCATGTAAACGTAGATTTTATTATCGATTATTTTTATATTCATCGCCACTTAAATAAACGATACATAGCCCATAATCATCCTAAAGGATCAAGAAATGCGTCAGTGTAAATTTCGTTAAAATTTACCCATACAGTTAGACGATGCGTATAAAGAAAGTGCGGACGAATAAAAAAATAATGTGGACAAAACATCAAAACACATCATTATCTATAAATTAATGCAGTTCGTGTTTTTAAAAAAAAATATCTATAATATAAAATAAAATGAATTTTGAATATATTTGGCGTTAATTTTGTAGAAATTCATTATTCACAATTAAATGAAACTACGTGATGTAGTATTATTTCTACTTTCTTTAAGTTCTTTACCACGACGTAGGTTTCGTTGTATTACAACATCTTCAAGTGGGTTATTAGAAAAGATCTTTGATATAGTTTTGATAGAATCTTTGATAAAATGAATTGATATATTTAATACTCAGGTATTTGTGCCAGAGGTTGTTCGCCCTGTGTTAATTTGTGATTAATCACAGTAATCACATTATGGACTTTTTCATTAAACAGTATTACTTCTTATTTTATTTGTCAGGTTTTTTTCTATCTTTACAATAATATAACGTTTATGTTAAAGTATTATTGTATTTACAATAAAAATCTTATCAAAGTTACAATTGAAGATAATAGATCGTTTTAGGCAGAAATTAGATACTCAATAGATTCGATTAAATTAATTAAGAGACAAAATAAGCATTTAAAGATTTACATTATTCTAAAAACTTAAATAAAACTAATGACCAAAAATTGTAGCAAAATTCAAGTACACCAGCTATCTATGCTTACAAATACAACTGGTATGTATTTACTATTACAGTTTTACCAATTTTAACAAATTAAAATTTCGTCTTATCGTATGCAAATTAAAAATAATACATAAAAAATCGATACAAACTGATGAAAATATCGATTCAAGGCATGACTGATGTATGTGACCACAAAGCGAATCACGGTGAAGACAAGTGTTGCACACGACGCCATAAAACGCGCTATCACACTAATACGCTGGATTGATTACACCTATTTTGCCTATTTAAAGCGCCTCCACGAACGTCCTGGGAACTAAATTTGACATTTAATTAGGGATGCCCAAGATTTGCCTTTTATATCGATATACAATATCGAAGCACGTCATAATTCATTATCTCGATTCACGATAATGTTTTGTATCGATACTTTCGACATTTTCCTTTATTTTGGTAATCTCAGGGTTATAAATGAAATTAAAAAAATTGCTTTTCACAATTCTTTGTGTTAAAAGAAAAAACATTACAACTCACTGCCGGTGTCGCAATTCTGAAGCAAAATAAAAACATTAAACAAATAATTACCATCTCTCTAAAACAAATCGGTGATTTTTTACACGTATTTTGAACGATACCGGACTTTAACGCGAACAAGATATCAAAACGATATATCTAAAACGCCCTCGACCGCCTCAAAGTGCTCGTCGAAGTTGATCGCAGTCTGAAGTACGTCTGAAGTACAGTCTGAAGAACGCACAAAGTGAATCAAAGTACCTCTCCACACTATTCTCTTCGCCTAACTTCGTTTAACTTCGCGAGAGTGTAGTTCAGGTTTAATATATTGCGAGATTTATCATTCGAGCGAACCTAGGGAAAATTAAGTGTGACGATTGCTTAGTTTCTTGTGAATATGTACCCCAAGATATTATGTTAAATCGTAGAAATGGTACAGAACTCGTTGCTCAAAAACAGAGAGGTGGTTTAACTGCACCTTCTGTGTGTTTATTGGTGGAGTCATTATTCCGCTAAGCATATAAAAATTAAATAATGTATAAAAAAACATTAATGAAGATTAAACTTATAAAAACAATGGAATTAAACTTCCCACGGTATTAACTCCGGCAATAGTTAAAGATCTTTTATATTGTTTCCTTACTTACAAGACCAATTTAAGGAATATTGGGCACCTTTCGAGTAAACATTCTTTACTCTTAATTGGTATCCGATAATTTCAATAACCATTTTCATATATTAGTAGTGCTCAACACGGAATATATAGATGTCCGTCTGATAGCAACAATAAAAATTATTTGCTACACGAGGCTATTATAACTTTAATTTATGAAAGTTTTTATCAATTTATTTTGTCAGGCTGTCTTACCTCTAACATTAGTTGCTTAGACGCTCACCATATGGACGTCAGACTATCAGCGCCAAAATGGCGAGAATCGAATTGCTACATTACGATTTTGTAAAAAGTCAGTCTAGCGTACCAGTATAATAGAGGTCAGTATTTGACAGATGTCAAATAACCTTAATTATGTGTGCCAGAAAGCATAACTAAAATATGTAACGGAAACTATGCGATAGAAATTAATACAATCGAGTGAAAATTTAATCGTTTCACAATTTCTCGTGACAATTTTCGCAATTTTTACGTCTGGTTATTTATTTCGTTCATCGCCTATGGTGTTTACAGGAAAATTGGTGTTAAAGTGTAAACTTACAATTAAACATGGCGCTGTTCAAACATTTTAATTAATTAATTTGATACAACATAACATTAATATTTTTAATAGGGGCCCTACACTGATTCAATCGGTATATTTTTCAGAAAAAAATTGTTTTCCTAGAATCCTGGAAATAGAGAGATTAAACGAAGATTTGGTAACTATATATGGCATCTACAATTTCGTCAAAACAGACAAAAATCTAGAAACAAATGTTTATGGTCAAGTATGATACGAGTTATTTATTTTACACTCGGAGACGCTTGATTTTTATTAATAGGTTTAGATTGTAAATAAAGATATTTTTTCTTTCAGTCTATAAATATGATCGCATAATATTAGGCTTATTTCACCAAGGAAAAAAATTAAAATCCGGTTCCTAAAATTGACTTTTTACTCGACAAAGCAAAACCCAAAAAATAATGTTTTGGAACGGCGTGCACGTACGTTGTAAAGTAATCTATGTTTTTAAAAAGTCATTATCACCTTTTCGTCTTTTTCATAAACATATTTAATTGCACGAAAAGTGTTGATAACCTATGTTTTAAAAACTTGTCCGTATCGGCGTATTTTGCACAGAACCTTGTTAAATAACTAAGTACTTGAATACTTTATAGGAGACTTAAATACTCGTCTCTGCTGCCTTGAAGACTCCTTGCATCGCCTTTAACATGGCCGACAAAAGAAGACATCGTCAAAGACAATATAATGGTACTGCCTCTGGCCCTTTCTTTCGCGTACCAGTTTTAGTTAAAGACTACTTTAATAAATTGCTAACGACGCTTGTTTCTCTTTGGAACAATGTTGAAAGCGAAGTAATTATTTTTAATTTAAGTTTTGAAATATGGCATATTTTCAAAACTTAAAATTAACCCTAGATGTTTATTTCTATTATTTCCAATAATATTACGGCTTCAAGAACTATCCCATAGTTGATTAAAATATTAATTTTAATCAACATAATAATATGATAATAAATATCTGTCACCAGTAACTTCGCTTGAATTATCGATACAAACATTAAATATTTTATTACACAAATGATTTCCCACAATTAAATGAAACTACATGATGTAGTATTATTTCTACTTTCTTTAAGTTCTTTACCACGACCTAAGTTTCGTTATATTACAACATCTAAGCAAAGATTGAATCTTTACTAAAAGCCCACCTGAAGATGTTGTAATACAACGAAACCTAGGTCGTGGTAAAGAACTTAAAGAAAGTAGAAATAATACTACATCACGTAGTTTCATTTAATTGCGAATAATGAATTTCTACAAAATTGACGCCAAATATATTCAATAAACAAATGATTTATTTTCTCTAATACTTAGGAAACTATTTATTATGGAACTGAGTGAAACAGACATCAACATATAGAAGTAATAACTAAGTTTTGTGTGAACCAATAATTCTACCAAAGTAAAGAAACTAAGGGTTTCCGAAAAAAAATAACAAAAAACCAACAACTTTAATTTAATTCGACTACAAAAACCTAAACAAAAAGAGACGTTGAATGTAAACAGTATTATTTACAGTCACAAATAGATAAATCGTCAATGAATGAGTGCATCAGACATTTTGGAAAGACTGACAGGGCACTGTGGTGCATGCGGCACACCTCCAACCCATCCATGCCTACGATTGTTCGCTTGTACCTTAACCCGCTACGACACTATAAATGAATATTAATTTTGCTGTATTATTTAAATATTAATAAATATTTACTATGTCTACCCGGAGAGGGTCAAATTTAAAAAATAGTTATAAATTTCTTTAAGTGGGCTCAGTTGTTTAGGATATAAACTCTAGAAAACTCTCACGTCCTCTTTATTATATCAATGTGTACCAAAAGATACAGTAACGTGGAAATATAACAGGTAAAATACAATACATGTGCGTTTATAGAAATAGTTTTTTTTTATTCGAATTATGCTTGCAAATGATATTTTATTTATCACGTTGTCCTGATATTCAATAGCCGAATTGTTTGGTTTTTTATATTGTAAAATGTCTAGCTTTCTTAAAAGTTCTTTTCTATTTTTGTGAAACCAGGCTAATCTGCCCTGATACCTTTTTATCAATTAATAGAATTTCATAAATTGTTTGATATACACCGACCCTTAAAATTGAAAACTACAAATGAACCCTATTGCCCTTTTTATTGTAAACGAGTAGATATACCAGGAATATTTAAAAAAGGGCTAATTTTTTATTTTCAAAAGGGCTAAATTCGTAATCATGATTAAAAATACTACACCTGTTGTGTACGAATTAACTTTAAATAGCTCTCGGTTATAATAGGATTCTTCTATTCTGCCAAAATACTCACTAATTTCTTTCCCCTTTAATGAAAGATACCCTTTTATCAATTAATAGAATTTCGGCTTATTGTGTACGAATTAATTTAAATATCGCTCGGTGATAATAAGATTCTTTCATTCTGTCAAAATACTCACTAATTGCTTTCCCCTTTAATGAAAGATACCCTTTTATCAATTAATAGAATTTCGGCTTATTGTGTACGAATTAATTTAAATATCGCTCGGTGATAATAAGATTCTTCCATTCTGTCAAAATACTCACTAATTGCTTTCCCCTTTAATGAAAGATACCCTTTTATCAATTAATAGAATTTCGGCTTATTGTGTACGAATTAATTTAAATATCGCTCGGTGATAATAAGATTCTTCCATTCTGTCAAAATACTCACTAATTGCTTTCCCCTTTAATGAAATTCCCGAAAATATGTCTTTAAGTTCCAAAATAGTATCTTTCGATGTCAGGTCTGTACTATAAGGTCGACGGTCCATTTCTTCAAATACACAATTAGCCTTTAGCAACACATGTTCCTTAAATTGCTTTCACTTTTAATAAAATTCCCGAAAATATTTCTTTAAATACCAAAATAGAATCATTCGAGATCAAGTCTGTACTACAAGGCAAGTGGTTCATTTCTTCAAATCCACGACTACACTTTAGCGACGCATGTTCTTTGAATTGCTTTCTCGTTTAATAATATTCACGAAAATATTTTTTTGAATTCCCAAATAGAATTATCCGAGGTCAGGTATAATAAGACGAGTGGTTCATTTCTTCAAATTCACATCTTCATTCAATCTTTCATCATTTTTTTTTAATTAGTTCTTTTAATAAAGATATAAAATAAGTGTAATACTTTCCAATTATACTGACTAACTTTTTTTTATATTCAATCTATATTTTATCCATCGCAGCCCCAAAAACTTTGGCTGTAACCTTTCCAGTAAAGATGGGTACTCTAAACTTTTAGGAAAGCCTATTAAACTATTATTATATCGAGCTATTATGTCGAATTTCTAGGCAAAAGTTATAAACCTAGATTTTATCTTCGGTAATAATTTTCTTTATTATCTCATCGGGATATTCACCACAGAGCTCCAATAACCGTTCACAGCAACCAACGCGCGCCGTTTCTGAGGTTGCATAACTAAAGCCGATATCAATCTTGTGGTGGTTTAATATACATTTAGACGATGGTGGAAAGTCTGGTAATTTTCACTCGAATATCATCTAATATAATTTCTTCAATTTTCTTCGGTCTAACTTAGACCGATCTGATCTGAACAAGGTTATCTTCGATGTTTCTTCTGTCCCTTCCAAATTTATAAGATCACTACTGAAACGCGGATAACAAACAAATAGTCTCTTTCAAAACTACGCCCATCACTTTCTTAATTGCTTTTTGGCTTTTCCTAAAAATCACATTGCTTCGTCAGTTACGCCAAACTTATTAATAGACGCAATAAAATAATAATGAGTGCTCGTTTTCTATTTTTATTTATTTATGTATATATATATATATATTTATATATATATATATATATATATATATATATATATATATATATATATGTATATACATAAATAAATAAAAATAGAAAAGCCTTTTAATTTCTAGCAAATAGCTAAGTTTACAAAATTGATTAATATATATAATGCAATTTAAGTATGCGTTATTTATATATTTGCAAGAACCCCTCCATAGGTAAAGGCTTCTCCAAAGATAACTAATAAAATTACAATACAAAAACCTCCTCGGACACCCCTCGTGCATAAATACTTTCCCTGTCAGTTTAGGCTCGGCGATCAATTGTCTACGGAAGCGCTGACCGGTGTCGAAGTCTGTACAATTATGAACGCTGAACGGAAAAATTACGGTTGGGTGCTATTTCAATTAGATTTTTTTTTAATTTTCCAAGATTTCTGCTAAAATTTTAAATTGTATTGTGTTTTTCATGTTTATCAAAACGTACAAGGTCAAAAATAATTTGACTCCATGACTACTGAACGTGAACCTTGACAGGTTTTTATTAGCTTATACAACATGGTTTACAGACAAAATTATTGTCTCCAAACTATTTTTTTGATTTTTCTTTCTTTGTTTTTATAATCTCACTTCCGCTTTGTTGATATTAACATTTGTTATATATATATATATATATATATATATATATATATATATATATGCATATATATATATATATATATATATATATATAACTTTCTTTCGAATATATGATTCAAAACAACGATTCGTCCCTATACTTTAGCCATAGCACCTTTACATTGTACTTTCATAATTAAGTCCAATATTGTACAAGTCAGAATTTGTCTCTAATTCAACTGATTCCATTTTTTCTCTATTCATCAACTATAGTAGAATTCCACTGAAACATGGAAAGGAGTAGAAGGAAGTAATGGATTATGAACAATGAGTCATTTACAAAAATATAAAATGTCGAAAAATCGTATACGAGTACTACTTATTACTGCAAAAAATCGTACACACAAACGATCAATGCTGATATGTATGCTTAGATACTGAATTAAAACATGAAAAATAAGCATCCAGCCTCGTAATAATATCACCATGATAAATCTAGAGCTGCAGCTTTCTCTACACAAAAAATAGCTAAACTTCGGGTATGAAGTCTTATCGTATTATCCACATTCTTTCGACCTGGCTCCTGCCATATTTTTTAGTACTTACAAAACAATTTTGCTCATTAAAACTATAATTAATTCGAACAAGTCCAAAGAACAGCCCAATAATTGCTTGATTCTGAAAAGAATAATTTTTAAAGTGAAATCCTCCTATTGCTAAGATATCTAAAATCTTATTTTTACTAACTGTGTTAAAAAAGCTCATTTAAGCTTTTTTTACCCTATAAAATGTATTTCTTATGTACAATAAAAAGTTTTCTATATATTACGGTTTAATTTGAAGTTTAATTATTTTTCGCATTTAGTTGACAAAACCCGTACTTGGCACATGCAATATGTATTGACACATAAAATTAATTAAACGGAACAACGTCACATTAAAAACTCCGTAATAAACTTTTGTCCGTTCTTCGTTTGGTAGTACAGCTGAAAAATTATTAACTGGTCAAGCTGGAATTTAAATAACAGCATAGATGTCAAACTTCGGCCAAAAATTGTTGAAGTGAAAACTTGTTTAGGGTACCTGCGCACTATTCTGAGCAGTGAACGAAACTGAGCCGTAACGCTCGGGTCGGCTGAGCTATCAGGTTCGGGTCGATGATGCTGAATCGGGTAAACTCGGCTCCCTTCGGCATTGGCAAGTGAACTACTTTTTTACAGTAGTTCACTTGCCAATGCCGAAGGGAGCCGAGTTTACCGAGTTTAGTCGCACGCATATATATATATATATATATATATATATATATATATATATATATATATATATATATATATATGTACATATATATACAGATGGCCCATTTATAGTGGTCCAAATTTTTTTATGTAGAGAATGTAAGGGATCCACGACAGATGTCGTGTATGTAGGGGATGTCGTAACGAATCATCTAAAAATAATATTAGTTCCGCGAAAATCAATAGTTTAGAAGTTATGATTTTTTTTTAATTTGGCAAATAAACCACATTAGTTGGTTTACTATTTCACTAAATCAAATGAAAATTGATTGAAAAACTTCGTACCGCCTCAGAATCAATAAATATTGTATTAACTTGTTAGCTGAATTAAATTCAGTTTTTTATTAAAGTAAAATGCATACAATCATAAAATCCAATTAAAAGTTTTTTAATTACATTGAAATAAATGCAATTCAAGTCGCAGCAAGTCATTTGCTTTATTGAAGCGAATCGAAATGATTCACTTAGCATTGTTGCACCACTTTCAATTAAACTGTTTTCTGGGGGCTGCACTCGGGTCGATTCCCTTCATTAAAGCACCTTATGATATGTCACACTTTTCGTATTGTTGTCAGCTGCGGGAGTGAGAACGAACAAAGCGGATTGTTTGCCAACACGTGAACATGCTACCTACAATTGACCATGAAAGAAACATTCATTTTCTAGATTAAGGCTACAAACACCGAATGATTGGCATTGTGATTTGTTACATAATGAAGCAATTATCGATACGCGCATAATCACAAATGTCATAACCCCACAAAGTGAACATCTTCGAAGGTACAACGTTTCACAATGTGCACATCATCAAACTTAATTCAAGTACCTATTTGAAATCACTTTTCGCTGATGAATTTCAAAAAAAATCGTTTGAAATTAATTAATTTAAACGAAATCCAATGCAATAATGGTCGAAAACTGAATAAAAATTGTTGAAAACCATTTATAATTTTTGTCCGTATCTGTCATTTATAACATATTTTATTCTGTTATTTATCACATATTACGTTTTATATACATAACAGATACGTTTTAAACTCATTTCAATTATTTGTGATTTTCTTACTTTTCCAATGCCCGAGGAAACTTCTCGAAGCCGCGACGAAAAAACAAAGTATTCACCGAAATCTGACAATCCGTTCTCGATATATCATCAAAAAAGCCGCTCCATAGAAAATGTATGAGAAAATGAATTTTTTTCATAACTTATTTTTTCGTCAATTTTCCCAATGTTTTAATACTTATTATCATATTCCCAATTAAGACAAATCCGAAAACACAAAAATCGAAAAAATTGGTTCAGCCATTCTTGAGTTAAAAACGGTGTAACTAACACGACTTTGTTTTATATATATAGATACCATCTTAAGGTATTTTTAAGGCCATTGGTAAATCGCCGGTAGTACATTTTTTTTCATGGTGATTTTTTTAAAAATTAAACAATTTTATGTACATTAAACTAAACTTAACAAACAATTCTAAAACAATGGTAGAGTCTAGGAATAAACTTAAAATTTAGCACATTACGTACTAGTTACATGTGTTCTCTACATCCATGCCAAATTTCATTCGATTTAGTGGAATAGTAAACAAACTAGAGTGTTTATGTGACTAAATCGGGGTATTTGCAGAAAAAAGCTAAACAAATCATAACTTCTAAACTAGTGATTTTCGATAAGCTAATACAGTTTTTAAATGATTTGTTACGACGTCTCCTATACAAATAAAAATTGGACGACTATAAATGGGCCATCCTGTATATTAAAATTAGAAGTTTTCACTTCTATCGTGTGATCGTAAGTACATATAAGAATTTTTTTTAATTTTTATAGAAACCAAACCACCATATATTGAATTTAATTGTGTTAAAAGTTGAAAATAATTAAAATTGTTCCTTCTCAGTTATTTTAATTTTTTTAATCAGCGCATAATGTAACTTGGGTCGCTTCACTGTATGTAGACATAGTTATCGAAAACAATGCGTTTTTCGAGAGCTATCGTTCATTCTGCGGTTAATGCTAGCTCGGTTAGGTTGAGGGAATAGGGCATCAGAAGCAAAAACTTCAATTAGTTCAGAATTAAATGAATTAAATCAATAATACCTATATCCTTTCCCGGAAAAATACGCAAAGTAATTATTACAAGTACCTTAAAATCTCTGAAGTTTTTACTTGTATCCCGCACTACTAGCGCCATCTGGCAGAGCGTGATCGTACTTAAATTACAAAAGAGTTTCAATGGACTTGATTTGAATTCAAAATTTAAAAAAATAAAGAAAAAAGGGAACGTTCCTGTTTGAAATACATTTTTTTCACTCCTGTTTGACATAAAATTCAACTTGTGGTTGTATGTACTTTCATAATAAGAAGTAGTTTACTTTGGGCAATTACTGTCAGCTGTAATTTTATGAATTATGAATATTTTTCCTCTATTTACATTACCACGTTATAGAATTGGATATGAATTTTGGATTGGATTCCAGCATCAGGAACGCGTGGAAGTATCAAGTTGAAATCAATACCAAATATTTAGGTCAAAAATCAAGCTTTTAAGTCAACGTACTCAAAAAGAACCCTAAAAATACAGCTATTTATCATTCATTATTACTCATATTTTGACACTCGCAATTAAATACAAAGTATAGGTCACAATCTCATCGACCTAGAATCATAAAATTTGGCAAGAAGCAAGATCTCATGGCGCAAATAAAGTAAAAAAATCTAAAATTGTTAATTTGTGGTTACGTCATGTATTTTTTCAATATGCGCCTGTGAAATATATAATAGGCAATATATTTTCGTTTCAAAAAATTAAAATGTTATATTATGTACCATTAAGTGTTTATAAATACTTACATGTGTACGAAATCACCGTAGTATGAATTCCAGTCGTGCTCGACAGGTTTTTAATTTTTTCATAAATATTCAACATTTCTTAAATATTTTTCTCATTTTTATTTAAAAAATTATTGTCAGTTACGTAGTAATTACTATAATTTGCAGGCTACCTCGGAAATGGAACAGATTATTCTTATAGCAAAGACTCTTTACATGTATATGTATATATATATATATATATATATATATATATATATATATATATATATATATATATATATGTATGTATATAAATACACTTATATATGTCACTAGTTTTCACTTGCGGCTTAGCACGCGTATAGAAGGAAAAATAGATTGGGATAATTTTGAAAGTAATGTTCTTGTAACACTATTGAATCTTAGCATTATAAATGGCTAAGTAGGTACGTACATACATACATACATATATTCATACAAACATATGTTGAAGCTTTTGTGTAGTGATTTTTTAAATGTTAAAAAAATTTTCTTTACACTAGGATAAAAAGTTTCTCATATTTATCTTCTTAACACGGACAAACTTTCAAACAGATCAATTAAGTAATTTAGACATGAAAATTAATCAAACAAACAAACTAACTTTGGCATTTATAATATTAGTTAGGATTAAAATCGAACTAAATAAAATAATGGAAATCATTTACCGAAATAGAACTATTTCGTTTACTTAAAAATAACATCGCCAAAATAGATACAACTTAGTTCATAAAGTAAGCGTTCGCAATCGTACATCCGTGTGTATATATTACATTCCACTTTTTTTGCTCCGGAAAAACGTAAACGTAAGCCTGGAAAAGCTGAACTCGACTTTTCCTTACACCGACGTTATTACGCCTGACGCTTTATTTTTTGTTTGCTTTTAATATGGTGCACTCGGGTAAATGGAAGAAACGTGATCTAAATATCAATAATAGGTAGATGCTTGTGTCATGCTTCATAATCAAAACAATGCTTTCTATTTACACGAAATTTTTTTTTAAAAATTCATGGAAAAAATATCATTGATGTGAAAATATCTGCGTACTTATCACATCGGTTAGAAAATCTGCATCACTAAAGATTTGTGTTTTGTTTAGTTATTTATTTTGTGATTTAAAGACACTTGTAAAAAACAATAATTAGCATTATACATCTTAAAGTTTTTAAATATTTCATTATCGTGTGAAAGTATTGCAAACATTCATTTGGCGTAGCTATAGTTAAGGTTAGTTCGCTCGACATAAAAATATGTCGAATTTTGTTATGGAAACCGAGTTGTATCCTCAGCTATAATAAGAAATGGGTTTTGAAATATTGTATATATTTGGCGTTAATTTTGTAGAAATTCATTATTGATAATTAAATGAAACTACATAATATAGTATTATTTCTGCTTTTTTTAAGTTCTTTACCACGACCTAAGTTTCGGTGTATTACAACATATTCAGGTGGGCTATTAGCAAAGATCTTTGCTTATAATCCTTACTTCGAAACCTAGATCGTCGTAAAGAACTTAAAGAAAGTAGAAATAATACTACATCACGTAGTTTCATTTAATTATCAAGAAATTGGTTATTGAACTTTCATTTAAAATTTCATGTTGTCTGCAACATCTCCATTCATTTTATTATAGCTATAATGGTTTGAAAATTATATTAAAACATGAACCCGGCACAATTTCCCTTCACTTAAATTGTAATTACAATTTAGCTGCAAGCTCTAAAAAGGAATTTTCGATGCTACAGTAAGCTTTTAATCCCTTGAATGTAGATATAAGTCTGATTGGTCAATGAACTCGTAATATGGGTCTTCTAGTCAATCCTCCTAAGCCACATATTACTGTTATTGATAGTAGGAAACTTAATTCTAGGACCAATGTTCCTGATCTACCACAACCGTTACTAAACGGTGCTGTTATCTCGTTCCCTCTAACTTTAAGACCTTAGGTCTAATGCCCGATTAATTTCTTAGTTAGCATCTCCAAGTTAATTATGTCAGCCATCGAGTTTTCTGCAGAATTTACTCTCTGAAACGTCTTCGATATTGTTCCACTTAAAACTAAAATTCATTTCCCCATCAAGGCTTCCTGAAAAAATTATGCCTCACCCAACTTTATTTTACATTTCCTCTCATATATCTTTCCATTAATCCTTCTCCTTCCTTTTCTACTCTTTCTTCCTTTTCTACCGGTTTCAAGTCTCCCCCCATATATAAAAATTAGATCATTTTAACTTCTTTGTTTTTCTCTTACATATTTTATCATATTTCATTATGATATATATGTAAGAGAAAAACAAAGTATATAACAATATATAACAATATATTTATTTATCATATTTCATTATAATCACTTTTTCTCGTTATGATCGATCCATCTACCTGTCAACAAAGTGCCATCTGAACTCTATAAATTATAGGATGGTGAAAGTTTAATCTTAATCGGACAACGTTTACATTAATATACCTTGTCTACCAAATTTTGAAGAAATCAAAAGAACATCCAGCTCTCGATAATAAGATGATTAGTTTTAATGAGTAACGATGGGTTAAATTAAATAAACTATTAATTGAACAAGCCCATGTCATGTTTGAGCAATTGATTTTCGGTAAGATGATCAATCATTCTTCAACATAGTTTTTATGAAAAATTTGTTAGTAAAAAAGTTTTTTTGTTTTGGAAAATTAAAAATATAGCTCCCGTCTTCAACAATATAACATCTTAATTTCTATCTAAATACGGGTGTATAGCACAAATACAGATATTTTTCCAACGTTTTGTTAGTTAATAAAATTGATACTGTGAAGAATATGCCATCTTAATTATTGTCTAAGTACGGGTGTTAGGAAGAGATAGACATAGCATAAATACAGAGATAACAACATTTTTCTAACGTTTTGTTAGTTAATAAAATTGATAATATGAAGAAAATAACATTTTAATTTTTGTCTAAATACGGGACTTAAGAAGAGATAGCATAAATGTAGAGATATCAATATTTTTCTAAATGTTTAGTTAGTTAATAAAATTGATAATGTGAAGAATATAACGTCTTAATTTTTGTCTAAATACGGGAGTCAAGAAGAGATAGCATAAATGTAGATTTAGCGATATTTTTCTAAATTTTTAGTTAGTTAATAAAATTGATAATGTGGAGAATATAACATTTTAATTTTTGTCTAAATACGGGAGTCAAGAAGAGATAGCATAAATGTAGATATAGCGATATTTTTCTCAATTTTTATTTAGTTAATAAAATTGATAATGTGGAGAATATAACATTTTAATTTTTGTCTAAATACGGGACTTAAGAAGAGATAGCATAAATGTAGAGATATCAATATTTTTCAAAATTTTTAGTTAGTTAATAAAATTGATAATGTGAAGAATATAACATCTTAATTTTTGTCTAAATACGGGAGTCAAGAAGAGATACCATAAATGTAGATATAGCGATATTTTTCTAAATTTTTAGTTAGTTAATAAAATTGATAATGTGGAGAATATAACATTTTAATTTTTGTCTAAATACGGGAGTCAAGAAGAGATAGCATAAATGTAGATTTAGCGATATTTTTCTAAATTTTTAATTAGTTAATAAAATTGATAATGTGAAGAATATAACATCTTAATTTTTGTCTAAATACGGGAGTCAAGAAGAGATAGCATAAATGTAGATTTAGCGATATTTTTCTAAATTTTTAGTTAGTTAATAAAATTGATAATGTGGAGAATATAACATTTTAATTTTTGTCTAAATACGGGAGTCAAGAAGAGATAGCATAAATGTAGATACAGCGATATTTTTCTAAATTTTTAGTTAGTTAATAAAATTGATAATGTGAAGAATATAACGTCTTAATTTTTGTCTAAATACGGGAGTCAAGAAGAGATAGCATAAATGTAGATTTAACGATATTTTTCTAAATTTTTAGTTAGTTAATAAAATTGATAATGTGGAGAATATAACATTTTAATTTTTGTCTAAATACGGGAGTCAAGAAGAGATAGCATAAATGTAGATACAGCGATATTTTTCTAAATTTTTAGTTAGTTAATAAAATTGATAATGTGGAGAATATAACATTTTAATTTTTGTCTAAATACGGGAGTCAAGAAGAGATGGCATAAATGTAGATTTAACGATATTTTTCTAAATTTTTAGTTAGTTAATAAAATTGATAATGTGGAGAATATAACATTTTAATTTTTGTCTAAATACGGGAGTCAAGAAGAGATAGCATAAATGTAGATATAGCGATATTTTTCTAAATTTTTAGTTAGTTAATAAAATTGGTAATGTGAAGAATATAACATCTTAATTTTTGTCTAAATACGGGAGTCAAGAAGAGATAGCATAAATGTAGAGATAGCAATATTTTTCTAAATTTTAGTTAGTTAATAAAATTGATAATGTGAAGAATAGAACATCTAAATTTTTGTCTAAATACGGGAGTCAGGAAGAGATGGGTATAGCATAAATACAGAGACAGCAATATTTTTGTAGCTTTTTAGTTAGTTAATAAAATTGATAATATATTAACTTCCTTTTCGTAATATTTCAAACATTGAATATTATCTCCAAGGATCCATATTTTTTTATATTCTTGATAATATCTTTAATAATATTTTTATAAGACAGATCCTCGTGACCTAACAAAATAAACTTTTTCGGGTTGGTACAAACCGAAATTCTTTATGTTAGAAATGTTTCTTTTGATAATTGATTAATAATCTAAACTTTACTCAACATTTTGACATCATTTATACGAAAATGGTATTAAACCAAAACAAAGTTTGTCATTGAATTTTCTTTATATGGAAAAGGAAATTTTATATGAATCTTGTACATCCCAAATATTTTTGAATTTTTACATATTTTTAAGCGTTATTTTCCCGTCGGAGCACAACGATTTTTGAGTATCTTTTTCCAAAAAATTACAAGAGAAACAAATTATTGGTTTTTGATTTTATGTTTTATGAAGTTTTTATTTGATACCTCACACAATGATCTTCATATTTTTTAAAATTTCCTTTTTATCCCCTCAATGAACCCTCCAAAATTTCAAAATGTTTGCTTCTTATCTTTAATTGAGTTGCCACACGATGTTGTGTTATATTGTGTTAAATTTTCAAGTTTTCGCTTCAAATAGTATCAGAGAAAGAGTCGAAGTCGATAAAAAAGAAGTGATGGTAAAAACTAATCAAAATAAAAGCAACTTTTTTGTAAGCTGATGAAAATAAAAGCGACTTTTTTGTAAGCTGATGAAAATAAAAGCGACTTTTTTGTAAGCTGATGAAAATAAAAGCGACTTTTTTGTAAGCTGATGAAAATAAAAACAACTTTTTTTCAATTACATTACTTTAGAACGAAAAACGAATCTACAATTACTGTATCGAAAATTTTATGAAAAATTCAAGACGAATAAAATACAGGAAAACTCTCGATGAATCAATGTCCCTAAGGAAAAACATTCCAACTTGCTTTTGATGGTTGTGAATTACAATTATATTTTTGTTGTTTTCCAAAAGTCCATCTATCTTCACACCAGATAGTTCTTTTTAATAACGTCAAAAACATGAAGTAATATAAAAATTATGCGATATTTTAAAACTATGTCATGCTTGCCTGTGTAATTACAAAAAATGGGTTAAAATGTCATAAAAATGTAAAAAAACTTAGCGAATATTCAAATTTTCTAAAATTTTATAAGAAAATTCCATTTTCTGTGACATGAAACAACATATCTTAAATATTTTATGAACCGAAGTTCCTTCAATTTAAGATGCCATAAACTACAAAATAATTGTCTTTCACATCGGATGAGTTGACTGTACTATCTCTAAATTTCCGCGTACTTGTAGGCAGCTCGAACTGTCATTTGACCAATTGCATTTCTATCTGTCTAAATAGACTGAATTTATTATTACGTCATTAAAAAGAAAGGATCTACGATGAATTTTTGAACGACATATACCAGAAACATCACTTGCATTGTCTCTTATATAGATCAACTAATAGCAAGCCAACTGCTCGCTGTGAAATTAGACTGAATTTATTATTACGTCATTAAACCAAATAGACTGAATTTATTATTACGTCATTAAAAAGAAAGGATCTACGATGAATTTTTGAACGACATATACCAGAAACATCACTTGCATTGTCTCTTATATAGATCAACTAATAGCAAGCCAACTGCTCGCTGTGAAATTAGACTGAATTTATTATTACGTCATTAAACCAAATAGACTGAATTTATTATTACGTCATTAAAAAGAAAGGATCTACGATGAATTTTTGAACAACATATACCAGAAATATCACTTGCATTGTCTTGAACCAAATAGACTGAATTTATTATTACGTCATTAAAAAGAACCAAATAGACTGAATTTATTATTACGTCATTAAAAAGAACCAAATAGACTGAATTTATTATTACGTCATTAAAAAGAAAGGATCTACGATGAATTTTTGGACGACATATACCAGAAACATCACTTGCATTGTCTCTTATATAGATCAACTAATAGCAAGCCAACTGCTCGCTGTGAAATTCGCAAGAAAACTGACAAACAATTGATGAACTTTTATTAGTAGATTGAGAGTAGCTGTGAGTTCAAAATATAATTTCTGATTTGCTTCTAAAATTATGCCATAACCTGAATTCAATTATTACAACGTCTAAAAGAAACAAGTAGCAAAGTTGAATTAAAAACAAATCCATACATAATACATATAGAATACTAGTTGTCCGGTTGAAAGCAAATCCATACAAAATGCAAATTATCTAACTAACTTGGTTGGAACTTAGATAGAAAATATATATATAATAAATATTCATCAACATTGTTTGAAAGGTTTTCTTTTTAAATTTTTTACAACCAATTACGGAAAAACCGCTTTGAGAAAATTACATTCAGGTAAACAATTATGATTCACGAAGTTGTAAACAAAAATTTAATCCATTATTTCATTGCTCAGTCGCCTGAAATAAATTGATGTTGTTCACATAATTCGTTGGATTCTTAAATTTTCAAACGCTAAAATTTATAGACTCACTCTTGAAAACATATATTTACGCAAAGCCGACATACACAATAAAATTATTTTGATTCATAATATTATAAATATCTTTCTAATACTCCAAAAATTCCATCAGATTTTTAGGGTATTAAACAATTCGATCAAATTGGCAAGTACTTCAAATAAATGAGCTGAACGATAATAACAGAAACCATATTTCAATAAGTGGATCTCCTTCACTGACAGCCTTTATATTTCAGAACTAGCTCAGAAATTAAGTGCCATCATATTCGCCATAAATCAGACAGTGAATATCCAGAAACTTGTGAAGGAACGCCTCCTTTTCCTTCAGTGTATGAAGATTATGACTGTGACTAATGCTTACGTAAATGAAAATATTATATATATAGTAACAACACTTCTTTAAACTTTGACGGCACGAATATAGCACTAGACATAGACATGCCATTAAAAGTATTAACTACAAACTATCAGGGGTCTCAAAAAGTGTTGGATGCAATAGTACTATTTTTTTAATACACTGCCTGCAAATATTAATTTTTATGACGGCATTCGTTTCCCGAGAACCATGAAGAACATACTTATAGAAAAAGGCATCATACAGTGAACAAAGCTAAATAGGTCATAAAACAATTAATAGTATTATAAATTCCAATATCATTATTGGTATTTTTTTGTTATTATGTGTATATTAATACGTGAAGAGTGAAGAGAAAACTATGTACCCCTTTTTAAACATGTTGCGCGCACGGAGGAATATGATATTTGACATAGTTAAAGTTTATACTGAAAAGGAGTTCAGAAAGCTAAAATTTACATATAATATGTGTTACAAATACGTCAAACTATATATTACAAGTACATAAAAAAGTACATTGCTTACTTTTAACCATAAAAGATTCATTGTTTACGTTCGTACCACCAACGTCAAACATAAACAAACTATCGCACAGAGTAGAGATTGTCACCAAAGGATTTTAAAATGTTATATTGACAGAATGAGTTTCAAGTAAACGAATAACGTTCAAACGGCGGTATCATGATTTGGCCTGTTTGACTTTGATGACACTTTTGTGAATATCTTAAATTTACATAATAATGACATTTACAGTATATCAACGTATTATATAATTTAGTATTTATTGAATTATATTATTAACTAGCGTGACCCGTGCGAAGTCTTCGCATTATAAATTATTCAACTCAATTTAATAAATCAAAATTGATTGCAGGTATTCAATTCATTTCTAATTTTGCACACTGCTTATTACGTTTTTATTCCATTATGAAGCTCAGATAACAGATCAAACAAATATTTTACTAAAATTGACATATAGAGGCGCAAGTATCAAAAGCATTGAGCTTGAGCGCCACTTTATTTATACGTGAGTGGATTTGAAATTAAACAAAAATTTTACCGACCGTCAATCATATTGACGTTGAGCCGTCAGGTGGCAGCATTGCTGTTTTGTGTATATAATTTTAATAATTAATTAATTTGCAAAAACAATAGCAATAATAAATTTTTTAGTTGTGGATGCCGGTAGAGCAAGCAATTATCTATAAAATGATATATAATTTATGTGGATTAGTTGTGAGGTTTTTTCTAAAAAGGGAGAGTAACATCTTAACCTTAGCGTATTAATATATATGATGATGATGATGATGATAATGTGTCGTATTTGACTTTTGTCTTACATTCATCTGGCTCGTTTCTGGCATATAAGTTGGTCATATATTTAATTTATCTTGCCGTTTTGTATATTAATTGGATTTCCCGCCTTTCGTTATATAATATATCAATAGCATTTATTATATACAAATCTACATGATTGAATGTGCTCTATGTACCAATATCGAATATAAACTATGATTATGCTTACGATTATGATTATGGCTATAAGAACTTCTTCAGGAACTCGCTCATAATCGTCCCTCATTCAGCTCTCCGTATTTACTTAGTTCCAGTTTAAATTTAATTTCATCAGAGTCATTTTAAGCTAAATTAAACCATGACAGCGTTGGTTATTCTCTTTGCATAATTGCTGTTGATATAAGTGTGTACATTTTTGGAAGTCCTATTATATATATTATATTATATCCATTAAAAATATTAAAGCATAGACTAACTTGCTAGGCACAATTGTCAAGTGCAGACTATGATATATTTTTGTAAAAAAACAATCCATATAATCCTGTAATATTAAATTGTGTGTACTCCATAACGCCTATAAGTTCAAGATCATCCTCAATCCATTAATTTATATTTGTCCAAGAATGCCTTTATAGATTTTTTTTCCCAGGATAAGTCATAAAATCATAAGTACATAAGTCAGTACAAGTGTAATTGAAAAGTTGTATTAAAAATGCCTTCAAGATGAAAATTAGTGCTGAATAGAAGAATTGCATATATAACCTGAGTGTTCTTCCAATGCTCATATGCGGAACTATGACCTGGGTATTTACAAAGGACAACGTCCATAAACTCCAAGTGGCTCAAAAAATAATCAATAGGAAACTACTAGGGCACAGCAATGTTGTACAATGCAATGAGCACAAAACGAGTTTCAAATTAAAATAGAAGTGGGCTTATCATGTTACCAGCAAACAAAGCTTATAATGCAAGTCAGTGGTTGAATGGAGACCCTGAGGATAGAAACAGCCCAAGACCGAAACAGATGGCATAAAACAATTAAATGAAACTACGTGATGTAGTATTATTTCTACTTTATTTAAAGTCTTTACCGCGACCTAGGTTTCATTGTATTACAACATCTTCAGGTGGGCTATTAGCAAAGATAGATTTTTGCTAGAAGAAGGTCTTTACTAATTGCCCACCTGTAGATGATATATAAGGAAACCTAGGTCGTAGTAAAGACTGTAAATAAAGTAGAAATAATACTACATCTCGTAGTTTGTTTAATTATGAATAATGAGTTTCTACAAAATTAACGCCAAGTATATTCAATAGATGGCATAAATTGAAAGTGACCTACACCTTAGAGGTCAAAAATGGCTAAAGAAGAAGAAGATTAGAAGAAATTTTATTTAATAAGAAGGATGTTAAAAAAGTGAATACTAACAGAAGAAATATATAACATTGATATAATAGGTCAAGAGGGCAGACGAAATTTCTCTCATAACAAGAGTCAATTACTAAGGTCGTAGCAAAATTACTAGGATCGTAGGGATTACTAGGATCAGATCCTCAACCTACCGATATGTTTATTAACAATAAAAATAAATTAAAACAATCGCACTTGACTTAGTTTTTTTATTCCTGTGTTTATTGGATGTTGCCATAAAACGTAATAAGGCGCGGTTTTCGTAATATCGTTTCACCTTCTCTATTTATTTTGGGAACAAACTACGCAACAGCTACACATTTATCTCATAATATAACATATTTTTTTCCTTGTACTTATTATAAAAATAGTTTGATGAGCAATTTATAAGAATTACTTGAAAAAATGAATGAAATTTATACCATATTTGAGGACCATCGAAAATATGGTAAAATTTTAGACAATTGCTAAACAAAATCTATCTTTCGTCTATATTTAAGATGGTTTTGCCATTTCTGCAAAGTTTTTAGACATAAAATTATTATTCAAAGCCATTTCCATGTCATTTATTTTGGTTTCAATGATTTTAAAATAAATCGACGACATATACCTAATAGTTATTTAGCAATTAAAACGAAATTTTAGAAATATTTTTACAACCCTAAATAAGTGGGGGCATTTTTGTATTTTTGGACTATATACGTAGATATATAATAAGACTGATAATTCTAAAAGGCCATCAATTTTGTATTTTTGGACTATATACGTAGATATATAATAAGACTGATAATTCTAAAAGTCCATCAATCTTGGCCTTTCAAAGCGGACAAGTTATATATTAAGGCCATCATTAACATTATTTTTATTACTATTCAGTTCAGTGAAACTGTAATATGGGTTCATGATGATTCGTTATAACAAAAATAAAGTTTTGTAATGTATATTTCAAATACAATTCTTTTACATTAGAGGTTATGTCATGAGTAATTTGCCGAGTTGTCGCGACCTGATAGATTCACAATTTTTACGAAATCTTCAAAATTAACATCATCTGGTATAAGCTAAATGCTTGTTTTCTTATAGTTCCAAATTTTCTGCAATTTTCATTAAATGTTTTTTACAGCATCCTTAGTTTGCGGCATACAGCCAGTCAAGTGTCATAATAATATTTTTTCAAAGTGTATAAGTTTCATCCACACATCTACAAAATTACATCTATAAATCTACAAAATTTTCATTAAATATTTTTCCATTCGGTGTTATTGGGTAAAAGTTACGTTTCGCAGTCTATGACGCGATGTATACTTATATTTAATTTTACAAAATCATATTTACAATACAAAAATTACAGAAATTATGCTATTTTACAAGATTATCGTTTTACATGTGACGTTAACGTGTGAACATATACTTTGTAATAGTAACTAAAAATATTTTAACTTACTATTAACTTGTAAAGGTTTTAAACAATATTTAACTAGAGAATTTATAGAGAATATAAAACTCTACAAAAAATAAGTTTTTTTATTTTGTCGCGATAACAAAATATTTAGCTTTAAAATTTTCGGAAAAGGCAGCGGATATAGCATAATTTTCCATGCCATAGCAACTTAATAAATTACCCAAGACGTTGACCGTTGCAATATTATTAAGAAATTTACTTACAGGACTAAGTAGATTTCAGTTTTTGATTAATTAATTCGTCGTTTGTTTCTTGTAATGAAAGCGCCGTTTGAATCACGATATTTAGTCGCGAGATATTTTCAAGCAACTTTCCACAGATGAAACATACCATCATCATAACTGTCCATTCCATTATATAATTATAGTGCAATTTCAGTAAATATCTTAAACAAACACAAGTGCACGTATCGTAATTAATACCATTTTTATTATAATATAATTTTTATTATTATAATTTAAAATTCCACGCCATAACTATTTTCATAGATCACAGTCATTAAGTATCTACCTAAACGAATTTAATTCACGACTTAGAAGTATGAAGTGATGCTGAATATAGACATTTTAAAATATCTTTTTGAGATCAAAAGAATGCAAAAATCGGGTCATGTTTAGGATTTTTCTATAATTACAAAATTTTATTATACTAAAAATGAAAACAGAAAACATTTTCCTATCTTTAATAGCAGCCTCTACAGACGATATCTCATTTTCTCTGTAATTGTTTCGTATAATAGTTACAACTTCTATAAATAAAATAAGTTATTTAAAACCATTTAAATTATTTGGGATTACGAAAAATGGTTAACCTTTATTATGATCGAACCACACAGATTGAAGGTCAGATAGAAGGAAAGCAGAGTATATTTTATTCCTGTTCATTACGTGGAAAACTTCATCTGAAACTAAAGATATTTTAATTCAATAAACTCTTATTAAAATCATCATCACGATCAGCAATCTGTCTTCGTCTACTTCTGGACATAGGCCTCCCATTGGAGGTAGTGCCTATATAATCGCCAAGCTGAGCAGACAATTTGACAATCGCATTGTGTAGCTTCTCGCACCAGTAGCACTGCTGCCTATCACTGATCTACTACATTTAGTTTTCATCGTCAAGTTTAGTATCACATTCATAAAAGAAATAATAACCAACCATAGCAACTTAAATGCGAGGAGTTAGTATCAACAACGTAAAAATAATATCGATTTACATTAAACTTTTTTATTTTTTTTTACAGCTCCGAGTTCTGAAATTGGCGCAATCGTGGACGACAATGAAAGTATTACTTAGTATTATAATATCGACGATCGGCGCCCTGGGAAACCTGACCTTCGTCCTCGTCATCGTGATCTACATATTCGCTGTCATCGGAATGCAACTCTTCTCCAAGGATTACACACCTGAAAAGTTTGCTCCTGATCCTGTACCAAGGTATGAACTTGCTAATTGCAACTTTAACTAAGTAGTCGTTTTATTCTGGTATCCTTATAAGATGTGCCTGAAACAAATATAATCTATATGTATAATAAAATTGTAACTGTATAAATACTGTAGATGGAAAATGTTTTAAAAAGAGTGATTGGTTTAGCGTATAGAATGATAAACCATAAAATCTGTTTTTGGAATGTTTATCCATCTATCTATATATTAATTTATTCTTACATCACATCAAATCTACTGCACGAATTTTAATGAAATTCCGTATGGTAATAATAGTTTATAGTATCCAGCAATATAGGAGACTTTTTATCTATATATTATAGAGATATAAAAAATATCCTGAATTGATGAATGTTACTATATTGGCAGGTTCTCGTACTGCCAATGCCATCTATTACCTTTTTTGTAAGGTTTATGGTCATTGATATAGTACAATATGATACAGTCAAAGTCCAAAGTCAGAGAAAGTTTTCAGAGAAAAGAAATTTCAAAAAACACAAAGAAATTTCTAATAATTTTTCTTTTACCGAATTCCACAAAAATGGAATCGAGTCTGCACCGCTGATTGCATTTAATGATTCACGTTCTAGTAATTGCCGGAAAAAATCCCAATCTAAATTTACGTATTTGAAATTTTAATTCAATTCCTATCAAATTCAATTAAGAAGCAAAATTTCTTTTTCGCTATTTCGTCATTAAAATCATGTGTTCAAAAGAAGCTTCAACTAAATTGGGAAGATTTAAAGGTAATTGATGTGTCGACAAACTTGTTTTAATTCAATTTTTTTTTTATATTTCGTGCACTTCGTTGTAATTTGTCTATATATATTTTAAAACTGTTAACTTCGAGTATCTGAAAATAGAAAATATTTACATAAAAGTCATAGGGGTGGTCTCGCCATCCCCCACCCCACCCCTAACGGAGAACAGGTGTACAATGCATTAAATTAATTTTCGAATTTTTTGTCTGTGTATTTGTTTCTACACTCTTCACGTGAAAATTACTAAATGGGATGAAGTTTTTTGAAAAAACATAGAAATCTTTTTCTATGTTTTTATTTCGTGCCTATTTTATTGATCCATAGAAATTAAGTGAATTTATTTTTTTCAAAAGTAACAACAAAGCCTTGCTACTCGACACGTTATAATAGGCTATTTGACTTGATTTTTTAATTTGTTCTATTTTGCATTATAAGCACACCGCATTTATATTTCCAGGATATATGCCGTATTTTTCATATAAATCACTTTCAAAGTTTGAATTTTTGAACTCGCGCTAAAACGCAATTTCTGTAATGGCGGCTAGCGTGACGTCACACACAATGTAAACATAAACAGTCCCTCCCGCGAAAGGGTATTATTATTTATTTTCATATTAAAATAGTGTTTAAACGGTGTGTAGTGCCACAATGTACAAATACATCTATAAATAGTCCACACAAAGTGTACGTTTCAGTGCTAGCTAATCCTAAAAGACGAAAAAAGTGACTGCAACTAGCCCGAAGAGCTCACTCAAATATTTTTATGTGTGAAGATCATTTCGATGTAGGTAATATTTGTGTTTTAAATATTATTATCGATATCAATGTCTGTAAACCAAAAGAATAAGAATATAAAATTTTGCTATGAATATGTTTTACTCGCCTGTGACGTCATCTGACTTTCAACCAATAACAGGGCGTTTACGATGCTGATTGAATTTCAAAAAATATTGTGATTTCTTTACTTTTTCTCACAAAATATAAACTTATTCTTTCCGAAATGAAAAAGCAATATGCTTATTTACGTTACAATCTAATAGGATGACCACGAATTGTGGTATATTTTCGATATTGTCAAATAGCCTATTACATAATGTGAAGTGTACCTACATGCGTCAATAAATAGCGCTAAGTGTATTTTTGTATTTTACTTATTTGAATTTTCTTAGTATTTTATTTTGTTTTTTAATGTACATACATTATATTATCGATTCATTATTTCAGTACTTCGCGTATGAAATTTTGGACACAACTGGTCTATTCAATACAAATTGGTACTTGATACATAATTGATTCTATCTAGAGGGTTTATTATATACGTAGTCAGTAGAAATTTCTCTAACAATATTTTTCCTGTTACAATAAAACCCGTTTATATGATTTTTGGGAGAATGAATACAACGTATTAAGGGGTAAAAGCTAGTAAGCGGAAAATCAGCGTTATCGGAAAAATTTAGTTACGATAAAAATATATCTTTTGACGCATTTTTTTTGAGAATAGATCTGATCAAGTTTTCAATAGAATTCGTTCACTGAAGGCCTTAAATATGTAACGATTTGTCTGGCCTTAACAAATTCACAGCCGCAAACCAAAAGCAAATTTAAGTTTAAAGTCAAAAAGCGAATTATACATAAAATCGTTTAAACGAGAACGTCTTAAGAGTATTTGAATTATTTAGAATATCTTACCTTTTTACGACTATGAGAGTAAAGAAAAAATTTCAACTCGCCTCGTATTTGTTATTATTAATTTTCATGATATTAAAATCTTCCATGACTTAAAAAGAAAAAAATGCGACTTCTATAAGATAACTTACGTGTCTGTCTGTCTTTCCGTCAATCACAGCCATTATCAGAAACCGTTTGATGTTAAACTTGAAATTTGGCAATATAATTAACAATCAAAACTGTTTATATGTAAACTTTAGAGTGGACAAATAAATACGCAATTGTTTTTAATTTCCCTTGAAAGATTTTTAATTTCCTGAGAAACCAATTAAAAGAGCGACTTATTCTGAAACTATTTATTTTAGAATATTATATAAGGTGGTTCTAGAGACATTGTTAAAAATGTCCACCAAAATTTTCCTCAGAAATTGTTTGATTTAATGACTTAGAATTTAGCATAGTTATAAAGCATGTTAATCCGTATATGTCCATTATAATTAGTATATAATTAACATAAAGCATATTAATTCGTACACAAGTAAAACTCAAAAATATTCAGAATGTCATTTTTGAAGAAACAAAAAATACGCAAAAAAAAATTTTGTCGAATTTGAATTGAAAAAAGAAGCGAGGGTTTCAAAATTATATCCCCACTTCCGGTATTACTATAGTCAAAATAATGAAAAAAAACGACGTTATAAAATAAAATAGTTTTAAATAATATTTATGTTTATAAATAGTTTAAAAGAAATATTATATATCCTTAAATGCTTATATATACCTATACTCCAATACATTCCAAAAGAAAACATTTTTAAACAAAGCAAAATGACAGTACAGGTATTGTAAACGTTTTTCTTGTATTGTTAGTAATATTATTAATATTATTAATAGCTTAGTAATATTATTAAAGCCAATTTATTTGGTACTTGTGATTAAAAATAGATTCTTTTTATTGAAATACGTACCTTATATATACCTAATTTAGATTATAAAGGTATGTTACTACAGAAATACATATTTTAAAAAATTACTATAGGGAATAAATTCAATTTAACAAAAATATTAAATTCACAGTTTTTTTTTCACAGTGAAGGAATATATATTCCTTCACTGTGAATTTTATTAAAAACAAGTCTAATATGTATTTATATTTATAACATTATTTAGGGTATCAGTTTATTAAGTTAAAATAGTGAATACAAGTAGACTTTTTAATAATATTATAAATGAAATACAATAATTTTTGTGAATAGTCGTAGACTGATGGGATATATATTTATGACGAGCATATTTAAAGTGTCAAATTGGTTTATTTACAAACATTCTCTATTGGAAGGAATGAAGTATAAATTCCCAGGAAACCCCGAGTAATGCGAATTCTCCTCATACTTGAGACGTTTATTTTTACAGATACTGGAAACTTAATTCTTTTAAAAATAATGGAACATGTTCTTACTATTGGAAATTAGTACATCAATTAGAATACATATTTGCGTTTAAGATATTTTAAAATACATCGTAATGTCATTAAAATACTTGTAATTTAAAGTAAAAATATCAAAATTGTTACTGTACGATAAATAATTAAAAACATGTTCACCACGCATATACTTGCGAGCGTACATATTTTTCACAAATTTATTTAAATAATTAAGAAAATATAATGATACATTTGAGATACATATAATGATAATTTTTTCGCGTATCATATTTTCATTTTGTTTGTACACTTTGAAAATTAAAATATAAACGCTATGACGAAACCAATTTTTTACAATGTTTTGATTTTGTAATCTGATGTGTTAAAGCCAAAATTCCTCACGCGTTATAAGATACAAATCAGTTGAGAGAACATTACGAAAGTATGTAATGAAAGTGAAAGAAGAAAATGAGGAAAGCCGCTGCGCTTGACACGTAGAAATCGTTCTAAAGAAACCGGGGGAAAATTGAAAGAAGTGTATAATTACTTAACTGGAAAAACTCAATTTTCAATAAAATATCTAAAAGCACAATAGACAAAAAACATTACATTTCCCATATCGATTTATTAAATTCCAGATGGAACTTCAGCGACTTCTTCCACTCCTTCATGATGATATTCCGGATTCTGTGCGGGGAGTGGATCGAACCTCTCTGGGACTGCATGAGGGCTGAACAGCTCACCGGTCCCGAGACCTGCTTCTTCATCTTCCTTCCGGCGCTGGTGATGGGCAACTTTATGGTGCTCAACCTCTTCTTGGCTCTGTTGCTCAACAGTTTTAATAGTGAGGAGTTAAAAAACAGAAAGGAGGTAATAAAGGTATCGAATCATAAGCATGGGTGAATGCTTCTTTTCTACCTCAGTAAGTTAAGTTCCAGTGTTATATTTTAAATCTTTTTCTTGTTTTTAAGGTGATGTCCATACTGAGCTTTTGTGTAAATTATGTGTCTTTTCGGATAAATGAGTTACATTTTTAACAGCAATATTATCAAAAAAATTTTTTACACATATCTCACAATGGAAGATATTTTGAGAAGTCACTTACAAATAATTTCGAGTAAAAAAATAAATAATTTATAGTTTTTCTACTTTTCTTAACGCAAGAATTTTCAATTCCACTCATATGAGGACATGAGGAAATAATCCCGTTTTCCACTTCCACTGCCATAAATTTGGACAACTGTATTTAAAATTTTAAAAATAAACAATATACCGTGTGCAATTTAAAATCACTTATCGGAACGATAAATTAATAGAAATAGTTATTTTCAAAGAAACTAAATTGATGAAAAACAGAAATTTTTGTGATTTTATAAAGATTAGAAAATTATGGAAAGTGTTTAATTTAAAAAAAATATATTATGAGTACGAGTGCAAGTAAAATAATAATCGATTCGTTATTATATTTTATTTGAAATTTCAGTAGATTTCTTCGGAATCATTAAATTTTTTATTACTGAGATTTTATATAAATAATAAGGCTAACATTTTCACAATTTGTACAAAACTCAATGCATAGATTTCTGGAAAAGAAATTAAAGATGTCACCAGTAAATTGTGGATCTGGGTATTTTCAATTGCGTTATGAAAGTACAAAAATCCTTGTTGATATTTTTAACTAATTAGTTTCTTGTACAAACAAGCATTTTTTTTAATTTTAAGAAAAAGTGCATTATAATGATAGCCTTGTTTACAAAAATGGGTACTGAAATTCGCTAAAAGGGTACTAATTGCGCTAGCCAATAGATTGGATTAATTGAATAATGCCTTAACTGAACTAGCAAATCACAAATCATATTTGACTGGTAACAAACATTACAAGTGAGGGTAGAAGATGCAAGGTAATTGCAGTACACGAAAAAGTATGTTTTATTTAAAGTGTGATTATGTTGATAAAGAAGAGAGTAACTTGGCCGTATTGAAAGAATCAATAAAGCAAGACGTGCTTTTAAAGTGCTTGCTAGGCTTGCTTCGTTACTAAATCAAATAAAAAAAACTACTCAATCTAAAACACTAAGCTTCATTACTAAATCGAATTAAAGAAAATATTCAATCTAAAAGACTATGCTTCATTACTAAATCAACTAAAAAAAAACTATTCAATCTAAAAAACTATTCATTATTAAATCAAATAAAAAAAATTATTCAATCTAAAAGCCTATGCTTCATTACTAAATCTAATAAAAAAAACTGTTCAATCTAAAATAACTAACCAACTTTAACTGAATAACAATATTATGATATATCCAACATCACCCTTACGTCAGTTATATAGGTATACCTACTTTTACACCACAATTCTTGGAAGATGTTTTAAGTTGGGGTTCTTTTTAATTTCTTTCATTTCGTTTTTTTATACCAATATTTTTTTAATATCAATTGTGAATTACTTCCATAGTGTTTGGTCAAATATTTTAATAAAACCAAGAACAGTTCAATTGATTCATGTAGAAAAGGGAAAAAACTCATTCTCTTGTTCTTTCTTTAACGGCTCTTTGACTGCTGTAAATGAACGTTTCATATTTCATGAGATCTTTTATATTCCGAGTTTTGCTTCATTTTTTGCAAAAACTTTGACTGAATTTTGAAAGTTTTACTTTTTTCGCGCTCTGTTCTGTTTCGTCGATGTCCATATTTGCTCTATATTGTAATTTTTATACAGCTGTTTCACTATTGTCGTTTGTCTACAGTTTGTAGCTTGCCACTTTGCTTTAGTTTTTGTCTGTTGTTGTTTTGTGTGAATTTGTCTTTTAATTTATTTAGAACAAAATATAATACTTGAGTTATTTGTCTTGTAATAATAAAGCTATATGTTTACATGGTCTGTTTATTGTAATATATCGCTTAGCTGGTGTTTAATATAATTGTGAACTAACTAATTCTAATAAAATTACAGGTCTACTGTAAAAATGAAACACATTAACACCATATTTGTTCTATTAAATTTTATATGTATGGGCAATTTCAGTTCTGATATTTTAACTATATAATCAATAAGATGGCCATGTTTTTCAGCATAATAAAGGAAATTTTAATCAATACTAGTTTATTAGAAAGCCTTCGAACAACGAAGTTTATCCTCTCAAACCAAATGGCTCCACATGATTTCAGTCTTCAAAAATCTGGAGATGGAATCTGGAGATGGAAATGTGTCATGGCTCCACAAGATTTCCGTCTTCAAAAATCTGGAGATGGAATCTGGAGATGTGAATGTGTGATGGCTCCACATGATTTCCGTCTTCAAAAATCTGGAGATGTGAACGTGTAATGGCTCCGTATGATTTCCGTCTCCAAATATCTGGAGATGGATTCTGGAGATAGAGTCTGGAGATGTTATTTAATATGCATAACACTACATAACAGTTTCTACAACAGCAAGATTTCCGACAGATTTCATGTTCATTATACGGATTCAAATAACTTTATTGGCAGGCAGATCACACCAATGTCCCATGTAAAAATGATCCTCGTTATATCATCGCAAACCCATTGGGTCGATAGGGAAAAGCGTAAATGATTTGTAGAATAAAATTTGATAAAAATTATAATCTTTCTGATTCTCGCGTTTTACGTCTAGTCGAAAAAAAAAGAAAAACTAGTAAAAAAGCTACTTCGTCGTGAATATTCGGGCTATAAATCCAAAATGACTGAATGGATTGAGACATAAATATAAGATGTAAGTTTACAAATATAGATAAAATATGGAAAATGATTTCTGAAAACTTTTTTGTCCGATAAAGGCTACAAAAACAGCTTTTCTTCGATTTAAAATATTTCTTCAGTTAAATAAAAAAAGCCGCATGCAACTCAGTACACGTGACAGAAGTGAAATTTCTTTAGCGATCTTAACCTCGATTTGTAAGTATATAGTAAAGAAAATACAGCAGAGAGAAAGAGAGAATATACTAAGTGTAATAGATTATACTAAATTCGTATGAGGAGATTTTAATACGAAACATTCTTAAAAATTAACAAAATGTCATTACAAATCGACGTAAACATCTAATAAAATCTTCATATAAATTTACATGGGCAATTGTCAATTAAAAATAGCCGCGATGCCAGTACCAGAACATGGCTAAGTGCGGCTAAAGGAAGTCGGGATGTATAAGCATAGTCCCTATTATAAATTATATTTATGACAACGATATGTACGGCTTCATTGCAGATTTATAATTAAATTAAGTTCATATGTTGTTATTCTTATAATGGATGAAGTACACGCAACATTAGTAGTAAGTGAATAATAAATAGATAAATAAATTGACAAAATTTTGACCGTTTACTTTTGATATACGCGACGTACAAAACAGCAAATAGCGGTAGTGAGAGCCATTTTTGTTTGTTGTCGTTCATACATAACATTTGACGAAATGTCAACTGTTTACTTTTTATGTACATACCGTACAAAACAGTTGATAATGGTAGTGAGAGCCATTTCTGTTTGTTACCGTTCATACATACATTTGACGAAATGTTGACTGTTTACTTTTGACGTACATACCATACAAAATAGCTAATAACGGTATTGAGAGCCATTTTTGTTTGTTATCGCTCATACATATATTTAACGAAATGTCGACTGTTTACTTTTTATGTACATACCGTACAAAACAGTTGATAATGGTAGTGAGAGCCATTTCTGTTTGTTACCGTTCATACATACATTTGACGAAATGTTGACTGTTTACTTTTGACGTACATACCATAAAAAATAGCTAATAACGGTATTGAGAGCCATTTTTGTTTGTTATCGCTCATACATATATTTAACGAAATGTCGACTGTTTACTTTTTATGTACATACCGTACGAAACAGTTGATAATGGTAGTGAGAGCCATTTTTGTTTGTTATCGTTCATACATACATTTGACGAAATGTCAACTGTTTACTTTTTACGTTCATACCGTACAAAATATCTGAAAACGGTAGTGACAGCCATTTTTGTTTGTTAGCGCTCATACATATATTTGACGAAATGTCGACTGTTTACTTTTGATGTACATACCGTACAAAACAGTTGATAATGGTAGTGAGCGCCATTTTTTTTTTATTTTCGCGCATACGTACACTTCTTGTCCTATTCTATCGTGTTCATCTATTTCTCTCGTTTGCTAGATAAGTACCTATTTGCCGTCCTTCTTACGATAGATTCGTTACATTTAGACGTTACAACAAAAGATTGCATGAAAATGTTACATTATATTTTGCCTTGACATTTTACCCTCAACGCGCCCGAAGAAGTTTCGCTTCAAAAATTAATATATACAATTACTGTGCATTTTAGAAAAAAATATCCAACTTTAGCTTTTTGTTACATTCCAAATATACACATAAGCGATAGGCTAATAGCTATGACTCCTTTGTCAATAAATGCCGCTTTGTCATTTTCGAATATTTCTGGAACATTTTTGTTCTTGACAATAGTTCTAAAACAAAGATTCTAGAACAATTCACTCTGGATGAATAAAATGCAACACAGATATCGGGCATATTACAACCTATACTAGCTTTTACCCGCGCGTTTGCTCACGTAGTTATAATTACAAACGTATAGAGAGAAATTAAATGTGGCGCCATCTAGAATCATAAAAGAAATGAATAATAATTTTTTCCTCTAAATTTGGAATTAAATGGAGTAATTCTGTTGCTCTTTTATAATACGTATGTAACATTACAAAAAATCACCCCGTTCCGTTGTTCTGTGGCAACGTCGCTTTGTTATTCCATTCATACACTTTTCCAATTTCAAACTACTCACGTAGTTATAGTTACAAACGTATAGAGAGAAATTAAATGTGGCGCCATCTAGAATCATAAAAGAAATGAATAATAATTTTTTCCTCTAAATTTGGAATTAAATGGAGTAATTCTGTTGGTCTTTTATAATACGTATGTAATATTACAAAAAATCACCCCGTTCCGTTGTTCTGTGGCAACGTCGCTTTGTTATTCCATTCATACACTTTTCCAATTTCAAACTACTCACGTAGTTATAGTTACAAACGTATAGAGAGAAACTAAAACTTGTGGCGCCATCTAGAATCATAAAAGAAATTAATACTAATTTTTTCTTTGTGGCTTTATAATACAAATGACAAAGAAAACAAAATATTTCCCTCTAAATTTGGAATTAAATGGAGTGTTTCTGTTGCTCCTTTGTATTACGTATGTAATGTTTCAAAAAATCGCCCCGTTCCGCTGTTGTTTGGCAACGTTGCTTCGTTATTCCATTTATGTACTTTTTTATTTGAAATAAAGGAATTTAGCCGAAGAAATAAGATTTCTTAGGATAAAAAGCCTATTTCGTTTCTCGGTTCGTTTGTCTCTGTGCAAAAAATCAGGACAATCCGTTGCTCCGTCGCGACGGGCAAGAACGAAACGGACTTACTTTTGGAATTATAATATTAGTTAGGGTGGACGAACTCACAACTTAAGCTAAAACTTTCTACGAGTCGCACTATGTTTTGGTATGCAATATATATTGGACTGAAATTTTTTAATATAACAAGAATTTAAATGATTTGAAATGAGTCATTTCTTATTTTGTATTATAGAAATATATATATTTTTTTTCAAAAAACCTTTTTGGGAAATATACATATTTATATTTATATACTTATATATATATATATATATATATATATATACATTTGCATATAATTTTTTTCTATTTCATTTTATATTCCTACATAATATATGGGACATTATGTACAAGATAGTCTTTATAACTATCGGTATTACTTTCGAAACGTAGATTCAAATTAATAGTAGAAATACAAGGAGGACTTTGTAATCTAATCCATCATTAACATTATCTCATCTCCATATAATCACAGGAAGTAGGCGAGGACTCCAAATTGGCGCGGAGTTTCGAAAGAATAAGGTCAATAGTGCGAAAGAAAGGGTTCCTCGTCTCCAACGGCAAGTTCGAGAGTGAGAAAAAATCGAAACTGGAGGAGCTGGTGAACGAGGTGATGCTGCAGAAGAAGAAGGAGGACGCCGAAAAAAGGACATCGATACAGAGCGAAACTAGATATTCGACTTCCTTACAGGAGCCGGTCATGTTTCCCCATGACAATATTTACAGTCATAGTTACCAGGAGGCCTTGAACAGGTTAGTATTTTTCATTAGTTAAAAAATTTTACAATTGTGTGAAATTTCGTTATAGACATTAAGTTGGCCTGATAACTTCGCAGTAATTGGAATTTATAGGATATTTTCAAAATAACTAAAAGCGAGAAACATAAACGCAAATAAAATTTAAGGATACAATCAAAAACATAAATTATGCATAAACCAAACTCTCTCAAAAAAGTGAAAGTTCTTCATACGAAGCTATATGGCCAGTCAAACAAGTACTAACCACGCCCGAAGTAATTTAAATTCAATGATCTGATAAATAAAAACACCCTTGTGCACTGGCCCTAATATTTTACTCCCGTCCGTTACCTTCCGTGACGATATATATACACCAAAGATGGCCCTAATTTATTTTAACCCTTTATACGGTTCCGTGGACAAAATACAAATATGGAATATTAATAGTTTTCTCTTGTTAGCCCGTTTGTCTACTCGCCCTTGTATTTTCTACAATTTCAGAACAAAGTGCAGAAAATTTTGTACACAAATACTGCATGAAGATCTCGATTAATGTACAGTAATATTTAAAAAAAATTATGTACTTTCTCACATGGGCGTAGCGAAAATGAGGCTAATAGGATGTTTACCCGCCTATAGTTCATGGGCTAAAGAAAACATGCTCAGTTTTCACTGTAAATAATAAAAAATAAATACATATAATGAATTTCAATGAACTCACAGCTCTGTCCTAAACATGTACCCATATGATGTGGTCATCATTGAAAGGCCTTTTTCTACTTCGCGACGACTGAAAATATGGCCAACATCTACTATAACCGCAATACAGATTAAACGAGTTTGTATACGTTGCATACATAGAAAAGGAGTCATATAAAGAAAATTATGCCTTCAAAAGAGTCAAGTCGTTTGATGTTTACTCAAACTTGATTTTGTATCATATTTGATATTTAAAAATAGTGATTTAGCTGATAGGGGTTGGGGTCACATAACTCTTAATGAGAGTGACCACTATAAACTTTATAAGGACCTTGGGTCAATTTTGACCAATTTTTTGAGAAAAGTAAATTTTTTTGTTATGTAATTCATTTTGATATCTAATTTTCTATGATGTTTAATGCGTTATCAAATAGAAAAAAATAATATACAATTTATAGGTACATAGTTCACAATTAAATGAAACTACGTGATGAATTTCTACAAAATTAACGCCAAATATATTCAATGGGTACATAGTTATTACTTAGAGAAACTAGCGTGACCCGTGCGAAGTCTTCGCATTATATCAATTTGCGTGGTAGATTATAAATATTTACACATGAGAAAATGAACTCACAGCTGTCATATTAGTTACAACAGAGTGTTTAGAGTCAATTTAATAAATCAAAATTGATTGCAGGTATTCAATTCATTTCTAATTTTGCACACTGCTTATTACATTTTTATTCCATTATGAAGCTCAGATGACAGATCAAACAAATATTTTACTAAAATTGACATATAGAGGCGCAAGTATCAAAAGCATTGAGCTAAAGCGCCACTTTATTTATACGTGAGTGGATTTGAAATTAAACAAAAAATTTACCGACCGTCAATCATATTGACGTTGAGCCGTTAGATGGCAGCATTGCTGTTTTGTGTATATAATTTTAATAATTAATTAATTTGCAAAAAAAATAGCAATAATACTTTTTTTAGTTGTGGATGCCGGTAGAGCAAGCAATTATCTATAAAATGATATATAATTTATGTGGATTAGTCGTGAGGTTTTTTCTAAAAAGGGAGAGTAACATCTTAACCTTAGCGTATTAATATATATGATGATGATGATGATATAAAACTTTCGACATCCTTGGTCCTCACATTATATCTGACCGTGCCTAACAACAACAAACTTATTTAACATTTTAGTTTACGCTGTCACACTATTTTCCCAACTACGATTTTAATCACAATTAAATAAAACTACGTGATGTAGTATTATTTCTACTTTCTTTAATTTCTTTACCCCGACCTAGGTTTCATTGTATTACAACATCTTCAGGTGGGATATTAGCAAAGATTAACTCTTAGGAACAACCAACAGTATTTATCCACACAAATCCGGCTTCCGGTATTGTTTTTGAAACATATAAATGCTGTTGGTTGTTCCTAAGAGTTAATCTTTGCTAATATCCCACCTGAAGATGTTGTAATACAACGAAACCTAGGTCGTGGTAAAGAAATTAAAGAAAGTAGAAATAATACTACATAACGTAGTTTCATTTAAATTGTGAATAATGAATTTCTACAAAATTAACGCCAAATATATTCAATACGATTTTAATGTTCTGCCCACAATAATAACGTTTCATTCAGTTATCGGTTAGTGAACAAAACGGGTCTTAGTAAAAAGTAGTGAATATTATATTGAAAATAACCAAAAAATGGGGGACAGTTTAATGCATTGCATCGATGTAAACAAGTAAAGTTGTAGGCGTAAGTAAATAAGAAACAATGCTGATCCACACTAACAATCAAACACACGTAAAGCGGTGTGTGTGCAATGTAATAGGGAAGAAAGCGTTAAGTCGGAAAGAGCCGACAAGTCGCGAATCTAGCTGAAGGGCACGTCGCGACGTGCCATCAAAACGTTTTAACTCCCATCCAAACGCTTAGATGTTTCAATCAATAAAATTAAGAACTGTTGTTTGAAGTAATATTCCCATTTTCTGTTAAGATGTCTTATTCGAATTTTTCTCTATCTTGTCATAACTGGAAAAAAGAGAAAAATTCGATAAGATGCGACACAAATTAAAAAGTTAAAAAAATGTTAACGAAGCTGTAAAGACGCCATCTGATGTGACAAATGTAATTTGTATTCACAATCATATACATAGCCTCATATTCTCCGTGTCTGTCTATGAAACGCGATTAATGCCACGTTGGATTTTTGAAGTAATTCGGAATAGTTATTCTATCGTTTTACTAAGTTTAGTAGTAGTAATTAACACCTTCGTTATACCAACTTTATGAACGGTATAAATATTATCATAACAAAAGTAGTTTAAGCATTTTTATTAATAATAGATTAGGAGGGTTCCTAGTTTAGCTGCGGTGCCCTAATAAGAAATAAAATATAATTCGCAGTCTGGTTCCACTATTTTAACTGTTGATGAAATGTTATACACATTAGGGTAGGTCTGAAAATCTCACCTTATTCGTTGTCGATGTGTTGCATGTGTTCCATCAAAGTAATAGAAGAATTTCGATAATATCCAGGGGGGATCCAGTACAAGTATAGGAAGAAGGGTGTTTTCAAGCGAAACGTTAATTTCTAAACTTCTAAAATCTTATAAAATCTAAAGCAGACTTCTGATTAATTACGGATTTGTTTAACATTCATTTACTAAATCGACCTGTAACTAACAATATAACTATGTAATGGAATCTACGAAAATGAAATTTAATTTCTAATTGTTATATCGTCATGAAACTTGGTTGTTGTATGTAGTTCTGATAAGAATACAATAAAATGCTACCATTGAACTGAGCCAATGTAGTAGAATCGTAGGTTAGACACGAAACTCGATAACGGAACATGTTATCCTAACCGTGTTTGCGCTTCTAATTGCTGTAACGTCATGAAACTTGGTAGCTGTGTGTAGTTCTGATAACAATGGATCGAACTGATTCAACGAAATAGAACCGGAAGTCGGATCGAAGTATTGGATTATTCCAACTTTACCGGAAAGACACCTTGGAATACTGATGCATTGACAGAGATGGGGTGGATGCGCGTTCTGTCGCCCACAGACACAGAATTAATAATAAACACTTCAACCAAATCAACTGCGCTGCTCTGCTAATATGAATTCCGTAGAAGTGTTTTTTGCGTTAAAGTGTTAATATTTATAAAATTAGTTTTAAATATAATATAAAGCAAGTTCAAAAAATATTCTTGCCTTTAATATAAGACTAAAAAAAGTAAAAATAAAAAGTAATTTGTTTTTCTTCTCATATTAATGTTATATGAACAATAACATTTAAGTTAGATTGCAAAACAAAGTGTCCCAACGTTATACACTCAAATGTTATACTCAATAACGAACTTGGCTTACACTAAATTCTTTACAGAGTAGGGAGAGAAAACGGGTTTGATAATTATTTTTGGTTTACTCCTTAGGAATCGATTGTCATATATAAAGTCCGGTATGAAGTTTTATGAGGAGTAAAATCAGAAGTTCAGAGCGCACGAAGTTCAAAGCGTTAAAAAAGTGTAACCATTAGGTGGCCTCCCCGCGCAACATTTCAGCATATTTTCAGAGTGAGATATCAATGTGTTTATTTGGCATTTTCTTATGGCGTAATCGCAATGACGGAGTGTATACATAGTTTACTATCGTTCGCTTATATCAAGATGTAATCATTAAATGTCATTATGTGAATCTTTGGTATCTTCTATCCTACAAAATAAAAAATTCTCTTTTAATTTTAACTTCTTAGTCTGACGTTACTAAATGTTATTAATTTGTTATGTAAATTTGATCTTGTTCATTTATGTTTTACTTGAAAATAATCACATTGTCAGCATTTTTTTATTAAAGAATTTTCCATTTACATTTAATGATATTAATATTTATATATATAGTGTTACCTATTTTATACATTCCAAGACAGTCGTACTTAAGGAGTAAACTCCAGCCGCGGGTCGGAGCTGACACGCACAATCTTTTTTTTTAGTGCAGCGTTTATAAAAACGTGTTCTTTTTTTAGTTTATTACACTACTAATTGATTTAAAGAACGAGTGGTGACTCTTATTGGCACATTCGCGATCAACAGGATTTTGTTAACGTTTTAAAATATATTCAGTTAGCAACTTTTTTCTGATATTTCTTTCACCTCCCTAAATTTAACCCCGACTACCCCATACATGTAATGCGGAAGCGAATTTTTTCGCACATGTCGTCGAGTGGAGTTACCATTTACCAATCATACGGCGGCTTTATTTACCATTTTCAATTTTTAAGCTTTTCTTGCTAAATATTAAGCTTCGACATGTAATATTTTTTCCCTTTCTCCCTTTTAGCTAATTTTTAAATAATCGTTGGTTTGAAAAACCTGAAGAGAAATTTTAAATACTGGCATCCGATTAGAAGTTTCAAAGAAAGTTATTTCAATTAACATACATGAACAATTTTGAGAGATATACGGTACCCTAATTTGTGCATATACTGAAACACATTTGGTCAGTTTTCCTTATTCTTTATATTTCACTCGTGCATTCCTAAAATAAATATGGTGCTGCCTTTTATCATTCTGTATACTTAGCAATTTCGCTATTGGAATAGAACACATTAAATGCGAATGTATGAATAGAACATATTAAATGCGAATCTATGAATAGGACATATGAAATGCGAATAAATATTTTTCATTGAACACCTTAAATGTTTATATGTGCCTAAGTGTGTACAGAACACACGTACCATACATATTATAGATCGGCAGACAACTCCCGACTTTTGTCGTCTAACAAAGTCGGTGACTGACTTTCAATCGACTCCAAGCATACGTCAAAATGTACGAGCTGCCGACTAGATACCAGCTATCGCCGTGAACGCGTTTCCAGTTATATGTTCTTTCCTTTGCTCCGTTAACGTTATTTTTTTCTCTAGAACGATCGGATCAACGAGATTCGGCCAGAGTCGCTCCGCTTTTTTGTGAGGCCGGTTTTAGTAGGAAGTGTGATTTAAAGTATTAAATATCATATGTTCTGTGTTTTCCGATTGTTGTCCGAACTATTATTGTTGATAGTTTTCGTTGATCAGTGACTGAAGTTACTATGAATTTATTTATTTTATATTATTTACAAATATTAATACTATTTTCCGTCACGTTATGAGTGGCCGAGTCGTCTTTTACAGGTATGAAATTTAATTCATTTCTCAAAATCTATGGAATTTAAAATAATTATCATAGTTTTTTTTAAATGTGAACATCTTGCACGAATCGAGTCCGTCAGTCTCTCCTTCCATCCATCCACCGGTCACATTCTTACAATTTGTGTAGTTTTAGATCCGTGTACATTAAATTTAACAAGTATTTGATTTAGATGGGGATCTACATTAATATATGGCCAAAAAAAGAAAAAAGTTAATGTACCTCTGTCCCCATATATGTAAAGGGGAAGAAAATTTATTTTCTAGTCATCCCATCAAGTTGAGTCATTTTTAAATTTCGGTTGTGAAATATTAAACTTCAAATTGAGACACAATGTGCTCCCCCCCCCCCCCCGTAGCCTCCAATTTTTGAACAATTTATTTATAAAACCTATCAAGGACGAGTAAAACCGCACTAAGAGTGTTGGTTGTCGGAGTCCATACATATTAAGGCACTTATAAACATGTAAATTTAAATTGTATTTGTATTAAACTATTGAAAAATATTAATTTTTTCCAACTCAAATATATTGCCTACTATATCTTTCACAGGCGTAAAAACAAATCGCACATTGAACAAAATTATGACATTTAGAACCATTGTTTTCCACAACCCTTGCGTGGGTTTCTAAAACCCAATATTTTTTTCATAATTTAGGGTTGAATAGTTTCGGAAATAGGGGGGATGAGTATATCTTTTTGCTTATTTTTCAGTATATCTCTGAAGATTAATAATTAAAATTGTGAAAATAATATTTTTGAGATCCTTACAACTAGCCCTTTGAAAAAATACTCCACACTAAAAATGAAGTGAATTTTTTTTCATTTCTTAATTTGGATCCCCTAAAATTTTCAAATTTAAAATATGTGCGGATTAATATACTTTATTACTACGCTATATATTATAAATTACAAGTTTCTACATCATGCAATTTCAAACAACTGTGACGTTTTTTTAATTGAAGAAATAAAAACGGTTTTTTGAATTGAAGAAGTAAAAAAAATTAATTAAAGAAATAAAATTAGTAGTACATAAGCAAGAATATAAAGAGCGGTGCAGATAAGTGAATAATGTTTGTTTATTGATGTTTCACGTAACGCAGTCCCTTTATCGTAAAGAATAGACCCGGCCGGCGGTAATAATAGACTTAAGTTTAATCCGGGTCTTATTAAACAGTCAAAGTAGGAAGCAGAAGGAAAGGGAGTTAACTATTAAGGGTTGGAGAAAATAAAGTCAATAGAAATCGTGGCAAACAAATTTCCTTAAGCCTCTTTCGTTTAAATTTATAGCCTGTTCGTGTTATCTTGATAACGTGCATTGACTATAATTTTTTTGCTGTTATAACTATAATGAACACACGTGTTTCATATAATATTTATTTGGTAACCAATTTCATTTACTTTTATTACTAAAACTATGTCGAAATAACAATAATAATATTAATATTATTCCAGTTTTTATTTGAATTTCATCCATTTACCAGTTCAGCTAATCAGAAAGTCTGTTTACAATGGTTTTATCTTCCACTTTCAAAATTTTAGCACAAATGAATATGATGAATAGCAGGAATATGATGAATGATCTCTTAATTTCATTGATCTCGATAGTCGAGGATTCACCAATTCTGGAAAAATAAAATTATAAATAAAAATTTCACTAAATATAATTCCATGTTATCTTTCCAGAACGGTATTTCAAAAACTCAATTATTTATTGATTTATTGCTTCATTGAATTTGGGTACAAATTAAATCTAAATAATGGGCACTTAATTTCTACTAAAAATGAAAATTCATTTGTGGCTCCTGGAAAAGAAAATTCATTATCAATAAATAAAAGAAAATATTCGATGTTATAAAAGTGTTGGCAATGAGTGCAGTGTATTCGTTGTTTTTTTCCATGTTTTATTGATGGTACATGGTTCAAATCATTCCCGTATAAAATCTGTTTAACTAATAAAGTACAATTCATATCTACACGTCTCTTGCACACTTGGTAAATCGAGAAACTGTTAATAACTTAGCTTAGGTGGTAAGCTATTACCAAAATGGACTGGCACTTTGTTGGCCTGTATCGCGCTCTAGATCATACCGCTGTTCAGGAGTTAAGGCCAATTCTTTCAAAAACCATTTTTGTGCTTCTTCGTGTACTCCGCCAATCATATCCGGCTTGTGGTAGCTCTCATCATAGTAAGAATATTTTTATAAAGGTTTAATTTTTTTATTCTTTTAACATTTCTGGCATCACTAAGACTTCTACGAAATGCTTCTAATTTCTTTTTTATTTAAATTTACGCAGAATTTTGTTTTAGATTGAAAACAGCCTTTATTAAAACTCACTACAGCAGCTGCACATCGCCCACTGTAAGAACTTCGGAGAGAAGAGCTAACTCACTTTCATCTTACATGTTTGGCAACGCGCGAATTAAAGCTTTCTGCTAAATTACTTGTTTTACTGTGAACTAAACTATGCTGTAAAGATAATCTACGAGCGATATCAGTTATGTTGTGGAATATACCACAAATTCTTAATAACGCATATTCGCGGTTTAAAAATAAGAAGAACGGTTATAATGATCACCAAATATACGATAGGGTCCATTAATTATATCTCGGTATTCAACGGTATATTCTGACTATTCTAACGTTTCGGACGAACCTACACCCCAGCGCAATCTCAAGTAATTATCCTTGATAAGCTTCCGTGCTCGCAATGAATTTAATGTGTTTGATGTAATTGCCGAGAAGGATTTACAAAAATTATACAATAGATGGTTTTTACATTCTACTTTACTTACAGTGACATTTTTATGAAGTTGAAAATTTCTTACAGTGGAATCAAGTGCTTGAATCTCCGTCGACAATCAATTATGAATAAAGTTTTAAAAAAAATTTCAAATCCACTTGCAATAATGGCTGTCCACATTTTAATTGAAGGATCGATATAATTTTTAAAACAATTATTTTATGGAGGCTCAGTGCCTTTGTTGGACAATCAAGAACAAGCAAGACAGTAGTTATTTTTTACTCCTAAATAAATAACTTTTTTACTATGGAGGCCTATGATTGCTGCAACATCCGTAGAAGCATTATAATTGATTTCATAAGCCCGTTTAGACTAACTAGCATCCGCTACTACAGTGATCATTGGTACACTGTTTTTATCTGCACTTCCAATGGATTTTGCATATTCTGCTTCTTTTCGTGCCGCTTTAGATATGCAATGCTCTGCCGCTTGTTCCCACCATTTGTAAATTGTGTCATGACAATTTTAAAGACATGGATTGAATATCGATATGACATAAACCCATATTTAACTGTTTGAAACCGCTAACAGTAGACCCTACACCAGCAACAGCTTTTTGGTTTATGTCTAGTTTTGTCTGACATTTCTCTGTTGCTTCTAAATATAAGTTTCCACCATACATATGGTAAATAAGTTTAAATTTTAATATAAGCCTGTTCTGTTTTCATTTGTAATACGAATGTGAGATGTACCAAATCGAAAAGATAATTATATCTACTAATAATTAAAAATTCTTCTAATAAATCTATTATTCATTTGTCTCTTAAATTGAATATTATCTCATTATGTTTTTCCTGTAAATTAAAAATATGACAAATAAAATAAGGGTAAAATTTACTAGATATAAAAAAATGTCTTGTCTAACACTTTCTACAACCGCTGAGGCGCTTGTTTCCTCCACCCCTGCCCCTAATGCGTGTACTCTGGAAGTAGACAATCTAGGATATATTTAATCTTAATAATTGAATTGAGTACCTATCACAAATATGTATATTAAGAGTCCAGTAATTTAGGAGGCAGACTGGTATAAACTAATATATACTAAAATACAAATATATCCTAGAATAATAAATATGTTCATCTAATATACCGTGACAATGTATTTCAATGAGCCGACAATGTAGGGGTGGCAAATATGATACTTGTTGCTTTCATTCATGGATATTACCTTGTAACCATCTCTTAGCTATCTTTCGAATAATACAGCATCACGTATCGAATGTTAAAAAATATTATTGTATTGTAGAAATTAGGCTCAAATATTAAAAAGTTGTATATATATACCATATATATATATATATATATATATATATATATATATATATATGTATATATATATATATATATATATATATATATATACCGCTAATTTATTATGGAGATTTGTGCTATCCTAATCTTAACGAAGAATATTTTTATAAGTTGGAACGCCTTCAAAATTTATGCAACCGGTACATCTTCCGCCTCAGAAAATATGATCATATTTCTGAATACAGTTCACTTCTCAAATGGATAAAGATCCATCACTTGAACTTCACATACTTATACTTCTTTTTAATATAATTAAAAATTCTCATAGCCCAAATTATCTCACTGACAAATTTAAAGATTTGTCTGCTCACTTCCTTGGGCTACGATCTGCAAGTTCACTCACCCCTACTTATTCCTAAACTTACCTCTACCTCTTAGGAAAAATCCTTCACTGTCCAAGTAGCAAAAATTTGGTATCACCTGGATCCTGACACCAGAAAAATCACGTCCCTAAACATTTTCAAAGATCGAGTGAAAAAGTCCTGCCTCTCCTGAAACCTTTTCCTTTGTACCCTTGTCCTTTCCTGTCTTTCCCATCTCAAATTATGTCAATAATTTGTATTAATTATACTTTTGTATTTTTTTTGTCTAATGTACTATAAAGAATTTTCCTTGTAAAATCCCTTATAGTCTACCGACTAAATTTCAACACCAGTTGTTATGGTTGACTGGAAAATATTGCTCATGTAGCAATAAGTCTGTCCTATTTATTATGCATAAAAGGTGGTAAATAAATAAGTAAATAATTATATATATATATGTATATATATATATATATATATATATATATATATATATATATACGTATATGTATATGTATATGTATATATATATATATATATATATATATATATAAAATTCAAATCAAACTAACAAAAAAGATAGGCGAAATAACAAATGGAAGAATTAATTTTACTTGCTAAAATAAGTTATTGGTACGAATTAGTGGAATGCATTAAATAGTCGAATAAGTGGAATGAAATCGAAACTAGTTACAATAAGATTTATTAATTTCAATATCAATATAACACTAAAATAACTACCGTAAAGATAGTTTAAAATTATAACACGTACATGTATTTAAATAAAAACCTGTCAAGCACGAGGAGAACTCGCTTTACGAGGGAGCCATATATAAAGTTTCCATACATAGGGAATAATAAACACTTAAGAGTACGTAGTATTTCTGTTAAACTATTTACAAATATTTGTTTTTAATAACGTAAATATATTGCCTAATGACGTAAAACCATGGTATATATTTCAGAAAATATAACATCTCGGATAATCGTTGTAAGTTTTCTGTAATCTTCCATTCAGATTTTACCGACGCTGTTTTTTTTATTATTTTTGGTTCAATAGTTTGGAAAGCAAGAGGGGAAATGTTGAATTTTCAGATATTTTTTGGAATATCTTGTTAAATATAGAATTTAAAATTACAAAAAAAATTTATTATGTTTCTGAAAAAATCAAATTATATCCACATAGCACATCAAATTTAAAAAAATTAAAGCCTTTATTTACTCCTTTTTCATTTTTACATGATTATTAAAAAATAGCTAGTACAAAATTGGGAGCCACCCCCTTAATAAGATATATTACTGCGCCAATTTGGTTTCTGGGAAAATCGACTGTAAATATAAAAAAAAGAAATATGTTACTACATCTTTCATAGGTGTAAAAACGTGGTGTATATTTAAAAAATTATGGCAACTAGAATCATCAATACAGTATTCCTACAATATTTACGTGGGCTTCTAAAAGCCCTTTTTTCGTAATTTAAGTTCAGTAGTCTTGAAATTGTGAGAGGGGGAGGCACATTTTTTGCATATGTTTCAGCATGTCTCCGAAGGTATGATACCTAAAATTATGAAATATTTTATAACTAATCCTTTTAAACAATATTTTATACAATATATATAATTTAAAAAGAAGTTTTGAGTCATTTGATAAAAATTTCCATTTTTTGATCAAAATTTGATGAAAATTTCCGTATGAATATTTTTGAATGTGAGCTATTAAAATATGTTTTACTACTACGAAAAACGGCTGTAATAGGTAGACGGACAGACACGTGAGCAATTTTATAAGGATTCTATTTTTCCTTGTGACGTACGGAATCTTCAAAAAAGTAATAAAGAATAAATAACTTATAATCTTGTCAATTGTACATTTTTCTGGCTGCACGCAACCGCTTTTTAGAATATTCGATTTGACGAGACATCTAAAATAAATAGGAAGTATTATTTTATATATATATATATATATATATATATATATATATATATATATATATATATATATGTGTGTGTGGGGGGGCTGTACATATAAAACTTAAAGTAATAGACGTTATAAAATAAAATATTTCCATAAGATAAATTTGTTTGCCTTGATTACGAATGATCAATCCAACTATACTTATATTAATAGTGTAGTCGAGATCGCGAATATTTTTATTCAGCAGCCAGTACACACGACCGACTACGAGCACATCTCGGTACATAATGACTATCCTATATGTTGTAACTAGAAATGTGTAACTCATGAGTGAAAGATATGAAAGATATAGCTCACATGTTACGATCTTATCTATCACTCGTTCACTTGACTTCAAAATGTATCAGTATGTCAATAGCTCGGCAATAGCTCGGGAGTGATCGACGTCTTTTTCGTTTCACCAAATCAATCATTTCACTCACTCGTCGCGTCGCGAAGTAGATATAAAAGTATATGTTTTAACGTTACATGAAAGAAAAAAAAAACGATCGAACTGTTTAGTCAAATATACAACTGGATCTAGGTAGACGAACGTAGCTACTCGCGATCGAATATGAACGCTGTGATAAAGTATACTTTAGTTCGCTCAAAATATTTGTGTAAACAAACACTTTTCTTGTTTCATTTCAAAATTCTAATTTATAATTGTATAAATACGCCAATCTATACCAATTTATTTAATTATCACTAAAGTTATTTTATCTATAATTTGAATCTAGATTGACAGTCCTAATTCCTAAACCTGCAAAGTGGCTACTCTTGTAGAATTTATTTTTATTTTCAAACAATAGTGCGTAATGTTCAGTCATTACTATTTATCACCATGTTGTATGACCATTGTTCAATGGTTCAACGTATGCGTAATAAATAATTTCGTTAATAACTCGGAGTATGGAGACACTGAGCTAGAGATATAAATGAGTGATATATATCTTTTCAATCAAATGATATATATCACTCTTTTCTTTTCACTGATACATTTTGCGCACCTCTAGTTGTAATGTACCACTTGTAAGGAAGATCGAAACTATATTTTCATTGACTAAATGTTTTTATTTTTCTGTTTTACTATTGTAAATCAGATTTTTTCTGTTTTACTATTGTAAATCACATTTTTTCTGTTTTACTATTGTAAATCACATTTTTTCTGTTTTACTATCGTAAATCAGATTTTTTTCTGTTTTACTATTGTAAATCAGATTTTTTCTGTTTTACTATTGTAAATCAGATTTTTTCTGTTTTACTATTGTAAATCAGATTTTTTCTGTTTTACTATTGTAAATCAGATTTTTTCTGTTTTACTATTGTAAATCAGATTTTTTCTCTTTTACTATTGTAAATCAGATTTTTTCTGTTTTACTATTGTAAATCAGACTTTTTCTGTTTTACCATTGTAGATCAGCCCGAATTGTTTTATATACAAGAGAGGAAATGAGCATTTTACGATTCTCTTGTAATTTTAAATTAAAATATAATTGTTTGGAATGAGTTATATAAACTTGCCCCTTTTAATGATTTCGGTGAAGAATGAGTTGCAAAAATGCGATGGTTGTAAAATAAATATACGAAACCATTAAAAAGTAATAAACCTAAATCATAGACGAAGGTTTGACCTATTTTCCTAAATTAAAATCGTGGATAATGAATTTCCACAAAATTAACGCTAAATATATTCAATAAATTAAAATCATTATACTACATATTCCCAGGGTTTACAGTAAACTTGGCTGACTGACCTGACGTCATTTTCACTCCAAATTACTGAATATGGATGCATACACACAATATTTGGAGCAAATATGTAAAAGTTTCATACTTATTTCCAGTGTCAGATTCAGACCCCGGCATCGTTTTACTCAATAATGGATTTATTCAGCGCTAAATATTACAAACTGAAAAGAAGACATTTTCTGTTTATTTTAGAACATAGAGTAATCTAGAAGGCGCATACGCGCAAATCTCTTCGCGGCCGCCTGAAGCCAAAAATCTTTCCCTCCGCGCTCCGGCTATTAGCGCCCCGCCCTACGCACACAGTGTTACCAGCAAAATAATTTTACTCGCCAACTCCGGGAAATCGACGCATATAAATATATCTGCTTGTAGCAGTACGATACATTTTTGCATCGATTTATGTGGTGCATTGTTTGGTTTATATTAAGTATTATTATGACCATGTTAAATTTTTAAAATGTTTATTCCAAGTACAACCAATAGCCGAAAATTTAGATTAAAATTACTAAAAACTTTAAGTCACATTTTATGAATTAAAACAAGTATTAGAATACATTATCACTAAATATGTGTGTGTGTGTGTGCGTGTGCCTGCGTGCGTACACGTGTGTGTGTGTGTATGTATGTAATATTTTTTTGTTTTTTTTTGTTAATCCAAAAAGAAACTAATTAGCTTAGTGTCTTAAAGTAAAAAGAGAGATTAAAAAGCCCATAATGAAAGTTTGAAAATATTCGATCTGAAACTAAAGAAATTCAAAATAGGACGAAACAATTATTTATATTAATTAGCTTTCAATGTCGTGATACAATTTCTGCTCATTTTAAACAATATCGGTCTGAATTTTTAGGAAGTTAAAGACGACGAAAATGAATGAATGCAACATTTGTTCCTTTCGCGCTTCTCCGTTATCTTACATACATTGATTATATTTGCATAAGGTAAAATATTCTAAATTGAATATGACAACGGAAATGTCAAATGTTACACCAAATTTTCTAACGACATCTCCCAAATCCCGATTTTTTAACAAATAAAATTTTACATTTTCAGTATCAAGCAATTAAGACGTAAACGTCTTAATCAATATGTAAATACGTAAAATATTCTAAAATTGAATATGATAACGGAAATTCAAACGTTACACCAAATTCTCCAACGACATTTTCCAAATCCTGATTCTTTAACAAATAAAATTTTACATTTTCAGTATCAAGCAATTAAGACGTTTAACTTGGGTAAACAGTTTTTTAAGAGGTGACAATACCAACGAAAATGGCGCTCTTTTGTTAATAATAATCAAGTACATTTGTAAAATTGCTTAGTTAATTGCAAATAAAATTAATAATAGAATTTACGTATGAAAAGTTTTTTTTTGTATTCCGCTTAGCACAGCAATCTGTTTTTCACATTCAACTGTTATTATTGGTGACTACAGTCTGCGTATGTAATTTATGACGTATGAAAAGTAATGCACATTTGTTTTTGTTGCGGTCCAGTGATATTTTTGGAGATAAGAATAACATATGCCGGCATTTTAAACAATGTTGCACATACAAACTACACAACCATTTAGAGCTGTGTCTTAGATTGCACTGACGGCCTCGTTTTGATACTAAGCATTTTATGCATAGTTTTTATGGATACACCATCGCGCGTATTCTCACCTTCTGGAGTACTCATTGCTCTAAGCTATTTTATATTTTAAGGTGTTCTCGATTCGAACTGAATTTGTATCTCGCAGTTCTACGTTTAGCTTTATAGCGAATTTTAACCTTTCATTCTGCTCAGCTAAAACCCTCCTTAGATTTAGTTTTTGAGTGAACCACAGTATATTTATGGTGTCTTCTTTTAAGAGTAGGTACTTCCGTTGTTTAATCAACTTAATAATAATGACAAATATTTGTATTTTTATTTATTCATATCCGGTGATCGGTAACATGTAGGTAATTGACTCGGCCAATTTTTTTTCTTGATCTTTAAATTAGATACTATCTATTAAGTGAAAGTTATGGTATTATTATCATCAGGTCACTAATCCAACATATTCTTTGATTTCTAGGCCAGTGTCAGGTTCTGACTTCTGCTACCCACCACTCTACCAATCCGGTGCTAACTATAGCCATGGGAGCCAAGAAACTCTCCGTGACGTGCGCGAGATTGCTGCCGAAAATAAGATCTGTACTTCTACTATCAGGGAAGACTCGAAAGAGAACCTCGACGAGCCTGCAGACCAGTTCATCAACAGACAACTCCTTAATCAGTCATCAGCCGGTTACCATACACAGCCTTCCGATTCTAAGGGTACGTTATGTTGTGGCGAAAATGTTATTTAAGTAAATACTACAAAAAAAAGATATATTCGGGTCAAAAAACATAGTTTCTGAGATCTTTTTTATTACTGGACGCTAAATCATTGAATATTGACTTTTTTTATTGAAGCATACATGTTTACTTGGTGGACGTTTTGAGAAATATTCAAGAATTTCGCTCCAATTATAGAAGTAAGGAAGTGTCATTTAAAAAAAAATTATAATGAAATTTCAAAATTTCATTATAATCTCGTAATTTATCTTTCAGGTGTTCAATATCTATTCAGTAATAATTTACAATATTCCTGCCACTTTTTTTAAATTCCTTAATTTTGTCTCGGTATTTATCACCTGAGGAATTCTTTGTAACATAGTTATCGAGTTACAATTCTAACCTTCATGGATAAATCCTTGGCTTCGAACTTTTAACTGTTGTGTTACAGATCCTCATATATAATTTGTAAAAGGAAATTTATTATTTTGCCGATTGTAATAAATAATTTGTGACAAGCAGTTTGTTATCTTTTCTACAAACTATTGGTATTCTAAACTGTTATAATGCCTGTTATAATCTTGTATATTATCTTTACTAGCTTTCAAGTCGTGATACTGCTCAGCATCACAAGTTTCTAATGTCATTGAATATAAAGTGCCCGAGATCTGACTAGTCAATCGTTAGACTACAATTGGCTTATTAATATCTTATCAGATTACTCCAAGAAGTCATATTTTTACTCCTACTCTTTTAAACTGCTAGGCGTGAAATATTTCAATTCCCATTTTATTTTTAGTATTATCACGAGCGCTTTAGCTTAGACCCTCGTGGGTCTTGAAATTTTTCTATGGAAATGCTACATCATCAGTCAATTTTTGTTGACAAATTGTGTAATGTGATATCAATAATATTATGTAAGATCATTCATGTCTTTTCTATTCCCATTTTTTTAATATTCCTTAAGTACGTCGTTTTATAATTTTCAACAACCTAGTTTATTTACATAATTTCTAACATCATTATGTATGGGATGTAATAATCAAAGACACATGTACCAAATAACAGAGTTGCCATTCTCTTTGCTCACAACAAAATTGTATTAACTAATATCATTATTATACTAACGATCAGATGGAGGTGAATATTATGAGATGAATCAGTTGTCGATGCGGGAAGGCGACAAGGGCGACAAGAACAGAACAAACCAGGACACTGATCCCAATCGGCCCTGGCAAGCATTAGTGTCTTACGTAGACGAGCTCACAGTGGGCGGCAGGCGAAACTCCAAGGGACAGTATATTGATGGCATGGGCAAGTTCCCTGGATTCGGGAGGAACAAAGCGGACAAAGTGCCGCAGGATTGTTTCCCGCAGCATTGTTATCAGAAGTAAGTGAATCTGAAGGGAATCAATTGAATTTTTATCCTATATTCGCTTTTATAACTTTGTTTTTCCAATCACCAGATGTATATTAGAGATTCCAAGAAGTTCAACGGTTTTATGATACCTCGTACTGAAACTTTTTCCTTGAAATACATTGTTGATTTATATTTCGAATGTGCTACAAATTTAGTTGTTGCTACAAATTTAGTTGTTGATAAACGATTGTCTTAATTACGTACATAACAATTAAGGAATAAATTCTAAGTGTACAAGTATTCTTCAAAAATATGATGCTATCAAAAATTCCTAAAGAAATATGGACTGCAATTAAGCGAAATACAATTAAAAAAAAACTTACACAAATTTAACTTACTCTATATTAATAAAATTAAATTGACCATGAAATACTTAAGATTTTTTTGTTATCCAGCATGTCTGCGCAGAAATTATAATTGATGATACGTAAATAGCTACTCTAATCTAAAAGAAAATATTCTTGCCCTTTCTGAAATAATTTCACATAGTTCCATAATAATTTCACATAGTCACATAGTTCCATTAATAACACATAGTTCCATAATGATGAACCCATTACCAAATGAACAAGAAAACTTGCCTACAATCTGTTATACTTGTATATTTTTCTATTTCTATAGGGCAGGTACGCGTTCAACCTTTAACATGAAATAAAATGCATAAATGATGCCAAATATCTTCCAAAACATATACTAGTAAAATATCAATCGATCGACGATATTAAAATAAGAGACAAAGCTATTATGATTAAAATGTGGAGAAAAATTAAAATTATATTGCAACATTATAAAGAACTCATCAAACTCTAAGTTGGTTTATAACGTGCTTGCGAACTCCGATATATGAACATAAATATTTACAATTTGTCTCTATTAAATTTGCTATCGGGAAACACAGAGAATAAGTTTTCTCAGATAAAAATAAAAATGCAGAAGGTATTATTGGTGACAAGGTTCTATAGTTCAGCAAGTGGTATATTTTTATAAGACAAAAACATTATATTTTGTTCTAACATTGATACATGACAAAGCAAGATATTTTATTCTGAACGTTGCAAGTAAGAGTCCCAAAACTTTGCATTAATTTTAAATGTTTCTTCTTAAATGTTACTTCCTTTTTCCAGATGTCCATGCTGGGACAGTTGCATCAGAACTACTTTTGGACAACATTGGATGTTCCTCCGTTCCTACGTTTTACGCTACGTCGATACGCCTGCCTTCGAATGGTTTATCCTGGTGCTCATATTTGCTTCCAGTATAACGCTCTGCTTCGAGGACATTCACCTTGAGAGCAACAAACAGCTCAAAAAGATATTATACTGGACCAATTTTGGATTTTGCATGATATTCGTCATAGAAATGTTCCTCAAGTGGATAGCGTTAGGTTTCTTTAGATATTTTACGAGCTTCTGGACGTTGTTGGATTTTACTATTGTATTTGTAAGTAAGATATTTGAGTATACTAGAATACATGAGGAGCGTTCCAATAAATTGTGGGTATAGAAATGAAAAAAAAAGAAAAACATAAATATCTTAATTTTTCTTTGTATCATTTATATCTTATTTCATTTATCAATTATCTTATATATCCCTTGATAATAACCGATTGTTCTTCATCTCTTTAGATTTATAAATTGGAAAGTCATTCGGTTCTATATAGATTGATACTTAGTTAATTTATTAGCTGGAAAGAGTAAAAATACAGTGATACTGGCTTCAAAAAAACACTTCTCCAGAAAACTATAGCCACGAACCTTTTCGTCACAAGGGATGAACTTCAGTGTTTAAAACAGTTTAACCTTTGAAATTTGTGTCTTGTCACTTTTATAAAACTTTGAACAGGTTTATTATTCTTACATATGCTGATGACATAGACATTGTTGTTAGATCACTTCCTATTAGCATAAGGATTTCCAAACTTCCGAACTTCCTTAGAGAACTTTGCAAAACTTGTGGAACTTAAGGTTAACGAAGAAATAATTAATTGCACGCTTTGCACAAGAAATGAAAAAAATTGTTCTTCCGTTAAAAGTGGTTCATTTAATTTTCTCATAGTCAATGACATTACCTACCTAGGTTTATCATTGATTAAGACGCGGGGACCTATTAGATATAAACTAATAAATGCCAAGAATTTGTGCTATGTATCCTAAAAGAGATTTACCTAATCTAGACTCCAAAAGAAAGTCCTGACCCACAGTAGACTATCATGTCATTAATTGATGATATTATCACTTAAAAGCACCGATACATCTTCCCATAGGTTTTGACTTTGGTTACAATATTCTTTACAATCTTTTGCAAGTTTTTCACAACTAAAGTACAATTAATCTGATAGAAACAATGCACATATATTTCCCAGGTGGCATACACGAAACCCATTTCAGTGCAAGTATGAGCATATATGAAACCCATTTTGTGATGGTATCTTTTTTACATATTTAAACAGTCGTGCTTAATGTTAAAAATGGATCAATATAAAGATTTGTTAATTATGGTTTCCTGGCAATTTTGCACCCGAACTTTTTTTGACTCACCTTGGCAATATTTTTAATGACAATAGTTTTACCTAATTTAACCTGATGGGTTTATCTTTGATACTTTTCCTTGTCCTTTTAAATTCACTTAATCGCAAGAGATAGCAAAGGAGTAGATTCACCGTTTTTAATTATTTTTTTTATTGTTTGTCAGAAATAACTATGCGGTGTTCAACAACTATTCAGAATCACACATGATACTTGTATTCGTTGATTGCAGCAAGGATAATGATTCAATAAATATTCATTTGTAGGCAATAATTAACCTCGTCTAACTTAATTTCTATAAACATATCAATACTGAGAATTTATAGAGCGCTCCTACTATATTTTTAACAATAAAAAAACTTTGTTGTTTGATAATTCTTCTAAAGTATATTTTGAAACCCTTATATCCATCATCCCCTTAGACCATGTGAAAATCTACTGTTCATGGCTTTATAAAATGATGAAGAATAAAGCAATATCAAAGGAAATTTAGAGAGCTGTACATTTTTTATCTACTTATAAAATATTTATTGGTAAAATATAAGTATTAAATAAACGGAAGTCCACGAGTATAAAAAATGTTTAATGCATTTTTATCAATAATATTAAAACTAATATTGGATAACATAAACCAAGAATTTAATTGAGATGGGGTAAAATAATTGTGAGGAAAAAAAAAGTTATTATGAACAAAATAAAAGATGGGTAGCTTTGTCGCTTGGAACTGTCGGGGCAAATCTCAAAAGAACATCACGGGAAAGCAAAGAGAATGGATTAAGAAATATTTGGGAGACGATTGGGCAAATCGTCTACAATCATTAATCTTAATATTTAGACAAGGTGTTGTACTTAAAATATAATAAATACGGTGGAAGGGTTGTACAAATTAAAGATATGGCAATTGTTTCATCACCATACTTCTCATAGGTCAAATAGCATATAGAAGTATTTAATTATAGGCATATAACATACGTTTACATTCCAGGTATCAGTTTTTAGCTTGTTGATAGAAGAGAATGAAAATCTGAAGGTGCTAAGGTCTCTAAGGACCCTGAGAGCATTGAGACCCCTGCGAGCTATATCACGATGGCAAGGAATGAGGATTGTAGTGAATGCGCTTATGTATGCCATACCCAGCATCTTCAATGTCTTGCTGGTCTGTCTTGTCTTTTGGCTTATCTTCTCAATCATGGGCGTTCAGTTCTTTGGAGGCAAATTTTATAAGTGCGTTGATGAAGAAGGAGAGCTACTGCCAGTGGAGGTAAGTCGTTTATTTTTTATAGTTCTATTTTATTTTATTTTAGAAATTAATTAAATGAAAAGGCATTTTGTTTGTAAAAAAATCACTTTTATAGATTTATTTTTCTTCACAATTTTTTGGTTTCACAGGCTTCGGCTATGAATAATGTATCAATGAAAATTTTGGATAATAGTTGATTTCAAACTTAGTAATTGTTAAACTAAAAATAAGTTTTCTCTGAAATAAAAATAACAGTTGATAATTTTTCTATGACAGTTACACTAATGTTGATAAATTGATAGCTAATTCGACTGTTCTATGAATAATAGGAAATCTCATGAGTACAAACGGGACCTTCAGTTATTGGTCACTATTTTCAGAACTTTCAACTGATCTTTACATTTTTATGAAAACAAGTGTATTTTTTTACATGGCTTTTTCACGCTTTCTGTTTGACTGCCTGTGTCTTAAACTCTATTTATTATCCTATTTAAAATCGCTTAGATGTATTTTAAAAAACTAAATTTGCAAATTTGCTATTCCAAAATGCGACAATGTCCGATGATATAAAAATGTGTACATATTTTTCCTTAATGTTTATCATAGTCTGCCACATTCTAATAACATTTAGAATATTGCTTTCATATTTCTATAAGAAAATATAAATATAAACTTTTAGCTGTAATAATACCCGTGCATGCGACAATTGACATAATACTGTCCCATGTTCTCTCGTATTCATCTTTAAAATAATTGGAACCAATATGACCATTTTTGTAATATTCATATTTTAAATAGTATCTTGTTTTTTTTTAAATTCTTGACAGCATTTTAAAGAAATTACGAGCCATAAATGAAGGGATATAGAAAATAAAATTATATTAATAACATGATAAATGTCTTTTTTGATATATCATATATTGATAACATATAGTGAAAATCGGTAGACTATTGCAATTATCCTAGATCTTATAACTTTTTAAATATGCACCATGCTCTTGCAGCAATAAGTCCGCCAAATGTATGTGTTATATCTATGATAATGTATAAATAATTAAGTGTTTAATGCATGTGAAAGATATGCAGGCAGTATATATAAGTTGTAAAAAAATAAAAATGCTAATTTTTTTTATTAGAAATACAGTTTACCCTTAAATGTTTATCAATGCCTAAATGTTTAATAAACTCTCGTGGTAAGAGTTATCCTCATGCTTAATGGTTTTTTTTAAATAAAGAAACTTTGTCATATTTTAATTGTAGTTATTGTGGTATCATACAGCTTATCATCGCTTTTTTGATTCTGATTCAAACTAGAAGAGTAATTTTACCAATTATTTTAAACATATCAACTTCGCCTCTTTATTTATTTACATAAATAAACATAATTTGATTGTGTTCGCTTTATTTTTTATAAAAATATCACCTTCCATAATTCCAGGAGGTCAACGACAAATGGGAGTGCATTTACAACAACTACACTTGGATCAACTCCAAGATATCTTTCGACCACGTGGGCATCGCCTACCTGGCACTCTTTCAGGTTGCCACCTTCGAGGGTTGGATGGAGGTGATGGCGGATGCCGTGGACGCTAGAGGCGTAGACCTCCAGCCTCAACGGGAGGCCAACCTCTATGCCTACCTTTACTTCGTGATATTCATCGTCTGCGGTTCATTCTTCACCCTCAACCTCTTTATCGGAGTCATTATAGATAATTTCAATATGCTTAAGAAGAAGGTCAGTCTTCTTTATTTTATATTTAATTGTCTTATTTCAATTTCTATATCAATCTCAAACATATACTTAATTACACATTTGTATATTCTGTGCTAAGCATAATGCTTAGAACCATATTCAAGTAATAGTACGTATACAGATATTTCATCTCGCAATCCAAGGTGTGCATGTTATAAAAGTCTAAGTGCAGTTTTACGTCAATTGTGCATGTTATAAAAGTCTTTGTGCATGTTATAAAAGTCTAAGTGCAGTTTTACGTCAATTGCTTAACATATGGTTAGTGTCATAAATATACTTGTCATATTTTACACGATCCCGTAAAAGTATCCCACTTAAAATGCATCACGCTTACAAACACATTTTCGGTAATCGCCTCAGTGAGATAAAACTTCTGTACCAAAATGACAAAAGTACCACAAAGGATTTTGTTAGAAGGAGGATAAAAGCTGGAGTCAAAAGGTCTAGTATTCCCAAAAGCTTTAATGTTAGATTTTAAAAATTCATTGTGGATTATAAAGTGTTCAAAAATCGAGGCATTTTAACTTAACAGCAGTAAAAATAAAATATAATTATATTGTAAAATATAAATAGATTTATCAATAAACAATTCATGTTATTTTAGCTCACGATTATTAAGTAACATAATAACTGATAAATATGTTTGCTATTGTTATTTTTTTACAAATTATTTCGCAAACTGCTGGTCAAAAGTTAAAATAACGAATTGCAGTCTTGTGGATTTATGTATTTTTTGACTTTTGTCAATAATGCTATTCTGTAAAATGAATAGATTATAAGAAACAGGGCAGCAGAGACAGCAAAATGCAATTTTTATCAAATATCTTATCGGACGTAAAAACATAAAGTCTGCAACTTTTATTGACAACTTTTCCTTATAGTGTTAATAGTTTCTAAGATACAGTTAGTGTCATAAAAACGGTGTTTAAAAATAAGGCTCATATATTGAGTATTCTAAAATCTTATGTCAAAATAAACAAAAACTCTCCCCAACTAACAGTTAGCGAAGGATAAGGCACCTATTTGCACTGATGTACACAGCAACCGATAGTTCCAAACTGCTATTTTGAAGATACCCAACATTTATCAAAAGTGAATTTCAAAAAGTTATTTATTTCTGATTCAGAAAAATGTCTTTGATAGTTGTCTGGTTTTGGAAAACATAAATCATAGACGCAGCAAAAAAAATCTTTATTATCAATTAATTACTTCATATCAATTAATTTTATGTCCACCGTAGCAGAAGGACAAGCAGTCCTTCGAGGCATTCCACAAAAATTAAAAATTTAATAGGGTGATGATAGTAATGCTGTATCCTTTCTTACATGCAGTATAACATGCATCAAAAAAATTTAAAAAACAATTACGCTTTCAGTACGAAGGCGGTGTCCTGGAAATGTTCCTAACCGAGAGCCAAAAACACTACTACACTGCCATGAAGAAGTTGGGCCGAAAAAAGCCACAGAAGGTCATAAAAAGGCCCATGAACCCTTTTCTGGCGATGTTCTATGACCTCTCCAATTCACGCCGCTTCGAGATCGCCATCTTCGTTCTGATATTTCTCAATATGCTAACGATGGGTATCGAACATTACGACCAACCGCACTCTGTTTTCTTTGTGCTAGAGGTTAGCAATGCATTCTTTACGACAGTGTTTGGATTAGGTAAGATATTTCAGTACAAAAATGTCGTTAATATATTTAAGTGATGATAATTTAATAATACAATTATTAACATCTCGTTACATAATCAGATACTTCTTAAAACCATATTGTTAAAATTATTAATAAAAAATAAGCCGGATAAACTGAGGAAGACTAAATCCCCACCACTCGACCAATCTGTGGTTCCTAGCCTGTTACTTCTGGTTTAATACGATAGGATCGTTGCGCTCTAATTACTCATCTGTACTATGCCTAGCATTTATTTATCATTATTTTCAACCACTTGTCTTTATGTCACCATGGTACAATGAAACACAATCAGCAAATGCAAAATACTATCAAAAGTCATATCTATCAGAGACAAATATCATAAAGACGCACAAAAAAATCAGAATATAGAATTATGGAAATAAGCCAAAAAATTCAAGAAGTTATTTCTAGAAATAACAAAATAAGTTATTCTCTGTAGAAATAACAAAAGAATACTTTCATGTTACTAATATATTAAGTAGTTATTTTCTTATACAAATTTTTAACGGATAATTCTTAATAACTTATCTATTTTTCAAAACTTTACAGTTGAATAATATTACAACTATTTATGTTCTATATTATCAATAAAGAAAGGAAAAAATATGAATTACCAGTATTGAAAACCATGTTAGATACATGTTTCTTTACATCGTGCTGCCAACTTAATTAGGTTAAGCTTGTCCATTTGTTAATAAAAACCCTCACATATCTTCACATCCCCAGAAGCAATAGTGAAAATAATAGGCCTAAGATACCACTATTTTACGGTGCCATGGAACATGTTTGACTTCCTGCTGGTGCTGGCTAGCATCCTCGGTATTCTGATGGAAGACATCATGATTGACTTGCCAATATCGCCCACACTTTTACGTGTCGTAAGGGTCTTCAGGATAGGGAGAATTTTAAGACTGATAAAGGTGGGTATCTGAATAAAAACAGTCGTTATTTATATTAGTTAATGTTATATTTTGTTTATATCAAAACTAACAAATAGCCTCACCCGAAATAGTATATATTTTTTAGTAAAAATTAAATTATCCTTCGGTTTTCTTTTGCATGTAACAATTCTTTAATTTACATTACTTTTGTGACTTGATGTAAAGGGACACGCACTATTCTGCACTTCATCAGAGCCGAAAAAAGCACAGAGTTTATTTTATTATCCATATATAAGACATATGTCCTGCCGAGACCTTTTTAAACTAATTGTTAATATGTCTTCTTGCTTTAATTATTCCAAATCACTCTAAATATTTAAGGGTACAAGGTGGTCTGTAACAATTAATATTATGTTTACTATATAAACATATTGCATATTTTCACAGACATAATACAAATAATTGGTTGCCTATATCATTTTAATTGACTAACGTAAGTCGATCAAAATCATTTCATATTGAAATATTTACCAAATACCATTATTAAAGACACTACCCTTTCCGAGGATCCATATCTTTAATCATTTACAAACCCCAAAAGCATGTTGTAGATTTTGCTAACTTTGGTTAGTTTATTTTTATTTTGATTGACTAATTAATTTGTTAATTTTGAACGTCATCGGGATGAAACCGAAATTATATTGGTAATATTAAAAAAAATATTATAAGTGACCAAAAAGAAAGTAAATTGTAAACAAAAAATTGTAAACATTTTTTCATAGAAACAATTTTTGATTTAAGTAAAACAAATATGTTTATGCTTAAGTATTGATAATTTTCCACATACACTCACAGCCATAACATAGCAGTAGGAGTAGGTAGTCCTAACTCAGAAAGCATCAAAAATGATCTTTTCAAACTAAAACATACTTAGAGTTTTTTTGGTCGGTTGTTCAGATTCTTCGAGCCATCTATTTTTGTACTTGTGCTTCCATCCCACCAGGAAAAATGCTAGCTATATCTTTGAATATACTACATATTATTTTCTTTAACCATAAGGTTGGAAGTTGATTGAATATATTGAATAGAGCTAGTTTCATCTAATTAAAAACAAGTAATCAGCAAGACTTAGATATAGAATGTTCATGAAAAAGCAAGCTCTTCATTAGGAATTGCTTTATGAAATATTCATGTTCGTTATTAAACAACAGGATTAAAATCAACCTACATTCTGATCTTCCAGGCTGCTAAAGGTATTAGAAAATTGCTCTTCGCTCTGGTGGTGTCGCTACCTGCTCTGTTCAATATCGGGGCACTGCTAGCGCTCATCACCTTCATCTACGCCATCATCGGCATGTCCGTCTTCGGCCACGTCAAGGAGCAGGGCGCGCTTGATGACCTGGTCAATTTTCAGACCTTCGGTCGAAGTATGCAGCTGCTTTTTCGGTATGTTTTATTCATTCTCTCATATTAAGTTTACAAATGCGTTAGAGCAAACAAATTTTAACCCGCTTTATAACACGTGTGATGTGTTAATTAAAAAAATTGTTCTTTTTTTTTACATTTTACGTCATTTTAATTGACGTTTTCATCTGAAGCCTTCGTCTATATGTAAAATTTCAATTATACAGGTTTAAAATTGCAGAAACTGCACAATTGTGACAGACAGATGATCAAATTGGAAACATGAAATTATAAAGATTCTTTATTTTACTACAGTTTATTTTACTACAGTCAACTTTAAAAAGAAAGTCAGTAAAAAACTTACAAGAGGCAATTTTTTCACATGATATTCGAATGCATGTATATGCTTAAGATACCAGGACCTAATTTATTCCACAATTATAGATGTGCGTAATAAATAAAAAATTAAATTCGACAGATAAATAAAGAATATTTTAAGGACAAAATTCAAAGCAATACCTACCTAAGACCAAAGATCAGAAATGAATCAGGCTAAGGTAATCAGAGCTACAGGAATACTTTAACTCATGAAAGACGAGATATAAAATATGTGGATTACGTGTGTCACGTATCTAAAAATTCTAATTATGACTGACAATCAGAAATATTGTCATATTTCCTGATGTCGTAAAATTCAACGGGAACACACGTTTTAAAGATTATTTGGCCTATTTTTGATATACCCTCGATAGCATACCTCGCCACAATCAAGTATTCATACATATGAATTAATTTCTAGTTGGATTTATTGAAGATACTTGAGAAAATCTCTTGAAGATACTTGAGAGGCTCTTGCTAAAGTTCTGATCGATAAACAGACACAAATGTTTGCCAGTAGTGGGGGACTGTTCAATAACAACAATAATAAGTCTATAATGGAAAAGTCTTTGAATACTAATGGTATTAGCCAGAACTTTATCGAAGTTGACTAACGAATCTATTTTATGAGCTGTTTAAGTTATTTATAATTTTCCAAAAGTATAATATACCAAAAATATTCAGGAAAAGTATAATTGTATCCTAACTTATACACTCTTTACATATTACCTACAGCCTCATGACCTCAGCCGGATGGAACGACGTACTAGAATCCCTAATGATCCAGCCGCCCAACTGCAGAATCGGCGAACCCGGCCAGCATAATGGCAACTGTGGCTCGCCCCTCCTGGCCATCACCTACTTCACCAGTTTCATTATCATCAGCTACATGATCGTCATCAACATGTATATCGCTATTATTCTTGAGAACTTTAATCAGGCCCACCAGGAGGAGGAGATTGGCATTGTTGAAGATGACCTGGAGATGTTCTATATTCGGTGGTCGAAGTGAGTATTTAGTTTAAATTTATTTCATTGATTCCGTTGAAATTCTTAGATTATTTTAGCAATATTAGTACCAGTAATTAATTAGAAAAAATCTATCCAAAATTGTGACAGCCTACCAATTTTGTTTTTAATAAAAAAATTTATAGTTTTGTTAAAAGCAACATTTGCAAGTTTGCGGAGTTACTTATAACAAAAAATAATCTCTACTAATACAATACTAATCATCTTTAGTAAATGTAAACCTCATCACCAACATTTCCAATTTTTATCAGATTTTTTCGATCAATTTTCATATTATTTAGAGTCTTTTTAGAAAAAAAATTAATAAAAGAACAGGCAGAATATGCATAAAGTAGGCTTCATAGTTGGCTATATCTCTTGATATTGTTAATGATAGTCAACTGAAATCATTCTATTCGAAAATATTGAAACGAAAATGATTCTGATGGAAAATCCTGAAACTGAAATAATTCTGATCGAAAATCTAAAAATCCTTTAGAAACCATCACTTGAAAGCTTAATACCGCATAAAAATTGCTTAAAAAGGTAAATTTCCGACATAGTAGTTCTTTCTCTTATATTTATCAAGTCCCATTTAAAATATTTACGCCTGCCAAAATTTCATGCAAGCAGGTTTAAGACTCTAGAAATCATAAAATTGTGACAGACAGATAGAAAAACATGAAATTACAAGAATTCCTTACTTTTAAAAAGACTTATGTACTTCTTTATTTTAAAATGAATTATATACCTTGTACTCTCATTTAATAAGCTTTCATTTAATATTCAGTAGATGAAAGAAAATCTTCTCACTTTCTTACAACTGTTCCAAAATGGAAATTTAACCTTTTCCACGTATCTATAATTGAGCCACTGTTTTTACTGTGTAAAGTTTCAAATGATATCCGAGAAAAATGTCTGTTACAGACACACACGGAGCAAAGTAACTGGTGTTACATCCATAAAATATTTATATAATTATTTTTTTTTAACTACAGATTAATTCTCCCAAATGCGATAAACAAATGCAAGAACAACAATATTACCAATAGAACAAATGCACAATTTTACCAACAACATTACCAACAAACCATGCAGACAATATATTCAAATCATAATTTCAATAGTCGACTACAGCTGGGCGTTAACAATCTCACCATTAGTTACATCATATATTCCAACAGACACCTAACATTTATAAAAGAAAAACCCTGAAAAACCTATATTCTTAAACCAATTCCCAATGTCAATACAGATTGTAATCTTGAGTTGACTAAATTTAGTTAGCTGATCGATGAACGCAAAGTTTAAAATGTAAATCTTTTTTTCAGATACGATCCCCATGCCACCCAATTTATAAGCTTCTCCCAACTCTCCGACTTCATAGCCTCGCTGGACCCACCTCTGGGCATTTCCAAACCCAACACTGTGGCTCTAGTGAGCTTTAACCTCCCCATAGCAAAAGGCAATAAAATCCACTGCTTAGACATCCTTCATGCCCTTGTGAAACACGTGCTGGGACATGTGGAAGAGACCGATACGTTTAGGCAATTACAAGAGCAGATGGATATAAAGTTTAAGAAGCAGTTCCCCACCAGAAAGGAGTTGGAGATAGTGTCATCGACCAGACTATGGAAAAGACAGGATAAAGCCGCCAGACTGATACAACACACATTTAGGGAGTTTATAAAGTAAGCGTTTTAAAAAACTAACTTTTGCTTATTGTCACATGTACTTGTCATATTTAGACCTGTAATCAGAAAGCAATTTATTTATGGAATAAAACCTATCAAAAACTCGTACCACGGGGGCTCCGTATAAATTTAGGTGCTTATAAACATTTAAGAATACATAGAATTTCTGTTTACAAATATAAATTTCTCACAACCTGAATGTATTGCCAACTATATTGTTTCATAGGCATAAAACCATGATGCATATGTAATCTTCTAGTCAGAGTTTACCAACTCTGTTTTTTTTAAGTCAAGAGTCAGCAGACCTAAGCACACGAGTCAAAAAAGTAAACTTTACAGAAATAATAAAAACTTAATAAAAGTTTGGTTATGAGTGTTAAATTTACTTTTATTTAAAATAATTACAATACTAAAAAGTTAAAGCTTAATAAAGTTCTATTGTTTGCTTAATATCATCTAACAAGACTTTTAGATGGCTTATGTTATATGTACTAAAGTTATAAAGCCTAGGTTACCTGACTCGTATGAAAAAGTTCATTTCACACAAAGCACTAAAGCTGATTGTTATTTAACTAAAAAAAAGAAAAGAAAAAATTATATAAGAAATTAAAAATCTACTTCGTCCTCATCTTCTACAATGTCTGTGGATCTGAATGTTATCGTGGGTAGGTAAATATGTATAAAAAACAGAAGAAGCTCAAATATTAATCTATGTAATGATAAATCGTCTTATTTTTCTCGATATGGGTAATGGCTTGTTTTAAATACCTGATACGTGAAAGAGAACAACAGTGCTCCTTTGTTTTAAATTTAAGAATCGGAATGGCACATTCCTATCCAATATATATTCATACAAAATCGTGTTTATAACATAATCGTTTTCTATCATGCCACTTGAACAGCTCTCCCTCTATATCTTTATTCTTTAAAACTAAGGCCCTTTCAAAAAGGAAGAAAAATCCAAAGTCATTAGATTTCATTTTACGCACCTCAAGTTTAGCGCTACTTAGTTTTATAAGCTAAATAATAGCTCTACTTTGTTTTTTTTATTCTATATTGCCATAATCAGTATTCACTTCTAAATGATTATGCCCAAAAACCATAACTTTATGGTAATTTTTTTTTAATTCCTCTGTTGTACAAAGCCCGCATAAACAATGAACTGTCATAAGAATTGCAATTTTGATCAGCATATATGTCAGAATAGAATATAAGATGTCTCACATACATGAGTATATACATTTGTAAATGTTTATAAAGGCAGGACGTGATCTGATTAGCACTCCGTGCTGCGACGATTTCATGCCATACATAACACACAGCTTTACCAGTCTTGTTGTCATGTACAATTAGATTGAAGGTGAACAACTGACAATTATAAAATGCAATTGAAGAATTAAATATTGAATATATTTGGTGTTAATTTTGTGGAAATTCATTATTCATAAGTAAATGAAACTACGTGATGTAGTATTATTTTTACTTTCTTTAAGTTCCTTACCATAACTTAGGTTTCGTTATATTACATCTTCAAGTGGACTATTAGTAAAGAAAGAACATTCTTATGTATAAATAATATTACATCACGTAGTTTCATTTAATTATGCAATTGAAGAAGTTAGTGCTGGCGTCAGTAGATACTGTTGCAAATAAAATGTGTACACTTGCATCATTTTATCACTTTTGCATAAGTTTGGATCTAAAGCATTCGCACAATAGCCCTGATCCCCAAACATATTGTGCTGTTCATGTTCACTTACAAAAATAACCTTAGTCATCTCCTTTTCATTACAATGTATTTTCAATTTTAATTTATCAAAAGAGACCTGGTCTTTTCAGGGCTCTTTAAAAGACAGATTTAATTATTGAATATATTTGGCGTTAATTTTGTAGAAATTCATTATTCACAATTAAATGAAACTACGTGATGTAGTATTAGATGAAGAAAGTAGAAATAATACTACATCATGTAGTTTCATTTAATTGTGAAGACAGATTTAATTTGTGGAATTCTTGACTGTAAAATTCTATAGAGGGAGATTTTTCTGACCTTCACGGAATAAGTTGTATATTTCTCGTGGGAAGGTAAATATTTTTTTAAGTTCTCTTCCTTGTACAGTGGCTTTCGTATGATGGAAACGATAAAATGTGATTTTTTATGTCTTCAGAGTTACCATCTGTAATCTTGTTCTTCAGTACAATGTTCATCTCTTTGTGTACTGCCTGTAGACAATCTTTTCTTTTTACACGTAGTTTTTGGCCACAGTTTTAATAAAGTTATCACTTTCGACTAATATTATTAACAAACACCCTCAACAAACAGACTTTCACTTACCATGTATCATTTAAAAATACTTATAAGTTTTTGTTCTAACCTTTTATTTATCTGGGTCAGATGTCCGTAACCTCATGGTAACTTTATCTTCAATTTCCATTAAAGATGCCATATAGGTTATTCTTTTGGAATGTGAACCAAAACCCTATTATTCAGGGAATATAGCTCGCCTATCATTTAATGATATAAATTCTCTACATTTCATCCTACATACACGTAAATTTTTCATTTGCCTAGCTGGAATCAATTTACCTTTTAAGGTTTGTGATTTTCTGTGGTTCAACTTGAGTCTCTTCTACATTTTCAAAAGTCGCAAGCTTTAACCGGGTGTATCATGTCTGGCTGTATCATCTGTAACTGGCATTTTAAGCATCCGAGAAACTTCTTCACCTGAATTAGAAGAACTACTTTCAATCTTCGGTAACTGGAAGAGGAGATCTTGCACAGAATCATTGCTAGAAAAGTCTCGTTGTTCTAGAGCTGCAGAATTGGTAAAATGGCTAAACAGTTTGAACTGGCCAAGTAGTACACGGCGTATATTCAAGAGGCATTTATTGGATATCATCATCTGAAAAGAAATTGATCATTTTGTTGAATTTTGCAAACAAACATATGATAAGGATATGCTTGTATTACACTTAAGGTATTGATATATTTTAATCCCAAATTATTTCATTATCAATTATAACTCAATATTTAAAACGTCGGAGCTATCATATCCTCCGCATAATGACATTTCCACTAACTCTTTTCCTCTCTATAAACTCATTTGACTATATGAACACGGACATAATAATCCTTTACCAAGAACAGTATGTTACAAAAACAACTCGAGCAAAAAGATTAAAATCAGAGGGCTAGAAAAAACATTTGTTTACGCAAAAAATAATTATTTAAGTACCCACTTGTTTACAAAAACCTTAACCCTTATTAGCTAACGATCTCGAGTGTTCCTAATAAGTTTAGTCAACACTTACATTTATTGGCGACCAAGCTTAATATTGTTATTCTGCCCTTAAATCGAGTTATGTGCTTTAATTAATTCTAGGGGGCTCTTAAAATACTGGTTAAAAAGGAATAGATATTTAGTACAACAAATTACACATCTGTTTGACTTGTGTGCTTTCGTCAGGTGGCAGGTTGATACAAAGCAATGACTTTAAAGTTATAAAAATATATTGGCATTTTTTTACTTATGTGGTTAGGTCTGCTAACCCTAGAATTTTTCATGAAATTTAAAAAAAATGATATGTACTCTATTTACGCTCTCTTCAATTCTTATATGAAAATTTTAAAAATGTTAGTGCAAAATATATAGATTGATAAGATAATCACTATGCCAAATTTCAAATTTCTATAGTGCATAGTTTCTGAGAAAATTGGCATGACAGATAGACTGACAGACAAACACGTGTGTGATTTTATAAGGGTTCAGTTATTCAGAATAGAGTGACAGAATGGAGGGGGCCAGCGGGCAAAAGAAAGAAAGGGAGACCTCGTAATAGATGGGAGGACGAAATCAAACGCATAGCGGGTCCAAACTGGATGCAAACAGCGCAATCAAGGGAAAACTGGCTCAATTTGGAGGAGGCCTTTACCTGTAGAGGGGTTCTTTCAGAATAATTTTGTACCTATAATACTTTAATATAATTTTTCTAACATATTTATATTTTTAAACTGTAATTACAATTACTAACTACTATATAATAAACTACAGATTATCTTTTTTCAATAAGTATTAACAAAACAAATTAACTTTGTAAACTAACAATTTTGGAAGAAATAAAAGGCTTTTTATTTTATTTATTTATTATCAGTTGTTCAGTTAAAGGTACGGAATTCTAGAAAATAAAAATGATGCGAACATAAACCAAACCGGCTGAAAAAAATTAAACCATATGGATGTCCCGTTGAGCAAGAATCGACTCTCATGCTCCACTTCCAGACATAAATATACTAAGTAGCTAAAAACGTATTTAAATGAACTTAAAAGATGAACTGTTAATGTAATTCAAACTATCATTTCCCAATTAAACGTCTCGAAGAATAATATACAATATACAATTATTCCTCGACAGGGAAAAACACCGTCTCTCAGAGCCGGTGGATGAAGAGGAATCTGTTAAATGGTCACCTGGCGGTTGGCAGGGCAAGCTGAGTGCGCTCCTCCATGTGCACCGGGGCTCGCGAGCCTCTTCGCGTAAATCATCGCGTGCCTCTGAGGGCTCAGACCTCAGCGAGCTGGGAGGTGCCTGGCTCAATTTACCACTGCTCCTGCTTTCTGGTGCGACGGACGGAGGACCGACGCAAGAGCCGCCTTCGCCGGCTGCGCCCCCGCCGCGCCGTCGTAGCGCTTACGGTATACCCTCATTCTTCCTCCGGCACCAGGATGCGGTCGAAGAGAGGGAAGAAGAGCACCGCCGCGCTGGATCTCTACGGCTCACGCCCCATTCGGCGCGGCGACGCGCCACCACGCCCAAGGGCAGCGCGCCCGGTTCTCCAGCTGCAGCCTCGAGCGAAGTCAGCATTCTGGTAACGGAAGCATCTCCCGAGACTCCCGCGCCCCCGCTGCGGCGCCAGCACAGCGAGGCGACGGTCGTGCGCGTGCTCGTGCACCGCGAGAGTGAGGAGTGCCCACCGGACAGCTGATGCCCGGAGACGCCGCCCGCGGAGCGCCCGCGCTGCCACCACCTCTCCTTCCGGCGCAAGTAGCCGCCGCCCACGCTCGCGTATTTCTAAATCCCACTCACTATTATATAAGTTGGCAGAATTTATAAATCGCTTAAAAATCCGAGGTGTTTTTGAATACTTTGAAAATAATACGTGCTTTATAAATAAATTTGCTTTTTTTGTAAATCTAACTCGATAATGAAAGATGTAAAATTATCTATTTAAACCCACCTCTTAATCTTTGAATTTTTTAAACATATGCTACAGGCCGTTTGGTTCTGTCAACTAATCTTAAAAAGCTTCTATGCTATAGTGCACATTACAGTGGGATTTCGAAATAAGCCCCGCGTCCCGACCGCGCTCGCCCAGTTGTGATTTGGTTTAATTCGTTACCTAATATCCTATTATTGATTGCATTCCATTTTATAAGGACAATCCGTAGTTTAAATCGTTCCGTTAGATTCCCTAGATTAGCGTGTCATCGGACGAATTCGAATATTATATCTAGTACGTGCGTGTACAGATGACGATGACGAGATTATAACATTGTTTCGTATTGTCGTAGTTAGCATAAATTGAAAATTATTAATTAATTTATCTGTGCTCCAATATTGTGCTGACGATAAAAATGAAAAATAATTTTAACTTAATAATGAGAAATTTTATTGTACTTAAGACGAATTCGTATTTATGTAGACGTATTTATTTGAACGGTCTAATGGGGGGATCGTTTGTTTTGACATGGCGGATATCAGTGATGACATGGTTAGTTATTGTTTGGCCTGATGGCTAGTGCGTAGCATGGTCTCTGGGTTTCACAATTTTAGTACAAACATATAAATGCCCAAATACAAATAAGACAAGCTAGAAATTTTAATTTCGATATTTGATCTGCATAAACATATATCAAGCAATGCTAAGTATTCCAAAAAATGTCCGAAAAGAGAAATCCTGGAACAGCGAATAACGAAAATTCTCTCTTCGTTACGTCCTTACTGTGTGAGGAATTTTCGTTAGCAAAGTTGAAATATTATTATACTATAATTTTAGTGTATTCTTGAATATTATGTAAATAAATTATGAAAGTTACTATGGTATATCAACCTTTAAATCCTGTCAAACAAATTTCAAATAACTTCTGAGTTACGAAAAAAAGTACTTTAAATGAACTTACGCTGCTACCTAATTTTTAAACTTTTATTGCATGCATTAATTTCAATACTTCATATTCATAAGTTGGTCTTCAAAAATATGCTAGTAACAACTTTGTTGGTGACTTCGTTGGAAAATCAGTGGATTAGCTCCAATATTGATAAATTTCATGTTAATAACACAATTCTAAAAGTGTTTGTCTCTACCAGTGCGGCTGGAATAGTTCTCTCAAAATTTTGTAAAATTCATGTTTTATAAAAAAAATGTAAAATATAAAAAAATAGTTTATATCGAATGCGTTTAGTCATTATTTTGAAAATTTTTATATTTCAAAAAAAGCTATTAAATTAATTTCCGCAAAACCATTTTGACCAGTCTGCCTGTTTCTTTATATTTCGTCAAATAAATTTGACCGTACAGTTATCCCATAACTGCTCTATCTTTCACTATATAAAAGCCTTTTAATGAATGCCAATTTCTCCCTTCAAAACAAGATATTTGTTTTCCTTTTTTTCTAATTCACAAATAAACACGAGCGAAAGTCTCCACGCTAAGATACCGCCAAATATATATTGGTTTTTCCACACAATTTTAAGTTGACAACTATCACCAAAAATGCTAAACATGGAAATTTTAAAAATAATACATAATGTATTTAGATATATATATATATATATATATATATATATATATATATATATTATATTTGCCTGTATTAACCTATATTTTGACAATATGAATCATTATTAAGTACGCCTGTGCTGACTTTTTGACTTTTACTACCCTACATAAAACTATGTTACGCACGCCATCACGCTGTATTCATTGTTTATTAGCTTAATTATTACAGAGGTTATTAGTGACTGTTAGCTAATTTACTATACAGGGTAGATTAGTTGAGAATACCCATTATACATTTAAAATTATATATAATATAACATTATGTATATATAAATTTATATACATATAGCTATATAACAAAAAATAATTTTAGATAAATAATACAATTGAAGATATATACGATAACAATGAAATGGTAAAGTTAATTCTAAATCAAAATGAGTAGAAACAGTTATAAAATTATTACATTATTATTAGAAATATTATATTATTATTTACGGGCTTCGCCCCTCAATTAATAAATCAATAATATTTAAGTATTTTATTAATATTATATTATCAATTGTATTTAAAGTTTATAAATAATACTTGATATAATACGAATAAAATAAAGGTTTTGAAGCTGCAGTTAGTAATATAAAGAAAAAAATATGAGCTTACATTGCTTTCATTTGAAAAAATAATTTCATTTCTATGTCAATTAAATGAACATTTTATATTTTAGGAATCAATCATTATCATCCCCTAGCTCATTTTATGAATCAGTTCAGTTTGTCATCAAAAAAAAATTTTAAAAAATTGCTTAATCTTATATCTTTGTAAGTGAAAAGCATTCAAAATTTATTTTATTTAAGTTCTAAAAATATCCAAAAAAATCACTGAAAGGTCTTTATTTAATTACACTTTACAAAATCTGGACTTTCAACAGCTGTAACCTGTTGAAAGTCTTTTTAAAATTTAGACAACCTACAATCATGGAACACGTAGAACACTGCACGAAATTAATAATCAGTATTGGTCATATTTCTATTTACTACAATTTTTAAATTCTACTGTAGTCATTTTTGAAAATTGACACCGAAATAAATTAACTTTGAAGTTAATTTATTTCAACAAACAAATAAAATGTTTGTTTTAATTTTTGTAATTCATTTTTTCTACCTTTGCAGTATTTTCAATCACATATTACACCGAAAAAGAGTAAAAACTGAATGAAATATCTTAGATATGCAGTTTATTCAGAATGTCATGTTATAGTTGGTCCTTTAATGACAAAATGGAATCAGACTTAATTAATAGCGTTTACGCGCCACCCATCATGCATTACTGGTAGAAAGAAATGCCACTATAAGAAAAAACAAGGATAATCTAAGCTATGTGTCTATCTTACTATCTCATGTAGCGACGCCTCTCTTCTAGTGATAGAGCAAGAAAAATAGTATGCAGATAGCTTAAAATATTAATATTGCATTTTAAATTGTTCTTTCCAATATATTTTATACCGCATAGTAATGAGCCAATTTAGCTTCGTATTAAAATGAAAAGTTTGAAAACCATTAAATTACATAAGGATCAGTGATGGGACATGAGACTTATATTATCCATGTCCCACTTTAAAATTATATAAATTTTGAAAATGGTCATACCTATATCTACAAAAAAATGCAGATGGCCGAAACTACCTTAGCACAACATGAATATACAAGCAGGGTAGAAAATATCAAAGTGCTCTATTTTTAATAACCATTCTAAATCTTCTGTTTTATCCATTAGTTGTTTAAAAAACATTTTCGGTATAAAACGTTTTTATATTCCTTTCCATCCAAATATTTAAAATCTTTCTTTTTTGTAAAAGATTATGACCAATGTATAACTAATTCACTGAAGTTTAGTAGAGTACATCGGCAGTGGAACGTGAGCCGTGATTAGCAAATAGAAATAACCAACACCTTGGCAATAAACATTTCACATTGTATTCATGCGAAATCTTATGAAGTTACATCATTAAGCTCCCTTCATTCCATTGGGCTACATTCATTTTACTAATTAAATTGTTTAAAAAAATATACAGAAATTAGCTTTATATAAATGGCATAAAATTTCATTTGCTTTTGCATTATATATCATTATATATAGATTATTATAAAATTAAAAATGAATCAATTTAATTAAACGCAAGAGTTATAGTGTGACGAGAACTTCTAGGTTAAAAGTAAATTTGAAAGGACGGTCTTTGAATCGTTATGGTTAAATATGTTTAGTTCGTTTTTTCAAAAATATATCTAGAAGTTTTGGTCTCATTCTTGTATACCTATGATATAAACCAAGGAGCTGAGAAATGCGAATCAAGAAGAGAATATCAAAAGAAAATTTTTATCTTAGCTCCGTGATGGTTAGAAAAAAAATATGTATATTAAAAAAAAACAATTAATTAGCAAATTTATACTTATTTCGATAAATTTTGTGCCTTAGGCAATTTATTACCTACTGAAAGTGAAGCTATTGTAATTTAATATTTAGCATTAATTTTGAATTAATTAAAAATAAATTTGTCGTTAATAGTAAATTACTGAATAAATCTGGCTTAAGAAATTATGAAAATTCACATATATAAAATCAATGTGAAAATTATTTCAATACTTTAAATCAGCGAACTGCTTTTCCGAAAATTAAAAGAAATATTTAAATAATCGCCACACGGCATTAAATTAAATTTAATAAATAAAACTGTTTAACACATATACAATGCATAATATATTAGATAATTCGCAATATTCGACAATATTAAATAATGATACGCACCACTTTTGAACATAAATATAACAATAAATACATATCATTTTAAATGAAAAAAATATATATACAAAATAATTTTTCACTGTTTTAAAACAATAATTTCATATAATCAATAAATAACTTAATTTTTTTCAAACATATTTAAAAAAAAATTATATTTTAAACTGGAAAATTTTAAAGTAACATTGCTAATGTTAAGATTTTTTTATATTTCTCAATTTTGCACATAATACTATTATCAATTCGATTTTTAAAAAATACAACCACTCATTTAAATAAAAAAAAACAATATATAAACAGATGCATTAAATAATATACATTACATACTTTAAGATAGTAAATAATTAAATTACAACATTAAATTTAGGTTAATTAATCAAATATGTCTTTAATTTATATATATATATATTAGGGGCCGTTCATAATTTACATATTATATACATGTATATAACCAAAAATTTATCTTCAAAATTATCTCAAAATGTATCTTAAACTATTTACAATCAAATTATGGAATACTAACAAAATGAATACAATACAAATAACGAACGAAAAATGGTAAAAATGCGTAATTTACGAATGGCCCTCTTACCACTGATATTTTCAGTATATCCCTGAGGTTGTGTTAGCCTATGAATAATTCTAATATTCATATATATTATTTTTTGCACAACAAAATTTATTTAATTCTATTGTTATTAATTGCTTCATATTTTATTAAAAATATTCTACGATTTTATATTTTCGTCAGATATATATTTACGTTTTTATGTTATATAATTTGCTGTATTTACCATTTTCCTTAAATTTTGATTAGTGTTACTGGTGACAACAAATTGTATTATTTAAAATGTCACAATATTGTCTATTAGTTTTGTTGATTGTCTATTTCGAAATGGGATATTTATTACAAGTCTGTTCTATTCTAAGATTTTCTTCCCTCACCTTAACCATAGAGCATAATAAATATTTTTATACGTAGATACATTTAATACTACCGTCATAAAAACAGCATTCAATAAAAAAAATAGTCAAAGATTGGTGAACGCAATAAATTCTTAAACATTTGCACAAATACACCGCTCGCATTAGAAAAAAACAAAATCTATTGACAAACCATCGTTGACAAACCATTTTGGATAAATCAAAAAATTTGCATTTGCCTTTAATATTTATAAAAAATATTACAATATGGTAAATATTATCTGTGGAATTTGATCGCTACAATGTTTTTAAAAATGAAAAGTGAAAAATAATACACAGATCCAATTCTGTACACAGCATTCACCATATTGGCAGCAAAAGTGACTAAATAAATTAAATTCATTTTAATAGTATTTGCTTAGATGCTTTATTTTGAATTTATAAAACACGTCAAATCAATATTTATGACATAAATTGGTTGTCGAATTTCTCTTAAAATATTCGTACCCTACTTATAAATATTTCCTTATTACAGTCTATTTACATCAGTATTAATATACATTTATTATAACATGTATTGAATTAGTGTTGCGGATACTCAACTGCCATTGCTGTAAATCATTACGACTGTTTTTTAATTATTAAGGTCAGACATTTCGGTGAACTCACACGAAACAGACGTCCCAATTACTGTACGTATGCTTTCCTTAATGTAATTTTGCAAGTAACAATACGAAAATTTAATTCTTTTTTACCTTCATAATTCTACCTTTAAAATAATTTCCAGCAAATAAGTAAAAAGGCAGAAAAATAATAAAACGCTATCTCGTGAAATGAAGAGAAGACTATCTAATTTTCTTTCATCAAATCAATAATAATCAAAAAGAACTTGTAACACTCTAAACGGCACCTGAAATAAAAACATTTGACAATGTTGTAACAAAAATGAGATTTGAATGAAAACCTGTATAGCTGAGACTTCATTTTTCAAGAAGATTTTATTAAATTTTAAAACTTATAATTTACATAACAATTTAAACTACCAAATATATGTCCAATACCTGGCCCCCCTTTCATTATATACAAAACAATTATGGAAAAAAATTATACCTAGCTACTTGGCATTAGAAAAACCAACGAAGATTATACATTTTAAAATTATTAAAATGTAGCATTTATTTAATTGTTTCTTGAATTTTATTTTAGTGTTTTTATGAATAAAAATTTAATATTAAAAGATCTTAAATTTTTAAAAAAATTACGTTTTACTATAATTATATGACGAAATCTGGAAAATTGGAAATAAGTTAAACCTTTGTAAATTAACTTCTGTTGAAAACTACCTTTATATATTGTATACATTTACTATGCAAACTTAAAATTTTGGTGAAAATTATGTAATACAGGTACATATGTAAATATTTTATTTTAAACTTTGTTTTATACAACTGTATATGACCGTACAGTGAGTGACAATTTTTTTGAAGGTTTTCATATAAGAATCATGAATCATTGTCTGGTGTGTCGTGTTTTATACAGCAATAAAAAATTAATTATAAATATTGATTACACTGGGTGAACCTGGATCGCGGTGGGTAGTCCATATGTAAAAGCATTTTTTATGTAATGGAGTACCAACACATTATGTAAGGAGATAAGTCCTGGACCATGTACAAGACGGTTGCAACAAAAAAGGTTGCATTAAAAAACAAACATAAGAAAGTTTGAGAAAACAAAGAATACATTACATTTAATGAGTAATTCCAAGAACACTTTTATCACCCGTTTGACAATCCAGAAATGATAAATTCAAATTGTAATTTATACGTTAGTTCATAACAATACGTATGGTATATGACATAACGATACGTATAATAAATATGAATTGAGAACACGGATTGGTTTTTCAGATATGACCCATTAAAGTGGTCGAGATTAATATGCACTACACAATTCTTAAAAAGTCGAATTCAAAGCGCAGGCTATGTTCAATGCAATACACACACAAACACACACACACACACACACACACATATATATATATATATATATATATATAAATATACTAAATATACATGATGTCCGGGAATAAAGTGTTGGACAAAAAAAGACGTCATTCCTTGACTAAAAAATAGTTAATTGTCGTTAAAATCAAATTTAAAAGATGAAAATAAAAAAACTCTTTTTCAGAAAATTGAAAATAATATTCATAATTATTTTTCATATTTTTCGTACACATGATACTTGCGCACATTGCTCAGCGCCGCTCAGGGGAATAACCCACTAAGAGCTGTGAAAGCATCGCCACTGTGTGTTAAAAAGGGTTATATGTAATATTTCTTTGCACTCAATTAGACAGAGGGCCTGTTTTACGTTTTATTTCAACGACAATTTATTTCTTTATAGCCAATGGATAGCATCTTTCTTTATTCAACATTTCAACATCTATTCCCAGACACCATGTATATATACATATATATATATATATATATATATATATATATATATATATATATATACATATATATATATATATATATGTATATATATATATATATATATATATATATATATATATATATATATATATGATGAGCTTCATAAGTTACTGATCACTGGTTGTATTTCTGGTACCATTCGTCTGCTAATTTTGAAATGTTTTTTTTTATTAAAATGTATTTAATTGTAAAATGTTAACCATACCTCACAAGATATCGACATTATTAGAAGCAGAAATTGACACTAAAATAGCAAATAGTAATGAATTTTACATAACCCAATGCATATTATGGAGTGTCTGTCAGGGAGAGAAACCTTAAAAATATATCTAGTCCTACCCAGATAGAACACCAAACCTTTATGCCCTCTGTATGATCATATTACATCCCAATTAAAATAGCATTTTACTCAATTTGTTTACATTTTTAAGTATTTGACGCACGCAAAATTGTTATATAATTAGCACACAACTCGCACAAATCAATGCAGCTTTATAATTATGAAAAAAATGTTACGTTAATTTAAAGTTATAAAAATTGTTTTTATTCGATAACCAAAATAGAGTTTAATAGTCTATTAATTAAAAAGAATCAGTGCTATGTATTTAAATATTTTAATTAAATTAAAAAAAAATTAATAATATTTATTAATTATTATGAATACCACTTAGCTTCAGTAAGAATATTTATATGTTATAACCTTATAAAATTATAATTATCATTATGTAATCCAAATTTATAAGTAATAAATTAAATGAAAATTACGCTCTGTATTTACCATGTATATAGAAATGACAATGCAATAAAGTTTTGTTAGTATTACACTTAACTGTTTTATTTTTCCCTTGCTAATTTCATTGTCCTCACATTAAACATTAATTATCTTCACGAAACAAAACCAGCCACGTTCGTGCCGGGACATACACATTTATAGTTTCATCCTTAGAATATAGAGTAATGCAAAAGGCGCATACGCACAAATCTCTTCGCGGTCGCGGTGAAGCCAAAAATCGGTGGAGGGGGCACTGCATTCCGCCTACTAGTGCCCTCCCCCAACGCGCACGATGTTACCAGGAGAATAAATTTACCCACCAACTTCAGGAAATCGATGCATATAAATATATATATTTGCTTGCTGCAGTACGATTCACATATGCACATATTTATATGGTCATGGCTTGGCTTATATGAAGTGTTATTAAGGCCGCCATGTTAAATTTCTAAAATGTTTATTCTGACCACAACCAATGGTCAAAGTATTTAGATTAAAATTATTTAAAAACTTTGTCACATTTCACCATTTTATTCATCACTTAATACTTTTAATACAAAAAGAAAACAATTATCTTAGTGTCTTAAAGTAAAAAGAGATGTGGAAAAGCCCATAATAAACATTTGAAAATATTCGATCTCATACTAAAGAAATTGAAAATAGATCGAAACAATTATTTATATTAATTGGCGTTCAATGTCGTGATAAAATTTCTTCATATTTTAAACAATATCGGTTCGCACTTTAAATAAATTAAAGAAGACGGCGGAAATGAATGAATGTAACATGTGTTTCTTGCCGTAATCCTACATATAGTGATTATATACGCAATACGTAAAATATTCTAAAGTTGAATATGATAACGGAAATTCAAACATTACACCAAATTCTCTGACATTTCCCAAATCCTAATTTTTTTACAAATAAAATTTTACATTTTTCAGTATCAATTAAGATATTTTAATTTGGGTAAACAATTTTTTAAGAGGTGACAACACCGATAAAATGCATAGTTAATTGAAAATGAAATGAAGTAATAGTTTTTACGTATGAAAAGTGATCCCCATTTGTTTCTTTTGCAGTCCGGTGATATTTTTGCAGGTGGGAATAGCACAAGCCGGCATTTTAAGCTATATCGTCACGTAACCTTTCAGAGCTGTGTCTTAAATTGCACTGACAGCCGCGTTTTGATACTACGCACTTTATGCGTAGTATCAAAACGCGTTTTTGGACACACTATCGTGCGTGTTCTCGCCTTCTGGAGTACTCTTTATTCTAAGGTTTCATCTTATTTATCGAAACGACAGACTAACTATGACGGCTCCCATTTTGCCACTTGAAACGTGAATATATGTTTGGTATTTTGTTCTAACTATATCAATAACTTTTACAAAATCATATCAACCATTAATGGCTAGGGATAACCTTGAGTTAAGAATATACATTTTCTATGCAAAATTATTTATTTAACAAAAAGTTTTAGTCGCTACAGTTTTTTGTATGGATATTACGAACGTATTTTGTAAGCGAAACTTAATTCAAAAATTACTATTGTGCAACACTACATTGTTGTGTATATTGATCGTGTACTGGGACCTTTTGTGGAATATTAAACTGACTATGAATTCAGGCAAATCACCAGAATACAAATATGTTCTCATAAGATTATTCATCTATAAGAGCTTACAGTAACTTTACTCATATTAATAACTTACACTGCCTAGATAAAACTGTTTAAAATGGAAGAAGATTCTAAAAATAAGACATCAATATCATTCCTATTTTCTTAAGACACATGTCAGACGTTCTAGATGTTAGAACATATCGAGGAGCCTGCTTCGACTTACACCACTATTTGGTTAAAACTAAACTAAGGGCTAGACTCTCTAATGCACGTAAATTTGATGGAGAACGCGCTGAAAAATACAACTGTGAAACAACCCTCCAACCCGCCAAGAACAACCCTCTGCAGAAATAAGAATGGGAAGATCATCAGTGACAGGGGAAAAATCCTTGAGATATGGAACGAGCATTTTCAGAGTCATCTCAACATGGATCATCCACAAAACGTTAAACACTCTACTCAAAGTAACAATTAAGACCTCATTGCACCACCATAGCTGGATGAGGTTGTGGGAGGAATTAAAAAATTGAAAAAATACGAGGCCGCTGGCCCAGACACTATTCCGTCATTATTTTTGAAAAATTCAGGAATAGACGCTGAGAAAATGATCCACCACTTAATTCTATCAGTGTGGAACTCCGAGACACTTCCCCAATATTGAAAGCTCTGTACAATCTGTCCCATACATAAAAAAGGAGATGTTCTCGACTGTAACAACTACAGAGGAATCAATCTTCTGTGTACGCACAAAATACTTTCAAACATACTCTTCAATAAATTTTCTTTTTATGCCGAAAACATTGGTGATTACCAGGGCGATTACCATTGTTGGTTACCATCGATTAACATTGGTGATTACCAGGGTTTTTAACCTCCGCCAAATCTTAGAGAAAACAAGAGAATCCCAAATTAATACTTATCACCTCTTTATCGATTTCAAAACGGCCATGACTGTATAAATAGAGAATGCCTAATCGAGGCTCTGAATGAATTCAATATTCCTGATAAACTGGTTAAGTTGATTTCCCTCACTCTAACTGACACGAAAATGAGAATTAAAATTCAAGGAAGCCTCTCAGAACCTTTTGAATCTCTAATAATCTTTTCAACATTGCTCTTGAAAAGATTATTAGAGATTCAAAAATCAACACAAGAGGCACGATCTTCTCTAAATCTGTACAAATTATCGCATACGCGGATGACATTGACGTTATTGCTAGAACTCAAAAAGACCTCAAAGAGGCATTTCTAGTATTAGAAAGAGATGCCAAAAAAATGTACCTTTCAATAAACCAAACCTCTCAATAAACCAAACTAAATATATGTAATTTGTGACCAACCTGACTCCTCGACACATTTTAAAATCGGTATTTACAAATTTGAAAGGGTGATTTCCTTTTTTCTTGAATCTGAAATCAACACCGGCAACGAGCTGAGAAGACGAACAATGCAGCCAACAGATGCTTTCATGGACTAAAAAGATTTCTGAAATCCAATAATATCAGAAGAGACACTAAACTACTGTTATATAAAAACTTAATCAGATCAGTGCTTACATGTGCATCCGAAACTGGTAAAAAACCCTTGAAATTTTCGAAGTGAAAATCTACAGACCCATCTTTGGTGGGTTCGTTGACAATGGCTTTTAGAAAAGGAGAACGAATGCCGAACTTTGTCACTTATTTAAAGAACCAAAATTTATAAAAATTCAACGTGTGAAGTGGGCCAGCCATGTAATTAGAATGAAGGAAGATAGAACGACAAAACGATTTTTTCTAGCCAAACCAACTAGCTCAAGAGGAAAAGGAAAACCCAAATTAAGATGGGTGGACTGCCTACAAAGTGTTTTCGACGCTCTCAATATAACAAACTGGAAAACCGTGGCGCCTAAAAGGAGGGCTTAGAACAATCTGCTTGGGAAGGCCAGGGTCCGCCGATTACTGTCGAGCTACTGATGATAATGGTGGTGATCATTCCTATTTTATTCAAGTTGATTTAATAATATTCCTCTTTAATCTGTAAAGGTGTTGCATCACTTTCATCTAGCTATTACCTTCTTAACACGTTCAGTGCAGCAAATAATTTTAGATGTTTTGCCCCACCCGACACCGATAGCAAAAATACCTTCAGTGTTGACCGAATAGTTTTTCTTTAATTCTTTTATTTAGTTCGCTTTTTAAGTATTTTAATATTTTTACATTTCATCGATGGTATACACATAAAGATTAATGTGCCACATACGGATAATATTCAGGCAGTGTATTCATAACTAGAAACATTTTTCCTTGATCGTAATAATTTTTTTGCAAATGCAAACCGCTATAGATTGATGACAATAAATAGTGAATCCTACGGCAAAGTAAAAAAAATTACGTAACTTCGCAATTACGTAATTACAAACTGATTGTGAACTTTTTATAAATACGTAACTCAAAGGGAACATTTCGTAATTACGGAAGTATGTATCTTGACTTAAACGATAAAAATAACGTAACAATCGAAAACCGATTTGCATAACTTTACATGCTAAAAACGCATAAAATTACATACCATTGTAGATTACAATATAACATTTTTGAAAATAGTGAGCAGTACTGTCTGTCTGTATTAACTAGTAGAGTCGGGGTAATTCTGCGTGATTTTTGACTCGGATAGTTCATGCACGATGCTACGAATATTAAACGGGAAAAATCTTTAAAAATACCTTTTAAAATTAAAAATAGACTTCAATATTGTCTAAGACCTAACATAGAAGGGAATCCCCGCAAATTGCGATGCAAAGTGGGTAAATCCCTTTAGGGGAGTCCACGAGCACTGCTTTAAAAATTAACAGAAGTTTTATTCATTGCTCGATCGTCAGTCATCCAATTCACATTGACTCAACTACTCTAGGCCAGTTAAAGATTTTCTTTTAGTATGTGTTGGAATTTGTGATTGTAAATACGTGGCCATTGTCGCAAAATGAAAATAAATTGTAAATCGATGGACTACTTATTCGATTCTTCAATTGGATCATAAATAATACATACATGTTACAACCATATGAGTATTTAAACTTTTTTGTTTATCTTCTAACTTGTTTACTTTATACAGCAATTTTATAAGTACCAACCAAACAAATTTTTAAACGTATACCTATGGAAGCAACATTTGTTTGAGTGTAGTGATAAAATAAAGTCAAATAGAGAACACTTTTTTTATACCTTTGAATTAAATAAATTTTGAGAATGTTAGAAATGTTGCAATATTATAAGATTAATTTCAATAAAACAAGGTACTGTTTTATTAATAAAGTAATAAAATAATTTCAATTTGATTATTAATATCTATGTTCCTTCAGTTTAATCAATGTAATATTTTAAAAGGTTTCAATGAACTCCATTTTTGTTTAATTAGTTTTTCAGGTTATCAACAAAGAAAACCGTATATGGGAAATTTTTAAATAAAAGCACACGATCTTCGATTTGGGAACATTTCTTGAAAGAAGAAAATGGACAATGTGTCTAACGCAAACATTGGAACATAGTATAATAAACTCCTGATGGTTCAACTGGAGCTTTACTACCCACAATCGTGCTAAGCATATTGGTAAAATGTTAGAGTTAGACTGCGAAAGAATTAACATTTTAAGTACTAATAAAAATGCTCAGGATCAAATCCGAAATATTAGGAATGATCTCCAACAAAGAAAACTAAACTTACGGATTACTATTCAAGTGTAGATGCTTGTGACACGTTGAAGGATCGTGTAATCGGAATGGCAGAACTAGATGAAGTTCCATTCAACAAATGTTGTAGTTCTGAAGACTTTAGATATATGCTTAAGCAGTCTAGCTATGATTTACCAATATTTCTTATAACTGTAACCAAGATAGTTCCAGCACAAAGTGATAAAAAAACAAATTAATTGATCAATTAAAAAAAATTTCATCCCAAAATTTATTTTTAAAAAAAATTAAAGTTTCGCTACTACTTTTGATAAATGGATCTCCACCATACAATTCAATATAAACATTCACAATAAATACTTACCCCAAAATAAGTACAAATATTTTGAGATATTGAGGATAAAACATTCAATGACAGCCGATGTAGCTACTCAATTCTTAGAATAGTATTTGAGAGCGTTTGAGTTCAATCTGGACGACCTGATGTCTTTCCCTACAGAAGAAGCCAGTGGTTATGAATTTTAACGACCACCGTCAACTGTGTTATGCCCGTGGAACACAGCTTGCGATGGTTGATATATTTTATAAAATCTACAAAAACTTGAGACCTGCTATCTGAACCCGAACTTGGAAATACTGATACTTAAGAAGAAAATGGAGAAATTGATGACGCATTTTTTACAGATAAACCTAGCTTTCCAGAGCTAGACTTTTTATGTAAAAATATTATTAAAAAGTAAGAGGAATGATGAAATCTTTCCATTCATTACCCTTTGAAAAATGAAATATTGGAATAATACACTCCAGAAGAGTACAGTAAAAACCTGAATCTGTTATTAGACTGTAAGGCTAGATATAATAGATATGATTGTCAGTTATGATTGACCGAACTCTGAAATTAGAAATATGCTTTATGAAGGCGTTACTTAATCCAGCGTGAAATTTACAGATAATGTAATTGAAGATATTTATAACATTATTTGTAGTTTAGATTTAATAAAAACAACAGCGATGTCTTTGCATCGCCGTGTTTCAAGCTTTTTAAAAGCGGAAGCTGCATTATGATTTATGCTTAATGAATTAGATCTTCAATAAAACGTTGAATACGTAAGCAAACTTGCTTTATCCCTCACAAAGAGAATAAAGAAAGACGTACAATTGAACCAGGTGTTTTACAATATTTTCATAACAATAAAGAATTTTCCACAACCGCAGCTATAGAAACATTCAAAAACCCGTCATCAGGTGAAATCAGGACATTTATTGTATAATAATTAGAAAGAACGAAATTAAAGTAACCACAAGAGAGTTCACGACGACGTCTCCAAAACCCCAAATGGAAGATGTAACCATAAGTAGTGATGAGGGAGATGAAGAGTTAACCATCTTGCAACAGTTGGAAAAAGAGATACACAAAGCTACGACAGAAAATAAGAATTCCTCTAGAGAAAACACAGATCTAGAATCTATTATTGGTGTCGAAATGAGCATTTACCATAGATAGTGCTGCTGTCGGCGGACGCGAAGCCTACCTAGCAATTAATTGTCTAATCGCCACATAATAAAAGAAAGAAAGAAAAGAATTAATTGTATATGCCGCTTACAAGTATTGAAGCTGAGCTAGCTTTTTCTTCCGCCGGCCATTTTTGCTTCTTAGACTATAAAACATTCATCACGAACATCTTATCATTTATGCGATCACATTTTTAGGAGAAAAAAAATAGAAGTTATTTATAACATTTGATTTGCTTTTTGATCATGATTTATTTTTGTTTATTTCTTTAATAAAAACACAAATATATTTCAGTTATATAATCTAACTTTTATCGATTAGCTTCTTAAAATTACAAATACATTAGTTTTTTTAATAATACCAAGTCAGTTACGTAATTATGCAATTTAAACCCATAAATCACAGGGTTATTTTCTTTTAACAGTCGTTCACTGAGAAATCACAGTAATAAATCGACGCTTCCTTTATCTCTCTCGTACATGAACACCCACTTACACAGATAAATGTTACATTTCACTTGGCACCGACTCCAAAAATCTCTAGCAGTAACAGTATTTTGCAAATTTATTCATGTTCGGAAACGATATTACACCGCAAAAGTTCCAAATAAGTACCGTATTTTCATTATTCTTTTACTTTACTTATCACATTATGCTTTTTATACTTTTTGTTATTTGAAGTCGGTTCGATTTGCCTGTAAAAAAAGTTTATTTTTCCATTTTTATTGCCTATGATATTCTATATTACCTAGAATGTGACGAACTGACGATATATTCTCTATCTTATTTATTGAAATCGTAGCAAATGTTGACAGTATTAAATGAACACTAAAAATATTCATATATATCTATGTACACACGTTGACACTTAAATACATACGTATACATAAATCACTTTTTTAGTTTCACAGTAGTCAGTGCTTAAGCCTCTATAAACCCGCACATACCACATGTCTACCTACTAATATCCTAGTTATTTGTTATTTCCTTTGTATACATCTGTATGTATACAAAGGAATACCTGCCTACTAATATTCTAGTTGCTTTAAGTCTTTATATATACCTATATAAATATACTTACATGCTTATCTACCTACCTACTAATATTTAGTTACATCGTGCATTTGTTTGTTCCTGTACTTACTTTCTTATTTACCTATCAACTAAGATAAGTTAGTAACTTCTTGCCTTTGTATATATCTGTATATACTTACCTCCCTATTTACTTATTACTTTCTTGCTTACGTCAAAACAAGCGAAACGAGTACAAACTTGATGAGTTTTCTCCTCATTAATTAATAGTTCCAATCACTACCTTCCGGTTCCATCATTGTATTCTGATTTTGTTAAACAGTAGGTTTATGTCGCCATTACTCGTGTCTTAATAAATTATCGCTATATCTAAATCAATCAAACTCGATAACAACACCTGTACTGTTCAGCAATGAGAAATTCTATGCTGTACATTAAATTTTCATAATCAAATTCTAACCAAGTTTTCATGAAACCATACTGGGAGTATTCCCTTCCAAATACATTAAAATATATTTTAAAAAACCAACTTCAAAAAAGGTACTAAAAAGTAAAAAATAATTAACTCAAAATAGGTACCTACTTATTCACAATAAATGACTTATTTTTGAAGTCGGTGCCAACACTGACCACCAACTTAAATAAATTAATACTTTAATTGAATTTATAATAATAAATAATTTAATTTATAATTTATAACATAAAATTATCCATTTCTTTAAGTTGGTTGGCGGTGCTGGCACCGACTTCAAAAATAAATCACTTACATATTGCGAATAAGTAGGTACCTATTTTGAGTTAATTTTTTTTACTTTTTAGTACCTTTTTTGAAGTCGGTTTTTTTAAAGATACCTTATTTTAGAATTTTTAGTTATTAATAATATTAATAATCACGCTATAACTCACGTTCAATTATTTTCTTTGTTATAATATTGTATAATAGTTAAAAGTCATGGATCAAAGCTAGTATATATATAATTTCCTCTTTGTCTAAAGTTGATTATCAAAAACATACAAAAATGACGCGATAGAAGTAGCCGCCTGTGGTCAGTTGTTAGCCGTTGATGAGTTCCATAGTCCATATCCGAAGTTCAATATCAGATTTTGCAAAGTAATAACTATCATTTGAGGAGTTCTGTTCTTCATATGCGAAATCCAATATCAGATTTTGCAAAGTAAAAACTAAAGTTACAACTAAATAGTAGTAAATATAATTGAATAACGATTGATTTACTACCATCCGTTAAGGAGTTGAATTATTCATCTTCAGAACTCAACATCAGTCTCTGGCCTGATCGATGGTGCAGTTATTGTACAAAGTAAAAACTACCAGTAGCAAAAATCTTGAATAACGTTTGATTTACTACCATCCGATAAGGAGTTCCATTTTTCATCTATAGAATTCATCAACAAACCCTGATCTGGTCGACAGTGTAGTTATTTTGCAAAATAACAACTACTCGTAGCAAATATGTTGAATCATAGTTGATTTACTGCCATTCGTTAAGGAGTTCATGATGAAATTATTATCATATATATATATATATATATATATATATATATATATATATATATATATATATATATATATATATGTGAAATCATCTCTAAAGTATCCTCTTCCAAATAAAAAAAAAATATATATCGGAATCTTTTTTTTTATATACACATAAAAAAAAAGATTCCGACCAATTGAGTGCCTCCAACTTTTTTTAAAGTCGGTTAACAAGAATTTTTCAAATTGATTGATAAATGCCGGACATAGGAGGCAATATACACAAAAAAATAAATATACAATCAAATTAAGAAATTACTTTTTTGATTTGGTTAAAATTTAAACTTATTTGTCGATGTTAAGCAAAAATTTACATTATCAGATATTATATGACTATAGAAAATATAGAAGATTTTAGGATGCCACGACCTCAAATTATATTTTAAAGGTACATTAAATATTTTTTACGCAAAGGACGGTTTTCACGTAAAGGCGTAAAAATCGAGAGAAGCGCGTAGAATTGAGCTCTGACTTTAGTTATAATTTTAAATAATCTATGTAAAACTTTATGTACCTTATATAGGTACGCAAGGTTTTCGGAATCAAGGGATTGTGATAGAAAGACAATAAACCGAGCGATAAAGATCCCTTATGACTTTTTAGATATTAATTCTGGTGTATTAAAAAGTATTTGTTACCATTTTATCACTTCAAATTTAATAATACCTGACTTACGCGACTTACGCGAACGTGTTTCCGAATGTAATTTCAAGTGACGCGACGCGGGTACAGATGAGAATCACGCGCAACCATAAACAATTTCTACAACCGACAAAAGTTTTGATTGTTTTTTTTATATATATTAAAAGAACCAAATCACGCAATTAGATTTAAAAGAGGACAATGAAGATATTAACGTATTGTTAGATTCACATAACAATAAGCTTATTAACAACTGGCTCACAATATTCCCCAACCTTCTACCAGAAAAACACATTACGATTGCAAACTTGGCAAAAGGTCTCTGCTTACTTGAAAAGGGGATAGAAACGAAATAAATGTTGTTTTATGTAACGACAATATTAAAGGAACTCGATTAGTAATTGAATTTAAGAAGGGATAACCGCAGAACAACAACCCGTTACGTGGCATCCTTTTATAAATTCACTTTCTGTGAGCATGCTCTGTACGCGTAATTGTTTTTCATAAAATGAAATAAAAATAAAGAAATAGTTTTCAATAATTTCAAGTAACATGGCTATATTGTTAAGAAGCTATTATGGACCTTAAAATAAAAAGGTATGTTAAGGATTAAATTTTTTTATTAAACGTATATTTAAATATCTTTCGAAACTGAGATCTTTGGTAACTATAAAAATAATTATTAATGAAACACAAATTAAATAATGAAACATTGTCATTGGCCATATTATCGGACATATGCAGCAAAGATAGCCATTCGATTAAGTTGCCAGTAGCGTAGCCACTTGTTTGGCTCTTTTTCGACCTGGTCTGATCAGTTCTGGTGCTAAAGGCATACGCGTCAAGGAACCAGGACCCAATATTCCTTTATATTATTGTTTTGCTTGTAGTTTTTCTCTAACGTATGCCAATGGAGAGGAAATCATAATAAATAGTCCTATTTCCATACCGTGAAATGGAATCATATTAATACATCATTTTTAAGCAAAAATGTGTACATACGGTCAAAGGAACATAAACCAATTCAAAAATGACAACATCAGTTCATGTGCACCATCTATTGCAATTAAACGAATCTACTTCATCAGTCACATTGCCGAGTGTGTGCGACCGTTGATCTAATGTTGTCGTGGCGTTATCTCATTTTATTATTTATAAACCAAATTAAAAAAAATAGTTTTCAATTTGTATGTATGTATATTGACATAACAATGCTTAAATAACTTGGAGTACATAGGTTATATGATATTAATATCTAATTCGTGCTCTTGTCCATTTGTATTGATCATATGATCCATATATTTAAATCAATCTTCAATTACAAATTTGCGTTTCCTTCTGAGGTTACATTACAGTTATTACATTTGACAAAATGAAAACCTATTAAACATGAATAGAACTGGCACTATAAGGGCTATATACACACTTAGGTACTTATTAGCATTTAAGTGTACATGATGTTTGTATTAAACTATTCACAAATATTAATTTTGCGCAAAGTAACTATATTGCCTACTACATCTTTCACAGGCGTAAAAACTTGGTGCATTTAAAGATTTAAAGAATTATAAAATCTATGATAATCACTATAGTTTTCCTGTAATCTTCTAGAAAGATTTTACCAACCCTATTTCTCGTGATTTTTGGCTTAAATCAAAAATATGCCACTCTTTAAGTTTTATGGAAATATTTTCTTTCTAAGACAAGTCTCCGATTAATACAGTGCCCAAACCCATATAGGGCACCATGATTGCACGCATATTATATTCCAGTTTTTGTGCACAGCTGTTTAGCTAGTGGTATCTTCAGAAGAATTACATGATAGACATTTTGTCTTCGTTATATATTTATATCTTTCTTTCTAAGACAAGACTGCGGGAAATACAGTATCCAAATCCATTTAGGGATCGATCTAATCAGTTTATGGCTCATGCTAATCAGTTTCTGGCTGTCGAACACAGCTGTTTAGCTAGTGGTATCTTGAGAAGAATAACATGATAGACATTTTGCCTTTGTTATATAATTATATCTTTCTTTCTAATACAAGACTACGGGAAGTACAGTATCCAAATCCATTTAGGGCTTGATCAGTACATGCTAATTAGTTTCTGGCTGTTGAATACAGCTGTTTAGCTAGTGGTAACTTAAGAAGAATAACATGATATACATTTTGCCTTTGTTATATATTTATACCTTTCTTTCTAAGACAAGACTGCGGGAAATACAGTATCCAAATCCATATAGGGCTCGATCAGTACATGCTAATCAGTTTCTGGCTGTTGAACACAGCTGTTTAGATAGTGGTATCTTAATAAGTATATCATAATAGACATGTTGCCTTTGTTATATATTTATTTCTCTATTTCTAAGACAAGACAGCAGAAAAGGGTGGGGATATGCTATATTTTTGAATATTTTTTGGAATCTTTCCAAACGTACAATTAAAATTACGAAAAAATATTTATGTATTTCAAATTATAATCACACATAATATATAAAAGTTGAAATATATATATATATATATATATATATATAAATATACATATATATATATGTATATATATATATATATATATATATATATAAGATCGTTATTTATCTCCCTCTTTAAGTTTTATGGGAATATTTTTAAAAACCGCATCATCGCAGCCATATTTTTTCATGATTTTAATCAAAGCACAGATCATAACCAAAGTAGGTTCGGAAAATAAGGGGAGGGGAACATGTCTTTTTGCGTATATTGCAATATATTGAACAATCAATATATTACAGAATATACAATACCTAAAATTATGAGAAACATATTTTTGAGACCCTGATAACCAATCCTTTTAAAGGAATCACTATATATGGAATTTAAGAAAAATATTTTTCAATTGAAGGATACCCTGCACTTCATGTGGAATTAAAAAAAAATATCTTTCGTATACTTAATTCACCCCCTTAAAATTTTCAAATGAATATTTGTGTATTTCAGTTGTATGCGGGTTAATGAATTTTATTGCTGCGCAAAATTTCAAGTTTGTTCGCCTAAGGAAAACGGCTATGACGAACGGACGGATGGGGACGCGAACGATCTTATAAGGGCTCTGTTTTTCCTTTGGAGGTATGAAACCCTAAAAACAGGGAAAATATTATAAATCTCAAAACTGAAAACACTTTAACCTGATTATTATGAACGCTTAAAAAAATCTAGGATCGGAAAGTTTGATTCAAAAAATATTTTTCAATTTTGTTAGAAAAACAAAAAAACATTTGCAGCAGCTGGTATGCACTAATAACCCTTATTTACTAGTATTAACTAGAGACATGTAGTAAAAGAACACTGAAATATTTTGATTGGCCATCTTATCGGACTAGCCTCAGTACGGTAAATTAACCTAAGCTTTTGCAAATGGCCAGCACTGGATGACAGATATGGGTTGCAAGATATATCAATCAAATAGTTTCAAAGAAAATGTTCACATATAAATATGAATTTGTTTAAATAGTTTATATTGCGAAAACTTTTACTGACCACTCAATAATTTGTTAATAATTTCGAAACTTCAAATCAACATTAATCATTTGAAATAATTGAACTGTCTACGAATCGATATTAATTTTTTCCAACATTTTGATTAAAACACAGGCCGCTTGTTCGAACACGTAACGACAAAATAGAAACAAAATCAAATTCAAATAAAATCGAAGAGAATAGAAATTAATTTTTCCGTTCATATTTATTTCGTTCGGCTTCCTATAAAGTACTATAAAAATTCCTTGTCGTAAAAAAACTTAAATTTCAATATTAAATTTATAAAATTAAATATTTGAATTTTACTCAATCGACATTGACTAACAAACAACTATCAACGAGATTTCTGCGTCGTTTTCCAGGTAAATGCAATTTGAATTTCAATTTTGTCGTTTGTTCGATATGGAAGTTTATATCTCTTTAGGCAAATAGAAGCATTTTGACGCCGTGGAAATGCATAAGTTAATTTGAATGCCGTCTAGATTTCAATACCGAGTTATAGTATTCTGCCAAGCGTTTCGAAATATATATTATAGCCGGTCTTAATTGTTCAGGTGTTGATTATAATCGGAAAATTATACGTAAAAAATTATTTTCCATTTATCTAGACATAAACTAAAATAAAAGTATAAATATTTCGATAGTATAAAATTATTTAAATGTGCATCCGTTTTAGACCCATTTGGCAAGTCGTATTAAGCGGAATATAAATTTACAGCCACAAATAAACTTCCGGCAGACGATCAAATTTTCTACAAATTGTATAACGCATAGTTTCGCTTTATTGTAATGCCGCTAGACAACTAAATCAGTTCACACTAGTATTCCATTCTTTGGAAATATTAAAAAACAAGCAAATAACGTTTTGGAAATTTAAACAAATGCATCCGCCATTTTGTTTAACAATTTTTTTGTTTTTTCTAAGTTTAGATGTCGTTGGGATATTTAGTTGCCAATATTTTATTTTACACGATTAAGATTTTTTTTTCCTTAATGTAAATAATTAGGAAATTAAAGCTTATAGCCTCGCTATTTTTTTGCAATGCCATAATAGAAGCTATTTAAGTTTCAAAAACCGTCCTTTTTATCTAACTATTCAAAAAGTGAATAAAATTACAATTAATTTTAAAAATATAATCACCATTTTGTTTAACAAAATGGCGTTTTTTTGTCATCATATTGCAATATTATTATTCTATTCAAGATTTTTCATCAATGTTGATAATTACGAAATTAAACAAAAATATTAATCGTTCTACTAAATTCTTAAATATATTTTTAACTGAATTAATAGAAATTTTTTTAAAAGGTTTAAGTGATATTTTAATATCTTCATATCCCTATCTTATGACATGTGTAATATCTTGCCCAGTGCTATAAATATTTAAAATGAGTTTTTTGTGTACGGAACTCGTAGTTAAGAGTTCTAGTGCGAGAACTCAGAATTGACAGGTTGATTTCAGAAATGCCTTGTAGATGCATTTATTAGCATTTTCATCAAGCCATTTTAAAAATGTTATTTTCTATACGAAAATATTGCAAACAATAATACAAATATAATTTCTCTATTAATATTCTAATATTAAAAACCAGAAAAAAAGCTTTATTTACTTTATCATTTCAATAGATATATTTTGTTTTTAAATTTTCTTTTTATACAAAACAATACATGAACGACTTATTTCAGAAAATAACACTTCAATATGAATTTTCAATTTCCCACCCCAAACACGCCGTTTTGCGGACACAATATGCAACATGGGTTTGGCGGCTTCAGAGGTGGCATGCCCTCTAATCCCGCGCCTTGCAATAATAGCAATGTTGGAGGCATGTCGGGAGGTGGTGGCTACTCATATGGTGGGGGCTACAACTCTGGTTTCCAACAGCAGTCAAGCAGCGGTTCTGCACCTGGGTATTCTCCTGGTGGCCAATATCAGTCAGGTGGCTATGGGTTCAGTGGTGGCATGGGGGGCGGCCAGAGTTATGGTGGGTTTTAAAACTAGTAAAGTATTCAGCAGTGCGTACATTCTGTTTTTGGTGACGTATCTTTGTAAAATTGTCCCTCAAATTGTCTATTCTGTGCAAAATGTCTGTTGTTGATGAATAAAAATGTTTAAAAAGTGTATTTTGTCATTATTGTATAAGCGGTAAATAGGGACTGCGCAAAATTAGCCTCATCTGATGCTAAATCAAATACATGGTTACCATAATATTTTTATATCTCCACAGAGCATATCGTAATCGTTTATACCAAAATGTGTGGAACGCTAAACCAAAAAATGGCTTAATGCAATTGTGCTTTTTAATGCTATTTTTGTAAGAAAATATATATATTAAATTAAAATGTAGTACTTAACGATAATACACTACTTATAAAAATCTTATCCCATGAGTAAAGGTGTCCAGTATGAACTATTTAAAACTACATATTATCCCATTAGCAAGTGTCCGATGGGAACTTTTGTTCATACTATTGCTTCTGTCATATTAGCGGGGGAGGGAGGTCACGGGGGGGGGGGGTAGTATTTGACGCGTGATCATTGCCGATTCCTTAGTAACCATGAATCACATTGTACAGAAGCGAGCAATTTCCTTAAATGTGCTCGCTTGCAAGTGGAGTCTCTTCCATATTTGCCTTTATGTAATAGTCCGAGCACACGACTAATCTGGTCACGGGTACAGAGGTTTAGACAATAGTTAACAGACCTTCGATGTAATGACCATCGATGTCGACAGATACGTCGTAACGTACGGCTTAGATGCGATGAGTAATTATTACAAATTCAAAAACAAGCCATACACGCCAGGGTATACCTGACGGTTACCTGTACATTTAAACCCGTCAGATAAGCCTGAGCTGCATAGAGCACATACACGTAACTGTGAAAATATGCAAATCTCAGTTGAAACCATATTATGGAGAGAACGAACGCTATATAATCAAAGAAAGAAACCATATCTTCGCCGGGGTAGCACGACGACGCTTTGGCTCTAGCAGATCTTTGTATTGTGTTAAGAACCAGAATATCTAAAAAAGTACGCGAAACATAGTGTAAAGAATGGCTCATTTGAATTTATTAAGGGAATTAAGATTTACCCTAAAAGATTACCGTAATTATCTGCGAATGGATGAAAAAACTTATCTAAAACTGTTATCAATATTGACACCATTCAAAAATAGGATACTGTTATGAGGAACGCCATACCGCCGGACGAAAGATTAAAAGTGACATTAAGATTTCTTGCAACAGGGAAAACATATGAATGCCTCAAGTTTTCTTCCATAATATCACCTCAAGCTCTTGGCAAAAGCATACCAGAAACCTGTCACACTGTTTATAAGGTTTTGCAGAAGGATTACATGAAGGTTGGTATGTGAAAAATAAAGCAAACTTATTAAATAAAATATAAAAGTTTTATTGAACTAAATTAAGCTTCAGAAAGTATGAGCTATATAGTTACTCGAAGATTAAGTCTTACTCGAAAAATTACATGTCGAAAAATTGAAACTAAACTATAACTAAACTAAAATTAAGCTTTACTCTAAAAATTAAGAAAACAGGTAGAAAAGGTCAACCTTAACCATAACTAATTTAAGTTTACACTTTAACTCCACGGTCCACCACACTGGATTTAAAAAAAGTTTAAAAAGAAGAGGCAGTTATATTATTTTCTGATGATTCTGTTATAGGTATCGAGTTGTGAGGCGGTGTTTGCTGCTGTATTATTGATGGGTTAGTCATTACCGGAGACGTAGATGGTAACTGCATAGAAACTGAATTTTCAGAGGAATCTGAGTGAATCTGCAGTTCAATGTATTGCGGAGATTTTAGATAATGGAATTGCGTATCAATAGGTTGCACCAGGGTTTTTGGACTTGATGATTGGATCGAATCAGGGCTGGAGCTTCGTGAAGGACTGAAAGTATGTAATATTGTCCCGTGTGTTGTCTAAGCGATGGAGAATTCCGATAAGATTCAGTGCTTAAATTTGAAAGAATGGAAATAAATGGAAAGAAATGTCGCAACTGTTTGAAGAAAGGTGGAATTTTCCTCATTGCTTGGGCGCAATATTCACATAGTCCCACCTGCTAACAGTGGATCGTATTATTATAATTATAAAGGACAACACAGCATGGATTCTCATGGCTATAGTAGATGCCAGTTACCGATTCATATTGGCTGATTTTGGAACTATTTGAAGAATTTCTGGTGGAGGTGTACTTCAGAACACGAAGTTTTTTTAAAAACCACAGAAAAATAAGCTGAAGATTCCAGACATAAAAAAACCGGAAGTAGTTCTAGTTAGTACGTATTTATAACTCATGATGCATTTCCTTTGATAACTGATATGCTGAAGCCATATCGACAAGTAAATTTGGATTCATACAAAAAAAGTTTTCAATTGTAGATTGTGTCGTGCGAGACGTATTAGTAGTGTAGAAAATGCTTTTGAAATCTTGTCATCACGATTTCGTATATATCACACAAATTAACAAGGAGCCAGAGAATATAGAAAATATTGTAATGGCCACATGTACCTAGCATAATTTTTGGTAGAACATATACCAAATTCTTATGTACCCCCGAAAAGTTTTATCAAGAAAATACTGACACTGACGCTATTATCACCGATGGCAATAATATCAGGCAATCAAACATGGTAGATTTGGAGCGAAAAGTCAAGGAAATATCATCAATGATGCAAAAAAAGTTAGATGAGAATTTGAAAGTCACTTTGTGAACGAGAGGAAAGTGTCACGGCAAGATAATTTCATATAAGAAAAGAATTTTTTGCTAGACAATAAATTATATCATGGCACAAAACAAGCGTTTTATTTACTTACCTCACTCATATTCCTCATCCAAATTGGACTTTGAGCAACAAAGAGTATCTTGATCTCCGAGGAAATTGAAAACATGATAATACCATAATGACGGTTTGTATACTTCTTCTGCAGATGCTTCTGAAGTAAAGGATGCTTCATATTTCTTTCTTTCCTTTCGGACGTTACTTCTAAATGTGTTTATTTTCTTTACGACGTCGTCTTTAGTTGCATTTGGTTCCAGTTGTATTTACAAGTTTTTCATAAGCCGCTGATTTTTTAATTTTATCATGGTATCCTTTGTTTTTTACCTACCAAAGACACGGCATTGATTGATAGATTTCTATAGTCTTCTAATGTCATATTGCGTTTACGAGACATTGCGACGCAATAATAATTACAATAATAAGGTACACTTATTACAACAATACGCAAGCGATGACGCCGTCTGTTTCCCTCTATTTCTATTGGTCAACTGAGGGTTGCGCAGGCGATCGCCACACACATTCACTTTTACCTGCACAATTCAACGAAAAAATGCACATGCAAAAATATAAATTTTTGTATCCGTTCAGGTCACCTGTACAGTTGAGAATAACTGCATAATTTTGTCACACACACGGTCCTGTGTGCCTGTGCAGTTTAACTGTAGAGGTAAACCCGTCAGGTATACCCTAGCGTGTGTGGCTGGCTTAAGGAAAATAGCAGCCTTTGCAAGCATCAAAAAGTCAACAGCACACGTGATTTTGATATAAACTAACTTCATCCCTACAAAATGCAAATCGTGCAAAAACTGACTCCGATTATTCTTTGATAGATGTGCACCAGTACGATATTGGAACGTTTTCGGTCCCCAAAAATAGTTTAGTGATGGGGCATATTTTCACATCGAGAGCTCTGTGAATAAACAAAACATGCGTTACTGGTACCCTCGTAATCCAAGAGAACGCCATCAAAAGATTTGCCCTAAAACGACAGTTTTGGTGCGCAATTTCTTCTAAAGGAATAATTGGCCCTTATTTTTTTAGTCGGGGTAAACTCACAATTCTGAGGTTTACTGTCGCATGATAAGTTTATGGAACCGGAATTGAAAATGTTTCCCGAATACAATAGGACGTGGTTCCAACAAGATAGAGCAACTCCACGCACTGCCTAAGGCCTCGATGGCAAAACTGAGGGAAATCTTTCCTAGATAATTGATCAGCAAGTAGTTACGAGGACGTATTCTGTCAACATCGATCGACAGATTTAACACCTCGTGACTTCTTTCTCGTGGGGATACCTCAAATATAAAGTATAGAGCAATAACTCCTGCAAGAAAATACCCGGCATGAAATCGCTGTCATCGATCCAGCGCTTTGTTTGCGCGTGCTTCGCAATATGAAGGTTTAAATGCAAAGGTGCACTGCAAGAAGTGAACGTCGTTTAGAGGAAATAATGTTTAAAAAATATGGGGGCAATCCAAAAAACCTAATGATAACAAAATCGGGGGATACAGTTTGGCGTTGCAGTTTCGAATCTATCCTCTACATCAAAAATTAAACTATACCACTGGATAGTTAAAGGATCAAAGAATTCATTACGATAAGCGAGAATTGTGACGTATCGCGCGCGGTTGAGGGGGAAGCGCCGCCATTTTGAAGTTATTTTGCTGCGTATCGAGATTTGCAATTAGTATAACTTTTGATTTGGAAAAGCTACGATGTTCGTTTAAGTTTTAATCATCAGCTGTCGTCAAAATCTATCGATTGTATATAAAACATTACTTTAAAGTAGTGACAGTGAATATAATAAGGAGTTAAAATAAAAAAGTATTATCAAAAATATATAATGTCGGCCTATACGCTATTGTAACACAATAATTATTTGTTTCCTTGCTTTTATCCTAAATACATAAATATTTTATTTAAAAAATATAACCCGTTAAATAGACGTATTCACGTACAACACACGGCCTTATCCATGACACAGCCACACCTAATTTTTTTTTATTTTTCATGTACGTGCTGCCGTAACTCAGAGATGCGTTGACCAATTTTCTATATTCTTTTTTTTTTTGCTAGAACCTGATAATAAGATTCTGGAGATAAGAAACTCCTCAACGGATGAGATACAAGACTCCTTTGAAAAAACTAATAGTTTGACGTCTGCTTTTTACTGTTTACTCTGTCTCTTTATTTTTAGTTACTGTTTACTGTTTGCTGGTTATTTTGTTACCTTATTCATATGAACGGGTTAGTTACACTCATCATTGAGTACTTTAGTCACAGATTGTAGTCAGTTTCTGATGATAGCGCTGGAAGGTGATGACAGAATTCGAATAGAACTACTTTTAGCTAAAAATATCTTCTGACTGGACATACTGGACTTCTTTACATCAAAATCATATTCTAAAAAGTATCTAACAGCATGTATTTAATTCAAGTATCCCGTTCAATTCAGACTTAAAATTAATAAAGTACCGCCAAAATATCAAATATTCACAATCTAAAAGTTTATCTTTTCTGAAATTTCGATGAGTTATAAAACAACAGTTTTTCGCAATCATTTACTTTCTTCTCAACCAGAACTTTTTTTATTAGTCGTTCATATTATTCGAACAACATATAAGTACTTTATAATTTAATCATTAATAAATTTATTTTTTTAATTTATATTATGAAATTAATGAAAAACATATCAGTCGTTTATTATACTCTAGAATTATTATGTATATTAATAAAAACATTAACAAATATAAAGTACAATATTTTTGAGGAAACAAAAGACGATTCAAAACTTTTATCCTAACCCATGCCTTCCATTCATACACCTCTATTCTTCTATTTCATCGTAATCCCACATTTTTAAAAATTTACTATACTAAATTTTTTATTAGAAAGTCGTAATTGTCGATTCTGAACATTTGAAATATATTCCAAAATAATTATAAATTGATTTCATCAGTATATAAATCTTATTTTATATTAGGAATCAAAATTAACTCCGTTTATTTTTTTTATCACATTCGAGTTGTCTGGTAAAAATTTATTTAATTTTTCTACACTTTCAAAATTAAACGTGACAGGCAACCTTCAATCTATGTACCCCGAAGTAATCTATAACTCTTTGTGAATGTTTCAATTTAATATTTGGACAATTCAATTAAAATCATTACATCTCCTAAGTGTCATTAAATAAATAATCAACTTTTAATTCAACCTTTCAATTTAGTATTCTATTCTCCACTAATTCGACATAGGGATGTGCAAATAAATGAAATGTAATAATATTTCTGTGTAATGTATACTTTAATTATAATATCGGTCCAGCTATGAACTTTTAATTAAAAGTCAGATCAGACCCAAAGATTTTATCTTTTTAAAATCAATTAAACTATATCAAAATCACTTTACCATATGTATCCCACAAAAATTAATGGTTTCGCATAGAGTTTAATATCAACATGCGTAATATACAAGAGGTAAAATTTGGTATGAAGAACACCATACTGTCGCTGCTACGTACAATGCAAATGAAATGTATCCACTAATTCACATACATATCTCACAAGTACGTGTCAGAAACAGGAGAATTAAGTTAGAGCTTCTTATGACAGATGTGCTGTCACAGAAACTGAAAATTTTATGGTCTAATGCTGCTCTACAGGCGTGAAACATAAAATTTAACGAAAGACCCAACATGGTGACTGCAAGTCTTCATAAATTGCTGCCTAAGTTACATTCTATGAATATTTTGGTGGAAAAATATTTTTAAAATGGTTTATGGAAAGTTACGCAGTACAGAAGTTACAATCAAGCATCACATAAAATGCCATGAATACACACTCTAAAATAAACCCTCCCATATTCCTAAACAGAATTAAGATTGGAACCTTCAAGGAAAGAGGAAACATGACCTCCAAAGAATACCTAATGGTGCAATGATTTGGAGGAATTGAAGAGCATACGCAAGACATGGAGTGAAACGAAATGTGAGGTCCAAGGATTGTTCAACATAGTGAAACACCCTAGAAGCCCTTTGCCTCATCAATGAGATATAGGAGGTAAAGAAGCAGAAGAAAAAATAGTTTCATTGTTTATTCTAATCTTTTTAAAGTTATGTAACGATATTTTTATAGAATTTTTCGATATTCAATCCGTCGACCCAATGCAACATTAATCCAAAAGCAAGTTAAAATACAATTTTTTTCAAAACTGACCACGGAATATTCGCACACGTCATCATAATAATATCTTCATCTAGTGGCTTGACAGCATTCTGATCACGAGGACCTATTTCGAAGTCATTACCAGACAGTCTTCTCCTTCGCAATGGAATGCCAACTTTTGATGTGTATTATCAGAGGAATCTCCCCATTTTATTTTGAACCAGTGTTTCCCACATTTTCCAACAAGTTTGGCACGAAGCAGTCATTTAACAGGATTACAGTTATTTGTTCAGGTAACATATGCAGCCAGTTTAGGCCCAGCCCCGTTTTTATTCTAATCTATTTTATGACATCTGGATCTTTAAGAATATTATGTTATTCAGAATTATATCTTTTCCGCCAAATTTATTATTAGCTAGACTTTGTTACTGTCCATGTTTTAGATCCGTAAATCAAGAAAGACCTAATGAGCATTTTATACGAAAGAAATTTTGTTTCACTTTTTATGAATTAGATCTAAGGATGTTTATGGTTCCATAAAAACTCACATTTACAGATATAATTATTTTCCAAACTTAAAGTGAGATATTATTTCTGTTCCTATATAATTATAGCCCTATATGCCAACTTTTAAGTCTATAATAACTTTTTTCTCTGCAGTATTGAATAATCAGCGTGATGGAGTCTTCTTGTCATACACCATTTTTTCTGACAAGATCGATCAGAATGATTTGCTTTTATTTTAATTTTAGATCTGATATTTTCAATATAGTCACATCACAAAACACTATACTAACAAGTTTTTTGGTAATGACCTCTTACATAGCCTGAATAAATCTATTTCTATTGATATTATAAAAGACATCTTTGAAATCACTAAACAAATATGGATATTAATTTATTTTGTTATAAAATCTTCTTTTTGATATGCTGTTTTTGTTTTGTATTCAATTTCACAGGGGAAAAGTTTGCAAAACCACCCATACATGGACACCATATTCATTTATTCCATTCCATACATATTAGATCGACAAAATTTAAAATTTCAACACAAGCAGGCTTTTTAGACGATATTGTTCAATATTTAAATTATTATAAATCGAAAGATTACAAGTATCCAAAACACAAAAAAATATTTATAATAATAAATTTTATACGTTGATTATATAATTAACATAATATAACCAACATATAAAATTTATTACCTTCATAACACTTGCATAGACTGGACGCTTACTACATTTTACCGCCATTAGAGCCGCAAACCAATCTGAACAGGTAAGTGTTGTAGTTCTACGGCACTTATTTCCTATAAACATTATTGATTGAGTTTACTCTGAAAATAAACAATAACGCTCAGACTCTGGTAATTATTATGTGCTAATTCATAGCGAAATAATCGAAATAACTCTGCATCCTGAAACATACACGGACAAAAACGTATTTCTATTTTATAATACTTCATTCATATATCATCACTTAATTTCTTACAGTGCATTGCTCCAAAAGGTTCTTAATTTTCAGAAGAGCAAAAAAGTATCCAGCTTAGTAATTACTATGGATATAAGTTTTTTTATGAAAACATTATTTTTCAGAATGGTTTAAGAACAAGACAAAATATCAATTTTTTTAATACAGTGATATTCGTCTTCTTGGCTCCTTTTTGACTTATGCGATGATATATAAATTTGCAGTTCAGATGTTTAAAAATTCTATTGCAATCTCCATATATTTTGTTTTTACCCCACATTTCATAAATCTGTCTATGCATTAGATATTTTAATGGCAAAAAAGTGCTTCACTTGAAAAAGTGTTTTGCACAAGCATAATTTATAAAATTGAAATAACATCGTAAACTGATAACCTACCATACTTATTTCAGGGTATAATAAAAATAGTAACGTGTATGTAGGTTGCCATTCCACCAAAATATATTCCATAAACTATACTCAAAATATACCAGATTTAAATAAGAATTTCAACAAATAAAACTTTTTTCAAAAATATTGAACAGACTTCAAATAACTACTAAATAAAGAAGCGCACTTGAAGTATACAATAATGAAATTACAAATACTCGGTTGGAACTTTTGCAGTACAATATAGTTTCCGAACATAAATAAATTTGCAAAATACTGTTACTGCTAGATATTGCTAGAGATCCTCATCCCTGAGGCCATCTATTCATAATTACGCTGTCATACTAAGAGACAACTCGTAGTTGAACATGTTAATAAACGTAAATACATTCATATATATCTACATGTCTATACACACACATATACATACAGACTTAAGAACATTTAAATCACATTCACTCTTTTGGCTTCATCGCTTCATGTGGATACCTGTACACATTATCTATTTGCCTACTAATATTACAGTTATGTACTTCATGCCTAGTATGTAGGTACATACTAATATATAGTAACTTCATGCATTTGTGTATACCTATACTTATTTATCTACCTACCTACTAATATGTTAGTTGCTTCATGCCTTTGTGTGCACTTATATTTACTTATCTACCTCTTTACTTTGTTACTTTCTTGCTAATGTCAAAACAAATCAAATGAATTAAAATCACTGAACTTCATCACTAAAGACTTCCTGTCACAACCTTTCGGCTCCATCATTATATATTGATTTTGCTAAAGAGCAAATTTATGTTACCCATGTCTTATTAGATTATCATGTCTTATGAAATTGTCTATACTCATGTCTTATTAGACTATCATTAGATCTTTATCATCAAAACTCGACCAAGGTTAACTGTGCTGTTCAATATTGAGAAATTCTATGGCGTACCTTCAATTTCCACTGTCAAATTCTAACTCAATTTTCATAAGATCACATACCTTCAAATAAAAAAAGAAATGTCTAAACAGGTTGATAAATGCTGGAGATATGAGGTAAAATACACAAAAAATACAGTCAATTGAGGACCACCTCCTTTTTTAAAGTTAGTTAAATACAAACAAACATTTATGAATTAAATACATTTAGATTTACCAGAGTAGATTATACCAACCTTATTGTATTATACAGCCACTCACAAAGAAAATTTAAATACTTAGGACACATTAAAAGTTTCACAATAAACATAACTGTCACTATATTTTAAATTTCATTACATTTCTTTACACTATACAACAAAAATCTTGATATAGAGAAATATGAGCGACAGCCCATATCAATAATCCCAAATGTATTTTCTACTTCACTATGAAATCAACTGAAAAATAAAAATCTCTGATCTTTGGTTATACTAAGTAACAAAATATATGAGAAATTAACATTTACGAGAAAAATTTATTTAGGAACCTAGAAAATACACCTAAAATTACATATATATATATTCTCAATATTTTCACAATATTACTTAGCAATTCCATTACTTAGTCGAAGCCCGGGTTCTTCTATTCCAGGCAAAGTTAGCAGCGTATGACTTAGGCACAAGGGGTCTCTCAATTTTGCCTGTGTCTAAAAACCAAGACCAACCATTCTTCTCACAGTGAGCTATTGCATCGTCCGGAGTGGCAAATTCAATCTTCATGTTAGACAAAGGATCTCCAGTAGAACACCAGCCCATCAGAGGGTTCTCCCAACGTTCGCGAGTATCGAACTCCATCTGCCAATGTGCAATATTGTCAGTTCCGCTCTGCATAGCATTCTTAGGCGGCTGATATATTCGCACGCGCCTCGTTTTTACATGTTCTTCGGGGACTCCAGTGATTGGTGACAAATCAACCTGAAAATATTAATTCGGTATAACTTTATATAATTCATTAGTTTTGGAGTTATCCAAAAAACTATAAAGTTTGCAGAAATAATGCAGATGGAAATTATGAGATGACTGAAGTCGTTAGTGTACTTAAAGATGAATTGAATTGTTAAATTAAGTTTTGCAATATTTCATTAAAAAACTACAGAAGGTCAATCGCTATAGTAGGTTCAAATATAGGGATATTAGAATCTTTATTCAGCTCCCATAGACATTTATGAGCATGTACATGCATGATGTAAGAAACTCATAAAAAATTGCAGCCTTCTCATGCATTCGTACACTACATAAAAAATGGCTTACAACCTGTAAAATTCATGCAATGTGCTTACTATTACATCACAGAATAAAATCTTTCTTTCAGGTCGCAATATTTTTTACATAAATTTTGTGGAAAATCTGCTTTTATGGGCATATCTCAGTTTTAATGCACTAGCCAGACAGTGGCCTTACAAAAAATGACTCCTTTAATATCTCTTTGTATTTAATCAGACAAAAACATCCTAAAACAGCTCCATATGTAAAAATATTATATCTAAACTGGTCGGTCTTGGGATGTAAGGAAAAGAATTTAAATGCATAAAATGGTCTTTGTACTAAATGTTAATAACCTAACAACTAAAGAGCAAGAGGTGAATTTTTTTATAAAACAATAATAACGAGTTTTCATTAGATGCTGATCTGAGATTCCGAATGTATAGTACATTTAAAAACATTATTTTGTTTATATCTATTGCAGTTTTTCAAAATAAAATTGTAATATAGAAATATTACTACTTCGAAGTGGCGAAGTATAGGCTTTATATGAAATAGTATAGAATATTACTATTTCATAAAAAGCCTATACTTCGCCCATTTCTAAAAATTAATACTATGTAAATACGGGTAAATATTACAAATTGATTAAAACAATATGCATTGTTAAATTTGTATACAGTTATCATACATCACAATGCGTAGATGCTTTTTAGCCCAGTCAAAATATTAATAAATATTCCAAAAATTTCACATAGAGCTGAATATTGGTAAAGGTCTTAAATACTCTATTACAAATGAAATATCAAAAGTACTCTATTACAAATTAATACTCTATTACAAATGAAATATCAAAGTACTCTATTACATATTAACACTCTATTACAAATGAAATATCAAAACCCACCGATCCTATTTCTGCTAAAAAATGTATTCAAGCTCAAAATATAGGCTTTTCGCATTTTTCGTAAAAATAGGTTAGATAAAAGTTGTAGATCATGCAATTGTCTACAAAAATTGTTCTTATACTTTTTTTCCTACGAATCACCATAACTACGATATCGTAATTCCAAAAGTTGGAAAAGTCATATTCTATATAATATGCACATATTTCCGCACCACCTGAGGTAATGTACTTGGTGTATTTTTTTAACGTGGTTTCCCCAGTAAGCATACTCCACAATCGATTGTAATTAAGAATCCAGTTCATCGTAGATGTACTGGATTCTTTCATCTCTTGCTGTCTTTTAGCTGCGGTAATACTACTCTTCCGAGTGTACACTTTACGACACTACACATGGATTATCTCAGATTGCTTGCCTTTCAGGTATTCAAGAAACCTATAATTTCTTTCAACACTTGAATCAATGAAAGTCTTCATTTCAAGATCAACAACAACAATTTCACTTTCAGTCAAAGGTTTACTAGAAATAAGGATATAAACATTATTTAAATTTATTTAATGGCACAAATTGAAATAAAAAATAGTATCAATAACCATATCTGTTGCAAAGAAAGGTTCAATACTAACTGTAGTTATTTCATTAACATCCTTCAAAAAAAGGACAGGTATACGACCAGCGCCACTCGAACAATGGAGTAGTAGACAGATGTTGCTCAAGGTTATAGAGGCTAACGGAATCAGGGACTGAGTGTATATTCATTCAGATTCATACAATTTGTACGTATTTTAATATGCGAATTACACAAACCAATACTTCCACATTTTTACTCATATTGAACGTCCGATGATAATAGAGGCTGCGTAAGAGTGCATATTAGTACTTTTGATGTTCGCAATCATGATATCTCAGAAATGGTGATTCGTAGAAAAAAGTATACAATTTTTGTAAACAATTGCATGATCTAGAACTTTTGTCTGACGTATTTTTACGATAACCCTTACTGTTTATAAAAAACATGCGAAGAACTTTTTGCCTGAAGTATATTTACGATAACCCTTACTGTTTATGAGAAACATGCGAAGAACTATTTACGATAACCCTTACTGTTAATGAGAAACATGCGAAGAACTATTTACAATAACCCTTACTGTTTATGAGAAGAACATGCGAAGAACTATTTACGATAACCCTTACTGTTTATGAGAAGAACTTTTTGTCTGATCTATATTTACGATAACCCTTACTGTTTATGAGAAACATGCGAAGAACTATTTACGATAACCCTTACTGTTTATGAGAAACATGCGAAGAACTGATATTTTTGACCTGTGACCTTGAATACAATTTTGAGCAGAAGTAGGATCGGTAGGGGCTTTTTAAATTTTTATTTTTAGTAGTGTATTTAATACATGCACTAATTTTCAGCTCGATGTGAATATTTTGCGAAATTACAACTTTTTGGCTATTTTGACTGGACTATTTAGCTTCCATGATTTTATGAACAGTGAATTTCCTTCCTTCTTTTTTATTTGAAATTATTTAAATTGACATCTTATGTTTAACACTTAGTATTTAATTTGATATGTATGTATTAAATGGAATTATTAAGTAGATCCTAACAGAAGATAAAATTAGTTAAGTCAATGAAACTGCACCAACTGATTTGTGGTAAAAATATAATTTATTTCATAAACCACCTTCATACTATACCACCACCTATATATATATTTTTTTTTTTCGTAAATCATTTACATACAACCAACCTTCATAACTATAAACCAATGTATATTACAAGTTTTATTTCAATTAAAAAAAGAAAATTAGTGACAAATTCGCTTTTAGTAAAATACAAAGTGTGTTCTTTAACTTCCTGCCAGCCAAATAATTAATTACTTTAGAATCAATACACATTTTTAAAACCTTTACCGAAATTACAAATAGTGTATAGCAAACCTGTAATAAATTTTGTTTTAGACCAATTTAACAAAATAAAGTCTACCAGATCCCCTTTAACGTCTTAAATCAATAAATTCAATCATTTTAATCAAACTCAGCTCTCTAGTATAGTTTTATTTACAGTTTGTAGAAAAGCACCATAAAACAGCGACTGTTACCTTAGATGGCACGGCAATAGAAGAATCCAAAGCCTGTTTCTGATTAACTTCTTCGGGCAGCATGAGAGCCTTTTCAGGCTCAATTAACGGGGCTTCCTTCTGGCATAAAGCCTTTGAAGGGTCGCTAGTCAGGCAGACACAAGAGGTTGATATTTGTGCTGACATCCTAGAAAGTATTGAAGGGTTAAATAAGCCCTAGTATATTTGACAGTGGAGGTTAACATACATAATAGCATATAAAAAACGTTATCGTTATAGCTAGTATTTATTACAAAAATACCATTTAGGCGAAACTAGTGCAGGCTTAGCGCTGTTAACTAATAATTTCCACATCTTTTATAAATAATAATTCAGCTGATACTGCGTTGACTGATTATTCAATAATAAATAATGTTGCCGCAATGCTAAGTTTGACATTTGATAAAGGTGGTAATGTATTAATAACAAGTGGATATTAAAAAAAACTATTTAATGTGGAAGAATTAGATAAATAACGAATTCATAACAAAGCAGAAAGGAAACAAAATGAAGAAATATTTGACATATGAAAGAAATAAAAGTGTATGCAATATATCTTATAATAATAAATTATTCTCATTCTATTAAATCAATAAAATCATAAAAGTATGCACCTCGTTCTATTTCTAAACTCGTACAATGTTCATCATTTGTCTTGATCCATTCGTTAATTTTGATTCAACTTCGATACTAATTTAAATAAGGCTTAAATTAATTATATTACAAAAGAGATAATAAACATTTTTAAAAAAGATATGCAAGTTTACAAAATTGTTGAAACATTTCGCAACTTTTACGATTTCCAAAACCTTTACAATATACTACAAAGTATTTTTTTAATAATTACATTCATGGAAAATGAATTCCAAAATTAGACACAGTATCGAATTTAAATTATCGTTGCTATATTCATAAATGGTATTGAAAAAAGGATAGTAAATATTATTATCATGAGAAAAGTATCGATACCCCTAAGGCATTGATACTTTTCTTAATGTTATGTTATGTATATTTTTATGAGTTATTCTCCTTATTACAAATTCATATATATTTGATACGACCTTTATGATATTATATCTATTACTAGCCAGAAAAACTGTTACCAACACAAATAATGCAAAATGGAAATAACCAATAAAGAAATAGCTGTAAAAGTATAAAACGAGAATTTCATTCATTGACATTTTTATTTAAATCAGGTTTAAAATAATAAAGAATAATTAAAACTAGAAACAAATCAATGAAACGATTGTGAATGATAATTTCGTTGCAACTCAAAGCGACAAAATTTTGACAGAGATGCAATAGGATATCTTCTATACCTGTAAAACTGTATATCAAGAGGTATCGAGGACAAAAGTATCGATACTGGATATAATGTGACACTGAAAGGTATCGATACTTTTTCGTGTCCCTATTCCCTAGCTCAAAGTGACGTTTGACATTCGGTATTGGGTATATCTTTAGATACTTTAGCTATTTAGTTACGCATATTACTTAAGTTAAATAATAGCTACATATGTCCTAGTGCTTGCAGATGATATTTATAGACTTTATAAAAATTCATAATTCATTGTTATAACGATAATATGGCATTTTTATACCCCTCGCACTTCATCTTCACCCATAAATATAATTTGATGTAAACGTAAGTCTTCCAGATGTCAACAAATATTTTTTATTATAAAATCTCCAAAAGTACGTAATTATAATATTCAATTTTATTTCAGATTGCCTCATTCTTCAATTATGGCTGCCTAAATTTGAGAACAGTTCTCCCCTTAAAGGGGGAGGCCTGTTTAAAATAGTTTTAATTAGCTTTCGCGAAGGACATTTTATTTACAATTTTGCCTCTTAGATCTGCTAAGAATTTGTTTTTATTTTATATTTGGAAATTCATTTGTGTGCTAAAATGAGTCAAAATAAAATTGAGACGGATTGCACAAGGAAGTGCAAGTCCCGCGAACATGGTGCAGTGATAACTAGTTCCATTACGAAGAGATCTGTGTCAGACGTGGCCCTGGCCAGCTTCATCCGTTCAACATGCAGTAATTTTATTCAGGCATTCGATCATGAGGTATATTTTTTATTATCTGTACACAAAAAAAAATATTGGCAGTCTTTAATAAAAATGTACTCGCTGTAAATCAAATTTTTGAATAATCTTCTTAATTTTTATTTTAGAAATCGACACAAATAAATTATAAAAAAAGACAATTCCTTTGGAAAAAATTTATATTTATATACCTAATAAAAAGAGTTCAGTACAGTTTCATAATGGATAATAAAACTATGACTGAAATCTTCATGGTACCTATGGCCGATCAATGTTATTAATTAACATTTATTGATATTTTTTTCAAAAAATCTAAACCTAAAACTAAATCTGATAGCACAAAACTAAATCTGATGGCAGAAATAGTTAAAACTAGACTGTGTTACTTAAACTAGACTCTTTTTTAATTAATTTACGATACTGGAAAACAAATTTTAGTAAGTCACATAATGATTATTTAAATATATTAAATATCTTCACTAGTAGAATAATTTTTTTTGCTTTTGCTATTAAAAGACTCAAAAATTTTGTATACTATAATCTCATTGCATTGTATCATTCGCAACTTAAATACGTTGAGATTAATATACGGGTGGAATCTTTATCTCATTTATAATTAACAAATAACACATTTAACACATAATCCTCTGAGTCTGCTTGATTTTGAATCAGACACATAAGACATGCTTTAAAATGTGCTCTAAAATGAGCACACCCTCCTTGTACCCCCATATAGAATAGATTTCTGTACTGAACTTATGAAATTTTTTTCATCCATGAAACCTTGAAACATTTCATGAAACCTTCAGACAATTACTACCAAAGAACGGCACGATCTGTGAAATTTAGGTTGAAATAAAATGTTGTACAGTGCTAGGGCACATTGAAGGTAACTACTTGTGAAAATATGAGCGTGTACTATATATGCATTTAAAACACAAAATACTGATGTGAAATTTAGTAAATTTTCAATAAAGACAAAGGGAAGTGTTTTCCTTATCGAATTGATTAAATAAAAAATGTTTTTATTTGTGTTAACAAAAAGAAAAATAAATATGGTTATACAGCAGTAAGATGGGAATGCCACCATGCCTGTTAAAGCTCTCTCTACCTAGTAAAACTTTCTGAGATTATTACTGTTCATTGGCCAGCTAGTGCTCACTTATATTTTCAAGGCGACTGCCTTCAATTCACTCTATCATTACTAAAAACTAAACTCCCCGCGACTGGTTGTCTCTTTACAAGTATAAAAATCCATAGTTAAGTTAAACAGTGGACTTTCAAAATATTATTCAGCGAATGTATGATAGAATAGCCGTTCCTCCTGAGTTAATATTTACTAACATGGTGGATAACTTGTTCCAAATTAATTTATAGTAAAAATAATAATAATGCTTTATTCCACAAAAAGTTATTGGCAAATATGTAATAAATGAAAAAGAAATGAAACACAAAAAGTGTGTGCAAAAAATAAAATTTTTAAATTCTGTAATGTTTATATTTTTTATTGACGAAAAATTTAAATTTTCAACCTAAACAATTAATTTTGGTAGTGATGATAGCAAATAGTTTGCATTATACAAAATAAATAAAAATGTTAGATCAATTGACTCCTTTTGAAGTTCTTAATGCAAAAACATTTTATTTAATTAGCATTCAAACCGCATTATAAAGTGTTTCAATATATATTTACGAGTATTTCAGTATATACTTACAACTAATCTACAATGCAAAGTCTGTACATTATCTCTTCTGCTCTATGTTTACCTGATTAAGTATCAATTTATATCTTTATTTTAATCATTTTTCACCCAAAATGATCATAAAACTTATACTTAGGTTTTACTAATTTATATTTTTGTCTTAAAAATAATATTTAATATTGTTATTATATGTTTTAAGATATAATTTATTCCTTTAGCATATTTACATTTGTTCAATTGAATATATATTACAGTCTAAATAATGTGACTTAGTAACCTACTTAACTGAAATTTCCCATTTATCATTCTTAGTGGTTGTATTTTGGAATTGCATTTTAGGCATTATAAATACTACTAAACTTATGATATTTTACATGTAAAAAAGTAACAAAATATAAATTAACATTAAAAACTAAAAACTACAACAAACGCAAATTTTACATTTTCTCAACGTCATTTTTTCCTACTTTCTAGGGCAGAACTGCTCTGCATATGGCAGCATCTCGAGGAAGGAAGGCATTAGTTGAATGGCTGGCCAAGTCTTCTTCAGAAGCGTTTCTCAATGCACGGGACAGAGAATCCGGATATACAGCTTTACATCGTAGCATTTTCTATGGCCAAATTCATATTGCCGTTGCGCTTTCTAAAATTGGTTAGTCCCTTTTTGATATTAATTAGGTATTTATAAATTAAGATTTTTGGTTTAAACTTGCATACAGGAGGATGTTTAATACAAAACCATCAAGTTTATATGCCCTTTATCATGTCTGTAAAGTCACTGTTGTTGGTCATAAAGTAGGGGAACAACTATAAAAATAATTAAGTGGAGGAGGTGATTATAAAAAATGAATAAATCTATAAAAAAGGTCAGCACTTTATATTTCAGTATTGTGGTGCTCCATCAATCCTGAAATTATTCAAATTTTTTTCATGATAGCTAATGTTAGGCATAAAATTGAAACCTGAAATATTTTTTATTTATTTGACTACTTCAACAAATGATGTCATTGTGACAAACGGAACATATAAATTACAGAAATGGTGAGGATCGAAGAGTTACAAGTCCAATAACAGAATGTAAGGGTTACATCTGTCTCTTGTCTTCAGTCAAGCCAAGAGCTACATATAAAAATATCTTAATGAGTCTATGTTCGCATGTATTGAAATCTCACTCTGGCTATGTTATGCAAAGCTACGGAAGCAGAGTCACCAGATTGGTAATCCTAGAATATACAGTGTCTCACATGCGTCTTAGTTATTACAGTAAGAGCGTCCTGCGCCCTTTATATACCCTCGATCATGTAAACTTCTAGAATATTTCCATAGTTTCTAAATAATTTTCGAAAAAATGCTCATTACTTTTTAGCCAATCCAATATAAGCAGAAGAGCATGAGCGCAGTAAGTGAGTCTTAAGCTAATTTAACAAACATTCAACTTATGTAACACTTTTATTATGGTGCCTTTATATGAATGAAGGGCTTGAAAAAGGAATGACCCATTCTAAAATTATAAGCTAAAGATCAACCTTTATGGTCGTTGTACTCCGCTACTATACCAATACTCCGCTACTATTCATATTAAAATATTCAAACTTCTCCATGCAACTAATAATAAAACTTGTTAAGTACGAGTAAAACAAGAACGAGGAGAGTTCTATAAATGCTTAAAATACATATAAAAGTTTAAACATTTATTTTTCATCATATAGATAAATTATCCTAGAATCAACTAGAACTGCCTTTTTATGATAAATTTTAGGTTAACTTCTAGTATTCCTTTTTTTAATCCTAACCTTATCAGTTTCGACGATGAAGGGGATTGTGTTCATGTTTTTGTAGACATATTCAACAATATCTTGAGAAATATAGTGTGCGCAATTCTGAAATAATCCTTATAAATCGCTCTTTCCATATTATACCAAACTTACTCGCACACAATTTATACCAAACTTACCTCTCCAAAATTCTAAGGCAAATAACTTTTTAGATTCTCACTATTGAAAATATGCAAGTGAATAATACAATATAATTGTATTATACAAAATTTTAACTTCCTACGTCATATGGTTTCTGGGATAAATCACTGACGGACACTTGGCTACACTTATAAGGGTTCCATTGTCTGTCCATCCATATGTCTGTTAACACCCTTTTTCACAGAAACAGCTTAATATATTAAGTTGAAATTAATATGGGTATATATATATATATATATATATATATATATATATACATATACATATACGTATACGTATATATATATATATATATATATATATATATATATATATATATATATATATATGATACATATATAGCCTTACGTTGCTGTAAAAATTTCACAATTTCACACAATATGTTTTAAAGGGCCATATCTTTTGTTATGTGTAAAAGGTTCACATAACAAAAGATATGGCCCTTTAAAACATATTTCTTTTATTCCTACCATCACTGATCATCAATGAATCCTACATCACTGATCATCAAACTTATAAGATACTTCTGGTCAACCTACAAACTTGTAAGTATAGATGACATAATGGAAAAATCCAAAAATCAATAATTTCTAATTCTATGAGGAATTTATACATTTTTATAATTAGTTGGCTTTTACACCTGTGAAAGATATAGTATGCAATAAATTATTATATTGTGAAAAATAAATATTTGCAAATAGTTTAATTAGAAATATCACGTAACCTTACATGTTTATAAATGCCTAAATGTGTACCGAACCCTCGTACTGCAAGTTTCACTCGTGCTTGACAGATTTTTTTTTCTTTTGAGGTACAGTGCCCTAAAAATCTATTTTCTCGTATTACATTACGGTATGCCCATATGGAAATGAAGTATTTATATACATAATTAATTTCTTTGTAAACCCCACTGAAAGAAATCAAGAAAGTAATTATATGGTGCTGGAATTAATTATTTATCTCCTTCATACGCCTTCTATGTGATGGAAGAGTCAATCTTGATCACATTGACTCTTTGTCTCTGAAGCTTTTTCCATATATCCCATCTTGATAAAGAGTGACGTCGACATGAAGATAAACAAGTTGTGTGGTTTTAGGAAACCACGATGAAAGTGAAACTTTTTTTCAGATTGTAGGCATTTAATTGAGAATTTTTCGAAAGCTACTTGATTTAGGATTTTAAAAGTAATATTAACTTAAGACGTGAAAAAGGAAATGATAATAGTAGACAAGATATATAACTATGAATGTTTATTTTACTCTGCGTACTAAAGTACATAATACATAAATACATAAATAAATACAATGTTCGGTATGATATATATATACATATTAAAATATTAAAAACGTAGATCAATATTTATATAAATCATTGAATTATTTTAAATTTCGATTATTTGATCACTAACTTCATCTTCGCTTTGAGTCTCACAGTTTATAAATGTAAATAATATTTTGTGGTAACTAAAATAAGTATCGGTCTTTTCCTCGTTTATCGGGTTATTTGATTTATTAGCTATATTTGCGTCCATCGCGATCAAGTGACTATGAACATTTACATGAAAACACAGATCAAATCATACAAATAACACGATGCACTTGCACGAAAATAAGTGAGAATGTAAACGCTGCACAGCTGATGAGAGCTATAGGTACCGCCATATTGGTTTCAACTGCTCTGCCAAGCGCCTTTCACTTTACCCCCACTCCGCGGCCGACTGTAATGCGACATGCGATAGGTAAACGAAATATTCTGAGGCGATACAATAAAAGTTTCACTTTAATAAATATTATTACACTCTTACTTCTCATACTGTGTGAATCTAGAACAAAAGCAAGCAGAGTTGCATTGAATCTAGAACAAAAGCAAGCAGAGTTACATGAGTATAATGATTATAAATCCATCACTTTACTTCCAGGAGTGAATTATGATATAGTAGATAAAGATGACTATAAAGCTATTGACCACGCTATGCTCGATCGACCAGCCATGTATGCATATTCCACGAGTCAGCCGTGCGACGTCTACGTGTGGGGAAGTAACGCTAACTACACTCTCGGTACTGGGACGCAACAGCTGAAGAAATTACCAGATGTGCTTACATGTTTTAGCCGCACCAACACATCAGTCAAGCAGGTATTAAATTAATTTTTAATCGTTTTTTCTTAAATGCTTTTGGATGATTTTTCTCAACATCTTGACTGCCACATCTGAAAGGTTTGGCAGAAAGCAATTTATCCAGTGATGACATGTCTTCCAATATTCGCTTTCAAGACTTTTTGTGAGTTGTTTTGAGGTTGTGTGTGCTATTTTCGGTAGGTAATTAAGGGATTTTAACATTACTACTTTAGACGACATAAAATATTGCTGATTTTCAAAAAATCAACAAAATTGTATTCATGTATCAATAAAAAATTAAAAATTAAGCAAAAAATAGTAAATAACAATACATGGTTTACAACAACATTAGTGTTTCATATACTATAAACAGTTGTTTTGGTTGTTTGGTGAATCTAGGAAAAATGTTTCAAAATTATTACATAAAAAAATAAAGTAATAAAATTGTTTAAACGAATTAAATCACATCATATACTGATTCCCGAACAGTATACTTTTACTTTCTCTGCTAACTAAAAAATAATATAAATCATATGGGGTTTTTTTTATTTTTACATTAAACAATAAAAAAATCTATAATATTCTGGAATATGGAAAAACATGTAAAGATTATAGAAGAATTTCGTCAACTTTTACTGCTGTTAGTTTTTTAATACCAAAATCAAAAATGGTAACTATGAAAAATTTAATTATACAAAATTACAATAGATGGTAAGATATTTTGTTTGATTAAACTTTTTTTAATAAACCGATAATTTTCTTTAAGTGCGAGTTATAAATATGAAAGCTTTTCTTTAACTTTGACTTTTTTTCTTATATATTATTTTTTCTTTATATGTTATTTTTTATTTTGATTTTTTAACAAACTGATAATTTTCTTTGATTGCGAGGTATAAATATGAAATCTTTTCTTTAACTTTGACTCCTTTTTTCGTACGTATTGCCAACAAACCTATTTTAAGATTAATCGTTCAGTTCATAAGAAAGAGCACCATCAAAATATAGAATCTTTTATATACATATTTTTGTTTATTTTTGTTTTTGTGTTTGTATATTTGTATATACTTATTTTGTACTCTCTGTATATTATAATCTCATTTTCTTCTTTTTGTTTAATTGTAGCCGACTTCTTACTTAATTTTTGTTTTATTGTATAGTTTATTCTTTTGTTAACAAGCAACAATGGCAGATGTACAAAATATGATTTAATCAGCGTTGCATAGCCTTTTTTTCCACAGTTGACATTGGCAAAGTTTCACTGTGGAGAGAACGAACGCCATATAATCAAAGATAAAAGATAATTTGTGGTTCTTTCATAAACACTATTTAATTTCAAACTTACACTGTTTGTTTATGTCAATTTAAAAAATAAGAATAACACACAAAATTTTTCAATCTGTCAAATCTTAACATTTAAATTTTACTTTTTATTTGTATCAGATTACATAAAGACACAAATACTTGAGCCTAAAATGGTGCAGCCAGAACACTTTCTAATAATTCCTCGATTTTGGCTCTGCTCATTCAATGCCATTTTCATAATGATAGGCACTGTGTTCTTCATAGTGGGCTTATGGTCTATCATCGATTTGTTTAGCTTCATGGACGTGCTGTCGCACTTGGAGTTCCTCAAGTCGTATCCCACACTAACGAGGCTATTTGATCTAACCGTGTGGACAAATTCTTTTCGCAATATTATTACTGCTATCGGCGTTACAATGTTGATCATATCGTTAGTAGGATACTTCGGCGCTGTCACTTTCTCCCAATGGGCACTATCCTTGTACCGATTCATAGTTATGTCACTCGTATTTGTTATATTGACGAGCAGTGTAATGTACAAGATATTCAACCAATTTTTGAAGACTATGGTCTATAATCAGATGAAGAATAATTTTGCCCTACGATATGGTATGCCAGGTGACACTATGTTTACTGTAGTATGGGATGAAATAATGATGAGGTTGCAATGTTGCGGCATCCAAGATGGTACAGATTTTCACATATCGCAGTGGAAAATAAAACACATTGCTCAAATCATTCCCGCTACGTGTTGCGTGATGAAGAATATGACTTCACAAATCCCTGTAGATTCACAGTGCGTTTACAAACCGACGGAATTTAATTCATATATCAACACTGGCTGCTCAGAAGCTTTGTTTAACTATGTGAGCCTACGAAGAAATGTCCTGCTTCTGAGTGGAGGCTGCGTACTGATGTGGCTTGGAATGGGTTTCTTCTTCTCTGGCATCTTGAAACGGCACGCCTCAAAAGAGGAAGATGAAAATAACAAAAATACAGATATTGTTGCAGATGATCAGTGGAACGGCAATGATTTGTATTATATAATGAGAAACAGGCATTCAAATGGGGCCGATGCCAATATGGAGTCACCCTACCAATCACGTGTTTAACCAATAGTAACATTGTGAATTTTCTTTTTTTGTTAAATGTCTTATGAACTTTTTAATGTAACACTTTTACTCATAAATAAATAAAATTATTCAAAAAATGTAAACACGTAGCGTCTATTTACAAACTAGATTATGGCATAAAGACTGTAAAATATTAAGTTGAATGGAAAATATTCAGTTATACATTCTCGAAATCGCATTAAGGTTTTACTGGAGCACATATGTTCCAATATCTCTTGTATTGTTCAAAACAATTTGAAGTCTTCATAGCATTCTCATAGTTTGAATCTTAATTTTAATCTAGGAAATAACTAGAAATCATAAACAGCCAACAGTAATTGTGGCACAAAGATGTATGGACCAGAACATTTAACACTGATTTAATTAAAAAAAACATAAAATTAAAACTAATTTAATTTCAAAACTTCATTAATTTTTAATATCTTATAGTACAATAGAGAATGCTAGAATACTTTTACTTCACCCACCAACCTACCAATGTCTTCAGCGGTTATAGTTTGACACTTTCTAGAAGGTTTCTTTAGATTATCAAAAATGTGAAATCCATATGTGGAACAGGTAACACAATATCTGTTTATAAATTAATATGCGTTTCTGTTGAAATTGCATCTTCACTATCAGTCATGTTTTTTAAGAATGTTTTTCAAGTAACAGTAGACACCAAATTAAGGTCACATTATTCTTTTAACCTTCTAAATAGCTCAAACAGATAAAATCTTTTTGATCATTGTCCTTTTGAAGTATCCAGCCTCAACAAAATGGGATCCAAATAGATCAGTCAAAATAGACATTTAACCTCAGAAAAATTAGAATAGAACTGGAAATTGGTACAGATGTTTAATATACTACCGAGTCCCTACTTCTGGGTTAAAATTTTCTTTAAGGTCAAAAGTAAAAATATCAGTTTTTTACATTTTTCTCGAAAACGATGTTTATCGTAAAAATAAGTCAGACAAAAGTTGCAGATCGTGCAATTGTCTACAAAAATTGTCCATATACTTTTTTAGGAATCACCATTCTGCCAATTATATTGCAATTACAAACATCGAAAATACTAATATGCATACTTATGCGGCCTGTATATGTCATTAGACGTTCAGTATAAGTAAAAATATGGAAGTAGTGGTTTGTGTGACTCACATACTAAAATACATACAAATTATATGATTCTGAATGAACATATATTCAGTCCTTAATTCCGTTCGCTTGTATAACCTTGAACATGTGTCTGCTACGTATGGGTGTCGCCGTTTGGTAGGTTAGGTAAGTGCACTTACACGTTCAATACTCACAGTAATTATTTCATTTGTGTCCTTCATGAAAGGGCTGGTATACAACCGACGCCACTATGGAGTAGCAATGCAGTAGCAGACACATATTGCTCAAGGTTATACGAGCCAACGGACACATAAATTATATGATTCACATATGTATAAATATAAGATGTACGTATAAATTATATGATACACTCAGAATCATATCATTAATGGAATTTTGTGCACACAAACCAATACTTTCATATTTTTACTTATATTAAACGTCCCATGACGTATACAGGCTGTAGAAGAACAGGTATTAGTATTTTCGATGTTTAATTTATTCAATGTATATATGATAGCATTTTTGATGTTAATTTATACATATTTTTGTGCACGCAAACCAATACTTTAATATTTTTACTTATATTGAAAGTCCCATGATGTATACAGGCCATAGAAGAACAGATATTAGTATTTTCGATGTGTAATTTATATGATGTATATATAATAGGGTTTTCAATGTTAATTTATATGTATTTTTGTGCACGCAAACCAATACTTTTATATTTTTACTTATATTGAACGTCCCATGATGTATACAGGCCATAGAAGAACAGATATTAGTATTTTCAATGTTTAATTTATATGATGTATATATAATAGGGTTTTCAATGTTAATTTATATGTATTTTTGTGCACACAAACCAATACTTTTATATTTTTCCTTATATTGAACGTTCCATGATGTAAAAGAACGGTATTAATATTTTCGATGTTTGAAATTACAATATCTCAAGAATGATGATTTGTAAGACAAAAGTATAAGAACAATTTTTGTAAAGAATTGCATGATCTACAATTTTTGTCTGACCTAATTTTGTGATAATACTGTTTACGAGAAAAATGCAGAAAACTGATATTTTTGACTTTTGATCTCTAACAAAATTTTTAGCAGAAGTAGTATCATTGGAGACCCTTGATATTTCAATTATAATAGGGTATTTAAAAATCAATTTTTAGCTTTATGTGAATTTTTCTGATGTTACAACTTTTTTGTCTATTTTGACTAGATTACAAAAGGAAATCGTGAACCTTTATTTTGTACTTTAATATGCTGGAGCAAGCAAAATGTTTGCATAAAGAATGTAAACATCTATATGAAAAAAAAAGTGTTCGTAAGAAAATGATATTGGACAATTCACAACTGAAATTCATTTGTGTCTCGAATCTCAAAACTAGGGTGCTAAAGAAAATGTACCTCAAAAGTATTGAAACAATTGCCAAAAATTAAATTTTGCTATATTTGCTTTTGTCCATGCCATCAGATTTTTAATTTTTTATAATGCCTTACTAATTGACACATTTTCAATGTGCCATAGTGAAACAAGCGACTAGAGGTGGGTGCGTATATATTGTAATCGATACGAGTACGAAGTATTTGCATGACACGGACATATTAGTGTATGATATTCTGCAAATGCCTGTTACAACATATGCATCTTTTTGTCTCAATTCATAATGGCTCTATAAGAGCAAGAGAAACAAAGCGGTTACAAACATGTGCAGGCTATCCCATTCATTGCATAAATCTCTTCTTAGGTAGGAATGAAACAGAAAACAGTCCATGTAAAATGCTCATATTCGTAACATATTATAATCTTGGACAAGCTAGTATTCCATATATTGATACTTGGTTACTTGCTTCATATTAATTATTATCTGTTCGGTTCGTCTAACTCCATTGTGTTTCGACATTTGATACGCATCATTAGTTCAGTCATTAGCTCTAAACACCCATGACAAAAGGTTTCATGAGAATAGGACAATAAGCATTAGATTATATTACGTGTAAATTTATGAACAGTATTTTGTACTTTGATACAGTATTTTCAACAGCAAATAGTTCTACGCTTGTATAAATACGAAGAAAAGTTATCAATATCTTATATAGCATCATTTTGTATAGACAGACACTGCTGGATATCACAATATGTAACGAGCAAAATTATTGAAACTTTATGAGAAGTTTTTACGTTGCATACTCCCATCTGAAAGCCCGATCTGTAAGTATGCTTCCGCATACGGCTTAGTATTTTGTAACAGGTATATTCATTCACCTATTATTTTTACATAATCATAACAGGGTCAACTTATACAAAAAATACTGATACTACACACCTCTACAAACAATCCTGATACCTGTGTCATGCCCATCTGTCCACTTTTCGTTCACAATTTTAAACCTACATTTAAACAAACTTTGCAAGCTGATGCTTAACCGTTTGAGTGCCGAAGAGCGCCATCGCACTCGTGCGTGTGCTAACTAAATTTGCCACAAATCTCCAGGTGGCTAATTTTTGCGAATAGCCCACCTGAAGATATTGCAATACAAAGAAAGCTAGGTTGTTGTAAAGAACTTAAAGTAAGTAGAAATAATACTACATCACGTAGTTTCATTTAATTGTGGAAAATAGAGAATGCTAAAGCTAACAACCTTATGGTGCTGATCACAAGCAAAGTTAGAACAAATATTTTTTTAAAGCAGTAGACATTATCAAAGGAATATTTTTTTTTAATTTAAGGGAAACAAAAAGACTTCACAGAATATTGTCTAAATGGAATTTTGTGTTTAGCTGATTGTAGTAATTTACGTTGAGGGTAGAAAAACGAATTGATGAAGTTGTTTTGACAAGAAAACCCCATGTTGCATTCTGGAGAAACTGTTTAATTAAAAAAGACAGCAGGAAAATTTTTCATGGAGTTAAAAATTGAATAGGTACTTATGAATCGATATATTTACATACAAAACAAATACCATTGACTAACTCATCACGAAATATCCAGAACTGTAATACCTACAAACTTGCAATTTGGGAGGTACATTCCCTAGGTTTCTAGGTGGATACTAAGGAAGAATTTTTTATAATGCAACTCCTAAAATTGTGCAAATGAGAATGACGTGAAAATTCATGTTTAGTTTCTCAAATAGAAATAGCTGAACAACTATTTCAGTATTTTTGGAATATTGCTAACTGTAATACATAAAAAAGTGAATAAAACAAAAGGCAGTTATAGTCACTTCTTGCCCACGTAAAGCTGGGATGGATTGTTATTTGGATGAATGTATTTAAAAAAAATTAGTTCTTCTGCAACTTAAACTCAGTAACAGAAAAAAATATAAGCAATAAGATTCGTCATTTTTGGAATATTGCGAACTTGTAATACATAAAAAGTGAATGAAATAAAAGGCAGTTATAGTCACTTATTCCTCACGCAAAGCCGGGATGGATTGTTATTTGGATGAATTTATTTAAAAAAATTAATTCTTCTGCAACTTAAACTTGGTAACAGAAAAAAATATAAGCAATAAGATTCGTCATTTTTGGAGTATTGGTAACTATAACACATAAAAAAGCGAATACAACAAAAGGCAGTTATAGTCACTTCTTCCTCACACAAACCTGAGATGGATTGTTAATTGGATGAATTCATTTAAAAAAATTAGTTCTTCTGCAACTTAAACTTGGTAACAGGAAAAAATATAAGCAATAAGATACAGCATTTATGGAAAATTGCCAATCTTACTACATAAAAAAGCAAATAAAACAAAAGGAAGTTATAGTCACTTCTCGCCCAAGCAAAGCCAGGATTGATTTTTTCTAGAGGTATTTATGTAAAAAAACTTAATTCGTCTTCAACTTATACTTGGTAACAGAAAAAAAGATAAACAATAATGTTTAGCATTTTTGTAAAATTTCTAACTGTAATACATAAAAAAGCGAATAAAACAGAAGGTAATTATAGTAATTTCTTGCCCATGCAAAGTCGGGATAAATTGTTGTTTGAGGGATTTATTTTAAAAAAATTAATTTTTCTGCAAATTAAACTTGGTAACAGAAAAAAAAATAAGCAATGAGCAATGAATCCATCTATAAATTTTATATAAATTTCCATCTGATTCTTACAATATAATTGTATTAAATTTCTGGGATATAGGACGAACATACACTAACATACAGGCTAACAGAGTAACTGTTTACGATCTTAATATTCAGACTAGTTCAGATCTAGAAGACCGAATTAAGGGGGATTTTAAACAGCTGGATAGTATTTGAATAGTATATAATGTCAGGAAATTTTTGAAAATATCCTGAAGTTCCTATGTATACATCTTCTACATCTGAACTTAACCGGTATACACCTGTACATTGCCTATGCAAAATTAATTATACAAAATATGTATCTATATATGCTCTTCATATATAAATTAGCAATAGTTGATAAACTGATATATGGAAGTAAGCAAAACAATTTTTACTTTCCTGCTCATACTTGAAAGTTTTATGTAGAGAAATTAATTTGTTCGTGAAATTCAACATGACATATAACCACTTTTTATAAATGTCCACATGTAACGTTATATGTGAAAGAAATAAAATGTTTGTAAAATATCCATCTTCAAATCATTGTTCAATTCGCCATAAGTTAAACCAAATGAAAAAAATTAAAAAAGTACTAGCTTTTTGCCCGCCCCTTCATCTGTATGCATTTTTTAGGATGGTGAGGTTCGTATCTAGCCCAACGAGACTTGTAACATATATCTATAAACAAAATTAATTTACGTAACATGTTGCACTATGTTACTGTACTTAATTTTTATTTTTAGGAAAAAACACTAAAGTTTCATCCTGCAAGAATCATCTTATTTCTCAGCTTAAAAATTATCTGTATATTAATTTGAATCATATCCATACTAAATTTTATGAAAATCTGCCCCGCCCTTTAGGTGTGAATAACACAAATATCCAAACACATCTTTTATGGTTTTAATATTCCCTGTGTGCAAGACCCCGAAAAATAGTCTATCTTTTATCCCGCCACATGAAATATATGCCTATTAATACTGCTTAATATCCCGAAAGTGAACACAAACAAAATAGTATAAAATATTTGTTATCAATAACTTCACTAGAATTATATGTAAATAATTAAATACGTTCAGTAATTAACCTTAAAACTTAACTGACAATAAAATGTCACTAAAAACAACTACTCAGGCATAACTCAAATAAGTAGATTAAGCAAACTTAGAATACACAACCTCGCAAACTCGGTATTAATTTTGATACATATTAACACCATGATGATTTTGAGCAGAAGTGTGCCGCAATGTATTTGGGACATTTAAAATTCATTTGGCTCAAATTGGCGACTTGTGTATTGATACAGTTCTATGAACATATTGCTTCTATCTTGTTTTATGTTTGTCTTAGAATATGTCCTATAAAAGTTCTAAATTTAGTCTTGAAAACCTTGCAAAAGTCAGAAATATTAGATTTTACCACAATTTCATTTCACTTCGTTTTCTAAATCCATTAAAGAATCATTTTCTCTTCTGTCACAGGTCTGCCTAGGTAAATTCCATGCAGCATGGCTAGATAACACTGGCACTGTGTGGGCATGTGGACAAGGCGCTCGCTTCGGCGCTAGTGCAAGTGGGACGGTACTGAAACCAGCACAGTTACGACTCTCCGAGCCATGTCTGCAAGTAGCACTGACAGCAGATTCCACTGTGCTGCTGATGCAGTCAGGAGCTGTAAGTCATTGAGGGTTTTCCCCCATTATGCAAAAGAGAAAAAACTACAATGTTTGAAGCAGACAAATGTTGTTTTAGATCTTGAAATAAACCTGAAAATAGAACCCACGCTATGAAGATTCTGTACACTCTTAGATACCGCACAAGCGTTGAAGACGCCCAGTATATCCTTCATATATATATATATATATATATATAATATAAAATATACTTTACATAAAATTTAGACTGTAGCAGGTTCTGAGACAGAAAGTAGAGTTGGGGCGTGGAGTAGCAAATTGTCGTGGACATTTCCAGCAAAATCTATAGAAATATCTTTTGTAAAGTTTTGGAATTCTTACAACTTGGTCTTTCAATTGATGTTCCTCAGGATATGAAAATGTTAAAAAATTTCGTATATCTTTATTTACACTTTCCAAAATTTCCATATGAATAGTTTTAATTGTTGATGACCAGCTTCTTAAGGCACTTAACTGTGTTGTTTGCCAAATGTTCAGATGATACATTAGTTTTACCCTATTTTCGTTGCAATCTTTCTACTATGTAAAGAAAAACCTATCAAGCGTAAATATAATTTGCATTACAAGAGTTCTCTAGACGTCTATAACATTCAAATAAATTATTTACAAATCTGAATTTAATTTTTCACTATGGAAATATATAGCCTATGTTTACCGATATATATATTGCACAGTAGTGAAAATATGGTGAATAAGACACATATTTAAAACCATAAATGCTAAAATTATGAAATTTCAAATCATCGCTATAGTTTTACTGTAATCTTCTAGTCTTCTAGATTCTGTGAGCCCTTTTTAATCCACGATTTTTGGTTTCGGTAGTTTCAGAAATAAGGGGGAATAAACATTTTTGCACATCTTGTTGCATAACAAGCATAAGATTAAAATCTGAACAAAAAATATTTTTATGTTTTTTATATTACATGGAATATCGTTTAAAACCTTTTAAAAAGATATTCCACATGATATACAAAACTAAAAAACTTTTTCAAATACTAATTTGGACCTTCTAAAATTACCATGTAAATATTTGAGAGTGTTAACTACTGTAAAATATATGATTTAATATGATCTATTACCATGCCAAAGGACACTAGTGAAGAATCCCACATTTTACATCAAAGCGGACATAATTAATTTATACACAAAAAAATTTATTTTTTTTTATCATATTATTAATATTTTTGACATGTCTAAATTTCATAGAGTGCTGAAAATATTTGCAAAAATAAATTCTTAACAAAATGGAGATTTCATGAAAAAACTGTTTTGTAAACGCACAAAACGAACAAACTCGTTTATACCTTCAAATTGCCACAGGACAAATAAAAAAGTGGTTCTTTATAATGTCCATTACTTGAAATACAACTTCTTTTATTTTGAAATACCAATATTATTTATCTAAAAATAATGTTTATTTTTGTTTATTAAATTTGAATTGGTTAAGAATGTGGCCAAAAATTTAGGTTACAAGACTAAAATATATTGTAAAATACTATTTAATGATCCTTTTGTTGTAATTTTATGGTTTTTTATATAAAGATAAGTCTAATGATTTCTTGTAAAACGCTTGTTAAAACGATAAACTTACATGAAATCTACAATAGTTCTACGATACCCTTTTAATATTTGAATTGTGTTGCATTAAGCAAAATACGTATTTAACCTCAAAATTGTTAAATATTGTTTTTATCCCATATCCAAAAAGTTTAGGTTGAGTGCTGATCATGCCTTGGAGCAGGGTCAGGTGCAGGAATCCAATCATATCCTATGGCGGGGTAGTCAGCTCAGGCCTTCTATTTTAAATATTATTTATTATTAATTTTGCATATATTAATAAAAAACATTTTAAATATAAATTAGATAGTAGATAATAAAACCTCAAAATACATAATCACACCTGTGATGTGATGGGCGCTGGGAATGAAAATTGTTAGATATAAATAGACTAACCATTCAGACTATCATACTGTCCATCTGAAAAACCTATACAGTGTTTGTATTTATTGTATATTTGTTGTCTGAAATTGTTTGTCACTAACTTTTTTCATATGTAAAGTGTAGCCCAATCATGTCATGAAATTTTTCTATCTCAATTCTTAATGCCAGAAAATCAAGAATGACCCACAGAAGGTTAAATAAATATTGAAAAGGCATGCCGTTGTGTACAAATTAATCACCATATTATAACCCATTTGACATCTAGATACTCCAGTACAGCATCATCGAAGACACAAATTTACCCCAAACACAGTCCTCTAAACCTAATGCAACTACCATCAAACCAGCTGGCTGTAAAGCTTTACTGAGGCTGCAGAACGCAAGAGGAGTAGTGGCGTCGCGTCACCATGTAACGGCATGGGAGGGAACCACCGTGTACACTTGGGGGACAAATGTGGGGCAGTTGGGACATTCTTCGGGGGAGAAATTTGTGGCAGTACCACGAAAGGTGAGTTTTATATCTCACGAAAAATTGTTAACAGAAAATTTATAAAACTTATAAAAAATGTACATTATTTACCTCATTAAGTTGGTATAGGGGTGTCACATTAATGGTAAAATCATACCCAATAAGAGCTTGTATAATCGCATGTATAATGCTACAATCATACCCAATAACTTAAGCTCTGACAACCCAATACCTAAAGCCTAAAGCAATCATACCCAATAACTAAAGCTCTGGTATAATCATACCCAATACCTAAAACTCTAAATAAGAAATGACATAGATGTAACAGCTGCTGCTTTACTTTTTGCTTTATAATATTTTGAAATGAACTCACCATTTCAAGATCACAATTTATGCTAAAATATTTCAGGCTTTTAGTCTAGTCAATGAAGTGTAAAAATGGATAAAACCTCTAATGGCTCTGAAACAACTCTTATTTTATAAATTTTTTAATAATTTGTTAAACGTTACTTGAAATCAGTTTTGAGTTTAAAGTTTGAAATTTGAAATTTTCTAAAAATTCGCAATTTTCTTGTATTAAATAAAATTTTTAATGAAAAAATATTAGTCGGTATTTTTCTTGTTGTAGTTTATGGATATTTTGTAGCAATTAAGATTTTGAAAAAAGTTATATTAAAAACCCCACATGATTGAATTGAAAACAAAAACAAAATTCGGTGACCCGTTTAAGCCTCGAAAAGTTTCCTCATAAATTATGTATTAAACTTTTTATACATCGCCTTTATATTTAGGTCATTACTAAGCATAAATATATCAAAATCCAGCTCTCTCTATTGCATAGTGTAGAAAAAATGGACCCCCACAGAAGAAAAAGTAAATATTGATTTGATTCCATAAATGTACCAATTTAAACACCCCTGTTCAGGTAGTAGGCACTCTGAGCAGCAAAGAGGAGACACAGATTGGATTAGTTGCAGTATGCGATGCGGCCACCCTGGTCACCACCAGCCGTGGAGACGTCTATCTGCTGCATCAACACTTGTGCAAGAAGATCATAACCAAGTAATGTATCAATAAATCGACATATATTAACTAGTAGTAATAAATTTGTACCCCAGGTTACTCAGGCCAATTTATATCCTCTAAATGCCATGCGCAACTTACAGGCTTAATAAACCTGGATACATTGGATATGTGCATATGTCATAGATATAAATTGTTTAATGACACAAGTATAATAAAAACAATAAAAAAAGAAGACTGAAAAGAACATATTAATTAAAATTTACATTGCCATATCTAGTGATCAGTCGTGAACTACCAAGCAACTCCGTAACCATAATTCTAAAACGTTCAATGGAGTAGAAAGAATATAAAGACTTGGCGCACCTCGGAATACTGTGTTAATCTATACGGCTTTGTCCTCTCCTGTAACAGCCAGGAGCTATTAAGTTCGAGACTGAGGGATAATTATCAATGTAATAATTTTAAAAATTGCATAATTAAAAACAATTCCCTTCAGAAATGAAGAGAATCACATCCGACCATTCCCATTATAAAATTTGAAGAAATGTATAAGATTAGTAACCATACATTTTGTAGTAAAAAATGTATCAGAATTTTTAAACATTTTCTCCAGTATGACAATGTAAGTAGACTTAGTTTAACTCTCTAGCATCTGGTCTCCATACTGAGACCAGATGCTGAGTATTAGAGATTTGAACTAAGTTTTTGATGCAATGAGAAATTCTAATGTCCTGTATACCTTCTGCCAAGTTTCCTTGACATGACTGAAATGTGTGTATCCATGATACCAAAATCCTGTACCGATGAAACCCATTCATGTTTAGTTTTGTCTTGCTCATAACTGTGCACAAAGGATATATGGCATGAAAGTAGGAGTATGTGATTGTTCACATTAAAATGTAGCTAGATTCATTATCAACATAAACTATGGTTTCTGAAAAATCTAATACGAAATAATTTACTGAATATAGCATCAAAATTGGACAACTTTTCCAAAAGTGATGAGCTAACGACCAAACACAAAATCTCACATTTTCTCACTCTAATCCCCATATACCTATTCCATATGCTTTTCCATTCTTATCGCCAGCAAATTAATAAAAAATATTCAACAAAAAATGAATTATTGACTCGCCCTAGTATATTTTATACTATGATGTTCCTTTCGTGCAGAAATAGCAACCCCTACTTTAATAAATTGTTTGACGGCTCATAGAGGCGACTATCACCCTTATAAAAATAGTTATATGGCAATTCTGAAGAATATGATAATATCACAGGCAGATTAATCTGGAGCAGGCTTGTGTGGAAGGCAAAATCAGCGAGTCCGGGACGTGCACCAGAATAACAATAGTCCTCATGACCAACGTTGGAAACCTCATGCTTTGGCAAGATGACACCAACCAACTTACGAGGTATGTCATGTTATTTGGGAATTGTAATAAAGCCATTAAAAGAATTGAAATAAGTCATTTTTATGATGACTTATGACTTTTTTAAATTACAGTTTTTACAAGAATTACAGTTTTTTTGACACCTACACAAACAAATTTTAGACATAAAAATTAAATTTTTTTAACATTAAAATTCTGATTAATAGCCTGGTCATAATTTTTAATGCAAAGAAATTATGCCGAATTTCATGGGCCAATTAAATTCAGAAAGCATATTCTTTTAAGATTATTGATAATTAGGTTATTTCAACAATTGAAGTAATCTAGGAGTATAGCAGCCTCAGGCGAAAGACAGAATTATAGAAACATGCATACTTTGCAGGTGGTCTACCTCTTGAACACATGAAGTTAGGACACCAGGCGGAATGGAAAGCCCTTAAGAAGTTCTAATAAGTCCTCTAGTGATATTGGCTTTAATAACATAAACAAAGTTTTACAACTTTACAAATTTGAAAAATTATATTTTTTTAAGAAAAACAGCCTGTATGAGATGTAAATATTACTAGAAGCGAAGGATACGGCAGTCAGAAAAAAGAGCCGATCAAGGAGAACCAGAAAAGCGCCCAAGCGAGATTGGCTTTAATAACACGAATAAAAATTTTAATGACCAGAAACAAAACAACTTTCTACGCGTATACATGTCTCCTACTCTAGTTTATCTATTCTCTCCTCTCGCTTCTAGATGGCGCTCACTCTATATGCTACATACTGTCCAAACTTAGATTCTTTGGAATTCACATACTAACCACGAGACTTGTTTCTTTGATTAAATTACTACACAGATGCAAGAGTGTCTATTCAAAAAAGTTTTAATGCTCTGAAACCGACGAAATTCTATTAGCAAACTTCCCTGTTTCCATTAGTCAGTTTATTGTATCGCATGTAGATAATAATTTAATAAGTATTTTAGTACATATGTAAACATCACAGTTTCGTAGAATGTAAGTTTCCTTAAAAAATAAAATTTAAATATATGGGCTAATTATTTACTGCTTCTTTAGATCAATATTATGGTGAGCAGTCGATAATTGTGTGAACAACACTAAAATTTTGTAATATTTATTGCAAGCGGGATAAAAATATGTGACTCAAGCATGCAGAAACTAGAATGAAATGAACACCTCCAATCAATTATGGCACGTTGTTGTCACATGCAAAGTTGTCAGACATTTAATACCATACATGTCGTATTAAAACAATGTTGTGCTTATTTTTACATACAGGGTTTGTCCGTAAAGTAATGAGATTGGGTCTGTTAAAAATGATTTATTATGCCGATCGGTATATATTGTTTAAATCTTTGGACGTCGATACACTGCTGCTAATGCTTCCTGGAAGTCAGCTGCCGTAACCTATTTCAGAGACTGTGACAGCCTGTTGGACGGTGGGAATATCTTCAAAATGGTAACTTCTCGCTTTCTTGGGGAGCGGGGAGTTCGAGGTGTATCATTCCGAAATTTGGCGTTTGGTTTCAGGGTCATACTGGAACACCAAGGCAAGCGTCTCGGAAGTGATTTTATCCAGGTGAAAGCAAAATATAATGGTATAGTGCTGCTCCAGTGGACACTCCATTTTTGACATTTTCTGCCATGTGTTTGCTTAGCTCAGACCTCCCACCACAAATCCCGCTGCCAAAGAGTGCCATGACTTTCACGAACATGAGGGAAAGGATTATAAACTATTGGGATTTTCAATATTTTATAATGTCTCGAAAAACACCAATGACAAGTGATAGGATATGCAAGAGATCTATCAATGCCAGAAAAATCAATCTCGGTTATGTGTGTAAATGTAGAAGTATAAAATGAAATATTTTTATGTTAAAATCAATCTTGGTTATGTTTGTAAATGCAATCTTGGTTATGTTTGTAAATGTAATCTTGGTTATGTTTGTAAATGTAATCTTGGTTATGTTTGTAAATGCAATCTTGGTTATGTTTGTAAATGTAGAAGTATAAAATGAAATATTTTTATGTTAAATTACTTTCTTTCTATATCTGCTGGTCACTTTCTAATACTTAATTTTGCAATTATTTTCCCAACAATCAGGTGCGTCTATGGTCTCAACCACCCGATGGTCGCAACTCATGTCACATTGATCCATGACACTATCCTCTTCACAACCCGGCATGGCGAAGGATTTTTTGGGGCCATCTCACGCCGGAAACCCTCATCAGCCGTCACCAGTCCAAAAGTTAAGGAACGGACTGATGGCAAGAAGAGCACCTCCTTCCAACGGTTCCTAGACAAGGATGACTGCACGCAGATCAAGCTGAGGAGGATTCCAAATGTGCATCGAGCAGTGAAGATAGCAGCAGACGTTGAGGGTCTGAATTTTGCAGTTTTGCAGGTATGTCAAATAATAATAATTAAAGGATATACACAGTCATCATATTCACATTACACAGCACAGTCTCAACGTTTTTCATGTTTTTTTTACAGGATTTGTATTTGCACTTTGAGCTATTTGTGGTCAGATCATTTTAGACAAAATTTGAATTAGTACTAAATCACTGCATTATAATAATGTTTTAAAATAATGCACTGTAAAAATAAATAGATTCAGTTTTAGTTTAAACAAAAGCAATGTACGGTGCTTTGGTTGTCTGAAACGAAGTCAAGCAGACAAACAAGGATCTTTATATCTTTGTTAAAAGAATTCATTCTGTAAATTGTTATTTTGGTTTCCGTGCACTGTGCATAGCCCAAAAGAAGGTAACATTTAGATGACTCTATCTAACTGTAGAGTTTAATGTATGGACCAGTTTTAATAAGTGTATGGACCAGTTTTAATCTTTGGATTAATCTTAACGTCATAAGAAACACTGACAACGTAGAATTAAGAAAAAAATGAAAATGGCTAAAATTTTAGACAGAGTCTTAGATGAAAGCGATTTTAATTTTCAAAACTTTCTAAAAGTCACCGCTTCTTTGACATCTGGAATTGTGTTCCCCGAAGTTTATCTTTTACTCTTGTTTATTACAGTATATCTTGCTTTCGTTCTCTGTGATGATATCGAATACAACACTTGGGTGACTCATTGAATTTTTCTACATTTCGTGACACCAATCAATCTAACGGGGTTTTTAAGCTTCAATCAAATCATGGAGTATCTCTTTAACACAAAACTTCCTGTGGCATTTTCTATACTTAGCTCATAACATTGCTTAAACTTACCTGCTCTGCTGAAAGGTTCCTCTCATATCAATCTTTATAATGAGCTCAATTTTGATGTTATTTTAAGTTGATGCTGTTGAGGAATGACACTGTTATTAGTATGGTCGCGCTTGAATTTGTCAAACCAGAAACAAACATTTTCTCATGTTAAATTCATCTTGCTTTGTTAATTCACACAACTTTCAAATTTCCAATTTGTAAAAACAGATGGCAAATTCAGGCAAAGTGCCTCAATGGATTCTTGAAGAGTTCGAATTTCGACATTTAGATTTAATTATTTAGTACAATTTCAACAGTTAGTTCTATGAATTTTCAGTACCTACCCTCATGTCTCAGATTATTTGAAATGCGAATTCGTTTATTTTAATAACTTTTCATTGTGGAAGTATTTTTCCACTGAGATTGTTAATTTTAAAAATCTCACTCCGTATTTCATTTAAATATTTATATAAAATAAGTACAGATTACCCACAACATTATTTTAACTTACTTGCGATCTAACTGTATACCATCCTAGCCTTATATATCTTGTAGATGTACTGTTACAGGTCCAACCCAATTTTGGTGTGACCAACGTGCCTGAACTGTCGAACTCGGAATTCCAAGAACACATGGAAGATTTGTTGACTGATGCTTCAGAAGATGATTTACTGCACGACTTGGTGTTTAAAGTAAGTTAGTTTAGTTTTATTCGAAAGTTGAAAATATGGAATGACTGACTCCCCGGAAATACAACACTTATTTCGGACTGACGGATAATTTACTTCGATCCACTACTTATTTTCACTATTCATGTTCTATTCCATATTTGCCAGCCATAGAAAATTTTCTTGTCAAATTTTTGTTTTTGTCATTCGTAACATGTGGTTCTCGCTGAATTCCGTAGCAATAATTAAGTTTCGAAATGATTTTTTTGAGTTGAATGTTCGTTTTTTTGTCCTTCGTGCCCAATTTTTGCACGTCTTTCAAGTCATAATAAAATGTTTTTATTGTCCTGAAAAACAAAGATGACAATTATGAAATTATAATATTGTGATACCTTTCACTATATCAAAGGATCCTGCCCCAAATTTTGAGGTTCGAATTAACAATAATGTCATTGAAAAAATAAAATGTAACTCTAACATATTGCTGAATACTTAATCTAAAAATATAGAACTGTAGATAATTGGAAAGTACCACATAATTTGCAGGGCCATAGTGATTAAAAAATTACCTCTAATGTAAAGATCTCACGAACCAAACCAACCCCAGTAATCGATGATGTTATATTTAGTAAATAGGAAAGTTATTTAATTAAACAATTAGTAACTTATCATTTTACATTTAGGTCGGTTCAAGGCTATTTCCAGCGCACGCTTATATTATAGTCAACAGCAGCGAGTATCTTTACAAGCTCTACCAAGAACAACTCCTCATGACGGAAGCATCTATTACCAAGCCGACCATCGCCCTGGACAACATCCACCCAGATGTATTTGAAAGAATCCTCGCTTATATGTATACGGGTACATGTGACGTAGTGCAGTTAGGTCCATGTGGGCTAAAGGTGCGCAAGGAGGAGCTGATGGGAGGACAGGGGCAGAAGCAGAAGGTAGAAGAGGGTGGAGACGAAGTTGAAGGTTATTATCTTTTGTGTTTCATTTTTTAAGATGGATAATAATCTATTTTTCAAACTGACAAGTTTTGCTCTAAACAGTTTATGCATGTCAACTGCCATAAGGAAATTGCTATCAATGAATGGTACATGCCAGCTACTTAAGACCATCATTGTTTCTCATATGGCATGCCAGCCATTTAAGACCATCATTGTTTCGCATATTACATGCCAGCTACTTGAGACCATCATTTTTCTCTTTTACCAATATTGACATTAGAAGATTGCACCTCGCGTACTCAATAATATTCTTGAAGATAATAAGAACCTGTGAAACAGCAAGGATCTCTCCATCTCTAGTGAACAACCTGCAATGGATAGTCTGCTCTGTTTTTAAATTCTATGACTTTAGCCTGGTGTTTTATTTGAACTGATGTATATAAATTCATAGTATTTGGAAACAGCAGCTTGCTACTAAGAATTGTTCACTAGATTTGCATAGACTCTAAGAGATGTTTGTTCAAAGCTACTAAATATATTATAGCTAATTATTGATTTATGTACAATTAGAATTGTGCAATATTGGCAAGACCCATTATTATCTTCTGTCATAATACACAGTTCTTCATTTAATTGTGACTAATGAATTTCTACAAAATTAACGCCAAATATATTCAATACTAGAAAAGAGAAAGCAAGACATACATATATCATGTATATGTAAGTGTGGTTTTATTACTTACCACGTAAAATATGAAAAAGATGTGAGCCTCACACACACAAGCTCACGGATGAAGTGAAACTTCTTTCTTTGTTCAAGTTAGTTAATAATTAATAGTAAACTTTTTGACATTTGCGACCGCCATCTTGTTAGCACTCGGCCGGTTCTGCCACTGGTGAGATGCAATTTCACATTTGTTTTCAGAAGTATTACATAATTTTAACACGACGGAATGACTCAGATGTTGCTAAAGAAGTTTCACTTCAAGATATTAAAAATAAACTTATCATATTTTGCATGATTGACAAGGACACCATGCTTACACATACATAACATTCATGAACATTTTGTTGCCGATAGCCTTCATGGAATGAAAGATTAGTACAATACTATATTCTTAACCTTAACACAGTTATAATGGAAGTTCAGCTACTGTTTCTCTAGCTACAGCTATACATCAGACTATATTTTAGCATGTTAAGAGTGATCTAAGCTATTGAAAATAAAAATGGGTATTTAAAATTAAAACGAGTCTGATCAGTGTCCTATTGAGTCAATTTTAAGCATCTCTTATCAATCTCTCCTACAAAATATAAAATTTGGCAGCCGCTCAAATCATTCTTTAAATTGTAAGTCTATAATAACTTGTTCTATTTACGAACTAGAAGCTTCTGATGGACGAACAAACAGGGTTGTCACAAGAATAGTTGGGTTCCTCTAGTCTTTGCAAATAAATTCAACGGCATCACATGTTATCACTATTCAATCATCCGTATTCATTTCTATAATTAAATATAATTTTGTCAAAATAAATTTTTTTTAATTAGATACCTGGAGATGTCATTTTAAGCCAAAAAAATGACACCTTTATTATTTCCATACAGACTTCAACCCATCTGAAATCTCAGCATTTGAGGTGCACAAACAGCAGAAGGATAAAAAGTCGGGTAAGCCCCGGAAAGCTAAGAGTGAACCGCCTGTTGTCCGAGTCAGTTCACACTGTGACCCTGTCAAGTTGCTGCAGTCAAGTGCAAAGAAATTACAAGTCATGACCCTCCATAAACTGCTGGATAAGTTCTAGTAAGTTTTTGTAATGAGTTTCTACTATTTTTGTTGCCATTCCATAAAAAATGTATGAATAAGAAATATTGACACTAGAATAACCGATTTTGAAGGTCCTAAGGCTGTTTAAAAATATTTCACTGATTTTCTGAAATTAGTCGATATCCTACGAATAAAATATTTAAAAAAATTATTCTGATATGCTAATATAAAACAATTCCATATCCGATATTATATCTCAGGTATTCTGTTTTGTCCTTGATAGTCAAAAATATTGTACAAAAAATATTATTTCAGAGCCTTCCACTAAGCTGTAAAACCTGTCTTACGAATTGGCTGTTCACAAAATATTTTTATTAATTCTTCTCTATACCGCGTTCTTTAAACAATGACTTCTCTTATTTAAATAATTAATATTAATAAATTGAACAATGAATTAATTAATATTAATAAATTGATTAATTAATATTAACAATTGAAAAAAATAATTGAACAATGTCTCAAAAAATTCACTTCCCAAAAATTACATACGAATCCAAACTCGGACTGTTAAACAACACGACACAACCATAGCAACAACGGCAACTACTTTTCATCTTCATGCACGCAGCTTATATCCTCTTCGATATCAAACCTGTCATATATATATTTTAGATCTTATTAGGTTCTTATTAAGTTTATCTTAGTATTCTGTGACATACTTTATTGGTACAGCTCTGTGACACACTGGATGACATATATCTGTACTGATAAATGTATCAATAAATTTTTGAAAAATTTATCTATACATTATTTCTCGCCGTTCCGATATTAGTTGATAGATAATAAATTAATGAAGGCATGAATTTTTATGTTCACAAATATGAATACATATACTTGTTACATTACTAGTGATAGAATATAGGGCAAAAACAATATAAAGACAGTAAAGAAGGCAAAAACGATATAAAGACAGTAAAGAAGGCAAATACGATAAAAAGACAATAAAGAAGAAAATGTTTGGATGGCAAGGTTTTGTATAGGCTAACAATAATATGCCGCATCAAACCAGATTGTGTTTAATGGATATCATTATTATATGTGGCACTTCATCAGAATAAATTTATTTTGATGTAAATTATCGAAAATGCATTGTGATTGAAATGCGTTTCATTGGTTACAATAATATTTCATTTACAAACCAGCTATCGCGACGGTAGGGTTTACTTGAAAGAGAGCGCTACCCTGACCGCTTCTAAGCCTGGTTGGGAACGTGCTAGTCATACTGAGCTCCATGACACAGCCGTCCAGAGCCGTGATGGCGCCCTCATACCCGCACACAAATGTGTTCTCGCTGCCAGGCTGGAGTACTTCAATGGAATGTTCATGCATTCTTGGACCGAGGTTTGCCTTTTTTCGAATTATAGCAGCGACAGCCTTTACTTTTATTAAATGCGCTTCATAATCAGTTACGCTATTCATTTGCCCTTTCTAATATTGTATATTTTCACGTCATTTAGAATTCGTGAACTAAATAGTAAACTTTAAAAATAAAGTTTGAACATGGATAAATAAAAAAATGCAATTTACAGCAATGTTGCTTATTCCTATTTTGAAACCGTTGGCACATTTAAGCAATAAACTGTGCGCTTTTATTCAGTCTTCATCTCTACTTTTTTTCATTATCCATTCTTGAAGACTTTGCACGGAACCTTATTATTGTGGTTACGTCCTCTGTCCATTCGTCCACATCTACCAGAGGTTTTTAACTTCTGAACAAATGAGATATGGACTTGAAATTCACACGTAACTTCAGTTCCTTGTGCCAAAATAAAACTGGTATTTGAAATAGTTTAATATTATATTTGGACAGACTCCTAACATGAAAGAATGGCTGAAAAAAATTCTACGATGACATCATTGAAAACGTCTTTGGAATACAAAAGTGTTTCTATTACTTTTTATCAATGATAAATAATAATTTGATGGACCATCAAATTTGCCATTTTTAAACCTCTTTTGTTACCATATCCATCTCCAAAGTGACATTACGTAGGTAGTTTTATTAAAACAACAAACATTAAAAAGAATTAAATATAAACTAGCATTTTAAAAGTCAGTGTTTTTTATGAATTGGGTGTTTATTATTTGGGTATTGCACATTATATTCAACAAGAGGAAAAGAGACAGGGATATATCCAACTCTATCCGTATCTTCAAATTTAGAAGCCTACAACTGGCTTATTTTTCAATCAATTTTTGAATTTTTTTCAAGACTGGTTTTTAATTAACTTATATTTCACAATATTGTACGAAAAATATCAAAATTTAGAATGAGTCAACTACCGTATTGTTCACATTTTTACGCTTATGAAAGACAATAAATATTTATATAATGAAAAATAAAATTTATTATTTGCATACAGTTTAAAAAAAGTACTATCTGTTGCCAAATATTTATTTCTTTATACATACTTACGTGTGTACAGAACCCTTAGTGTAATTTCCACTTGTACCTAACAGGTTTATTAGGAAGATAATAAGTTTGTTAATTATTACATTGATCTTACAAGATATAAAAAAATTTAATAGACAATGTAACAATAAATTTGACAAAGTATTTCCACAATAAATTAATTTCTTAAGAAGTTAGTAGTTGTAGCAAAGTTGATATGATTTTAAAAAATTTGCTATGACATCTTTACAGAAGTCCATATTTTGAGGCGCAGATGAAGAATTTATAAATTAAATGAAATTTAACTAATATTCTGATTTATTAGAACATTTTATGGGAAATGGTAACATTTTTTTAAAATTTTACTGCAAATTTTTTAATTAACCATTGTTCATGACGTTTTCATACGTAGCTTTTGCTCTTTTGTCAGCATCTCATACCCTTTCATAACTGGAAAAAAAGAGAAAAATCCTATAAAAACGGACCAAACAAAGAATAATATAAATTTTAACGATGCTCCAAAGACGCCGTCTGATGTGACAGACATAATTTGTATTCACAATCATAGACACAACGTCATATTTTAGGTGTATATCTATAAAACACGACATGGCCACGTTGGATTTTTGAAGTAAATTCGGAATAGTTTTGCTACCTTGTTACTAAGTTAATTGGTAGTAATTAATACCTTCGTTATACCAATCTTATGAACAGTATAAGTATTCTTAGAATAAGAATAGTATAACTTAAGTTTAAGCAGTTTTTATTAATAACAATGTAAATCTTTTATATCATTTTTGTATATGATTTCAGAGTAAATCTAAATCGCAAATACTACTTCCAATCAATGAAGCAATCCTCCGACCTGTCATTGACTTCCTCTATACAGACGAATGTCCTTCTGCTACAACCTCCGATAGCATCGATTTCCTCACTAGCCTGCTCATTGTCTCTGACCAACTCTTCGTTACCCGTCTCCGCGAAATGTGCGAAGTGGCACTCGCGAACCTCATTACCCTCAAGAACTGTACCGAGTTATGTCAATTTGCTCATACTTACAACGCGGAACAACTAAAGAAATGTTGCATGCAGTTTATTTCGCTTAACTTGTGCACGTTCATCGAGAATCGAAGTTTGGAAGTTCTGAATGAACAGTTGCTGGAGGAGTTGACAGAGTATTACACAACATTTATTCCCATCATGACCTCTCGCATTATTACTCCATTTTCCAATGCACCTGACGATGAAATGGTCAACGCGGCCGAGAAGGAGAACCCAACTAACCTTGATATTATAGAAGAAGATATGAAAAAGGAAGAATTAGTTGAAATACCGAGAAAGAAGAACAAATCTGCAAAGAAAATAGACTACACGGAAAACGAAAAAGCCAGAATGAGATATGAATCTGTCAGTTCTGTTAATTCTTTGGATCTGTCAACGGAAGTAGGCTCGGGAGATATAACATTATCATTGAGAAACTTGCAGCTTGAAGGTCGGGAACAAAGCCCGGTTGAGAAGAATACTCAATGGATAAAGGTACCTTCAAATTCGGAAAAGCAGCAAAAGGTTGTTCAAGCTAGATTGAAGGCTATAAGTGCAGCCAAAACTTTGTTTGAAGAAAAACAAATAGAGAGTTTTACAAAGTTGGGGAAAAATGCTAGTCCTCCTCCAGCTCGATCTAATTTCTTTGAGAGCAGTTCTCCGAAAGCAATTAATCAAATGTGGCCCCAAGACAGCAATTTTGATTCCTCTCGAAGTCCACAGGGATCAATTTACATTAGTCATGTCGGTGCAAAATTATCTCAGAAGCAAAGGAAGAAATTAGCTTTGGAAGGCAAGAGTGGTTGGGATGATGTTCTTGGAAAACCAGCTCCTGATGAGCCAAGTACCTCTGCACCAAAGAATCCTTGGAAGTTGGTGGAGCCACCAGCGCAAATAGTGACACCTACAAAGAGGACAGATCCTGATTTTAATGAAATTCTGGCCGATCAGAGGAAGCAGAAAGATAACTTTTCCAAGATGATGACGAAATCGCTGGTTATGACTCAGGTATTTTATTATTTGTTTTATCTTTGCATTTTATAAAAAAATACCCTAGTTTTTATTTTTTTATTGAAATATTTAAATTCAATAAGAAATGTAATTGTGACACAGTTACTTTAGTAGAATCAAGATAGTGAAAATATGTTTACTGGCATGCTTGTTCCGGGGTCTTCCAACCCGCTGGGTAATAATGTATTACTTCTGCGATCGAGTTGTCTACTAACAAGATGAAGACATAGTGATAATAAAAACATTAACTAGGGGTTCGTTGCGCCATCTAATTTTATGGAATGTGATGTGTCATAAGATACTTGCCTTACCCCATCCAGATTTCAGTACCCCAGATGGTGTGTGGTCAGACGACACATTATCAGTGAACTAAATAGTAAACTTTAATAATAAAGTTTGAACATGGATAAATAAAAAAATGCAATTTACAGCAAAGTTACTTATTCCTATTTCGAAACCGTTGGCACATTTAAATAATAAACTGTACGCTTTTATTCAGTCTTCATCTCTACTTTTTTCATTTTCCCTTCTTGAAGACTTTGAACGAAACCTTATTATTATGGCTACGTCCTCTGTCCATTCGTCCGCATCTACCAGACGTTTTTAACTACTGAACAAATGAGATATGGACTTGAAATTCACATGTAACTTCAGTTCCTTGTGCCAAAATAAAACTGGTATTTGAAATAGCTTAATATTATATTTGGACAGACTCCTAACTTAGAAGAATGACTGAAAAAAATTCTACGATGACATCATTGAAAACGTCTTTGGAATACAAAAGTGTTTCTATTAATTTTTATCAATGATAAATAATAATTTGATGGACCATCAAACTTGCCATTTTTAAACCTCTTTTGTTACCATATCTATCTCCAAAGTGACATTATTTTAAATCCCTTTTATTACCATATCTATCTCCAAAATGACATTATTGTACTGATGGCCGCAAAATCGAAACGTAGAAAGATAGAGAACCGGGCGGTGGACATTTTTGCCATGATTCTGAACTGGGGCACTAAAAATAAAATAAGATTCTGCACCCTCCCCCCACACCCCCTCACCCCCCAAAATCCAGGGCTATGCTCTTCAAGGGCAGAGTAGCGAAGGAACCGACTCTAGTAATGGGCAGTTGCAGGACCAGGGCATAATCCACGACTCTAAATGAAACTTTCTGAAAAAAGTCCAGAGTGACATTCCACACTACAACCTGGCTTGCCAGAGTAGGCTGGGGATGAAATACTTCAAACTGATTTACAGCAATATAGTTTGGTATGTTTTGCCTATAACCAATTGGTGCCAGCTTCATGATGCGTCAAAGCAGCAAGTTTAAAGAGTCGTATTTCAATGTACACCACTTATAGTACTGACCAAAACATATATAAGAATATTTCGCAATCAGTAACCAAAATTGAAAAGAATATTTTAGACCTCAAGTTTAAACAAAATCATTGATCTTTATTCCTATAGGTCGGAAATAAAAAAATTAGAAGCATCTGTTTGATTTCTGTAAAACATGGAATGACTGGTCACCCCGAGAATCTATTAACACTTGTGCGGTCCATCCATTCACAAATAAATGCTCAAATGTAAACGGATTCTGTCTGTGGGTGTGTACTAAAATTTTAGTTACATGCAAGTTCTCGTGTAATGTAAAATTAGTGATGACATTTTTGAATGTGTTATTATTTATTAATTGCATTTTAAAAAGATATTCATTTCAGTTAATAGAATTACCTATTTTTACTTTGTGAAATATGTGTACTTTGTGAAATAAGATTCCAATTTTTCTTTCGTACTTCATATGTAAACATCTACATAATAACTATGTTCTTAATTTTTAATTGAAATCGGTAATTTCATTAACAATAATTGAGAACTTACATACCTATTAACTTTGTTTACAATCCTTGTTTGATGTGGAATCCATTACAATGCTCAAACTACACTGCTCAAATTTGTAAGTTCACAAATTTACTTGTACTTAATTATTGTGGTTGGACAGACTTTTTTTGGTTGGTGAGCTGGGTAGACACGGGTCCATCCATATTGTCTAAAGTGTATTTAACAATAATTGAAAATTTACATATTTGATCAACTTATTTACACATTTTTATGTCCTTATCCTTAATGATATTTTAATAAAACTGTGTAAAGTGGTTCACTTCGCTCGCAATTGCAAATTATTTTTCAACAAACTCAACGTCACATTTTATTTCACGATTTTGAAATTATAATCATATTATCAATTATTCCATCCCACCATTTTGCACTGAATTTCACTTGGTGGGTCTCTAATAGCATGGGGGTTGGTGTAAGTGGAAAGATTATTATTGTATTTTTGCTTTTTCACTAATCACAATCGCATCATTGATAACCTATAGATTGTTAACCTGCAACTGATTTAGAGGTCCATCGCATCTGTGGTGCAGGCATGAGAGAGGTGTAGAGGCAATTCCTTGTTTGTGCTGCATTTTTGTGTTCATCGGCGCGGTGACAAATTTGCTTAGAATTACTGATTTACCATATCCATGCATTTTTGTCATTTTTATGGGACGGTCGAAACGTTATTATTAGTATTAAGTATTTAGTTGCTGGTTCTTAATCACTCCTCAAAATTCGGTCACTGACCACAATGTAATCCTGTATATAGAACCTGCTTCACGAGAACATTACCGATTTTGCTGGATTTCTTGATTACCTATCTCACGTTTATGGAATGCTCAGTTAATTTTGTCTTGGCACAGATGAGGAGTTTCGATGTCAGTCAGATGTCGATGTTCACTTTGAGTTTCTATTAGATGTACCTTTTTGAGAAAAAACAATGAATTTTAGAGACTGTTAGCACTCACTATTAGTTCAGGTGGATTTCCCTTGGACTTGGTTGGGAATGAATTGAACCATGAGGTATTTACACAAGTGTGTTCTTCAAAAATTGGAGGTACTAAATAAGTCATTGACCAGGACAGCCTATAACCCTGAATAGACATGGGACACTATTGGGGACTTTCGAAGGCACTCTTTGATGAGGCAGGACGTTTTGGGTTCCTGTGACTCTGAACAGAGATAGAAATTGCAAAATGGCAGTTGGGCAGCTATTTTATTAAATGGCAGCCATTTAACATATTTGAAATAAAGTATATTAAATAATAATATTACTATCAACTACAATTTATCTCAGGATGCTATTTCAAATTTGGATGTTTTAGTAAGCAAAGGTTTTTGTTCACATAGTAAATAACCGTTAATCGTCAGCTGTGCTAATTCATCAGTGATCATCCCATATAAATAATTTGAAATATTCATCAAATTTTCATAATACTTTCGCAGCTGGAAGACAAAGCTATAGAGGAGCTTGCAAAATTCTACAACATTGAAGGTGCTGATGATGAATATATCTCTATTCGCCGCATCGACGTAGACATCGTTGCCTCACCGCAGTGGATTCATTCCAATAGCCATCCCAAATAAAGGGTCATTTTTTTCTATATATTTACTTACTGTATCGCTTGAGATAAATAGGTAGTTAAATATATGGATGACACTGAAAGTTTTCAGATCTTGTTATTGAACGGGAATAAATACAACAATTTAAAATTTAATTTCTATACACTAAATATATAATATTATTTTTTATTAATTAATTTTCTTAATCCTTAGAGAGCTCGGCCTCAAAACGTTACGACCAGCTGTTATGCCACTTACGACAAAATGACAAAATAATATATAACTCTGAAATTTGATATTCAATTGTCATAATTTTTTTATATACATGGTGTCCGGCAGTAGATGTCGGACAAAGAAAGACGCTATTCGTTGGCTATAAAAGAATAAATTGTCGTTGAAATAAAACGTAAACCACACTTTTTTTGTGCTTTACGTTTTTGTTACGTTAATTGAGTGCAAAAAAAATATTACACATAACTCTTTTTAACATATCCAATACTTGCCCGGGAGTACAGTATGTACCTGCAGTGGCAATGTTTTCGCAGCTGTTCACGGGTTATTCCTCCGAGCGGCGCTAGACAATGTGCACAAGTATCATGTGTACGAAAAAGATGACAAATAATTATGAATATTATTTTCAATTTTCTGAAAAAAAGGTCATCTTGTAAATTTTATTTTAATGACATTCAACTATTTTTCAGTCAAGGAATAACGTCTTTATTTGTCCCCCACTTATTCCTGCACACAATGCATATAGAGAAGAAATGTGCCTATAAAATAGTACTTGTACCATACCCATGAAGTTTTGAATTTAAAAAATATTTAAAAATATGAAAATATAATTTTCTTGTTTTTGTAAGAAAAGTATTTATAAAATGTACCTTCTTTATTACCATAAAAAAGTATAAACAATAAATAAATATAAACAGTAAAAAAATACATATTCAAAATAAACTTCAACTTATTACCTCTATTTGTAACCCATCTCAAATCCTTGTGCATAATGTGAAATTGAAAAGTGCAAAATGGAAGAGGTCACTGTGTCCAAATGAAAAAAAAGTCCTTTACATAAATCGAGATAAAAAAATAATACTATAAAACCTGGAAATACCCCAAGAAATTTCTAAAATAAAAATTTTTTAAAAAGAAACAGAAAAACATCATATACCACTTCAAAGTAATGTTAAATTATGTAAAACAATGTTTCCAACAGTATACACTGCACAAACAGTTACATAAAAAAAAACAAGATCATAAATATAATACCACGCAATTTTGTATAAAATTACAATGCCATATTGTTTACTTTTGATGAATTCAGACAATTAGTATATTTACAGAGCCGCAATCGCCACCACGATTGCGCTCAGAAGTAAAACCAGGGTCAGTATGTAAATGGCCTTCGGAGTCAACAGCACTCCTAAAGTCCACTTTATTTGCTAATTATAAGATTTCGTTGGGATGGAAATTTTTGTATTGCAGTCTGAAATTTCTCCATACAAAAATCATATATTTTTCTTAGTTCATCAATGTAACGTAATATATATTTAAAAATATAACTGGTAAAAAGTATGACAAATAATAATATGAAAATACAACAAATTATAATATGAAATAATGCACTATACGACGTAATATATATATTTCAATATGTCAAGTATTGCCATAGAAAATAAATAAAAATAAAATTATATGAACTAAAAATACAAGCCTAGCTCACTGTCACTACATACATCGTCCATGTGTGAACAATTGCAAAATATAGCCAGTATTTTCCACTTACGTACACACTAAATTGTTCTGCGCATCAACATATAAAATCAACTGTCTCGAATATTTCCTATTCAATGATCAAATAAACGTCCTGTATTTGTAAATAAATTATCTATTCAATTATGTATACTTCAATATTATTCTTGGTACGTATATAAAATTACGTTATATTCAATGTTTACTCATATTTTTGTACCCTAGTAAGATATTTTGTCGATTTTAGAGTGAAAAACATTGTCTATTACGAAAATATACTAATAAATACAATATGGATACTATAACAATAATAATTATGCAATAAACACTTAATATATACTTACATCGACTTCGTTGCCTGTTAAATTCTGAGAACAAAACACAGCTTCCACTTTCATGACCAAATTTAAACTCATCACCTCTAAAGAATTTGACACTTTCTGCTGATTCTTTAGTTCTAAATCGATGCACTATCTCAATCATGTTTGTTTTATCACAATTTAAATATTTCCGTTTGATTGGGAGAAGTTACTGTTAGCAGTACAGTCACAATATATTTGGCGAGGAGGCTCGAGGAATTAATAGAGTAAATATAGTTACATATATTTTATATAAACAAAAATTATATATACATGTATGTATATATATATATATATATATATATATATATATATATATATATATATATATACACATATACATACATATATATATATATATATACACACACGCACACACACACACACAAAGGTATATTACATCTAATTATCATTTAGTTTTCAATATTGATTTACATTTTTCTTTACATGTTTTGCTTTATATTTTTACTGTTCAAATGTTACTAACACATAAATATTTTGTTGTGATCTAAAAAAATTAAAACTAATACTGATACAATAAAACCTACTAATCTATAGATTTTTTAAGGTATTTTCAAAAACCTCAAACTCGTTAGAGTGCTCATCTAAGTCAATAAATATGATTCCAAACTTATTACCGAATAATTTTTAACTAAAATAATCAACTAATTTACCAAAAAGTTAAGTACTTCTAGACTCAAAATTCAATTAAAAATAAAAAAAACTAAGTGTGAGAACTAGGTACTGGAGTCGATGGGGCAGCAGCCAATGAGCTAATGTTTTCCCTTAAGTTCCGTTAGCATGAGGGATTTCAATTACAATCTTCCTTTATTGTTTCCTTGGTACTTCCCATGACTGTGATATTAATTTGAATCACAATATAAAGATTTAAAGGTTGCAATACATTTAAAACTTTACGCACCAAAAAATATAACAAGTGCCCATAAAAAGGTAACTTTGAACTTTAAATACTTTTTTCTATTCAATTTTCATATTGTAATCAGTTTGAAAGTTTTCAGTGTTATCCTAATACATAACAAAACATTAATATATATTCGTCAGTCTCATAAACATAGCAGACCAATGTTTTAAATGATCGCAATTAAATGAAACTACGTGATGTAGTACTATTTCTACTTTCTTTAAGTTCTTTACCACGACCTAGGTTTCGTTGTATTACAACATCTTCAGGTGGGATATTAGTAAAGATTGCTAATAGCTACATATCTGTGCTAATAGCCCACCTAAAGATGTCGTAATACAACGAAACCTAGGTTGTGGTAAATAACTTAAAGAAAGTAGAAATAATACTACATCACTTAGTTTCATTTAATTGTGAACAATGAATTTATACAAAATTAACACTAAATATGTTCAATGTTTTAAATTATATTATTTTTCTATTATTGAAGAACTTTTATGTATTTGGTAAAGTTCATAATAGCCATCTTCTTTCCACAATAGGATTACTGTTCGAAGATCCGTGACTTCTTTCTAGTAAGTTTTTTGTAACCTCATGTTTGAAACACTTTAGTAGCATTATATACTTATTTTAATAAAGTAATAATACTTTGCCAAAGATTTAGCGGATGGTATGGCATATTGATAACGAAGCAAAAGTACCTATTTGCAGTATAAAATAATAAAATGTTCATTTTAAAATTCCTCTATTTGATGGAGTCATTTTTGTATTTATTTTGGTTGACCCAATTTAGTAAACATAGAAAACACGATACAATTTCCAATTTATAATGTATTTTTATATTCGGGCTTGCAAAAATACATTCTAACCTCAAAATGATCTCTGGTTTGTCTAACCAAAATAATTGTATGTCTCGGTTAAAATAATTTTTACAAGTAATTTTTTAAAAAAACTAAATAGAAATAAGAAGTTATAAATATGATTTGTATTTTAAAATTGAACATGAAATGTTTGAAAAAAAATAATATTATATTAAAATTGTTTTATTTTAACTTCAAATTAATTGCCAATTTTTTAGACATAGATATGAATTTGTACTTTGTAATGACTAAATTATATTTTATAATGACAAATTAATACTTTTTAATGGTTTTTGGCCCCTACATACCTTTAACAACCCTGGGAAAAGTTCATTTTTAATACCTTACTTTGGAAATTCTATGAAGGCTGCTTGGAAACTTTCACCTGCGGGGTGACACTTGTATAAAAAATTCCTACTGTGCTGACACAAACTATGATATTTACACACAGAAATAGGTGAACCTATAAAGAAATATCTATACATACAATAAAAGAATAAAGATAAAAAGCTCTGTTAATTAAAGTTAATTAAAATAATCATAATTTTTGTCTCAAAACTGTTATTTGATGTGACAATTAACTCTTTTCTAAAGAGTTAATTGTCACATCACATAAAAACTGTTTGTATATTTGTAGTCTCATCATCAAACTATTAAACAAAAGTAGAAGGCTTCACCATTACCTTTCTTTGAGTTTAAGAAACTGAGGTATACTTCATTTCGATACATCGTCAGGGAGTTGAGTCATAAAAAAGGATTTGCAGTATCAGACACTGTCACAGTTATTTTCATGGAAACATAAATAGTGCATAATATATTGAAAATAAATAAAATTCTTGTTTTGAACTTATAGCCGGCTGTATCATTCTCTTTGCAATTTTGTGCTCTATATATTCATATCCGATTATTGAAATGCTGATTGTACTTTGTCCTCATACATTGTGACCTTTTAAGACCCATTGGAAATTTTCAAACTTTTTAAAATATACAGCCTCGTATCTTTTGAGTTTTTGAATTTCACACATGGAGCCAGGATATTATAACATGTACGCTCTGCTTCAAAAAATCACTCAGATCAGATAATTAGCCTCTTAATTATGATCGTGTATCTTATCGAATCCATACAGTCCGAAATTGTGGGTTCATTATGCGTGTGCGCCTTTCGCAATTGCTGGCCACAACATACTGGTACAAACCTAAATCCATCGTCTTTAAAATGAAACCAAGACAGCATCACCATGTATCTTTTTAGCCGAGCAATTGAATTTTGACATTACTTCTATAATAACTGTCAGTCATTTGGATGCGGTTGTTTCTTCATATCAGGCATTAATTTTAAAGACATTTTCACGTAAGTATGTGAATAACTGCGAAATGGTTATCAATTGACTGCATTGGTAAATCTGTCCACACACTTTGGTAAAATAACACAGAGCAAAGCCATGAGAAAAAAGGTATTCAAAAAATAAATATATACTTATATTTTTTTTTGTGTGTTGCATTGCTAATAAAGAGGTTGGCTGGCCTTCAAGTCATTGCCAGTGCCATATATAAGAATCTTCCTGTGCAAGAAGGATACATTTTCAAAATTCTGTGTTATATATGGGGATAAATTCACTCAAATATATATACCACATAAATACATACGTACATAAATACCCCTTAATAAAAATGTATAAAATATTTAATTCAAGGTGTATTATGAGGGTACCCAAAAGTCCAATAATAAACCGCTAACCTATGTGTAGTTATATCAAGCAAACGTCTTAGCTACTGTGTTGATCTTTTGATTAAAATACTTGACATATATTAGATAGTGGCACCATTTAAAAATAACCATTACCACACGTGGGATTTCCTTTTGAAGCTTATATTTTGAAATGTTCAAAGTGTTACAACCCAGTGATATAAAAATAAATGATACTGTTTCATGTAAAATACAATAAAAACAAACAAACATTCATCCCTTAATCATTTTCTATCTCATTAAATATTTTCATTAACAATTTGTTTATTGCAAAATGTTATATTGTACATTTGGTAAATGCAAATTAAATGCTGCCAATAGCATTTCCAATCCTATGATTTACTCCAATTATCTTACTTCCTTAAATATTTTTATTCAATGTAAAACCACATGATTACCAGCTGTTTTTCTGCTTGTTTTGTAACTCCATTTTTTTCCTATCACTGCTCTCGTGTTAACGGGACAAGCGGGCCTTTTCACCTCTCCTTTGACTTACCATTTTTAGCTTGCCATTTCATTATTTCTTGCCTTTGATGGTTATCCAAATACCTCATAAGGCGCTCTGCACATTGCCAGTTCAGTCGATAGTGATATCTTTTAATTCCTAATTTATATTTCGTCGCAATGTTATTTACATAACTGTAGTATAATTTAAGATAGACCTTCTGCAGTATGAAAATTTTTATAAAAGTGTTTAAAATTATTCGAAATGTATCAATAAATTTATATAATTGTGTTGTTTTCCCCGTAAAACAAGTTTTAAGTAGAAAAAATCAACTTTTATTGCTGTCATGTAATACTTCACCCCAAAATATTTAGTCAAATGATATGTAAATTCCATGACGTTACAATGCCCCAGTCAAGTAATTAAATTGAAAAAGGGGAAATCCTATCTCTTTCACACACTTAATACATGTTTGCCTTTTCAGTGCCATTCTACTGTGAAAGATATATATATATATATATATATATATATATATATATATATATATATATATATTTATAAATATATGTATATACATATATTGTTGTAGAATTAAATTTATGGAATTGCGCTGTCTTTCTCATACAATTACTTAGTTAAACATTGTTAGTTAAACTATTATTCTTGACTCGGAAATTTTGATTTACATTAATCAGATATTTTATCATACAAATCATCTTATTCAGTAAGTAACGTATTTGTCTTAAAAGTTATGACTTTATCAATCTAAAAAATTTCTTCAAAATTGTATTCATAATAGGTTACAAAAAATGTTAAAGCATCATAAAAACAAAAATCATAAACCATAATGCAAAAACAAAATTAATCCAATAGATAGAAGGATAGAGTAGAAACCTCTATGCTTAAATTTTCAAAATTGTTCTGTATTGCTTCAAATGTATTGCTGTATTGCTTATTAAAAAAAAATACCTATTATATGAATAAAAATACCTAATATATGACTGGAAAAAAGATGGCATCAGGGCTTGTATATTATAATTTTTTTTCAATTTTTTTATAAATTTACTTTTCGACCATAAACAATTTTTATTGTCAGTAGGATAATGGCAAATGTCATACTTAAACCTTCACTACACTATTCACGAAGTTGATCGAAGTTAGGCGGAGAGAATAATGTAGAGAGGTACTTCGAATCGCTTTGTACGTACTTCAGATGTATTTCAGACTGCGATCAACTTCGCAGAGCACTTCGTCGAGGTAACTTCGCGAGTGTTTTTGCCCTCTACACTTAAGACTTTTTAATTTTTTCATACCAGTAATTTAAATTTATGTGTTTATATCTCATTGGTTATAAACTGATACGATTTTTCATATTTCTCATGATTTTCGTGTCTCCAGTGACATTTACCTATTTATAATATATTTTGTTGTGACGAATATCTAAGTGAATAGTATTTTCCATTATTTTGTTTTAAACCATCAGAAATCTAAAAAATAAGTACAATGGTGATAGGGTAATTTAATATTTGTACGACATTTGAGTTATGTTATTAGACCTAAATAAAAAACAAAGAAATTATTAGGGACTGTATAGGTAAAATCTACAAAATTTTTGTAAGTATTTTTATTTAATAGTTCATAAATATACAACATTCTGTGTTTGACGAATACGTCGTAATTGATATTGATGTATGAATTAAAAATGAATTTATTTTTTATTTTTATGTTAAGAGGGAGTAAACTTAATTTTAGTTTAAATAAATGTATATTTTTTTCAATAAAACTTTAATTTACAATTATTTAATGAGTATTATTTGGAATAATCACATTATATGTGTTTATATGTCATTTATTACACTGGCCTATCTTTCTATTGTTCCGTTTTACAGAAGAAAGTCATTTAAAATAGAGTCACGGCTAGGGAGCTGGTGGTAGAAATTTTTAAGCAATTTTATCGTGGGGCAAACAATCATAATAGTAAAGTTCTAAGTGAAATAAGTTTTATGAAACATTTGTCATTAAAACTGTAAAAAAATAAGACATTTTCTCACGTTTGTCATTTGTTGAAAAAAATTACTTAATCCAAAAAAGAGAACTACAAGCGGTAGATATTTTTCTTCCTGCATTTACCAAAAGTTATATATTTCAAATTTTGGGATATAAAAATTTAAGTTGTTTTATCATGCAGATTGTGATAATTATTTAGTTTATACCCTAAACACCAAGAAAAACAATCTTGAAATAAAAAAAATACTCTGGGCCGCATAGTTTTACGAAGGCAGTCATTTTTAACACTAATTCTTCAGTGTCTATTAAACTAATAATTATATATAGCCATTCAAATAATACCACTTTCACGTTTATTTTAAGGGAGCGAAGTGGAAAAACAATTAAATCCATATAAGATCACCCACTTGTCTGTCAATCTGTCTGTGTCCCAGCCGTTTTTCTTGAAACCATTTCATTTGGAAACTTGAAATTTAACGTTGTATTAAAACATGTTGAATATTTCTCCATAATTAACATTAAAAAATATTTATATAGAAAATTTAAAAGGGGCAAATAAAACAATCAATTTTTTTATTTTAATTTCATTTCATAACGTATTAATTAAAATAATGACTTGCAAAGATTCCAAAACTATTTGTTTTAAAACTTCATACAAAACATCCCTCCGTCTCCGAAACTGTTAAAACTAGAATTATAAAAACACAATTACTAGAAATTTCTCAGAAGAACATAGCGAAAATGTTAAACCTCATAGTTTTTGAAAAATTAAGATATTTTTTGCCTGTGAAAGATATACCCGGAAATATATTGGTACTAAATAAAATTAATACTTGTAAGTAATTTAAGGGAAATACTACAAAATGATTATATTTGCCTAAATGTGTATTGTACCCAGATAATCATTACACAAAAGTGACATGAGTGATAAGTGATGAAGCATGTGTAAAGCATACAGCAAATCGAGTGCGACAAGATTATACTGATTTCTATCAATTATTAATTTATTACAATGATGTTACACTCTTCAATGAAATTAGCGAAAATAAAGAAGAAATTTGAAGAGATATTATATCACAATAAACTTTTTTTAACTTTTTTTTTATTTAAAACCAGCACTCTTTCACAATTTCGTTTTTCTTCCTGCGACTTGGTATACATTTTTAATTAAAATCCAAATGACGTGCAGTTAAGATAATTATTTGTATATATGAAGAAAAGATGATGTGTATTTAGTTTATTTTTATAAACACCTTTAAAATAATTTTAAAATAACAAAACAGAGCTGTAAAATTCTGAGTTCAACTCATTATATTTTTTATTCATAAATACAAATATTAAGTATACCAAACTTTTTTTGTAGATACGTATCTGAACACAATTCCTACTTATATTATTTTGTTATATTTGTAAGAGTTTACCCAGTATAACCAAGAAAGCAGTCCATTTTGGTTATTTTTCTCTGTTTCCGACTGTCTTGGGTTATAAATATTGCTATATTTTATGGAAACCTAAACTTTTAGAAATAAAACATAGTTTATGCCACTTGGAATAAAATAGGTTTCTAATAGGGAAAGAATTTTTGTAATTCAGTAGTTATTGGGTTTACCTTTTACATATAAACAAACTATAAAACAAACTCACACTCTCTTTTATAATAGTATAGATAATTATATATTTATACATATATGTATATAGAATACTAATGGCAAAGATATTATTGTAATAATATTTATAGTAGTCACCGTGTAAATAAAAAGGTCGTTTAATAATTATTAAGTCATAATTATTCTTCCACTTTGTTTTTTTTCAGCTTAAAATCTGTTATCTACTCATGTCTTCCTTTGGTATATTTGTTATTATATAGTGCCCTTAACATATTACAAGCAGACATAATAAAAACAATGACAAGAGACATAATAAAACGAAAAGTATATTTTAAATTCCAAAAAAATCTGCAAACATTTAACTTGGTGCCCACTTCTCCTTGTTCACATCGAACTGAGTTGCATTATATATTATTACCGAAATGTACCCAATCAGATCTCTAAGGATGTTTGGAAGGAAGGCGAAATAAATACAGGGTTTCATAAATTATTTTGTTTAAAAAAAGAAATTAATTTTTGTTTAATTTGTGTTGCATAATATTTTTATTATTTATCTTGAGGTAGCTTGAACAACACTAGATAACTACACAGGCAAACGGGAGTCATTTATGCTTAAATTTTTTCATTGTGATGATTATTCGCCGCTTTTGTTCACTCAACATTAAAAGGTGGACACTATAGACTCTCTTTGCGTGTGTATAATCTTATTCTCTATACATTCTACAAATATAGAGCAGTTCTTGTACCAGCGGGACACTTAAAGTATGCCTAAAATTAGAGGACATCTCAGGAAACGCATGTAGTCTGGCAATGCTAGTGACAAGTATACAACTAGATGAAGTAAAATAAGTATTAGTAACATTTGACAAAATGTAAATGATGCTGTTTATGAAATGAAACACATAGTAGTGTTTTAAGCTATTTTATTACATTTACTAACTAATGCACGTAGATGAGGAATAATTAACGCACAAACCAAAAACGAACCGTCGATACTTAAAGAAATGAATAAAAACACAGATAAACAATTAAAATTTGTATCGAAACTTAACGCTCTTCTTTCTTCCTGTGAGAAGTTTGTGCAGGAAACCTTCTCATTAACTTGTTCATCTGCCGGTGCGTCATATTACGCTCGCCGGGAGTGAGGAAACCTTTCTTGTCCTGCTCCCTCTGAAAATTAGTTCGCTCTTTATAAGCCTTAAAACAGGCCGTAAAATTCTCTATTTCTTGATTGCATAGATGTTGGTTAAATTCGTTTTTCTTAAAACAAGCGAATAATATTGTCATTTCTTGTAGGCATGCGGCTTCACTCATTTTGTCGCTTTTTCCTGAAACTGCATTTTTTAGTTCGAGGGGTAGTAGTTGCTGAAACGGTACAGGTTCTCTTTGCGGACGCCTTGCCGCCTTCCTGTGGGGGGCGTTCCATAACCAGGGCGTTAATCTCATGATGATAAAATTTTAATTTAAAATATTTGCAATCTAGTAATACACAGTTTGCATAACTAAGTAAGTTAGGTTATGAAGGTATAACAATTTGACATCTGACAGATTGCGTGACAGTTGTTTTTTACAACAGTTGTTTTTTGGAAGCTTTTTCTCGATAGAACCTATAACTTCCAGTTTTTATTATTGTATTATAATGAAACTAACAATTTAATTATATAAAATTAAAAGGAAAACAACATGAACCAATTTGAAGGCAACATGTTCTTACGCCTGGTCTTAATATTTAAAACTTCAGTAACCACTTCTTTCTAATTAGCTATCAAAACCAGATTAAGAAAAAAAGAAAAACATAACCTTCTTTCTTTATGTCATAATTTGAAACATTCTGTGATCAAAATTTTGCCATACTGAAAAATAAAAACTTTATAAATTACAAATGCTTGCGTCCAAAAGAGTTCAGGTATTCCTTTCAAAATTCTAATCGTCCCAATTTATTTTCAATTATATTGTTTATAATATTTATAAACTAAATGACTTTCAGCAATGGGCTACTTTTGCTCGAACTTGGCATGTCTTCGATTGCAAATGGCAAGATCCCTATGAATCTGCGGAGAAAATAAAAAAATACTTAATGGGCCTGCATAAACCAATTTATCATCCGATGAACGACTGTGGCGACGTCGTTGTCTGCATAAATAGCAAAGAAATAGCGTTGCGAGGCGACGAGTGGAGAAAGCGGGCTTATTTCCATCATACCGGTTATCCCGGCGGCGCCACTTGGACTTTAGCTTGGGAACTTCATAATAAGGATCCAACATTGGTAAATAACATTTAATTATTAAGAAAAAATTAAAAGACATCAAAAATGGACCAATTTTGATATGATGCTGTTTAAAAACTGATTGAATGCAGTTAAACCCTAAGAAAATATTACCTTATTTTCTGAATTTAAACAAATGTCTATACAAATGTTGTTTTAGATAATTTTAGGCACCCATTCTCTAAAAAAATGCATTTAACAAAATATTTTCCATGCAAACTGCCTTTTTGCAATGAACTGCTTTTTATCATTTTTTCGACGTGATTGCCATGAAACATTGAATATTATACAAAAATTAATTGATAATTCAAGAATGATATCTGAAAAAAATTATTTTATAAGAACATTCAAGGGTGGCTAATTTTTTGTCTTAAAATACTTTTTATTTTTTATTTGTGCCATTGGTTCTAAACTGCATTAATAACTTAAGATAAAAAAATTAAAGACAGCAATTAAGAAATATTAACATAATAATTGTATTATTTTTAGAAAGTTTGCCTTTGTTTAATAGATAATTACTATTTTGTATTGGTGGTTAAAACTATTACAAAAATCGGAACGTTTCTAAATTTTTTCAAATATTTTACCTTATAATATAAAGTACAGAATTATATTGTTTCTTTTGCTCTCATAGTAGTTGAGTCATTACGAAAAGAGACAAAAGGCTGCATATTTTGTAACAGGAACTTGTGGAATATCCTACGCTAGCAAGATGTGATATCAGCTGTCATATAATGGTAGTGGTTAAAATGTTACTTTGCATAGACGGAAACAGCATGCAAGTGTAAATAGGACACATAATGAAGAAATTTGATTTTGCCTTACAGATAATAAAGAAAGCCGTTTACAAATCTATGAAAGGAAACCTTCAAAGGAGACATACAATGCAAAGACTGTTCATCTACCCCGATAACCAGATTCCAGAAGATATTAAACAGAATATAACTAACCAGATCCGACAGACAAGGATTGTCCCGACAAGATTAGACCATATACCCGAGGATAAAGTCAAAAATTATCCAAAAGTTATGGATTATCCAGAAAATTATGTGTATAAGTAAGAGTGTTAGTTTTAATTGTAATTAAATTTTTTGTGGTAATTACTCTAATTAAATAGTTGTTAGATTTGAAAACTCTTTTCTTTTGACTAACTTTTTATGTAAATTTTGTTACTGCACCATTACAACTATTTGGTATCCAACATGAGTGCCGAAAATTATTTTGTGGACTTTGATTCGCCTTAATGGAAACTAACTAATTGTTCATGTAGAAGTATGCATTCACTTTGAAGTAGTTATTTCAACCCTTTTAAATAGGGTTTTTTTTACAGTTGTATGTCTGTGTCGAACTATGTTGTAGAATCCACCTGTTTTAACTTCAGGTTTATTATAAATGCGTCACATTTGACAATGCAGCTAGTATTTCGCATTGTATAATGACTAACCTATCAACTGCTTTAATCGACGAAGAGTCTTTAAAGTGACCATAGAGTAAGGAGATGAAAAAAATTTATAAAAAAGGTTCATGAATTCTGTGATATAAAATTAAGTTATTAATTTTTCAATTAACATTACAAAAAAATTCAATCTGAGATCATTCATAGAATATTCAACATTAACCGTTTTAGTGCCATGGTTTTTTACTCATATATACTTAAAAATTCCAAAGAAATCTTTTATTTTTGATGTCATTTACCCTTGTCTTGAAAAAAAACTATCTTCCAAAAATTATCCAATTTTAATCATTTTTTCGGTGTTTTCTTAATAAAAACTTGTACAAGGATAATTCTTTGTATTTTTCAAAGAACATTATGGAAATATATATTGTGAACAAAAACTGAAATCAAGGTCACATCGTATTTTTGCAGTCCGGTACATCCTGCGTATCAGCAAAATAATTGTTATCGTCACTATTATCACTAAAATTTGCATTACGCCAAATTGTGAGCACACCACAATGTCCCACTATCACTTTCTTCACAACTTGAAAATCGATAATTTTCACTCGAATTTTCGGATTCTGACATTATGGGTTAAAAATTTTCTTTTCCTGGATCCTTTTTATATTGTAATTACTAATAATATTATAATTTGAACTTTATGTAACACTTAGAAAGACAAAAAATTAGCGATGCTTGCAAGCGACCTACCCTACCGCGTGCTAAACAGCAATTGATTTTACGAGCACCATTGCACTCGTGGAAAATTTAGTTAGTACGCGCACGAGCGTGATGGCGCTCGTCGGCACTCAAACGGTTAAGATACATTGAATACAAATAATTATTGAAATTATTTTTAAAACCACCACTTTGATTAAAATTTTACACATTTGCATGAGTATAATTATTAACTGTTATTTGTACCACGTGTTGTTTTGATAACACAGAGCCACAAGTGGGAAAAGTAGGAATTATTGAGTTGACAAGAAACTAATTTCAGTTTTTACAAACAGATGGCGTTACGTTTGTTAAGAAAGTCTTCTATCAACTTCATGACTTCTTACTTCTGAGATTTGATAAGTCATGATTACCTTACTTTAAAAGCAAATTGCATATAATTTTGTTTACAGCCGTTTAAAATTTAACATGGAGCTTTTTGTATTTTAATATATTTCTGCAACACATATTTTTGAAATCTTTAACTTTTTATTCCAAAAAAGTGAGAAAGCTGTCGAGGTTTACAAGGAATTTTGTGAAATTTATGTTGTTAACTGCGTAACAGGATGCATGAGTTAGAAACAATTTAAAAAATGTTGTTGATTAACTTACCGAAATTGATGATGACCAAATCAAAGCCATAACTGAATTAGATCGTCGTGTAACTGTGCAAGAGATTGTAGTCGTTAAGTGACATACACAATAATTGACAATTGGTTAAAATATATTGGACTCTTTAAAAGGCTCAGCGTTTGCGTTCAGCATGAATTGAAAGAGACTCACTTAACACAACAAATCAATGTTAGTGTCTCAAACACATGACATGGACCCTTTTTTGAAATTATCACTGATGATGAAAAACAGATAGTCTCTAATGACATCCATTGAAAACAGACATGGTCCAAATGTGATGAACCAGCATAAACCACATTGAGAGCTGAATTGCATTAAAAAAATGTCATGCTATCAATTTAGTAAGATTTCAAAGGTGTTGTATATTTTCTATTGCTTTCAAGACACCAAAGATCAAGTCAGATGTTTAGTGTCAAATACTAATAAAACTGGAAGAAACAATACAGAATTGGCAAATCGTAAAGAAATTATATTTCAAATGGAAATATATAACCCTGACCTTGCACATCAGATTATGATTTATGTTGAATTTTTCAAAACCTTTTTTTTTAATTCAAATTATATTTTAAAAGTAACTCAGAGTTACTTTTAAAATATAAAAAAAATACAGTTTTCAGCAATATGAAAAAGTACAAGTGAAAGGAGAAAATAACTTAGTCGGTTGTATCATTAAAGTGAAAAAACATTTAATACTCAAATACAAATTAAATTTCTAGCCATAGTCGTTAATGTCCATGATAAACACATATCTGAAATGTCGAAATTGTTATAAAATGTGAAAATAAAAAAAAAATGTTAATTGAAATTTAACGAAAAAGATTTTACTCTGAAGGAAACCAGCAATATTTATTAGACTTGGATGTACATCGTTTGTAAGTTTGCAACAAGATATAACCATTATTTAATGTGATAAACTATGTTACGAGTGAATTTTGACGACAAATTAAGATTAAATTTTTGAAACACTAAAAAATCTCTGTTTTTATGAATTATTAAAATACTTTTGTACAACACACTACATCATATTTTGGGCGTTATAAATAATTTTAATTGAATTTTATATGTACACTATGGGGACTTGACATGAAAAAATTACAATACTCTAACCAAGCGTTATTCCTTATAGCACCAAAAGCCACTGACGGCATGTTGCACATTCCCTACAATAAACAACTTTACCTCGCACATTAAAAAATTTACCATATATAGTAATTTACGAAAAAAAAACAATTTACTGTGCACTGATAAGTTATTTGAAATAATGTGAAATTTGTTCCTTTAACCGTTAGAGTGCCGACGAGCGCCATCGCACTCGTGAACCTACTAACTAAATTTGCCACGAGCGTGATGGCGCTCACGAAATCAGTTGCTGTTTAGCGCGCGGTAGGGGAGGTCGCTCGCACGCATCGCTAATTTTTTATCTTTCTACGTGTTACGTAAAAGCAACATAAGTACATCATCAATCACACAGTAATACCACACATCTCAACTTTTGTAACTTTACAGAAGAGTGGTTAAGTCAATTTCATTAATTTTTTTGGTAATATATTAAATTTTGTGCTATATAAATGTGCAAAAGTTGAAGAGATCTTATCAACAGAGTTGGAAAAACAGTTTTTTTTTAATTTCATAAAACAATCAGTTCTAAATGTTTTAAACAAGAGTCTTATTTTTTATGTATTAATCGAACGGACCCAATATAATTTGTTTCTGGACTATTTTAAAGCTCTTCTAAGAAAACATTTACAAAAATCGATCAGAATGATGAAGTTTATTTTTCCTGTAATCTTTTATCGACACTGAACCATTACACCTCCAACTCCACTACACTCCATTACACCCCTGTATATTCCAATGTTCATTCTTAGTAGAGGAAATACCTAAAACTATATTCAAATTAGGGGAATAAATATCCACAATAATTGTGGAGAATTACGTTCTTGCCCGTGTTTCAATTCGGCGGGCGATGACACTGGACTTTCCTGCCGGAACAGGAATTTACCAGTGGGGTATTACCGATGGAAGTACCAGTGTGAATTTTTCAATAAAACAATTTACTATCGAGGAAATGTAAAAGATGTACTGAAAAATGAAGTTGTTAATATGTCAATTGATGGTTGGAGCAATGTCGGGCACAACTCATTGGTCTGTGTCTGTATCACCGATGTTTTGACCAACTGCATTCATTTAATAGATACAATAGACACTGACGCTGATTACTTGATGGAAATATTTCATCAGAAAGAAGTGTGAAAGCTTCAGCTGCTATGTGCGAAACATCATGACAGATAATGTGGCGAACGTGAGCAGAATGCAAAGAGATTTAGGTCAACAAGAAGAACTGGCTCCTCACAAAGCTATACTAACTGCTCATCTCACATTTGAAACCTCTTAGCGCACAAATTAAATGCAGAGGATATTACCGAGCAGGTCAAATCTGTAAAGCGATATTTCAAATACCATACACTTTGTATTTGCCTAATACAAACAAGCTGGTGGAAAAGCAATTGTTATACCACAACAGGTGGAACGCGGTGGCCGATTGCTCAAAAGATTTTGTGGAACAATGGCACATTATATCAGACATATGCTTAAATAATGGAACAATGGCACATTATGTCAGACATATGCTTAATAACTGGAAAATATAGCAGTTATACTTGACATCTCCCAGAAAATATCTTGTTGTATTTGTGAAGTGACTGAAATAAGCTTAAAAATAAGTTCAAGGGTAAGAATGTGCATCGTGAGACACCGAGCATTCAGTGAGCTTCCTCAAATCACTCATTGATTATCTCCAGTTTATTTTTCAGCAAGCTTACTACCTCCTAAATACAAGGGCAAAAACCTCACTAATGAAGATACTTCTGACGCCTTATCATTTATTGAAGCTCATCACAAAGAGGCGATGCCCTATGTTGTAAAATACTGGGCAATAACAAATCCATTTCATAAGTTTCTATTTGAAGATGATGTAGAAAATCATGTTGGACTTTTAGAATGGTGGCTGTTATTAAAAAGCTAAATTAATGGCCAACAAATGGACTTTGTGACACAGCTTCACACTACTGCTGCTTCAAGTGCCGAAATTGAAAGACTGTTTTCAACATTTGGATTATTTCATTCCGACATACGAAATAAATTGTAAAAATTGTCACAGCATTTAAATACCTAAATATAGAAAGTATGATTTTCTGAAGTTGTCTAACACACAAAATTTTAATTGTTAACTAATGTTAATTAGTTGTTGTGTAATTAAAATTGTTAATGTTTTAATAAAAGTCTAAATAAATAAACCTAATTCAAATGTTATATATGAGAAAGATCAAACTTTTTAATTAATTTTGAGCTAGTTAAGTCTTAAATATATATATATACATTAGTTTTCATTAATTTCCAATTACTTGGCAATTAAAAGTTTGATGTTTTAAATTCTCGTTTTTTTCTTAATGTTTTAAACATTGTTTTATTTTCGTCAAACATTATCTTCAAAAACATTCAACAAAAAACCCAAAGATATAAATATCTTTGGGTTTTTTGTTACAATAAAAAAGTTTAAATTTTGTTTCAAATAAACTTTAAAAAGTATTAATGATTACTTAGCTAAAGTAATCATTAATACTTTTTTTGCAAATACTAATTCTAACAAAAAAATTACTATAAATCTCAGATATCTGGGAGCTGAACATTGGTACAGTAAACCCGCACACAACTTACTTGTAATTAAAATCGAGTACATTTCATCAATGATAATTAATTAATTGTATATTAAGATTGTATCATGCATATCGAATAAAGGATGTCTTTAAAAAAAAAAATCTCTGAAGTGTCGGGGCCCTGCAGAAGAGAGCCTTTAAATCTTACCAATTGCTCAACTAAGTATCCTACTTTCTATGTTACTCTGTTTTGAACTGAACTAGGAAGTTTTGGATGTAGATAGAATTAAATATCTACTTTCAGTTTTTTTTTAAATTAAAGTATGTGAAATTATTTCGTAACACTATTAAAATAAAAAAAATTAAAAAACATGTTACATGAAGTTTGTTTATTTGAAGTATATTGCTTTCATGTCCAATTTCTGTTATATTTAAAATAATTTTATATTGAATATTACAAAATTAAAATATTTGATATTGAATATTACATAACACCGCAAAAGCAAAAAAGAATTAAAAAAATATTTTGTATTAAAATCATTAATTTTTAAGTATATTGCTTTGTAATATTACACTTACACATAAGGCAATCAATGATTATATATTAAATCAGATGCAAATCTTTATGCACCGTGTACGCGGAGACATGCATCATATATTTCTTGTTCTCCTCAAAGTTCTTTAACGCCCTCGGTCTGGCGACTTCCCAAGCGTACAAATCTCTATAGATGGGTCTTACGTACTTCATTCGGCCCTGCGAGTTCACAAAATTCAGAGCGTCATCAATCTTCTGCTCCCACTTAGACTTCAATCCCAGTCTGATCCAGCGGAATTTGATCTCGCAGTTGCCTGATTCGTGGAATTTGTAGAGATCCCCCATGGCTTGCAGTTTGTCTAGTGGGAGAGGGTTCTGTTCGAGCAATTCCTGGAGGAACTTGATAACTTGTTGAGGTATAAACGTTTTAAGGTCATCCGATTTGAATGCTGAAATAGGCTCGTTGTGCCATCTAGAAGCTAATTCAGTACAAACCTTGGTCATGGTTGTATCGTAGCTGAAAAACAGAAAATTTGTTATTAATGTGAATTCTCAAAGATTTTAATTGGAAGGTTTTTTCTATACTTTATCCATTATTATTTCAAATGGAAATAGTACCGTAGACTATTAATGCCACAGACAAATTGGTACACACATTCTTCTCCAAGTGTTATTAACTCTTGAGTCTGGCGTTACAAAAATAGAATATAACTTTTAAAAAAGCTGGTATTTTTTACAATATTAAAAAGCAGACAAATCAGAGATTGACAATGAGAAAATAGCAAAAAATAAAATATAATTTGTAACCACAATACAAAACAATAAAACTATTTTTGTGCATATTTCTAATACATCTAAATTAATTAAAATTAAAAAGAATTTAAAATAACATTAAGTTTAACAATGTACATAATAACTTTATAGAAACAATTACAAAAAATAATCAATACTAATTGCTTTTTTTAAAGCCATTGCATAAATTGATTAAAAATAAATGAATAACTGACATTGACAATCATTCTTGACGATTGTCTTTTTTGCTCATTTTGAATTTTATGTGATTTTTTCCACCCTATCGGGGGCGCGAGTTTTGTAGTGAATACCTCTGCATATAGAGAATACAATGAAACACAATATACACTTTGTTTCATCTTGTTTTTAAAAATGGCATTTACAAATGAAAAGTAACCCAACTTTATAAATAAAAATTGTTAAAAATAAAAAGAAAAACTTTTAAGGGTTTTTTTTTTATTTTTTAAGACTGCCAGTTTTATTCTAGCGACACTTGGTTTTTTTAGTCTCATTGGAATATTAATAACAACAGTGAATTAGGTCCAATAGACATAGCACTGAGATTGGTCAAGCATTGTGACTATTATCCATTAGGCATGCGCTTCCTACAATGCAACTGAAGCACATATTCGTATTGGATAATAACCGAATGGTTGGTCCAAATGAACAATTGCACTTAACCTTTTGAAACCCTTCTTCAAGTGGGGCAATGAAGCATATTAACCTTCTATAGAGTCCACATCAATGGTCTCCAGATAAGGTAAACTGAGGAAGGAAACCTGCTGTAAATCTCCATACTGCTACCATGTGAATGATGAAATGAAAATTGTATTCTTCTTCTATTGTCTTATATTTAATTCCTCATTAATGAGCCCTTATACCCTCAAAGTTCCCTCATACGCTAACAATAAGTTGCACAAAATCGGTCACAGCTGCTTACTGTTTAAATTCAGCAAAACCCTACTTAACCCTGCAATAACTTTTATCTGCCTTCTATCTATATTCGGTAGCACTGTACAAAAGCTTTTGCGTTCTGCGTACCTGACATTGATTCCATATACCAAAAACTATTATAAAAAAAAGGTTTTCTTGGATATATGTGGAAATTTAGAGTTGAATACGATAAAGCCGCATAGAGATAATTTTCTTCAATGTTGTCAAGAGAACAAACAAGAACTGTTTTTTTAAGTCCTACATAATAAAAAGTAAAGACCATTTGAAAAAGTTTTAAAAAAGTATTTATTCGTTTTCAGGTTAATTACATAATCGTCAGAGATTTATGAAACTGAAAAAGATACATTCTATTTTCACCGAAAAGAGCCATTATTTAGATTATTTAAAAATAATATTATATGTAGTGTGTTTTAATAGAAACATATTGAATACGCTTTATTAACCGTTTGAGTGCCGATGCGCGCCATCGCGCTTGTGCGCGTACTTACTAAATTTACCACGAGCGTGATGGCGAAATCAGTTGCTGTTTAGCGTGCAGTAGGGAAGGTTGTTCGTACGCATCGCTAATTTTTTATCTTTCTACGTGTTACATAAAATTCAAATTATAATATCATTAGTAATTACAATATAAAAAGGATCCAGGAAAAGAAAATGTTTAACCCATAATGTCGGAATACGAAAATAATTAGAGAGAAAATGATCATTTTTCAAGTTGTCAAAAATGTGATAGTGGGAGTGACATTGTGGAGCGCTCACAATTTGTGAATCGTAATGTAAATTTTTAGTGATAGTGATAATAGTGACGATAACAATTATTTTGCTGATACAGAGGATGTACCAGACTGCGAAAATATGATGTGACCTTAATTTCAGTTTTTGTTATAATTTTTGTTCACAATATATATTTCCATAATTTTCTTTGTATTTTATTATCCTTGTACAAGTTTTTATTAAGAAAACACTGAAAAAATTATTAAAATTGGATAATTTTTGGAAGAGATACAGTTTTTTTTCGAGACAAGGGTAAATGACATCAAAAACAAAGGATTTCTTTGGCATTTTTAAGTATATATGAGTAAAAAATCATGGCACTAAAACGGTTAAACCCTGAAAGGACGTAACACAAATTTCGTTTAAACTATTTTTGTAAGTGAATTACTTAGAAACATATTTGTTTCAAAATGTTTTCGGTTTTTGAATTTTTTATTGATTTATAGAAAAATGTTTTATACTAAAACAATGATAAATGTGGAAAATATGGTAACAAATTTGTAAAAAATTTAGACTCTGAACTGTTTCGAATTTCGAAACACAGTTTTCACTACTTTCTTCAGATGGTCAATGAGAATTAGCTCTCCACACCTTTGTCGTATTCAACTTCACAACCTTGTATATTGGGTTTTATAAAACACATACGTCTCTGAAATTTCATTACAATAAATTAAAAAAAACATACAGATGAACCAAAAATACAGATTTTTACTGAAAAGTGACTTACTTAGGTGTAACAATGGGTAGACCAGGTTTGTTGAACCAGCCTTCCCAGTCGATGTCGCCCACTGCCGGCTCACTACTGAAGTACTCCAAGAAGTAACTCTTAAATTGTTCCGTGTCCAGGCACTGGAATTTGAACTCCTCAATGTACGATCTCAGGAAGTCATCGAATACAGCTGCAAAAAAATATCTTTCTAAAATTTCCTTAGTCTGGCTGACGCATATTGTCCTCAAATGTTCACATATTTTTCAACACTTTAGTTGTATTCATATTTACTAAGTAAGATTAAAGTGGTATCGTGTATACATATGCTGCATTCTTAATTGCTTTGGAACATTTTCACCATAATATTTTTGACGGAAGAAAAACCACTTTAACTTAACTATGAACATTCACTCTATATGTTGTAAGAAAACAATTGAAACATTTTATATTAATTAAAAGTAAATTTGTAAGATCCTTACAAGGTCCACCGAGCAGGTCTTCAAGATATCGAAGTAAGGTAGAACCCTTCTCGTATGGGACTAACGAGAAAGCATCGTCTGGATGCACACCGTCCAGATCCACTACTAATTTTGTCAGTGGGTTCTCAGCACCCAGGTGACTGGTTATCTGCCAAAAGTTATTTTAAATCTACTTATCGTAGTAAAATAGACGTCTTAGAAATAAAGTTACAAAAAACTAGTAGAATGTCAAAAATTTGGTATTAACATTCTGTTTTGGACATGAAATACTGAACACAAACTATTGTTATTATCTTCTACAAATAGTTTGTCCGGTATTCTAATTTATAATGAAAATAAACGCAGATAAGCACAACAGTTCTGTAGCAAATAAAAGCTGACCTTACTTTCCGAAATATTAAGGTAGTTGTCGTGCGAAGGTAAGATCCAATTATTAAAATTTTTTTTCTAAATGTAATGTAACATCATTTTACATTGACCTAGGTTTTTAGGTAAGAACGCATTGTCGATGAAATTTGCTAAATTTTTGAAGTACAACTTCTTTACGCACACTTGACTTGGGGAGTAAGCTGGTAAATGCATGACGAGAGCGTTACGAAAAGTGTGATCGGGCGAGGCGAACGGAAGTTGAGAGGGAGATATAAGTTTGTGAAGATAGAAAGAGAGAGAGGTGCGAGCACACATTTTCTTTCTCTCTTTCTCTCATAGCCAGTTATGTTTCGTATATCTAAGGCACAGTGCAAGCCTATCGTCTGTATCACACTGTAGGACCAAGAGAAAGCAGTGCGTGCGCACATTTTCTTTCTCTCTTCCTCTCATAGCCAGTGCATGAAATATATATATATATATATATATACATATATATATATATATATATGCTAGTTTGCTAGCGTTACGTGAACGGTGATTTTTTTATTATTTTGTAATTTAATTTCGTTCTTGAACAATTTTATAAATTATTATTTTGTTCAATACATTAAATATTCTAAGTTTAAAGTGAATAAAATTGTAAATTCATTTTAAAATTCATATTTTGTGAATTTTTAGTTTTACTTCAGTCGTGTGGTCTAAAGCACACTCGTTTTTTGTATATCATTCAAATTATAAATATATTACTTACTTTAAAATTTAAAAATAATTTACCGTTCAGTTTTAGTAAAAATCACCCTCAAAAATTGTACAATTAATATTACAGGAAAAGTTGTTATTTCATCACACTTTTAAATTTTCAGTGCAAAATGATGTTATATTAGCATTTTGAAAAAAAAAAATTTATTGTTTAGTTTTGATAAAAAATCACTATCAAAAATTGTACAATTAACATTACAGGTATATACAAAAGCCGTAATTTCACCACACTTTTAATTTTATTTAAAAAATGTATCAAGCGATTTGTCCAAAAATACTAAGTCAACGTAAAATTTCATTATATTAACATTTTTAAAAAAATTTATTTACCGTTTAGTTTTGGCAAAAATTTTACAATTACAGAAAAAGTAGTCATTTTACCACATTTAATTTTATTTTAAGTACGTTTCAAGCGATTTGTTTTAACGCAAGGCTCAAATATTTAAATCTTGGGGAAAATTGATCACGTATTTGTCAATAAATGTAATATATAACCGAATAACGATTTCAGCGGTCTTTATAGAGATAGCAATGTTAACAGTTGGCTTATAATTTTAAGTCTTCGAACGAATTTTATGTAACTAAGTTAGTTTCCTTGTAGTAGCCAAAAGGTTCTTGATGAGTAGAATAAATTTATCTAAATGAGTAAAATATTTTAAATAAACCAAAAAAAAATAAAATTAATATGAAACATGTCAAAAATAAAACATTACTAAGTTTATATATTAATATCTAAATATATTATTTCTAAAAGGTGTTTTTTGGTCGAGCGGCTCGATCTCTTTAACTACTGCACCAAAAAAAATTTAAAAAATACCCACTTAAAGCTTATGTTTTTTACTTTGGGCGAAAAATATAAAAAAATTCGAAAAAAATCTTTTTGTTAATAAAAAAAATTAATTTTTATAACAATTGGCATGAGCGCCATCTGTGGGCGACACATCAAATATCTTAGCCAAATTGTATACTTGGAACACGCTAGATGGCGATATAGTGCGAAGACTTCGCATGGGTCAGCTAGTTATATAATAATAGGTTATAATTAACAAAATATAACAAATAAAAATAGATTTTTTGACAACTTTCCCCACTTAAAATAGAGATAAAGCTATTTTATGTCTTAAATTGCATTATGTAACAGAAGATAACATTTAAAAGCGCGACGATTTATTTAATTAAAACTTCAATTAAACTGCACAAGCTTTATTACCATAAAAAATAATAAAGTACGTTATAAAACAATCTTGTAACTCTGCCGCCTTTTTCAACAATGTTGTTTTTACCTGTTTATTTAAATAGTTTTTTGTTATAGAATTTTAGTTAATTTTAATTTTAAATTAATTCTTCAATAACCGTTGAGTGCCGACGAGCGCCATAGCGCTCATGCGCGTACTAACTAAATTTGCCGCTCTTTGGCTTTTTTTCTAATTTGGCGCTCGCAAATTCAGTTGCTGTTTAGCGCGCGGTAGGGCAGGTCGCTCGCACGCATCGCTAATTTTTTATCACAGACTACGAAACAAATAGACTCCGCATATTAGGGTATGTTCGAGTGCCAACGTTTTCATCTACAGAGGATAACCTGCGACCCCGCCCACAACTTTCATTTCATTCGCGCCCCGGCCGCTTTAGTGAGAGTTTGTGCCTTAAATACTTTCAATACTCGTAACTATGCCTTATTGCGCAGTGAAATTATGTAGCAATAATTGCAAAAATTCAAAATGGCACAATAATTGCAAAAATTCAAAATGGCATTACATTTCACCGATAAGTTCATTTTCTTAATGTAGCTAATTAATATTTTGTTTCATAAAATCTAAACATTAATATGGTAAACAAAAATGGCGCCCGTTTATTTCGATAGCTGTCATTTTGCTCTTTCAAGTATTCTGTATTTAAAATGTGTTTTGCTAGTGACGTATTAGTATTTATCAAATATGTCGATATCGTACGTAATGTAATAGAGTCAGATGACTTAGTTTTTAATTTGATATCGCTGCTGCATTGATATGTTTATTATTTAATTTTAACCAAATATTTTAATTTATTGAGATTTCCGAAGTGCCCAAAAATAAAAAAAATAGATAAATTCTACTGCACGAGATGACAATTGGTTTCCTACAAATCGTAGTGTTATATGTTCTCGTCATTTCACTGGAAATTGTTTTAAGTTCATAAAAAAATACGCTTTTTATATGATAATGCCAAGCCAACGCTTAATTTACCAGTGATTGTACATAATTTACTTCAAAATTATTTCTATTTTGCCTTTAAAATACGAGTAATGACAAAGATTTATAATTACTAAGAATGACATTTTTATTTTTCAGATGTCTATTCCAGATCAATCTAATTCAATGAATTGGCAAAATATAACGAGTGCAGATTTATTATTAGAAAAAAGATGGATCATACTAAAAATTTACATGTACGTTTTGTAAGCTTTTCTTGATATTATTTACATTCCAATTAAAAAAAAAGGAAACTGAATACTTTTTAACAGATTCCAAAAATTATTTTAAAACGTTTAGTGCTTGAAATTTAGTTTAATATTTCTATATTGTTACATCTTGAAATCCGTCATTATTTTCATTAAAAAATAATTTGTTTATATACTATTTCATAGAGTCTCGCTTAATTAATGCTTTTTGTTTGATTAAGAACAAAATTTAATATGCTCCACACACTCAAAGAACTCACGGTTATGTGGAATTTGGAAGTGGATTTGATGCTGATTACGACGATGAATGTACTGAGTTTTTAGTTTTCCTGGTAGTTCCAATTAATGCTATATTTAAAGTTTCCATTGGTTATTTTTTGGTAAGCAAAGTAACAGCGGATCAAGATGCAATGTCAGTTCGTCAGGCAATACAAATGGGTAAAGAAGAAAATTTTATCGTTAAATTTTTGACTTTTGATGGATGTTCAACGAACATTACCATGACAAAGAAACTTGGTTGTAATTTGAGTCTTTCAGAAATGGAAACAACTTTTACGATAGATAACCAACAAATAGCACTATTTTTAGACCCAGTACACATAATAAATCTTATAAGGAATAGTTTTGAAATTTATAAAAATTTCATTGACAATGAGGGTAACACAATAAAGTGGTCTTGTATAAAAAATCTGCATGATATGCAGGAAAAAGAATCATTCCATGTAGCCAATAAACTTCGACCGGATCATATCAACTTCAAAAATAATATAATGAAAGTTAAACTCGCAACACAACTCTTTAGTAGAAGCGTTTCCACAGCTTTATTGTTTTGTTGTAGAGAACTGAAATTACAGAGTTTTGAAGGAGGCATACCTATTGTTAATATGCCATTGTTACTGAATGATCTTTTCGATATTCTAGATTCCAAAACCTATGGTTACGGTTTAAAACTAGCTATGAACATAGGCAACTATGCGACAGTTTCTAAAAAATTAGATGAAGCAAAAAACTTTTTAAAAACCTTAAATATGCATATGACGTAAATGTACAATAAAATATTAAAATTGATCGAGTCTCCGCAATATACTGGCTTATTAGGCATGTGCATATGCATTGAAAGCGAAAAAACCCACGGTTACGGTTTAAAACTAGCTATGAATATAGGCAACTATGCAACAGTTTCTAAAAAATTAGATGAAGCAAAAAACTTTTTAAAAACCTTAAATATGCATATGACGTAAATGTACAATAAAATATTAAAATTGATCGAGTCTCCGCAATATACTGGCTTATTAGGCATGTGCATATGCATTGAAAGCGAAAAAACCCACGGTTACGGTTTAAAACTAGCTATGAATATAGGCAACTATGCAACAGTTTCTAAAAAATTAGATGAAGCAAAAAACTTTTTAAAAACCTTAAATATGCATATGACGTCAATATACAATAAAATATTAAAATTGATTGAGTCTCCGCAATATACTGGTTTAAAAAAAATTTCTTTTTAAAAATTTAATTCACAACGAAAATATTCCATTAAATTACTTAACCCTTCAATAAAATTAGTCAAGATCACTTAGAATTATTGTTTTATAATATTAGATCGAAATTAGGAGCAAATGATAACCACACACCCCGTCAATTTGAAATAGCTTATAAAAAAATATTAGTTCACACCGAACGCTGCAATACAGGCACTGGAAACTGTATTCCCCTGGAAAATATGTCAGTTTTAAATTGTTCCTGACAAAATTAATATAACATCTAGAGCTGAATTAGAAGAAGTAGACTTGGAAAATAGTGATTTTATTTACGCTTTACAATAAATTAATTTGTCACTATTTTCAAAAAATTTCGTAGAATATATTGCTGGATTTGTAATAATTTCTCAAAAAAATTAAATGCAGTAAATGTTGTGAAGCTTTAATTTCCATAGAAGCGAGGTAAAATAGCCTCATTTGTTTAAGAAATAAAGCTTGGCTTAATACATCCTTCTGACTATGTTGTCAAAATTTGTCGGCGATGCGAAGTTATCATTCGAAGTAATCAAAATTACAGAAAGTTTGAATCAGAAAATTGAACTTTGTATTTTGTTACGAAAACCTTACTCACTTTTACAAACGAAACTTTATTTTCGGACATATTACATCATCAGTTTAATTACGAAAATAGCAATCACCTAATAGATTTAGCCAAAAGTGTTATGGAAAAATACATTAATGTACAACTAGTTTATTTAACAAAAAAAGAAGTCGGACATGTATACAAAAAACTAATTCATTTTAGGGGACAATAGTGTAATTGAAGTGAAATTTCTTCAGAATCGTTGTGATTTGAAACTCGATGAAACGAAAATTGCGTCACAACAAAGAAACAAGTGAAACTTCTTTAGAATCTTCGTTATGATTTGAAACTCTATGAAATGAAAATGCGTGACCACAAAGAAAAAAGTAAGCTTCTTTAAAATCGATGTGATTTGAATTTTAAGTCTCCTCTTTATGCCATGCTTCGTAGTAATGCCCCCTCGTCTACTAAGCATTGTACCTATGTGTGCACCTGTATATTGCACATTGTCTAATACATGCATGCTCTGGTCCAAGCGTTCTACGTGTATATGTTAGTATCTGTGTTAATATGCGTGTATGCGCCTGCGTATTACAAAGCTTTAGTAGAAAGCCAGCGCGGTGTATTATTTATGTGTATTTTTATTTGTGTGAATAGTTTTTATTTGAGAGTAGTTTAATATAATGCGCGTACATTATTGTATTTTAAAATAATAATCGAAATTATATTCATCATTGAATTCATTTTCGAATTAATATTCATTATATAATAACAATGTAATTTTATATATTAAAATAATAAATTTTAAAATTTTAAGTTTTCCTTTCTATCGTGTGGTCATAAGCACACACTAGAATTTTTTATTTTTTTTTTATAATCACTAAATACTTCACTCTTTACACGAGATTCTTATTTTTTTAAAAATCCGTAATAAATTTTGTTAAAGCTTTCAATACAGCAGTTTTCTTAGTTCTGTGAACAATAATGTATAAAAACCTTCTAATGAGAGACATAAAACTAACGAACCCACATACATCACACAAACATTCAGATATACTCACATACAAACACACCTATGGCATTGATTTCGATAAGTTAATTTTTTATCTCATATATTAGTAAATATATAAACACAATTACCTAATAAATTTGTTCAAATATATTATTGTTTTTGTAATACGACAAAAATATCCATAATCAATAATAAATTTCGTATCCCTACATCGCTGAAACTGTGGATTGGCCACACAAAAGTCTGTGTCCACGCCACAGTGGGTGAAAGAAGGCGTGATATATCATGCTCTCTTTCACCAATTTTTAAGTGACCAATCCACAACTATGAAACAAAAGTTTGTAACTAATCCAAATAAAGTGCTTCGCTTACACCACCCCGCACCCCGCAGCATTTTGACACAATTTTTTTCATTACAAAATTACTCAATGCGGCGTCTTCTTGTTAAGTGGTCTGTGTTTTTTTCTTTCTACGTGTTACATAATATTATTAATAATTACAATATAAAAAGGATCCAGGAAAAGAAAATTTTTAACCCGTAATGTCGGAATACAAAAATAATTTGAGTGAAAATTATCGTTTTTCCAAGTTGTGAAGAAAGTGATAGTGGGAGTGACATTGTGGTGCGCTCGCAATTTGGCATAATGCAAATTTTGAGTGATAGTGATGATAGTGACGATAACAATTATTTTGCTGATACGGAGGATGTACCGGACTGCGAAAATACGATGTGACCTTGATTTCAGTTTTTCTTATAATTTTTGTTCACAATATATATTTCCATAATTTTCTTTGTATTTTATTATCCTTGTACAGGATTTTATTAAGAAAACACGGAAAAAATTATTAAAATTGGATAATTTTTGGAAGAGATACAGGTTTTTTTCGAGACAAGGGTAAATGACATTAAAAACAAAAGTTTTCTTTGGCATTTTTAAGTATATATGAGTAAAAAACCATGGCACTAAAACGGTTAAATATCATTTTTTTGCAGTTGCTTTTTCTCTAATGGACTTTTCCTCAACAACTTAATAATTGACAGAATTTTATAAAGAGACACCTCTATGCACTAACATATGTTGTTGCAGCAACTAAAAAGTCGTCCGTGCGTGGGACCGCATGCAATACCGTGTGTTTCATTCGAACTTCTTCAAGCAACTAAATAGTCAGTGCACAGGGGTACTTAAGGATAAATTGTAATGACAAAATAGTTCAATATGAAATTCGGTGCTCTGTTTCCATATCATCTCTCCTATTTCTGCTCAACAAAACCATAAAACCTTTCAATAGATTTAACCCGTACACGACCCGAGTGCCAGATATCAAACAAAGTACAAATTTAAACACATGGCCTTAACACCCGATGTCGAACAAATTCAAGCTCGCACACGCCAGCCAACTTGTCGAATGACAAAACAAATTAGTTATGAATAGAAGACGCCTTGCTATGTTTTTTTTCACAGTATTGGATGTTTGCACTACCGTATTAGTTTGTTTTACTATTTTGTTGCAATGGCTAAATGGTAAAGACAAAATTAGTGAAATCACTTTTTGGCCATTTTGAAATTGCATATCTTTTTCTATAAACTGTTCTTAGTAAATGGAGCAATAAACAAGCTAAGTTTTTGTGATATATTGTATTATATATAAAAATAATCTGCATTTATTGAAGATTATATTTGTTTCATTTGTTTTACGATACATCAACAATTCATTCGATTTATGTACGTTGAATTCACACATATTTAAGTACACCAAGAAAGAGGGCAGGATTAATTTCCGAAATAATTATAATTACAACGTTACGTATTCCGAGTGGAAAATAGTATTTTCTAGAATTGGTTTACTGCATATTTTGTGATAAAAAATAAAATAATATGTTTCTTACTAAAAATTGCAAGATACGTCACGCTTTCGCTATTTAATAAATCGTGCGTTTGTGGCTACCTGTCACGTTTGCAATAATTAGTTTATTTGATATCTTTTGCAATAAATGGCATGTTATTGTTTGCATTAATAACTATAAATATATTATCAATATTTTCACGACAGAAGAAAAACGTGTTTACGTCATAACAAAATTTATAAAAATGTTTTCTCCATCGATACAAAGAAAGTTCGGTCGTTAGCACATTTTATAACTAGGATAATGACATAATTTGACAAAAATGAGATATATTTCATAAATATTCTCCTTAAAAATTTAATTACCTAAAATTTTATATATTGTAAATCGCATACATAAAACTGATAAATGTAGAAGCCGCGAATGGCATTTTCTTTTCTAAACACACAGTATGCAACTGATTTATTATAAAATGTATTTACAAAGGCGTTTGAAGTTATTCTTACAATTGCTACTTTATTGATTAATATTTATTCATAAAAATTAAGCCTTAAATCGTCACCAAATTATTCGACACGGCTGCTCGACCTTTTGGAAGCAATAATGCTCGATTTATTAATTATATAAACAGATGTGTTTGCAAAATGTGTTTGCGAAGTAATTTTTACAAATTGAATAACATTTATTTGTAAGTCATTGCGTCTGTGAACCATCTTAAATCCTCGTCACCCAGATGTTGCACACAACTATCTGATTATTTGTAAACAACAGCAAGACACTGTTTGTTATATAAGCAAATGGATGTGTTTACAAAGGCGGATGTGTTTACAAAGGCCTCAGGAGTTATTATTACAAGTACCATTTTATTAAATAATATTAGTTCATAAGAATCATAGTGTGTATATTAAATATTCGTAATTGTGAATTAATTAAATATTCGTAATACGTAATATTCGTAATCTCTGTTATATTTATCGACAATCTTTGAATAAACTTTTTCTGAAATTAATTCGAATTTCATTGCTCGTTTTTTGTTATCATTATTACATTCAGAAATAAAATTTTTCTTTAGGGAAAAAAAGAATAGTTTTGCAAATAGATAAAAAAAAATACGATTCGGAAAAAATATTTTCTTTCAACATAATTCAATTAAAATGTGCAGCCGACAAATCGCAATTTTTAATTTTTTTAGAATACTTGCACTTATCAGATACACGCAACGTTTTTCCATTCTTTATATATATTTTGGTAATTTTATATGGATATATATATATATAAGTATACAAATTATTCAACTCAATTATTAAATAATATTTCACCTGATTTTAGAGAGCGCTATGGTAATATATGATGAAAAACAATTTCCATGGGTTTTCATGAATAATTTATCATTTTACTTTCAAGAAAATTAAGATTTATTCTTTCAGAATTTTATGCCAAATTCAACAAATTAAGTTATAAAATTAAAACATAATTAATTTCACTGTCGGGATTCTTGCCCGTGCGCGGCTAACTACATGTTGATTTTTTTCACAACGTTTATGAGCTGCTTTTTTTTCCAGTATTTGTATGTAATTTCAATTTATATAACTTATAACATTTATTTCGGAAATTGATTTGAGATTATTTTAAATAAAAGATTTGTTTTTTAACTACCATAGTTCATGAAATATTGTCAAATAATTGAAAACCGGGTGAGAATTTCATCTTTTATAACATTTTTTGATATATATAGCGCAATTAGTTGATAATTTAATTTTGGCAGTGCACCTGTGCGACTTTTACTTTGTTCAGAATCTACTGCGTAAATTCGCTAATTAGCGCCCGGGCCCTAGAGGGTTTAACGTACCTTTAATTTATTGTATCTTACGAGTATGTATCAGAGTTCAATAAACAAATATTTTAAATGTAAATATTCTCAAATTTAAGAGTTAATTAATTTAGTTAATACAACATAACTATTACAAATAATTAGTTAGAAATGAATTAAATTTTTATAATTATTTATAAAATGGTAAATTATTTCAGAATTTGAAACAATATTTAATTTAATTATTTAATTTAATTAATAATTTAATTTTTTTTTGTTTTAAAACTGTCACTATGATAATTTAAATTATGATTAATCATTATTTTTTTATACTTTGTTAAGTTTTAAAAAATGTATAATATTAACTATTAATATGTAAATCAAATTATACGTTTCATATTTTGTTTTAAAGCTTATCTCACAAAATATTTGCAATAATTGTTAAGATACATTGTTATAATTTTATTGAAACATACAATTGAAAAAAGAAAGGGGTGGGAACATGGAGCAATAATGAATCTAAATTAAAAATATTACGTGACATCTTTATAATATTTTGAAAGCCAATTAAAAAAATTCACTGGGGTATCAGTGGGTATTTGATGGCATATTAAGTTCCATATATAGGAGGATACCTCAAAAACGATCCTAGTTTTAAGTTAACTAAACGATTAACCCTGCAAAATATGTATAATTGCAAAATATTTGTGTGACATATGTACAGAAGTATGTACATTTATCACAGCGTAGTATACGTAAAGGATATATATATATATATATATATATATATATATATATATATATGAATGGAAGTATGTACATTTATCACGGTGTAGTTTGCTATGGAACTCTAAAAAGAGTAATACCCAATTTCTATTTATATAAAATTGCATTTTAATGAAAATATAGACATTTGAAAAGTGTGAGCATAAACGTTGCTTATAGCAACAAGTGACCTCAATGTGTTAACAAACATTTTCATATTTTTGGTAATGAAAGTATTATTTCCATTGGACAATATTCACTAAAAAAAATCTACCTTAAAACCAACGGTGTAACATTAAAGCGCTACAATATAGATAGATAATTCATTTCACCCATAATCAAATGCATTTGATACTAATCATATAATTAAAAATATTGTTATATATCAGATTAATAACTCAATTAAGAAAATATAAATTAAAACATTGCTCTAGAGAAAACCTCACCGTTTCATTTAATTCTTGCAAGCCGAGCAAGCTGTAGAAGTCTCTAATTCTCTTTCCTTCTTCGGCATTAGGCGCCAGAGAGGCTTGCACTTTACGCTCCAGGAACACAGTGAAGCCCTCATTCAGCCAAAAGTGCTCAAAATTGGAGTTAGTAACCAGGTTGCCGCTCCAGCTGTGCATAATCTCGTGGACGATAACGTCTGCAAGCGAGCGATCACCTGCCTGTAAATAATCAATATCATCAAAGTACGTATATTTTTAAGTAGGTAAGATATATTTTATATTCGCAATATTTTTTGGCTAAGTTTCCAAAACTCAGTTAGAGCTCTTGTTTATTTCTATAACTTATGTTCTTGATGAAAATGGTAGAAGATATCGATAACATCATCTTCAGTTTCATCCTAAAAGTATTGGGAAACTTTCTAAGAATGAAGAGAATAATGACAAAACCATTACCCTCGCACCTGGTTCCACGGACTGCAGTTGTAATAAACTTCTAAGAGGGATGCAGACAAGCTATAACCACTTACATTCATTAAGGATATGTTTACATTTTTGATGAAAAACCTTTATTTTTGCCAAGTTTACTCTAAACGCTCGGGTTATTTAGTATAATGATTTTGACATGAAAATATAAACCAAAACTTCATCTATAATTCAAGCATATTCGTTTTCATTTGTTCCATATATTTATTTCAAGTCACCTGTTTCGCAAACCATTTTTCACCTTAAATTCGCTAAAAATGGGGAATTTTAGAGGATCAATTCCCAACAATTATACTTTACTTTGAAATGCGAAGAAAAGCAGTAAAATGCACATTTTATCTTCTTTAATTTGATCAGAAAACAATTTAGATAAATGATTAAGAAAAATATTTAGTCAACAAAAATGTAGTTTCAATCTTCCAAACAAGTGATACGTTACAATTCGCTGGTCAGTAATTATGCGCTGAGATGTGCTCGTAATCGGTTGCATATACTGGCCGCTCTGAATATCTATGATGTCTTTTTACACTGTTATCCTAATATTGTGGGATTGACCATTCTTAGCCATGATAAAATTATTATTTGGCTAAGAAATTTCCAGATATCTCTGTATCAAAAATCACACCAATCTCTTGCTCCGTTGCAACATGGAAGACGAACAAAGAAACACACTTTCGCCTTTAAAATATTAGGTAGGATTACTATTATGTTAGATGAATTTTCCTGGATTGGAAAGTAGTCTACGTCATTTCCTGAAAGTAGTCTACGTCACTTCCTGAAAGTAGTCTACGTCATTTCCTGAAAGTAGTCTACGTCATTTCCTGAAAGTAGTCTACGTCATTTCCTGAAAGTAGTCTACGTCATTTCCTGAAAGTAGTCTATGTCATTAACGATTCAAAAAATTACACCTACTGTCTCTGTGCAAAACATCACAATCGCATCAATCTATATGAAAGAAACAGAAATAAACACATTTTGCATTTATAATATTAGGTACGATTGTAATATTAGTTGGAACAAGGTTTCCCGGCATAAAAAGTAGCAATGTAATTTCACAGCAAGTCAACTATCTGTAGGAAAAAAATCACGTCGATACATTGTTCACCTATGATGTGAAAAAAGGATATACAAACACACTCTCACATTTATAATATTATAAATAGGACTCTAAATTAAGAATTAAACTAAGTGATTCTTAATCCTTTATAATTGCGTATGTATAAGTCGCTTTAATAACAGCTTTAATGACAAATCCTAATTTCCTGGGCCTATTAAAGAGTAAGCGCGCTTAAGATATTTTAAAAACTTTATATTTGAGCATCCCTTTTGGAATAAAGCAAATGTTTTGTCTTCATTATAATCTGTCGATGGAACCTTATAAATAATCGCACCTATATCTCTGGAATTTAGAAACTGGTCCCACTTGGAAAGTTAGAACCCTTTAGTGTCAAGTTATGATTCTTTCTTGAGAACCTGATCCCGCTTGGGAAGGTAGAACCCTTTGGTGTGAAGTTATGATTCTTTCTTGAGAACCTGGTCCCGCTTGGAAAGTTAGAACCCTTTGATGTGAAGTTATGATTCTTTCTTGAGAACCTGGTCCCGCTTTGAAAGTTAGAACCCTTTGGTGTGAAGTTATGATTGTTTCTTGAGAACCTGGTCCCACTTGGAAAGTTAGAACCCTTTGGTGTCAAGTTATGATTCCTTCTTGAGAACCAGGTCCCGTTTGGAAAGTTAGAACCCTTTGATGTCATATATAATTAAATTATGTTTTTTATTTAAACTTTACGCATCTTCTATTATTTATTTCAATGTTCGAAATTATAAGTAGTTCTACACATTATTATTTTCTTGTGTTAAATACAAATAAGAAATATCCTTGTAACATTACAACTTCGTAGAATTTAATTTTCTTAATAAAAATTTCAAATATTCACTAATCTATTATGTTGCTTTAGCTCGATATCTTGGTGAGTAGTTGATAGATGTGCAGGTTACATAACACCTCCATAAAGATTTTGTTTAGATGTGGAATAGTGCACCACAATGTTTTTAGCACTTCAAAAAATCAGCGTTCGAAATTGGTTATGTGTGCGAATATAATTCCGTGAAATAGTTCTATGTTCTATGTTATTTTGTACTCACAAAATATAGTTTTTGTATTATTTATACGGCACCGAATAGTGAAATATTGTTTTTTTTAAATTTTGTTCTGGTTAAATAATTTAAATCTAGCGGGTATTAATGACTTAAAAAAGGCGTTTATTTTTTAAAATGATAAATTAATGTTTGTACTTGTATGTATATGCCTATCATACAAACACAATGTTTAAAAATAATGAGAAATTTTACGCATATATTATTTACCATAACTTAAAGGAAGATGATCTCCAAAAAGGAGATTTCTAAATGTCGTTCGGTATAGATAGTTGACAGCTATTATAAATTAAAATTATCGTAAAAATGTTATTGTCGTTTAGACTTTAGACATTCAAATTATAAATATTAATATATAATAGTGTTATTTTATTTATTTTTACCTTTGTCGCTATATTCACTAAATAATTACCATTCAAAAAATTAAATACTATATTATTTGCACATTATGGAAACGTTGGTATGTCCAAAATTAATATAGTGCAAATATTTCCTTAAATAAAATAGCGAACCTAACGAAACCCTATTAGTACACTCTCTTAATAAATATTTTAGTACATACATAAATATTATAGTTTTGTAGAATTTCGGTTTCCTTAAAAAATTTAAATTTATATGTATCGGCTTATTTTTACTGTTACGGTGTCTGGATATCGTGGTGAGTAGTCAATAAACAATGCTAAAATTATAACGCTTTTAAATTTTGCTGCGAACCAGATAAGCATATGTCATTCAAGCATGCGGAAACAGGAAAAGGTTTAATTTTTTGAGCAGAGGTAAGGGTGGTCTGAAACGTAATTGGAGCGTTTAAAATTTATTTGTTTTAACTGGCGACATGTGTTTTCATACAGTTCTGTGAAAATAGCACATCTATCTTTTTGATTGTTTTGTGGTTAGAGAACTGTGTAAACATAAATATAATATTACGCTATTATATAATAGTTACCTGTAAATAAAATGTATGTAGATGCTTTATAAATTAATCTGTGCGAAATAGTTTAAAAATAGACATGCTGTCATTATTGAGAAACAAATGTTTCCATGGTGGAAAAACTATAAAATAAATTTCAAATATAATAATAGATTACCCGTAATATAAAATGTATGTAGATACTTTTTAAATTTATCTGTGCCAAATAGTTTAATAACAAATATGCTATTATTATCGAAAGACAAATGTTACCATGGTGAAAAATGTGTAAAAACTATCAAATAAATTTCAAATATAATAATAGAATTACCCGTAAAATAAAATGTATGTTGATACTTTATAAATTTATCTGTGCCAATTAGTTTAAAAACAGAATAAATGAATTTATAACACTATTTTACTTGAAGTGAAAGTATATATATATATATATATATATATATATATATATATGTGTGTGTGTGTGTGTGTATATGTGTATATATATATATATATATATATATATTTTTTTTTTTTCTTTTTTTTTTTTTCAATTTTATACTTATACATTATTATTAAACTTCAAAAGCTATACAACCACAACATAAAGCATATTGTTTTTATATACAATACTCACCAATAACGTTGGAGTGACAAACGTGAGGCACGGGTTCTCCATACCGCCATAGGGGAAAGAGGGTGGCAACACCAACAGATCATAGCGTGTCCACTCGTAAGGCCCACAGAGTCGTTCTGCAGCCTGTAGCATACTTTCTACCTCTGCAAATTCCCACGCAGCCTTATCCACTTCTGCCTTCTCCGCCCAGACAGATGATCTGGAGAAAAGAGCAGATTCAGTAGGTCTTATGTTTATATATCTTATGGTTATATATAGCCTGTAGCATACTTCCTACCTACGCAAATATACTTAAAAATATACAAAAACTGACGTCAAGGTCACATCGTATTTTCGCAGTCCGGTACATCCTCCGTATCAGCAAAATAATTGTTATTGTCACTATTATCACTATCACTCAAAATTTGCATTACGCCAATTTGTGAGCGCACCACAATGTCACTTCCACTATCACTATCTTCACAACTTGAAAAATGATCATTTTCATTCGAATTATTTTCGTATTCTGACATTATGGGTTAAAAATTGTCTTTTCCTGGATCCTTTTTATATTGTAATTACTAATAATATTGTAATTTGAACTTTATGTAACACGTAGAAAGATAAAAAATTAGTGATACGTGCGAGCGACTTCCCCTACCGCACGCTAAACAGCAACTGATTTCATTTGTTAGTTATAATAAGTAGTCGTATGGCATTAGTACACATGAAAAATAGACTAAAGCCATAATGGATCGGTACTCAAGAGATAAGAAGAACAATAATAAAGGAACAGCTCAAAAAAGACAACATGGTTATTTTGGAAGGGACAGGTATTTTACAGACAAAATTATAAGTCTAGAAAGTGATGTACTATTATCGAAAGACAAATGTTACCATGGTGAAAAATGTGTAACTACTATAAAATAAATTTCAAATATAATAATAGAGTTACCCATAAAATAAAATGTATGTAGATAATACTTTGTAAATTTATCTGGGCCAAATAGTTTAAAAACAGAATGCTATCATTATCGAACGACAAATGTTACCATGGTGAAAAATGTGTAAAAACTGTAAAATAAATTTCAAATATAATAATAGAGTTACCTGTAAAATAAAATGTATGTAGATACTTTATAAATTTATCTGTGCCATATAGACGTGGGTCGTTACGTAAATACCTCCACCACCTATACAGTTATACACGAAACGAAAATAAATTAAACACTATCTAAATGCTTGTAGCTGTACATTGAAATCAATAAATTAACTTCCCTTTATACTTTATTCAGGCTTAGGACTGACTGCATTAAATGTATTTATGGTTGATTAGAATTTACTGTGAAACTATGATTGGTAATTGTTTAGAATCGCGGCTCCACCTATTTTTGACCATAAAAAATCGAAAAATTGAGATATTTGCATAAACTTTTTTTCAAAATATTCTACTTTTCATCGGATTGAAAAACATATATAACACGATTCATAGAAATCGATATTTCAATGAGTGAAATCAATTTAGAAATAAAAAAAAATATACTTTGGACATTTTCGTTTCAAATTGACATGATAACATTTTTTCACAATAAAAACATGATTTTTTTCTGAAACTTTATTAAAAAAGAATAATTTGAAAAAAAAAATTTGCACAAAAAAGTTAACTTTCAAAATTTTTGTGAATTTTCAAACATTCATAAATGCGAAAATTAAAAATTTTCATGTTTTTTGTCGATAAAAAATCACTGAACATTTTTTTCACTAGTAAACATTTCTTTCAATAATTAAAGGCAAAATAAAATTATTTTTTAAAAATAGCGAGCGACTACTCACACCCAACAATCACAGTTAACAGTAATAACGCATTTACAAAAATCACTACCTGTAATTTTACTCGAAACTAGTGTTTCACTCTTGTGTACATATCGCGTAGGTAGTTATTGTATCTAGTGACGTGAAATAACGCCTAAGTCTAGTACCAAATAGTTTAAAAACAAACATGCTATCATTATCGAAAGACAAATGTTACCATGGTGAAAAATGTATAAGAACTATAAAATAAATTTCAAATATAATAATGGAATTATCCATAAAATAAAATGTATATAGATACTTTACAAATTTATCTGTGCCAAATAGTTTAAAAACAGACATGCTATTAATCAATCTGCTCTAATTGTAAATCTTGAATGGCAAATCACAATCCATATCACAAAAGTGTCCCACACAGTCTATCTCTTTGTGTATATGCAATTTTCTCAGTAATTATTGAACAGATTTTATTCCGGTCTTCATTTATAAATAGGTTGATTCACGAGGTATAATTTTTATTTTATGAAAATTAAGCTACCTGCAACGATAAAGTCAGAAAAAACATTCATCGGAGAGGTATCTCGGCGTCCACTGCTTAAATCGTTAGATATATGGAAATAATGCATGTCAACATTGCTCCCAAAAAGTTTTAAATAAAAATTTATTACATAAAAACCTACTAAATATTATTAGGTTTTAAGAAAATCTTCATTTTTAACTCAATTTTCTAGAGTTTATTGTGCAAAATTGTCTTTATACTGATTAAATTTTATACTGATTTATCTCAATTTACATTGATCAAATTTCCTGTTTTATACTGAAGTTTTCAAAGAAATATTTTATAAGTTATGATGGTGCTTTTAAGTAAACAAAATTATATATGCAGGCTTTGAGGCGTTGAATGGGACGCATCAACATGTGAAAAATCTTTGCCTACCCGTATGAAGGTAAAGAGGGTCACTAGTCGATACATTAGTCGTTTATAACACCATCAATAAGCTATAACACCAAACTTAACTTTGTCACTTTATAGCAGGGTTTCCCAACCTTTTTTTTATTGAGGCTCCCCGGACTATAAATTATATTTTCAAGCCCCCCCCCCTTTGATTTAATAAATTAAATAAAAATGGTAACTGAAGTTTGTAAATACACAAACTTACCTTTTAACAGTGAGACACAATAATTTTACACACTCAAACTGATTTCTCAACAAAAAATGTATACCAAAATGTCAAATTTTTCGCAAGTTTGTAGTAATAATAGTGAATATGATATTTAATTTCATTAATTTTATGCAAGTAAATTAAACATTACATTGTAATGTTATTTGTTAATGTTGTTTGTATATTTTTTTGTTTTTTCTTTCTAAAATGCAAACGCTTTCCGCCCTCCTTGACATCTCTCTATGCCCCCCTTGGGAGGCGAGCCACCCTGGTTGGGAACTCCTGCTTTATAGCAACATTTACAAAGAAGTGACCGCTGTCAGCATTTCCAGAATGATTTGTACCCTTTTTCCCCATACGTTTTTATGAAGGTAAATTCAAAAAAAATTATATAAAAAACAAAATATTTTTCCGGTCTCTGAATTACAACCACTAACAAAATATGGACGCTGCTCACACATAAAGCTTTCTAGGCGCTCTTCATAATGTGCTTATGGTGACAAGAAACTGTTAAAGTTTATTTATACTTCTATGCTAAGTTTTGATATATATTTATGGGTGATAACACTTTTACAATGTATTTTTAAAATGTTTTGAATTGGGAGTTGTTTAGTTAAAGGAAGCTTGAAGTTATTTTTTGGGAAAAATAAACTATAATATTTTTACTAGTTTAAGCCGACCGAAGGTTACCGATAATCTAAAGATTTAACATACAAAAATAAAGTTATACTTTCAACATACTTAAATGTTATGACAAAACTTAACCCTCATCTTAACTGAAACCTTTTCTTACAAAATTCTATACATGTCATAAATAATATTACATTACTAGCTACGATCGGGACTTCATTCGTGTGAAATTCAGGATAAGAAAAATGATCAGGATTTTTTTTGTTATTTTTTAATTTTTTTCCCTCAGCACTCTATGGGCATAAAGTTAATATTGCAAAGATAATATTCCACCTGAAGATCTTTGCTAATATCCCACCTGAAGATGTTGTAATACAACGAAACCTAGGACGTGGTAAAGAAATTAAAGACAGTAGAAATAATACTACATCACGTAGTTTCATTTATTTGTGAATAATGAATTTCTACATAATTAACGCCAAATATATTCAATATTTACTAATAATGTCAATTGATGGTGTTGGTGGTGATGGTGACTATGACACTGTAATATATCTATGAGCATACAGTTTACCAAAAACGCTAATAGATAGCTTTGACAGTACCATATCTTAATATATCTATGAGCATAAAGTTTACTAAAAACATTAATAGATGAAGTTGGCAGTACCAATATCGTAATATTCACCAAGTCAAGGTATTTTTTAAATCTGCAGCATCCAAAAAGTATTCTATATGTTGCTCAAGAGTATAAAATATTACCATAACAAGTGTTATCATATTCCGTCTAGTAGATTTCCCGTGATTGAAAAACAAATTAAAAGACAAAAACTTTAAAAATAGATTTCCTGGTTTCCCTTTGTGAAATATTTTCTATGTACAGAATTTACTCTGTTGTTTTATTATATGTAAAGATTTATAATTTTTTTTCTTAAACAAAAATTTTAATCTCCATTAAAAAAATCAGAACAGACAGATGTCAATAACAAAATAATATCAGTAGTAGACCAATAGAACACAGAACAATTAAAAATTATTAGATATAAATACCGATACCCACCTGGGCCCCAACTTCCTCGATTCAAGATGTCCGACAGCCAGCGCAAGCAAATACGATGGCACTGGCACTGGTTGATGAAAATTGTGCACTTTGCTCCCCTCCGCTGCTTCCTCCTGACCGCGATGCAACGCACTCATCAAGACCGTAAACGCAGCAGGTGCTGTTATGGACGCTTCATACGTGAACTTAACAGAGGAACTGTCTTGACAGGGAAGAATCGTACGTGCATGT